>CM056994.1:7335362-8535362 GCA_029891345.1 Dryococelus australis
TCAGTAACCGCCCACACCAGCCCACATCGTCATGAACCTACTGTCTCGTAGCCGACAAAATTATCGTCGGATCCAAAACGGTATTCAGAGTTATCAGTCGTTTAGCACGGGGGCGCAATCGGGCATCTTCGACTTACCAACTTTCCCCACTCCAAGCTAGACGAGCGTTTGTCTCTCTGTGCACGGTCGACAACGTTCTAACAAAATATTACTAGAATTGCTTGTTTTAAAATTTCACAAATCTGTTGAAAATATATTACTTAACGACACGAATAGTAAGCTTTATATTTTTTAGCTCGTGAACAATAGTATATGATTACAAATGCGTGTTTTATAAGAAAATAATAGTGTAAAGTTTTTGTTGATTTTGTGAGTAGTTTGAGAAACTGTGGTTGGTGGCCATGTTGAACAATATTTTTTTCCCCTTCGTGAGATGTAGATGTTTATGTGTTACGAACGAGGCGCGTGTGTTTAGCAAACTATTTGTGTATGTGGAAAAGCAAATATTTTGCCAAGTCTAAGTGAAGGAATGTTAGCAGATGTTAATTAATAGATTTCATGTAAATCTGTCCTGAATAACAAAGAAATGTGTCCATCGAAGTATACTGCTGAGCCATGGAAAACCTCGTGTTTAAGAGATTGTGACTTTTACAAACAGTAAGTTTACGTGTTTTTTAAATGCATTTGTAAACTGTTAATATAATTATTGAAAAGCATGTGGCCTGAAAAAGCCGCACTTTCCATATTTTTGTTGTGAGTGAATAATATTTGTTTATATGTCGTATATCGTAAATTAAACGAATGTAAGGTTAACTTCGGTCAAATGTGTGTGTCTATATATATATATATATAGAGCTGAAGCTATATGAATACGAACATCGATGTATATGAATCGCAATTTGTTTTCCATTAAAGTTAAAATTTTCGAAGTAAAATAATTTGAATGTTATTTCCTTACGAGCAAAATTTCCCACTACTCCATCAAAATACCTAATATGTAAAAAAAAAAAGCAAAAAAAAAAGCCGCACACTCGTAAGAACATCAAAATAATGTCGTCTCACGAAAGACGTGAAACTAAAACCACCCCCCCCCCCCCCGGAGACACTCTAAAAAAACATAAATGTTTCCTTTTTTCCTCGAAACAAAATAAACAGGACCCCAACCTATTAAACTTGGTAATTACAAAAATAGATGAATTTGGAATGCCAACCTAGCTATAATAGCCTACATTAATTACTGGACGGAAGTTAGATAACCTTAGCCTTTCAGTGCCTGTCACGACAGGAAACATGAGGAAAGAGGAAAATGCAAGTATACATTGGATTCAAACATTTCTTTACAAACGTATTTTTCTTCACTGACAAAATAGCTGTGGTGGAAGGATAAATTGTGGCGATGATACTTTTCTAGAAATGTCAAAATTTACCCCACTTTGCATGAAATAGACTATAACAGAACCAGACCCAAAACATTCCAAACTGTAGGCTATTAGGGACAAAAATACAAATATGCACAGCTTATAAGGTAGATTTTTAAAAAATGTTGTTACCGCATAACATCACATAACTTTATTCCACATATTTAAACAAAGTAAAAACTATACAGGAAGGGAGTTTCGATCTCATATCACAAAGACACTTGTGTTACGCAGCACACAACTTGACTGCTAGATCACCAAACACATGCTGTTACGTGGATGATTAAATGTTTATTTAAGGTTAGGTAATAGTAATTTAATGATATAAACATTTACAATTGAGTATTTGTACATTTACCCGCTTGTAATAACATCCCACACGTAAAATAGTCTGTATCATGTTGTGCACAATGTATGATGCACATTAGTAATAGTTATAACCAATCTTCGCATTTCGTAAATGTATGTGTAGGAAAATTATAAATCCATACAACACAAACATGTGCCGCACTAACTTTATACTACACAATACTTATTTCCGTATCATTGAAATACATGGCCACATTTCATACCGACGCCCGCCATATTGGTTTACCTACGAAATTCTAGCCTGCTAACTGCTCGTGAGCAGTTGAGAAGTTCCAACTCCACTCGTGACGTCACTCGACCTTCGTTTCAAGCTTAGAATACCGAATGGTGGTCTGAGCCGATAGTTGTAAAGAATCTATAGTTTTTCGTCGGAAGGAGAGACTTACACTAAACCCCTAGCAGCGAAGCTTGCTATCCAAGATCACACTTAGGTACTTCACTTTGCTCTGTAGATGTAGTGGTCTTTCCTTGAAGTGGAACACAGGCGATCGCTTTAAGCTTCTTTTAAGTAACGTTAAGTTGGTCTTCTCCACTGAATATTGTAACATTACGCTGCTACCCTATCTCTCAATCTTTTTCAGTATTTCATCAACTTTAGTCTCAATTTCAGTGGGACTCCAGGCTGGCATTAAGAGCAACGCATCGTCTGCACATGCAAAGGTCTTACAGCCTTCTGGCAGCTGCAGCCGAAGAAGTGTGTCAAACAGAATGTTCCATAGGATCGGTCCAAGGACCGATCCCTGGGGAAATCCCTCTGGGAGCTTCTTCCTCACTGTCACATTGTTCACTTCATACGGGCTGTGCCATTCTTTAAAGAAATTAACATTAATTCTGTAAATGTTTAATGGGCATTCCTTGTCTCTGAGTTGCCAGAGCACCTCTGGCCACCACGCATTGTCGAATGCACCACTGATATCCAGTAAAATGCCTAATACATAGGACTGTATGCTTGAGTTATTTTTTTCAGCCACATATATGACTGCCTTCCCGGTACCTCGTCCTTTTCTAAACCCATATTGTTTTGCGTGGAGCCCTTGTGCAGCTTTAAGGAATCTGATCAGCCTCAAATCGACGAGTTTTTCTCACATTTTCCTCATGACTGGCAACAGGGTTAAAGGACAGTATGACTTAGCTGACGTTGGATCTTTATTGCCTCCCTTATAGAGCATTCTGATTATTCCTTGTTTCCAGATGTTAGAAAAACAGCCACTTTGTAGGCAGTCATTCATTAACTGCCACAGATCGAGTTTAATCCGAGGAAAAACTCTCATCATTATTTCAGCAGTGATTCCGTCATGTCCTGGAGCTTTCTTGCTTCCAACTCCTTAATAACTTTATCCAGTTCTTTTATATTGAGTGGGAAGAGTGCCTGGCAACACACACATCTTCTCTCTCGTACTTTGATGAATTTCTTCTTCATCTTTAACACTATCCTCTAGTAAGAGTGCATTTACAAGGTCTTCCGCGTTCTCCTGATGATCGATAATAATGCTATTCTGAATTTTAAGGCTTCTCATGACTTGGTTATGCTTGAGCTTGTTTGCAAGGATCTTGTATGTGAGCCCCCATGGGTCTTCATTTCCTTTTTCTGTAAAATAGCTTATCCAGGATGCCTCTTTCTTTTCTTTCAACATTATTGCATAGTTCTTTCGTTGGACTCTGTATTCTTCCAACACACTCGACTTTTCGTCGAGGATCTCTTTGCAGTTTCAATTTCCTCCGAATTCTTCGAAGATGATTTTTCATATTTTCCAGTTCATCATCTCACCATCGAGTTAGTGGAATGCCAGGTTATGATATTCTCAATGTTTCCTTGCATACATCCTGGATAAGCTTTGTAATTGCATATGCACATTGGTCTGGATCTTTTAAGTGTTCTTTGTGGTACTGATGAAGTTTATTCATCAGCACTTCGTCGAACCTCTTCCAGTCTGCCCCTCGGTATATATATATTGTTGGACCAATTCTATCTTCAGCATGTTCTCCTGTTTTCATATTCAGCTCATAAATAATTAGCCTATGATTACTTGTCGACTCTTCCGTAACAATACAATTTGTAACCAGTCTAGCTGCCAACAACGATCACATCCAGGTAGGATTCAGGACTACGAGCAGGAGACACATACGTTGGAAGGGTCCCTGGTACGTTTATGATATGGAAATTGTTCGTCAATAAATAGCGATAGAGTGTTAAGCCTTTTTCATCTGTCACAGGCGAGTGCCATATTTCCGACTTGCCTTTCGCATCAGCTCCTATTACCAGTCGTTCCCTTTCAAGTACTCTTATAATTTCGTCCCACTTCTTCAGATGTACTCGAAGTTCATCCGAGTACTGGAAGTAGGAACTTGCCAAGTAGACATTCTGTTGTCCCATTCTAATTTGAATACGGACATGGTAGCTGTTTGACATAGCACCCATAGTCATAGTACTTAGAGTTTCAAATGGAATCCATATAGCTGCCATTGGACTGTAACTTATTGAGTAAACTGTCCCAGGTAATCCTATTATCTTCCCATGAAGGACGTATGGCTCTTGCTTCAGGACTATGTCAATGTCTCTTTCTTTAGCCATGATCGCTATTTCCGTTGTAGCTACTGCAGATCTTTGCAGATTTATCTGCCCAATAGTGACGTTAGATCTTAGCTAATTCATGCATCGCCATAATCGACCCTTTCCAGCTCCACAGTAAATGCTTGTTCATAATGTGGACATTTTTTAAAATCAACTCTGTGGTTAAGGTCCTTATTATCCTTTAAACGATTTGCACATGCAGGATTTTCTTGGTTATCTTTGGGCATTTGTCCTTTTCAGAATACTTAGGTCCCTCCTGACCATAGGTTGAACATATTTCTTGTCCTTTAGAGCATACTTTGACGTCCGTATTGTTGAAATTTGTACCATCTGAGTGGAACCAGAAAATCTCTCACTATACATGCTGCATATTCAGTATACACAGTTTCTTATGCCATTAGAAGATTTTCGTACTTTCTGTGCAATTACATCACCACATTCACTGTTTTTTTATTTCTTCCAGTTCTTAGTCGGACTGGCGCTTCCTTCAGGAATTCCTCCCTCTTTATACTTTTGTCTTCAAGATTTTGTTTCCACGCCTTTGTCAGTAATTATTCATTGTACTTTTCCTTGGAATGCCGTAGACTATTACCTTGAGACCTTTTTTTTCTTTGGTTCATCAAGTCGAAGTCCCAAATTTTTCAGCTTGTCACTTGACTTGATTTTATTTATGGTGGCTTCATCATCTGCTTGGATGGGAACAGCTCCCACATGCTTCTAAAGTTCTTCACTCTCCATCCTTCTTCAACAGGATTTACCTTCTCTTGGATCGTCTTCTTTGTCTCTTCGCTTGTTTGACTGTCCTTTTCTGGATATGCCAGGGCAACTTTTTACGTGGTTTTACCTCTTGTGCTAGTTTCTTAATCGCCTTCGTTATTTGAGCGAAGGACGGTTTAGATGTTTCTGTTTACTCCATTATCACCTCAGGTATCATCCCTTGTTTCACACTGCACTCCAATCCTTTGGCATAACCAAGAAGAAAAGCATTCCTTTGCGTCATCTTGTCGTAGTAAGACTTTAACAAGAAAACATTAAAAAGTATGTTATTTGCATTCTCCTTATTTACTTTATTTTTTTCCAAAGTGCAATAATCTAGGAGTCTACCAAAGTGGGTGTCCGCCTCTGCCGAGAACTCCTCCATGTCACCCAGAACTCCTCCAATTCCCAGGCCTGCCGCATGTTCTGTATTTTCTTCATAGTACTCATATATTATTTTGTAGATTACCTCAGCAGACTGTACTTGAATTAATGGGTAATCTGCTGTCATCCAATCAATGATCGCTTAGCTAGGTTTCTTGACTTGTGTCCAGTCAGTTTCACTGCCCATTAAAATATTCAATGAATAAATTGCTCTTGCCTTTGAGATTGTTCAGGATAGTTTAACTAGCTCAGCGTGTCTGCCCGGTTTACTGCCGTGCTATATGGCAGGCTAGTTCAGTGAAATGAGTGCACCGCTCCGTTTCATTCATTGTCGCAGTTTGGGCATTCACTCACACTTGAAATATAAAGCAACACAGTGCTACACAAAGTCAGCCAATCACTAGGACACTTAAATCACAAAGGTTATCATATCAGAAAGCCCACACAACCACAAAGTAATGCTATCGCAAAGTCACACAATTACAAAGTCACTCAATAAAAAAACCATAACACTGTATCATTGAGATTGCACAGAAGGTACAAAAACTTCCCATGCACGCATGTTTTGCTTCTGTATCCTTGAGTCTTGAGTTTTAGTATGTATTCGACCTTATTCTGTCTCAGAACGTAAGCCGTCCAACCACTTACCACTGCTCTCGGGCCGGCAATACTACTGACTCGGCCGGCAGGATTCTGTCGCCGTTGTCAGCAGTCATCATGAGCTACTTTGACCGCTGCAAGTGTGCCGTCTCCGTCCAGGAACCCGCATAGCACTGACCACACAGATACACACACATGCGTGAATGGACGACCTTGCTTACCACGTGTGCACAGCCAGCACGTCCGTCCGTTCGGCATACACACAGACCGACTCGTTCATTCGCACCACGAACACCACATCCGCCGCCGTCCCGAACTTGACTTCACCCTCCGCACTCAGACAAAAGGCTCCTACAAAAACTGCTGGCCATTGGACTGTTGCAGTGTTTATAGGGCCGTAGGCCATCACACAGAATTTTTTATAAATCCCGCATTGCACCGAAGTCCTAATTCCCAGAATATCATTGCGCCGGCTCTGCATTTGTCGGCTTCTCCAGAAGGGGGAGTAGGACGGGCTGTGACGCCACCCATATCTCGCCGCTGTAAATCATTCCTGGGGCTACCCCAAGGGAAGGGGCGAGGATGGTCGGCGACAAGGCAGCAAGTGCAACCATCTTGGGAAGGGGAGGATAGAGGTGTGTCATGTGTCACCTCCACAGAACTGGACCACGCATAATGGGAGCTCGTGCCACCCCCTTTCCCTTGCCACTCTGTTTTCTTTTTACCACTCTTTCTTAATTTATTATTTTACAATCTACAGCAATCAGACCAAGCGTCATCATAATCTAAATTGTTACATAAAACATAATATATAAATTAATTGAATGTAAATGAAGTGTAACAGGTTTAAACAGAGGAATTTAATTGACTTGTTATAAAGTGCTATACAGTTTAAGATGCCAAACTATATGAACTTCAGGGGCCATGGTGGCTGAGCGGTTAGCCTGCTCGCCTTCTATGAAGGCGAGTCGGATTCAATCCCCGGAAGACGACGCTTGTTTGTTTGCTGGTTTTCTCGGAGATCTCCTGTTTCTCCCACCCTTACATTTTGGTGCTGCACCATACCTATCTCACTTCACCCTCATTGGCTCTCTAGACCTAGACGTTAAGACCTGCCCAAATCTCTTTACTCACTTATATAAACTTTACTTTGTATTTGTAAGTATTTCTTCAAGCCTTCATTCGGGTGGAGTCATTGATGACACATGGGGTATGAGTAATATCTAATTTCTTCTTTGTAGAACTTCTACTTTCCAGCATGAAACCATGCCCAGCCCGATCACCTGTCTTCCCCACTGGTTGACGGTAAGCATTTTTTCACACGCCATAGAGTAGGCAAGAAGTTACTGCTATACCTAATAAGGCTACTTTCCTCAACATGGGTGCAATTAGTTTTTGAATAAATTCTCAAAAGCTGATTTGGTAGACAGGACCTGACGTCTCTTTGAAAGCAATATCATTAGAAATGAAACCAGAATCTTATGCAACAGTAGTGAGACGATTACAAATACACACGTGCCATACCCGGGACTCGAACCAAGACATTTTTCAACTGACACTATTTTATAAGTATACTGGAAACATTATTTATCTTTGCGCATAACTGATGGTTCTAATGAACACTGTGCGTGTGTGTGTGTGTGTGTGTGTGTGTATATATATATATATATATATATATATATATATATATATATATATATATATATATATATATATATATATATATATATATATATAGACACACATACATACACACACACACACACACACATATATATATATAATTTAGTTTAATCGTTCTATAGATACAACATACTAAACTAAATGATTTATATTAACAATATTAGAAAAAGAACTGCGCACCTGAAACATGTAAGTTTACATACCTTAATGTAGCACTAATTGCGTGTAACATTTGGTGGGAATCGGTTGATCGGTCCTCGAGATATGGCATAATAAAACCTCCATATTTTTCACGTGACGATCTTTATAAATGGAGGACAAAAAAATTAGGAATTAGTACATTCGATTATTGTATACGAAGTTAATTTAAGATAGGTTACATAGTTCCACAGATATAGCACACTGATCTAAAATTATATTATAGCCACCATTCTGAAAATATTTTAAAAGTACTAAACTAATATGGCATACCACAGTAAAATGTCTCCAAATTCGGTAAGAATGGTTTGATTGTTTCCCCAGAAATGAGATAAAAACTTTATTTTTGCTGTGGGGTTACCTTACTAAATGGCAAACACACGAGGTTATGTATATACCAATTTTACGGTTGTAATAGATATTGCCAGCATACAATCTTTAGTTGGAATTTGTTTGGGTAGTAAAATACACTAAGAAAAATATTTATATAGCCACCGTTTTGAAAATAAGTGGCTGTTCTACATAAAACATGCCAGTTTTGAAAATAAGTGGCTGTTCTACATAAAACATGCCAGTTTACACCACCTGCTGCAGTACTTTTCGTTGCTAAATTTTAATAGAAATCTTTTTAATTGTTTCCCAAGATATTACATAAAAATGGATATAGTCTTATGGCATTATCTTAAAAAATGGCGGACAAAATATGCTCGTGTAGTTACAGTTGACAGTTGCAATATCTACTGCTAGAATGTAAAGATAATTCGGAATGGGTTATACGATGTCGACTATATAGCGTTCTAAGCTAAAATTGCTAATTTTCGTCATTTTGAAAATAATTGTCTGGCATACTTAAAACATGTAATTTGAAATTATCTGCCGGAGTAATACTTGTTTGCCAAATTTGATAGGAATCGGTTAATTGTTTTCCAAGATATGACAATGTGAAGAATTGGGTGACTTATAGGTTGTTGTTATATGTGTGAGAAATATGTAAACCTAACCTCAAGATATATTCGTGTATGTAGGGAAAATACTTGTAGTTACCTTGCGTGAATCAATACCATGTCATTATTATCAAATAACTTACCTACACTCCTCTGGTCAATACTGTTCAAATATTTAATTTAAAATCACAAAAGAGAAATATTTAACATTTAAATAGTTTAACTGTGTGAAAACCAATTACATAAAATTATGCTCTGCAAGCAGAATACAACACTAAAAAAACTACAACCATTCGAACAAAATGCTACTTAATCAGAAATAAAATCAAATTAAATAAAAAAAAAATCTTTAAAACTGCTGTCGGTAATTAAAATAAAATGCACTTCAAGTAAACTGTGTCAGAATTGAAGTGTTTTTAGATTAGTGCCTCTTAATAAAAATTTTTGTCTCGAGCTCCATACATAAAATATATTCCAAGTTCAGGTAACTTTCCCACATATTTATTAGAATCGCAATTTCGTTAGGAAAAATCTTAGGGTTCTCCAATGAAAAATAAAGTCCAAATCACAAAATAATAAAAAGGAATAAACTATTCCTTACTCCAAATTAAATTTAAGTCAACGCAAATTAAAGTTTGTTCCAGAAACTAACTCAAGTCGGATCAAGTGGGACCCCTGGGCTGATTGACAATTAACATTGAATTCCAGCAACTATCTCTTTAATATTTGTAGCATCTGTCATCATTAATATCAGGAGCATTAAGAAAACTGAAGGAATCGCTACTTGGCACAAGTCTATTGGCCAAAAATACGACGGCGTCACCTTACTCAGTAGCGCGTAGCTTGCGCCTCCATCATGGCATCTCGACGTCGTGTAGCGTCCATCGAGTCGGCAGCGTCCACTAATAAAAACCAAATAATATGCTAGACTTAGTCTCTTCTCAAATGAATAAACTAGCCCTGGTTGAAAACTAATTTCTAGGACAAAATAGGCCAAACTAGGTTATGCAGATGCTGGGGTTTCGCCCTCAAAATCCCGGCTATGAAAATCACACCTAGGAACCTTCAGATACGTACCCAGATGAACCTAACTTCCGGCAACTTCCTACTCGACACTAAAACGGAGCTTAACTACATCCGGCCTAACTAGACATATTTATAGCTTAACATAAAAATAAATGCAAAACTGCAAACAAAAGAAAATAAACAGAGTTAAAATTTAAATAATAAATTCTGAGACTTGAAAAATATTGAATAATAAATTAATAACATACTCACGTTAAGTTACCAATTGATCAGAATAATGCACTCTCTTGCCATAGAGTAACATGAATAAGCATAAACAAGATTTTAAAGAATAGTGGATCCTAACTTATTTAACATATTAAAATGACGAAATAAATGTAAAAATGCAGGAGGGCTCCAGTTAAATTAAGAATACCAAAACATTTGCAAAAATATGTGCCATACAGTCCAAAAGCAATATGTGCTAATCTGCACAACAGTTCCTGTGACATGTAAATGAGGATGCACAAATATATTACAACATAAAAATTTTATTTAATCGTGTGCCGCTATCTTACAAAATGGCGGATAAAATATGATTATGTATATACAGTTGATAGTCTAATATATACTGCTGGCATACAAAATTAAACACCAAGGATTTTGACAGTACCACAATGTCACCTGCATCCTACACACCCATGACAGTAACAACAGTCTGGCGCCGAAGTTCCAGTGTTCCAAACCCATGCTAACCCTTCCACAGCTACCGCCAAAACTCCGGCCAATACATCCATACTTACAACCATTCACAGCCTATCCTAACAAACAAATTTATCCGCAAATACTGCCACAAAATTCCCCAGCACATTTTCCCACACCAACACTGCTCACGTCATTTCCCGTGCCCAGCTATGGAATCAACAGAGCTCCGAATTGGCCTGCGGACAAAGAGCAACAGAGAGAACAGAAGACCAGCCAACAAACAAGCACAAAAAGCTGCCGAAACTGACTCCGACATGTTTCCAAAATCTGCCAACATTTGCCGTCATCGCAAGTCAGGACCCCAGTGCCTTCCTCAAAGAATGCACATCCCACTTGAAACGTTACAGTGTGAGGGAATACAAGTGTGCCAGCTGCATTGGAAACCAACTACAGAGAGAGGCGAGCAAATGATGGACTGAAAGAAATCACTACGGAATGGAATGGGAGGAATTCGTGAACTCGTTTCAGTGCCGATACGGCAGTGTATTCTCATATCTGCAAGCACAAAGTAAACTGTTCTGGCATGAACAGCGACCGGGTGAGCAAATGCCCACCTTCATCACCCAGAATGTGCACTTAATCAAGTACTTTCACGTGCAGTTGCCAGAACGGGAAGCATTGGAGTTTGTGGTGGAGATGGCATTACCTGAGTATTGTGCGGCACTACTGCCATTCCTCAACAGCATGATGGAAGAGGTATTGAAAGCAGCGATTATCCTGGAACGCAATGCTGGCACAACTTACCGCGAAAGTGCCACCGCACGATGGAGACACGGGTCGCGAATGGAAGACAGGTACGTGCAACAGGAATTGGTAAATTGCTACCCCGGACATTCTGAACAGCAACAGAGGATGAACAGTGCGAGTAACGGCAAAGTGAATAGTGAGCGCCGCTGTGATAAGCTGACAGGAGGAAATGCAAAACGGGATGTTGGGCAAATGCGAGTCAAGCTGAACAAGAGCCAATCCAGAAACATCCTGTCGATAGTGCAGACTGGCAGAGGTCTTCCATTGGCACAGCAGGTGTCCCAATACTCCACACTTAGACACCTAGAGAGGACCCACATCCAAGTAGCAGGGAAAAGGATGTAGGGGCGAAGGGCCCGATGCCGTTTTCTCCCTGGCAGCAACAACAGCCAAAACCAGAATGCCGCAACAAACACTATTGCAGCAGGTGAGTAGGAGCTGCGTGCAATTTATCAGAGTTCTTGTGTATGTAAACGGACAGCCCTGCCATGCAAGTATCGATACAGTTGCATCGCATAATTTTGTACAACCCTGCTTTGTAAATCCTAAGGACGTAACACCTAATAATCGCATAATCAAAATCACAACTAATTAGCTGAGTAGCGGTGCGTTGGAACAAGCTACAGTTACTGTCAAAGTGAGGGAACTTGAAACAATAAAGACAGTAGTAACACCAGAAATCAGAGAGATTGTTATTTTAGGCGTGCCATGGCTCCAGGAGCAGAAAACAGTAGTAGAACCGGCTAAACATGCATACATTTTGGCACAAAGGAGAGGCGCACGGTGTACAATATAGATAGACCTTTTGCAAAAGACCTAGCCCCAGATTCACTCTCCGATTTCGAACATGACATTCCCCCACAGTATTAGGCAGATTTCAAAGAATACTGGATGAGCGTAGAGAAGTTTTCGCGAAAGTATATTGACGTGGCGCCACAGTGCCTCAGTGGGTAGAGGCAGGATTTAAGGAGCGGTGAAACTTTGAAAATTTATTTTACCTGGGGCGCCAAGACATCGTGGATGATGCAATGTGAGTCGGTAGAGATGAGGTTTCTCCAGAGTCGTTTGGCCGACGACCAATGCTATACTGGACTGCTGCTCCTTATAAATGCACCATACAATTATTCCAAATGCACTGTGTGCAGTGGCCTGTTCGAGTCACCTCACACACCCATGTTACATAATATTGCGGCATACAAAAGCCCACCAACTAAGTTGATACAGTCACTTATCGGCTAGTCACACGCCTACATTTAGACACACGATACTTACACATTAACAAATAAAGAAAATACATATTAAGACATTGGGTAGAAAAGGAGTCGGTATTCTAAGGGCATGTGCCCTGAAGAGCCCGAAGACCACGAAATAATGTCCACATAAACAGTTTTCAATGTGTAAATATCTACAGTTCATTTACCAACGCTCTCAGGTCCATGCTTTACATATATAATCACACTTCACTGCTTCAAGATACCGGTGAGGTAACGCTGTACAAATGACGCGAAGCCGATAAAAATTATGTTCAAGGTTTTAAGCTTCCGCAGGCAATGGAAGCACTAGGGAAGAGGTTGGTAGTGTCTCGGAAAGCTAAAGAACAATGGTTCTGGTGAATTATAACTACAGAGATTGAATGAGTGAAAAATAAAAGCTGAAGGCTGTCCGAGTACGTGAAACCCGAGCCGCGGTAACATGCAACCACACCCCCGAGATGCTCGTAGTTGATGGACTTGCATGCCGTGGTGCGCCGGTCGAGTTTTGCAGGCCGGCAGGCCATATGGACCTACTTTCTTAACATTGCAAAATACATAACCCTTTGTGTTCCTTACCTTATGCTGGAACATACATAACTGATTCTTAAAAATAACATTTCACATGGAACACTGTTTACATTTGGGTTAATGAGGTGAGGATGGCACACATTGTGAATGATACATCATGAAACACTGAAAAACAAACTTTACTTACTCCGAAATGCACAGGGGTTGTTTCCTTGCCTAAATAACACAAACATGTGAATGCCAGTGTTTCCATATTACACACAAAACCCTACATAAAAAACATCACTGAAAAACAAGATCTATTTTATATTACTATGCTACACAGTGGGTGCTCTGATGTCACATGCACAAGATTGTGTTGTGTTGGGTCCACACTTACACTTCACTACACTTGCTGCTCCGCTAATCGAGTGAGCATCCCAACTGTGCAGCTTCGTGGTGCCATGGATGTCAAATGGGCTTCGGATGGGCACGTGACACACGTCAAATGCCCCCCCCCCACCTTTTTCATTGTACTCTTTTTAGGCCACGCAACATCGCACATAGCAGGAACACTGCCTCCCCAGCTGTTTTCTGGATAGCAGCTGGTAGGAACTCCTCACCGCCTCCACACGGTCTCCTTCTTTGGCGCTGCTCATTGCAGGACATGTTCCTGCCCTAGCAAGCTGTACAGGCCGCTGGCAGTGTCCAACACCGATACGATTCATGGGGCAGTACGAGCCGGCCGACCCACTGCCCTCGCTGTTACTGCTGCTGCTCGTGCTGTCTTCTTGCTTGCTCCCTTCATGCGTAACTTTCCATTGCCGGGTGTGACCCACACTACTGGCTTCCAGTGCGGCCCTTCCGCCTTTCTGTTACTCTTGCTGTCAGTTGCGCTGTACTTCCATTACCTCCCATTGGTGCCTATTCGACTGGTTTTGCTTCATCCATTGTATGTGCTGCTATTGGCCATACACGTACTGGTAGGGGCACTGAATCTGACTGTGGTGGTGCTTGTTGGCGCTTCGCCATCAAGCGTCATTGGGGCTGCTTCCTCCCAAGCATCCTCGCTTGCTTGCACATTTGCTCCTACACTTACTTGCACATATTCCCTCATTTCCTGTTCTTGGACGCTAATTCTGTCCTGCAGTTTTCCCACATCCCGTTTAGTGCCTGTGTCCAATCGACTCCTGGTAGATGTTGCTACATATGGCGTCGACGGTATTTGTACAAAAGGTGGGGGCCCCTTCGACTGAGGTGCTGCCCCAACTTCCTCCCCTCTCGCATGCTCTCCTTGCTCGTCGACTCTTGTGCCATCGTGGGCATCCTGGTCACCGAGTCTGTTTTCATCGGGGATGTCACTTGGTGGTCTTCTTACATCATCCTGATGCGCCTGGACCAGTCTCCTGCCCACTCCAACAGGTAGGTGGTAGGTACGCCACTTCGCATCTCCTTGTGCAGGCCAATCCATTTCGCTGCCAGCTCCGCACAAAAGTTGTTGTTCTTTTCTGTGGATTGCGGGTGCATTTGCAGTTAAACCTGTAGCCCTTGCTATCAAAGCAGGCGGTGGTCTCGTCGTTGTCGGGACCCACTCTGTGGCGTACTGCTGTTGTCGGCGTAGCTGTTAGTGTCGCTCTCAGGGTTTCCTTTTCTACTGTCCTCCACTAATCTCTGCACTACCACTCATTAACATGCCGACGAAGGGTGAAGGGGGTGGCGGGCTGGTGTTTAGCACACGATTTGTGCTGCTCACCCATGCAGAGTCACATTTGTACATTCAAATCCTGGTTACAGTGCTCCGCGGGGGTGCGCGGGTATGGTACACCACCGTCTTCAAATGGTAGACCCCCCCCCCCTTCCCCGGTGCTCTTTTCCTGTACCTCCTGCCAGTGAATTGTGTGCTGTTGTCAGTGAACAGTTGTTTCGGGTATACTCAACATACGAAATATACTTGCTCCAACACCTTCACAATGTTTTGCACACATGTGCCACTGAATGGGTATACATCCACCCAGCGCAAGTAGTTATCCATGACCACCAGGATAAACTTCTTGCCAGTTTTTGTGCGTGGATAAGGTCCCATTAAGTCGAGACTCAAGGTCTCGAACAGTCGCGTAGGAAATCGAGGCAGTTGTTGTTGCCTTCCATCTACTCTACATGATTTAAACCACTGATACATCACACATCTTTGCAAATAGTCATGCATGTCACATTACAATCCCAGCCAGTAAAATTTCTCGCATATATTTCTAACTGTCTGTACTGTTCCCGGGTGTCCCGCAGTCTCACTTGTATGTGCGTGTGTTAGTACTAGTGTCCTCTTATTCACTGGTACAAATAACATACATTTCGTCGGTTCTTGCATGGAAAAAGTTTCCAATCCACCATCCATCACGCGCCAATTCTCCACTCGATATGTCTTACACTTTGCCATCACTTTGTTTGTAAACAAACACACATTCTGCGTTGTCACTACCTCCCTCCACACATCATTCACGAATACATCGCCCTCTATTGCGCTCATTGCATTTACATATACCTCATGTAGGAGTTCCTTGTTGGTTGGAGGTAGGATGTCGTCCCATTCGATGTTGTTCACGACCGCACTGCTCTGGTTGTCTCGTGACAGTAGTACGGATATTTGCTGTGGGGTTGTATCCAGGTGCTTCTCTCTGACTGGGGTGTTGGTGGCGTCTGGCCACCTCACCCCCCGCAGGCCACAATAACTGTCCAGGTACAGATTGTTAGGGCATGTTATCTGCCAGTGGTACACTTCCGCTGGCCGACAATAACAACATGGAGTTCAGGGCAGGATGTACCCTCCCTCTGTGCCATTAGGTCTTCCCTCGCCTGGTTGTATGTTGGGCACTCGCTGAACGGAGTTATCGTGATGGCGTGCATTCTCCCTACTGTTGTTCCCTGGTCCCATCGCCCTGTCCCTTTGCTGATCTCCTCCCGTTCTTGTTTGCTGGTAGAATTGTTCATGTGGTTGTACATGGTTACTGTTCCCCAACTCGTGCTTCCCTCGTGCAGCATTTGACTCCCAGCGCACTTCACGTGAGTTCTGTTCCAGAATAACAGCTGCCTTAAGTACCTACTCGACGTCGCTGTTCATGAACGGCAACAAAGATGCACAGTATTCCGGGAGCACTGTTTCGGTGACGTTTTCAATATTTCCCGCGTCGGTAGTGTTGTTGAAACCGTCGAACTCGCTGCACCTTTTGCGTGATAAACATCGGAAGTTGCTGGTCTGGTTGTTGCTCTTGCCAAAACAGTTTCATCTGGGCTTGTAACAACGTAAAAGTGCTTCTATATCTGCATTGGAACGATTTCACGAAAGCTACCCAGCTTAGGCCGTAGTGGTTAATGGCATTGTACAATTTTGCTGCCCCTCCAGTGAGTTGGTTCCCGATGCAGCTCACCCACTCATCTTTGCAAATGCCATAACTTTGAATTCGTGCCGCACACTCCTCCACAAATGCCTTCATATCCTAATTTGCAGTTCCGGATAGAGTTGGCAGGTTTTGGAATTTCGTAGATGGTCGCATCTGCCGGTTTTCCTGCTTCGTTAATGACTTAACTTTCACTTTGTGTCTCTTTTCGGTTGCTGGTTGCTTATGTGGTGTTCAGTTCTGTCCATCGCTGTATACTGGGAAATTTACTGGTGTTGCGGTCGGAAAAGGAGTTGTTACAAGGGCAGTTGGTACTGATGTAGTTGGTAGTAGGCAGGTAACAGGGTTAGGTATGGCATGAAAGGTTACATAGGTAGTGGAACCGTAGACAAGGTTGGGATAGGCAGGGATGACTGAATTTCTGTTGCACTGTTTATGTCGGCGACCACGTACATCGGAATGACGTGGGGCGCGCCACTCCTAACTCCCTCCTCAATTGCGCATTTCACATGTTCTTGCTTGCCTGGCGTTGCCACTTCTCCGCTATTTGTTGTTCACCTTTCCCATGTCTCCTCTTTGCTACTGTTCGATACTGCAATTTCCTCGTTAGGCTGCTCCAAAATACTGTATCGCAGATCTGCTACAAACGTATTCCAGTAACTCGCGGATGGTCGTGGGCCAAAGTTTTTGTTACAACTATCACAGGTAAATTTCATTTCCGACAGTGTGCTGGTCTCCATTTCGCTAAGATACTCTTGGTGAAAAGTCGTGTGACACTGCCAACATTTGAGCAATAAAGTCCCTTGTCCAGTGCACAAAATATTTAAACACAAACTGGTGTGTGCCGAATTTTTATTACGTACTGTAATTTTGGTGGGTTGTTCCAAATGTTCCGTTATTTCCTCCACGATTTCCACTTCAGCACGGTTGATCGCGGCGTGGTTGATTGATGGGCTGGTCTTACGCTTACAACGGCAGTAGGTTGCACCTAGTTCATATTTTGTGATGAGATTAGTCAGCATCTCTCGCAGAAAATGCGGACAGAGAAGCACCAATGCACTGTCGTCTGTCCGGCCAGCCATAGTGTGTTCTACTTGATAACACACACCCGAGCGGGGATAAATATTCACTGTAAATGGTCACAGTAAGTATGCATTAGGTATTTTAAGAGTCCGAATAGCAAGCAATGAGTATTCTTCCGTGCGCCTCATGGTTATGCTGGGACTCATTGGTTTGCAGCAGAGTGGCGCTCGCCCTCCAGGCATCACCAGCTGGTAAATATTGATGCTGGTATAAAGATAAATAACTCAAAACCAAAGTGTAACTTGAGAAAGTTAAGTATAACTATTCAATTACACACAGAGATGTGATATCTTCCACGACTGATAGAACACTGGCCAGTGGTATGTGAAAGCATTCCTTTATGCATGTCTTATCAGAGTTGCAACATTACAGAGTTCACAGTACAGATTTAACCAGATAAGCTCTCAATATACATTACCTCAAATAAGGTTTGGTATGGAAAATTTACATGGAAAATACAGTATAAATGGGACTTTAAATGTTGCTGTGGGGCAGCGGCCCGGAAACCTATAGTCGCGCGGAATAAAGAATGACACATAAAACTTCCTGTATAAGAAAACCAATATATTATACAACGAGAACATATGATAACATACATATTCATTTATATATTCAACAAACATTAAGATTATAAACAATTTCTACATATCCATGTACTTTCATAATGAGCGCGGTTGATCGCTGCTGTCCTGAAAGGGACGGCGTGGTGCAGGGGTCAACGGTTGGTGTGGGCGCACAGCGTACCGTAGGCATGCGGTGAACTTGGCGGTTGTCATTTCCATAGATTGTTTAAGAATGGGGGTATTTTTCTGCAGGAACTTCACCATATGGGAAGTTGTCCAGAGGGGAGGTTTCCCTGCTTCTAGCTGGAGATAGGAGGAAAGGCACCTTTTCCATATCGGAACATTTCCGCGCCCCTTAATGGCCCTTACACAATTGAAAACATAAACATTTGACTTTATGTTTGCTTTCCGACATGTTCTTTCTTAAGGAGCTTGACACAATAGAGCTCTCAAAGCTAAAGTCATCAATCTTTACTTTACATTTCGAAAAGACATATAAAAAACAAGCGCCATTTTGTCGAGAATCTAACAGAGGTTATGTGGAAAGTATGCTATTTTATTGTAGGGCGATTTTAATCTCGGTTAATTTAATATATCACGTTGTAAATTAAATAAATGGCAAAAAAATTTAATGTTAAGACGAAATATATGAATTGACAAGATACAAATAATTACGAAGGTCGCACAACAGATGTATCAATTGTCTGAACTCTGACTTTACAATACTGTATTGTGTATTGTTGGTTTCGTCAGAGGAAAGGAAACCTAAAGTTTCTTATTGTGCATGAAGCTTGATTAACCATTTATCCCCATAAATGTGCTTTCAGAAACAAAGTCTCTGCAGTGTTTAATTTTTGTCGCGCGCTGTTCCTGCATTGACGATTTGGGAAAACATACACTTATTTCCAGGTGGACATACTTATGTGCAGTGATATCTATGGAATGTTCTAAATATTTTTATTTTATTCGTCGCTTGTTCATGATGTTACATGTGTACACGGAATATTATCATGTTCCTTAGAATTTTGCAAATAAAATGTTTAAGTCACTGTTATGAAATATCACTTGTGTGCATATTTGGCTGTTCACGTATAAGTAAGCACTTTTTAAGGCCCTGCTAAATTTTTGTTATGAGTAAATTCCTCTGTTTTACAATTTTAAAAACATTTTTAATATAAACAATGCCACATTACTAATAAACACAACTTACACCTTCCACCAAACCCAACAGTCAACGTCCAAAGCAGCCACAAAATATATTTATTGGTAGTTAAACCCATTGGGAAGGGCCTTAAAAAGGGCCACTGTTTCTGTAAATAAACCAACTGTTAAATTTAATTTTGTTAACTTAGTTTGGCCTAAAAATTAATTTGGTAACACTTCCAGCTTTTGCTGTTGCAATTATTTTTCTTATGTGTTGCGATGCTACCAAAAGGCTATTTTGTTACTCGCTCGATTGAGTTATGCAGGATTTTATTACTAGATACTGACTTGCAGACACGTGATTTCCTGTAAGTTAGGCAGTTACATCACACATAACATGACACAACACTGTTCTCTTATACACATGTGGTTTCCTGCACGTTAGGAAGTACACCTCAAGACGTAACATGGAATACATAACAGAGCACTTAATTGCATAAATTCACACTTATTGCACAGGAGCGGGACTCACGTTTTCTACCACTCACCAGTGGGTAATTTGCCACGGGATACAGTTTGTGCATAACAATACACTCAAGTAAGTACACATACAAGTACACTGCCCTTAAATTCATACATACATTGAATGAAAATATGTACAATAATTATGTGTGCATTTATCAACACCTTTAAGCGCATGCTAACTTCCTAGTAGTTTTCATGTGATCATAAAATAGTAACTCTGGATGTAAACAAATTAGAAATTATGAGCTTGTTATAGAACTGCAAATGCATGAGTTCTGTTAAACATTTTGTGTCGCTATGCATAACCTGCAACCCATCAATTTTTGCACACATCTCGAGACGTACATGTTTATGCTGAATGAAGGCTTTAATTTTATATTTACGTTGCACTTTCTTCTCAAACATCATCGTATTTTGACATGACTTGCCTTGCGTGTTGTTTTTCCTGCATTGTACACATTATTTATTACGTAGGTCATACTTGGCTTGTTTACTTGCAGCTCGTTGAATTAGCCTCACTAGTTTGGCAAGACAATTTCTGGCGTGTGCCCCCTCTCAGGAACGATCTGGGTCGCCCTGGCTCTTACTCAAGGGAGGGGCGAGATGATGTGTTGCCCGGCGCCAGCTCTCAATTGAGCAAATGTTGGGGTTGTAAGCCTACGGCCACGGGGATTCCTGGAGGTTGCCATCATGCTGGTTGCGGTGTTCGTCGTGCACTTACTAGCACTGATGCTAAAATATAAAATAGTGATTTCTACCACTATACAAGCATAAGGGTTAAGGCCCCCTTACATAGATGTTGACAAACACTGACTCTACTCTGCCTATGGAGGGCAGGCCCCATAATACTCAACACAAAGCTGATGCATGCCACTAATACCATTTATTTACAACGATTACGACTATCTCACTGCATCCCTAGTGTACTACTTCTACACACGTGAGATTCAAACCCCGTGCCATTTCGTGCATGAAAGTAACGGTCTGCCACAATCCTGGAGGGCGTCTGGACTCGTGGATACGAAGGGTTGCGAAAGACAGAGGCGCATAACCCCCCCCCCCCCCTTTATCAACCTCGGTACTGAGAGCCTACAAGCCATCAGCCACCTCAGGCCATGCACGAGTGCCACCGACGATATGCGAAGGCCGAGAGATGGCCAGAGGGTGCTAATGACTCAATAGTCTTCAGCAGCCACCAGAGGCTGCAATTCTTGATGTCGCCATTAGAGATCTGCAGCACCACTACCGAATGCTCCAGCGACACCAATCACCAATAGCTACTAGAAGCTTTCTGTAGCTACCAGACATACCACACATAACTTCTTTGTCTCATACAGACACCCCATTTAGAGTTAGGTTTGTATTAAGTAATTTTTGACAGTTTGTAATTTACTTTCCCAACTAGCCTAGGACTAGGTCAACTAACCCTGGCACCATAGGATTACTTCCAACTACCGGTCTTCTTGACAGGAAAGAACATTTCACCGTGTTTAATAAGCTCTTAATAAACACAGCTTTGTTTCTCTTAACTGTAAGTCTCATTCATAGAGTACTTTGTCACCAACTGCTGGGAGGACCTCGAGCCGAGTACCGCCGAATTAGCAACAACTGAAGACTCCCCCTCAGACAGCTCCAAGTTGAATACACATCCATTAGACGGCCATCTATTTTATTCCTACCTACTATACAGGTACTTGAGGAGTAGAATTGAGGAGCCCCGAACACTAGCAACACTTCTCAACCAGGGAGAGACAGTACATCGAATTGTATCCCTACCGGAGCAACTGGGTACTGGTGGGAGTATTTTCTTTGATGCTACAGCCTGGCCTTGGTTGGGATCGCACACCCAGTAATAGTCTTGGCAACCCATACGGCTCCAATGCTTCTGATCAGTCTGCAACCGTGGGGGATCTTCTGAGCCACCGGAGCTTGTGTTGGCAAACTGTTACCAGGCAACACTAATCTAGGGCTATCCATGTCCGTGGAGCTCCTTTCGAGGTCCTCAGTAGTTAAGCCCGCTCTATGCCATATAAGGTGAGACATGGTGCAAGGAGGGAGGAGCAAAATGTTGCGCGCCTTGCTGCCAGGCAGCTGATTGGTCTCGTACCACTCGCAGCTAGTCGACGAGCCGAACGATATCGTGCCACCTTACTCCGATTACTGGCACAACCTAGGTCTACTGTAACCAATCCAGCTTCTTTCCTGTCAGCACTGCTGTGCATGCATCCAACCTGCCATCCAGTTGTAAGAGGGTTAATTAATCAGACCAAGGACCAGTTGTATATGCCCTCACTACCGCTTGAGCCAAAGACGAACGACTCAATCAGCTGTATCCAACTACCCCTGGCCCGCAAGACAACGACAAGTCACCTACCACTAGAACTTCTCTCCTGTGGTCAACAGCGACCAGCTCCGATACAAGTCGTAAGCCTGATCAATCGAGGGACTTGTGAATCATAAAGTCAATAACTTTGTTCCATCACGTAAGGCCACAGGCCCGACCACTATATCTAGCCACAAATAGGAGTAAGTCAACCTGTAAGCACAACTGACCGAAGTGCAACCAAAGCCACACGACCGTGATCCAGCTCTATCTAATCGTATACGTGTCAAAGCAATGAGGTTAAATTTCGGCCTTAAGAATGCAGTGCCCTATATTTTCTAAGGTAAGAGCTATAAAAGGCGGGAACTAATCACACACACTTTTACTGCATCTAACTTAATACAACTGACCTTGTACTCTACAAAACTCTATTATGCGGGCTCATCACTGTGGCCTGCCGATGCTGCTTTCGAAATGTGCATACTGCGCACTTAAGTTCTTACGGTAAAATTAGCTGTCGGTCAGCCCCTCGGTATTAGAATAAAAGCAAAGATGTTACACTATTGATAAATTAATGATTAACGCCACAAAAGTTGCAATACTGAGGGGATGCACTGAACAGCGCGGTTCCCGAGCAGCGTACTGGCCGATGGCGGAGGCCAGATTCCGAACGAAGCTAAGTTTCGCGTGTGCGAAAACTGAGGGTGCATACAGATTCGTGCTAGCTCATTATGCTTTTTGCCCTTATGCTTACACAAAGGTTATATAACACTTCTATATGCCATCTTAATTCCTATTTATTACATTACACATATTGGCGACATTCCTGTAGCTCTAAATGCTAAATTAACATGTTTTGTGATGACGTTACGGGAATGCCGCCACCCTTACGAATGTTTTATATAAACATGAATATGCGGGATGAACACTGT
This sequence comes from Dryococelus australis, assembly GCA_029891345.1. NCBI lineage: Eukaryota > Metazoa > Arthropoda > Insecta > Phasmatodea > Phasmatidae > Dryococelus > Dryococelus australis. The sequence goes on from CM056994.1 coordinate 7,358,525, forward strand.
GTGAAAAATGTGACGATGATTTAAAACCCTGTACATTTATTAACTTAAAAACTCCGGCCAAATCTGGTACTGGCGAGAGTACTGCACTTTGTCGTCCACAGGATGTTGGTTGCATAAAGTAACGTCCTGTGAACTTGCATTTTCGTTGACGTCACACGCATGGTATTCATCTATGAGATACTCCTGAATGCTCGAGCTAAATGCAGCTTCATTCTGCACTCCTGCAAAGGAATTCATATTAACACTTGTGACCACACGAGTGACGTCTTGACATAATGAGTGGGATGTATAAACTAGCCTTTTGAAACACTTCACATCATCGCTACACTAACACTTCGGCCTGCAGTCCCACCGACACACACCAAAACTGGACACGTGTTATGCTGTTGTACAGGCAGCCCCAACGTTCCCTCCAATGGTACTATTGTCTGACGGCCGTGGCTTCACAGGGACTCAATGCCAAAACGCTAACTTATTGCCCGCAAGAGTTCCCTCTTGTTAGAAATGGGTTAAACTGCAAATTTGGAGTTACGAGATTTGGGTCACCGGTAAAGCTACTCACTGTTACACGCAGCCTGCACTAACATACTCTGGGCTGTTCGACTCGCCCCTGGCATGCACTGATGCGATAGCTGACTGCTGCGGCACAATTGGTTATAACAGCACACGGGAGTGCTCGCCTCATGTCAACGCTAAGCAAACACAAATAATTTTATCGACACTGCAATGGGGTTTACCAGAAACTAGTCGGACCTCGGGCCAAAGAGTCAATCACCAAAGACCAAGTACATGGTTTATGCACGAATCTGTTTGATAGAAGCAGAAATCATTTACTGCTGATCAAAGCAGTCAACGAAAAACTACCATTTGACGATTTCAGTCAACAAATGTACCCTTTTATTATCTGTGGGAGAAACGACCGGTGCCCGAAGCTGACGATCGTCTATGGTTATTTCCTGGCCTTTGGTCTTCGAACGATGAGCGCAAAAAAAATTAAGACTACAGAGTATATATCTAATGAGATTGGTGTTTGAACATATTCTCAAAGTTAATTTAACGACTAATTCGTGCATGCAAGACATTTTTACGATTATTCGCGAGCACGACTCTATAGTGGAGGTAATCATAGATCAACTAAAGGAAAACGAGCAGTTTATGGAAACAATTTCGAAAGAATTTAAAGCCTAACAACACGTTGCGCAGTACCATAACAGGCGAATACAAAGAAAAAATTATATAATAAAAAAATTTATTTTTTTTGTCGCATCACATATATTTGAATATTAAAAAAAAAAATAAAAAATTTAATGGGCTGCAGTTTTGGAGACACACATTTGAATTGTTTATTATTGCAGCGATCCACAAAGCAATAATTTAACACACACTTTGCCTATGCACCCACTGGTGATTTCAAGATGGTATCAAATAGATTAAATTTTTTAAAAGATATAGTTTACACAAGGGAAGGAGCTTTTGTTGGCATCTCACACCCAGTGCTCACCAGTGTGTGTTGTGATCCACATTCTCCTTCCCACTCCCCTTAAGAATTTAATTCAACAACCAATCAGAGTGCACCACAAACTTGCTTCCATAGATAATACGAAATTTTGGTTTATATGGAAGTGGAATCTGGAAAAAAATTCTTCAGTCGAAGATGAGAGCTGAATGAAGAAACATCTACCCCCCTTCTCGCCAAGAGAAAGAGGAATAAGGTAAGGACAAAAAAGAGGTAAGTTAGCTAATAAATAAATAAATATATATATATATATATGTTTAGGGACCAGTGGATAATTTTGTTTAGTTTTGCGAGATTTCGCCAAAGTGCAACAATCAATCCGAAAACATCACAATCTCACTTTTATACACTACTAAATTTAACAATTCAACAGAGTGGGGGGGGGGGATGTCATGTCTATCATGGAGCACTCTCGTGAATATTCACATAACTAAACCTAAACAAACTCATTGAGAATCAGATATTAAAGATACAATGAGAAAACAAACATAATAAAGTAGCAATTCATTTTGGTAAAAAAAATACACACTTGTTTATATAGATTTGTGATATTTTATAATTTTCACCAACTCGTGTTTATTATTTGATAAATTGCATCGTTGTTTCAATTCGTGTTGGCAATTTGCATATTCACTGTACAAACATCTGGTGGGATGTACAGGATCCTTACACACCATAATGTGCCTATGTTGAACGCAATATGTAATGTGCTCTTCTCTTTTGTGTTTTTCCATGGTTTCAATTACTACAGCGCAATTTTCGGAAACCGGAGTACTCGTGTAATCCATATATGTATAACCACAGGGTAATTCTTTCTTTAGGTTAATTTTAATGTACATTGTTTCGATAATTTGCCAATCAAAATTATAATAATGTTATTCTCCCATTCGACAGTTTTTGGATACATTTTGTATTTGGCGTTGCAGGGGATGCTAAAATACGGAATATGCGTCATCACAGTACGTTTACAATACGTAAAATGTTCAGATCTGTTGCAGTGTTATACATGATTCTCCCACTGCAGAGTGAGTCTATACAACACCGATAATAATTCGGAACCCCACAAAGTAGTTCGGAAGTCAATTCTAGATGTTCCTGGTTTGCACCGCACATTACAATGTTTCAATCAAAATGTTTGGTCGAAACAATAATCAAATTGTTGGCTTTGTCGTAATAACGTATTACTGACAATGAATTATCACATAAATTTCAATATACAGAAATTGTTGGAAAAAAATATTTTTCATGTAACCGTGGAAAAAAGGGGGATGTAAGTCTAAATCTTATTTTACATTAATGTTTTTTTTTATTTGGTTATAACCCAAATCAGTCAAACGAGTGTAACCTTTATTGGACCGAATATTTTTATGGGAGACTGGAAATCCCCCATTGTACACTGTTTATATAAAAAAAGGGGGGAGACGCGACTGAATCACCTTCCAAATGGACAGAATAACCTTTTTTAGGGAGGGACTTGAAATCTTCCCTTATAAAATGTATGTTTTTTAGTACAAGTACATGTAGAAGTTGACCTCCTCTGCATAGGAGGAGCATGACATCTTGGATGATGACATCCTCAATGATAACATCCTCGGCATTGAAGGCGCCGAGATCTTTGAATTGAGGGTAACGAAGTAAGGAGGTTAAAGAATATGTGCGCCAATGTAAACAGTGCAATGTGTACAAACACGCCGGTCAGACGGCACCACAAAACAACAAAAAAGACTGCCACAACCTATTGAGTGTATCGCTCTAGATCTGATGGGCCCTCACCCATGCTCAGCTAGAAGCCAGCAGTCTGGGCTAGTGGTAACAGATTTGTTTACGCGGTGGTGTGAATTGTATAATTTGCAGTGTGTGCGCATATGCTACATTGCTGCCACCCTCGAGAAGGAATTTTTCCCCCATTGGGGATACCCGAGGACAATATTAAGCGACAACGCCACACAATTTTCTGGGCCGCGCTGGAGAGATTTGTGCACGAAATGGCATGTAATTCAACACACGACTGACATACCCATGCCCGGGCAAATCCAACTGAGCAAAGAAACCAGGTTAATGCGCAACTACACCTCAGAGTAGGTGAGGACCACACCACTTAGTCACAACACATACCTGAAATTGCTTCCTGCCTATGCAACCTAACAAATGTGGCCATAGGGAAATCACCCGCCGAAATGATATACGGAGCAGGGCTAGCAAAACCAGGAGAGATTGTGTGCCGTCCACCGGACCCAAACCCAGGAGCCGACGATTCCGAAGCAGGAAACAGGGAAAGGAAGCAAGTATACGAAGAGGCTAGTGCAAACCAAGAGAGATTCGTGAAGAAGTGGTTACCAGCAAGTATACGAAGAGGCTAGCGCAAACCAAAAGAGATTCGTGAAGAAGTGGTTACCGGAAACGAGGAGACCACCTAAACCCCTGTAACCGGGTAATTACGTGTACGCACTATCTATCCACCATGAAGAAAAATTTTTGCGCCTCATTCGCTCCTAAATGGCCAGGGCCACACAGGGCTGTGGAAATAAACAGTACCGCTTCCTACCTGGTAGAGATGAGAACGCGAAAACGGTGCAAAATCCACCGAGATGACATACGAGCAGCAACGATCCCGGAAGAAGAGAGGGGAAAACTGCCCGGCAGAAAAGGAGGTGAATGGGCAAAACGAGCAACGTCACATCGCGTAAATCGACCCAAGGCCATTATTAAAATGCAAGCCTGTCACCATCCCACGATCAATCACCACACGACTTCCGTGGATTTCCGGACAATAACAACAGTCACAACACACGCGCAACTATAGATAAAAGTGCGACAGGAAACTTAAACGACGTGTGGGGAGGGAGAGTCTACCTCCAACTTCCTAGGGTTTCCAAACAGCACTCCACTTACTGCACCAACCCTAACAGCGATCGCAAGTCAGAAGCAGGCAGATAGTGAAATAAGTGACATGTGGGGAAACAACATGCTACCCCGTGGCTTTCCGGATGCAAAGCAGCCGCCTGTCACCGTTGCAGATGAGTGGGCAACAACGGTACTTCTAGACAACCTTTGGGGGCAGTTGCCCACCCCTGCAGCCAACAGTAAACAACAGCAGCAGCCGCGCCATGGGAGCCACCTTTTCCGCCAGGTTAATGTTTTATTCAGTTTACCACCGTCCATCATGCAGACGACAACAGCATCGTGGGCTGCCGCCCCGCCTTCGGCATCGAAACCACACCCGCCAGGATATAAGCGTGCCTCATCATGCAGCCTGTATGCGCTTCATGCAGGCCCTGTATTAGGGGCCTCTGTAACCACGCCGGACGCCCAGCGTTCTGAACATCTTCGGCGCCCACCCAAAACATCTACCAAGGTAAAAGATTGGCCATTCCTAGCCTACAGGTTGAGGCCGTGCTCCTTGTGTCGCCTCACCACCTGCTGCACTACAGCCTAGAAGCTGCTGAGTCGCAGCATTGCCCTCTTTGTCTCCCCGGAGGGGGGCATTTGGCGCTGTCCTTGCTCTGTGCTACACCTGGGGGCAGACCACTAGTACTCGCTGCTGCATCAACCACATGACATGCACCAATGTGTACTGTGCAACATGCCGTTCATGCATGAACGAGTCAGTGATCCATTCAGTGTATAAAAAAGACCCGCTCACTAAGAGTAACCAACAGCCTGCCTGTTTATTTTTTAGTGTGTCCTCCTTAAAGCAGAGTCTAATGCATGCCCAAGGTGTTATCTCTTCATTGCGTCCCTGCCTTAACATGTAATCTATTATTGAGTGCCCACGCACGTGGTTCATGTATGTTCATTCAGACATGATGAACACTCATAATTCTTTTTATAATTTTCCATGTGTTTTGTTTTGGTTTTAAAACACAGGTAATGATTTCACGTTCTCAACAATATATACATTCAAAGATTCTTGCAGTTCTGGAGCCACATTGCCCAGCTCAAACAGCAAATTCCCAACAGCTTGTATATGAAATTTTACTTTATTTAACAACACTGTTTCTTAAGGGTTTTTATGTGTAACTTGTTTGTGTAATTTAATATAAAGTGTATTTGTGTCTTTTGCTTGCCTGTCCTGGCATTTAATTGAGAAACTTAGTTTTCCAAGACGTAATGTTACTTTCCCGTTCTGTTCCAACCCACGGGCAACACATGTATCTGATCAAACATAAACAAATCTAGCTTTCTGGTAGGTTAGAAAAATATTTGCCTTTATTTACCTTTATTTTCCCACAACTTTTAGCGTGCAGAATTCACTGTCCTGGACACATGTATTAACATTTTATTTAATAGATTGTACTTCACAATTGCATACATGACCTATTGATATTTCTGCTCAACTGAAAAGTATTATTCACACAACAGTATGTATCATTCACAAAAATTAGGCTGACTTCTTTAAAAAAAACAATCAAGTGTAGTCTACTTTTCCTTACGAATGTTGTTTTTCAAAACAAAATCTCAACATGTTGAAAGCTTGTCAAGTCTGAAACACAAGCATTTGAGAAATTGTAGAAATAGCTCAGTACGTCCAACGCTTCTGCTACAGCTGACTTAGTTGGTTGTTGTACAATATCTCCATCTAAGTTTCCATCGCCATTCTCACTCTCTGAAGCTGAACTGTTGTTATTGGCTGTGTGTGTTACAATGTCAATTATCTCTGTATCTGTCATTTGCCCACAAACACCAACACAGGCACCTACTTCTACAAAATCTTTGAAGTTGATATCTGCGCCCATCTTTTATTTTAGCATCCCCTAATTCTCGGGTTCTTCCAAAGCCGGAAGTGGCTCTGCCGTCTCTTCTTCGCTGGGCGATTTGAATCTGGCATGTTTAAAGCAACCTGCAATTGTTCAGGGCGTTAATTTTTTCCCATGCTACAGCGACTGCGCGGGTGGCATCAAATACGTTCCATTTGACCATTTCCTTCCCCATGTCCACTTTCCGCAACAAATAATGCCCCAGCATTGTGCGGAAATGGTGTTTCACCTGGCGGAAAATCCCTTGGTCAAGGGGTTGCAGTAAACATGTAGTGTTGGGTGGCAGGAAGACGCCCTCTGCATTCCGTAAGGTCACGACAGGGTGTGCGGGGCAGTTATCAACAAAAAAAAAAAGTTGTTTAACTTTGCGATTTCACACCCCCATCCTTGTGTCAAAAGACTGAAGCCATTTTTCCAAGAGTTCAGAAGTAATTCATGCCTTTTTGTTTGAGTCGTACGTGCATGGGATGTTGCGTGCACCACAAAATGCACGCAGCTTTGCAAACTTGCCTATCACAAAGGGCTTAAGCCTCTTGCTACCGTCCATGTTAGCGCATAGAAGCACGGCAAGACGCTCTTTACTTCTTTTACTACCAACACAATAATCACCTTTAACTGCAAGCGTTTTATCAGGTAAAAGGTTGTAGAAAATTCCAGACTCATGTGCATTATATACATCGTGGGGTTAGTATCGTTTTAGGAATTCTTCTATAACTGGCTTCCAGTTGCTTACAGATCCTTGACTAACAGCTCCTGCTTCTCCCGATACAGTATGCTGTGCTAGCCCTCTTCTTTGCTTGAAACTACGGAGCCACCCCTCACTACAGTTTAAGTCATCAATGTTCATTCGTAGTGCCAATTCTGATGCTTCTGCCTAGAATATAGGCACACTGATTGGCAAGCCTGCAGAGCACTGCTGACTGAACCATTCAAACAATGCTGACTTTAAATCTACATGCTGTGCAGTTCTAAGTTTTTTTATACCTAATGGTGTATTCTGTTGAAGAACATCATGCTTAATCTTCTTGTTTTTCAAGATAGTAAAGAGGGTTGATGGTGGAAAGTTGTATTTTCTGTCAATTTCACTTTTACTAATATTACCATCTTTGCACTCGCATATGATTTTGTACTTTGTTGCAATGTCAAGTGTTTTTATTTTATTAGTACCCTCCATAATTTAAACAGAACTAAGGTTTACAAAAACCGTCACACACAAAGGTAAGCTCACAATTTAAATCCACTCAGCATAAGTTGAAAAAACATGCAAACTATCATAAAAAATGTAGCACTGTCTAGCAACAGTTAGACGTAATTATGCTTTTCCTCTTACACACCTGGCCCGTGCCGAAGCGATGGCAGGAGGCTGATAGCATATCGCCTACCCCCCCTTAGCTTATTCTCCGGCACTCTTCCTTGGCGCACCCTCTTTTAACAACAGTACCTACCATTCCCCTCTTGCCTTGTGAAGAATATCCAACAACTTCCCACCCCCCTTTTTCTTGTTGTTGGCTAGCTCTACTTCCGTTTGTACCACTCCCTTTCCTAACCCTCCTCATTATCCCTCACTTCTCCATCCACACGCACACACAGTTGACGCTAGCTTCTTCCTATGCGAATGAGCGTCACCATGGGACACAGACTAACAAAGGCTGGCTGGGGCGTGGCAAATGGGCGGATGTCACTTACGCTGCAACGTGTTTAAACATTTAAAAAATACGTGTTTACAAATGTTCCTATCGCCATAGTGAAAGGCTTCATTAACAGACTTCCATTATAAACGAAATTAAGTATCTTTCAAATGATAGGGCAAATAACAGTGCATTTAAAAACTACTGCAGTAGCGGACATGACGCTATAGGCAGTACTCGCAATAATTCAGTTCCACTGTAGTTTCACTGAACTTCGTGTCTTATTCTGTAATTATTTTCATTTCAACCTTGGGAACTGGCCCTCTCAAGGAAGCATTCCATGTGGTCGCTGACCACGTGTTAAACATTGTAATTGTAAGCTATGACTCTCTGTAGCAAATTAATAATGGATTTTGACGCCAGCCACAATTAGCCCATGACGGCACACGCTGCTAAAGGTACATGTCGTGGTGAGCACATGGCTAAGTACCACTACAGACCACGGACATTCCAGAAATGTAACATCAGTTGTTTCAGTGGAAAATGTATTTGTTTCTACGGGTAAAATTGTTTATGAAAGTGTTGTATGTATTTTTGAGCATTTGTGTGTAATTGCATTTGAAATTAAAAGTGAGTGCAGCGCTAAAAATGAGAGAATGATTTCAGGTGAAAATGCCTCCAAAGACAATTATAATTTTAAAAGAAATTTCCAATTTAAATTTTGTACGTGAAACCGTTTAGTATTTTTTTTGTTGCCTTTTCAATTTGCCATATTAATATTTACTCAGCATGCATAGCACTTTAGCTTGTGTGAAGCCCGTAGACAGCTATGATCGGTAGATGCAACCCCTGCCTCTGGGCAGTCGTTCTGGGAGAGCTGGCAAGGTAAGACGCTGTCACGTACACACTTCACCTTTTTTGCATTGATGTAGGTTTCAATAATTCATTTTAGTATACCTATTAACCTTTGCCTTACATTAATTTTGCCAGATGCCCCAGCATATTGCTATCCGCTTAACCTAATAATTTGCAGCCTTTAAGGTTTTTTGGAAGATGTAAGGGAGGGAGGGGAGTATTGTATCGGAGAGGCCACGAGACCCACCCTACTTGTGTACATATCAGATGCCATCCGCCCGTCTTCAGGGTTTTTCAAAGTAATTTTTGCTTTATTGTGACGTGTCATATTAAGGGCACTATTATTGTGTAATTATGTGAGGGTTTTGTAATGCTATCATGTTTTACGGCCACATTGCTAATGGCTACGCGGTCAGATACCGCCAAGTCCGTATCCACGCAATCACCGCGTTAAGAATTAATGTATTTTACATGTTTTAACACACTTCATTCTTGACCAAGCGATCAGCTTGTGTACTTGACGTTTTCCCGCCATTTTGTGGTCTAAGGGTTTTTGTACGTTACTTTCCTGCAAATATAATTTTACAAGGCAGATGCAATCATTTGAGATAACTATTGACCGGATTTCTGGGTAGATAATGTGCTTTTGTACCCGCACACGTGGTCTGGTACGAGCAATATCCAGCGGTATCTGTGCAATTTAAGAGTGAATTCACACCTGTTGTGTGTTTATTGTCCATCTCATGTCGTGCCCACTTTCTTCCAGTGTTATTTTGTGTCCTTGTATGCCGTGATTGTTTTGTAATAGCCCTCTGTGCGTTTGACTGTCGCCACACAACACGTGTTTCGGGGATGAGTCCCGACGAGTAGGCGTTAGCTGCGAAGGAATACATTTGTGTTCATTTCATACTCCATGTCCTGTCTCTGGGTAAAACCTGCAGTCCATCCTAGCACTGTAGGCACCTTACTCTGGAGAGGCTGTGCCTTCCTGCACCACGGAGCATCATCCAGTCAGAGGTACGCAAGTTGAGTGATGTGCTTGGGGGAATCACCCACCGGAACTGGTTAGACACACTCGAGACGTATCATACTATTCATTCTGGCAGAGACTGTAGATTGGTAAATAAATACCTACATCCGCTGTGTAAAATGTGAATGTTCTTGAGCAGCATCAGATACCCCCCCCAATCAATTTTCCTTAAGTGCATTGTCGAGTGTAAAGTTGTTCAATGAGTATGCACTGGTGAGACGAACACACAGAACTCACAGCATCCCTGAGATCACTCCGAGTCTCGAAGTGCGGTACGCAGGAACCACCTCTGGCGTCCATCAATCAGCAGGTAAAGTGTTGTTGCTATCGTCACAGTGTCTCACCCGTCGACGTCACCGTGTACTGCGAGGGGATGCCCCCACAGCCTGTCGATCTGAAACAACCTGAGAAACAAGATCTCGTGCTCCTCTGAACCTGTAGAGGAACTGGCGCCCTGGGAACACCATCATCTGCATCTGCTTCCATCGATGATCTGGAAAGTTTGTAAGGTAATCCAGCATCATACGCCCCTCGCAAGCCCCGAACTACGTCAAACTAATCTAATAATGCATATATAACAACATACATGTTGATGATTTGCTCGGGACCAGAACTACCAACTTTGTAGTCGGATGACCATCTCTATTGACCTCGCTGTCGACAATACATTAAGCCCAACTACATACCTATTGTAGTTGGATTGCAATGGAGTAGTGTGCTTCTGGTCACAGAGGTAGCCTAGCCAATGACAATACAATTGCAGGTCAGTCTTATTGAGACAAGTAATGTGTTGATTCAGAGATCTCTTGTACATAATGTGAAGTACGTGCAGATTGGTGACCTTGTCCTTTTCAAGGAAGACCACTTGCCACCCCTGCAGTGGCAGCTTGGGCAGTTTGCAGTTCTACATGCGGGCAAGGATGGAGTTTGCAGGGTGATCACCATTAAGCACCAAAATTGAACGGTGAAGTGCCTTGTTATAAAGTAGTGTAGCCTACCAATTCACTGAGAACCACACACGTCATTGTGGTATTGTACTGATATTTTAGTTTGCTTAAAAATGTTATTTTTGGTGGGCGGTATGTTTAGGTTTGTTTTGGTTCGTGTCAATTAGTGTTATGTAATTAGATTAAAATTCTAACTTAGCGCCAACTGTTACGAGTGCCATGGCCGGCGGCCATCTTGACTTGTGCCATCTATGAAGGAACAAATAGTTAGTTACCGCTACTCCGTGCTGCTGGAACATCACACAGCTGAAATGTGTTACAAAATATATTGAGTGGAAACAATATCACAGCAATGAATAGGAGTATCTGGCTGTGGTATGGGCCCTAAGAAAATATAGGTATCTTCTGGAAGGCCAAAGGTTCTTCCTGCGGGCAGACAAGAAAGTGCTCCAATGGCTCCCGGAGTCCAGGAACCAGAGAGCCAAGCTCGGGCGGTGGGAAATGTTTCTTACGGAGTTTGATTTCTCAGTTCAACACTGCCCAGGCAAATTGAACAAACTCCGAGATGCCCCTTCGCGGCTACCTGATCTTGAGGAAGGGATGAAGTAGGAGAAGGGGGGAGACTAACTCTCACACAAAGGCACCGCAATAGACCCGCCAAGACTCTCCGCCTACAACAATTACAACTCACCCGCGAACAACTTGCACTTCATTAGCAACACGACCCGAACATTAGAAAACTTCTTAAATATCTCCCTCAGCGCTATCACCTAAAGGATAACCTTGTGTGGTCAAGGGTAGGACACCCTTGGGCTCCCTGGAAAATCTGGGTACCCAAAACCCTCTGGGCAGATCTCTTCCACCACTTCCATAATCACGCGCATGCCCGGCACCCTGGAGATTGGCAATGAGGCCGTTCCCCCAACATTGGACTCACCCCAGGAAAGAACCTGAGCCACGATAACCCGGGAAGGAAAGTGAAAGCCATGCAGGAAAACTACAAAGCATGCAAGTATCCCCCACCCCGTACAGGTTTACAAATTCTTCAGCTCGGCGAGAAAAGTTCTCATCCAAAATCACTCCCTCAGCCGAGCAACTGAACAATTTGCAGTTAGCCTAGCTCTAAAATGGGTAGGGCCATACACCGTTGCCGGCTCGTACGGCAATATGCAATGGCTAGAAGGACAGGTAAGACTCTGGTTGGATCCGAGACAATCTGCATTCCTCTCCCCCTACCGACTGAACCCAGTAGAGAAACTGACCCCAAACACACCACCGGAGCATACCTTGAACCTCGGGTAGGAACCTCTTCTGAAACCTGAGAGAATTTCTCTCTTCCACCCTCTCCCCAAGAACGGGAACAACAAATACACAGAGGTGGAATATCAACATGGACCCTCCCCCACACCTATTTCTTACCTGCCGGCATCTTCTATTCAAAGAGGTGGGAAGACTAGGTGCAGTACTTCAGAGGTATCATGGCGGAGTCCCTTCGACAGGGTTCCCCGACCATAACCTCCAACTCCAAGTGTGATTGTTGAGTTTGACGAACCTCGACAACTCATCACACAGGCGGCAGACGAGCGTAAGCCCATGCCTGATATAGCCCTTCTGCCGGTCAATGTGATCCACGAGTGTCTTGCTGATGGAACGACCATGCTAAATAACGGCATAGTTGTCTCCTGGAAGCCTATGTCTGTACAGGATGAGGACAACATCTCGGAACCGGAGCTGGACGTGTTCCAGATAACATTGCCACCAGGTATGGTGCCACCCACACCACACCCAGGAGACTTGGAACAAATTGAGGATCAGCCAGACGATGCAACATTAGAGCCGCCGCTGTCCTCACCAGCTCCAGAGAGCCCTGAATAGTCATCTCACTGACCTTGAAGGGAGGAGATAGCAACTTCAATCATGGCCATGAGGGCAGACAGGCCAGTCATACCTCTGCACCTGAGCATCATGTCCGATACCCAGGAAGTGACTTCAGCAAGCAGCGCCAAAGGGGAAAGAGTCTATGCATCCTCTGAGCTCCCCTTAACGACCATTCCAACTACGCTACCTGCAGGCATCTGGGCCCGCACTCGCTCGAAACAGACGCTCCAAGATGGCGAGGCGAGTCAGCTCAGAAACTCAAAGAGGTCAAACCACCTAAGGCAAACCTCACCTACAATCAGGACGGATCAAAGAGTACATGGTATCCTGCTCCTGCATCCTATTGAAGCGACTGATGCCGCCAGAGCAGATTGTGTCGTGGATTGTCAAATCCTCTCCGAGAGAACACCTACCAAGGAAGATGTCTCTTTAAGATCCTATGTGTGCCACGACCACATACTGGATGCATCCTTGGCACACAAACTTAGACGCCCGCTCCCAGAGGGACCTACCGGCAAGCTCCAGCTGCCTCCCTCTCTCACTGGGACAATATTGCGAGGCCCAATGGAGGCCCCCTCAACGGTTCCGTTGGCCATTATAACCACACCAGCCACCAAAGAAAAGGGGCCGGCCACAAGCAAAACGGTCGCATTAAAGACACTGCCACCAATAACATAAAAAAGAAGTAAGTGCTGACGGACAACAGTGCTCTTCTACTTAATTGGTAGTGTGTGTGTCGCTGTACAATTGTACCAATAAACTAACTTTCTCTAGGCAAAGCCTTGCCAACAACTCAAAACCAGTGCAATTGTAAAGTGAAATGGGAAGAACTGTATTCCGGGTTATAGCCCCCAAGTTACTGTGTGAAAATCCCAAGATGCTCCAACATAGTGCCCAGATAAACTCAAAATGTGTGGGAATCGAACACTCGCCACAGTGACGAAATGTCGCATAGTGAGCAGCAGACGCGCGAATAATAGTACATTCCAAGTGCAGAAGTCAAGTTCCATCAGATAGTAAATAGACCCAAAACAATCTTAACTTGATGGAGAAATGTAAATAAAAATATGATAATAAGCATTAATATTCCAATAGATTTGATTGTCTTGTACTAGTAGCACAAAAAGGGTAATTTGTTAATTGTAAGGAATGTAGTAAAATTTGAGTAGAAAAATGATTAGAGTAAAAATATTATATATAAGGTTAGGTAAGACATATCACACAAGATGAGAAAGGTAGTGCCTGCATCCTTAACATGCTGGGATCCTAATATGCTGAACCCACAATACAATTCCAGGGTACGTACTAGGAACACGACATGCTTGTCGGAAATAGCAGATTTAATTTGTTGCTACATGTACTAAGGTGGGTGGTTATAATCATAAATAAATTAGATTCATAGTTACCCACAATTAAACACCTTCAGTGTAATTATATTTACTTTGTCTAGTTACGTAAGAATTGCTACTTTACCTCCTCCATTTAACATTGATCTTTGAAGGAATTTAGCAAAACTTGTTCTTATTGCCAGAAGCTTCATTGAGATAAGTACAATTACTACAAATATACGGCAATGGGTCATTGTTAGGATCGGGTAAAGACTTGTACATATTATTGTCTAGTGGTAGGTTATAATTCTCTAGTGTTCTTTGATTTAACTAGCCACAACGTGACGTTGAGGTCCGTACAAGCAGGCCAGCTTAGATTGTTTTTCAATTGAGATTATGTATTACATATAGGGACTTAGTGTAAAATAGAATAGCATAAAAGATTGTCATTGTATCAGTACAGAATAGTATACTAGGTTGTAAGATTGATTGTCTATACTATGTCAAAGTGTTTAATGAGTACGTATTAGCTAGTAAGGATTTACCAAACAATCTTAACATAAAATAGATTTGTCATTAAGAGCTTAAGATGTGTTAGTCATTAAGATTTCATAATTGTGTTCAATTATATTTGTTCAGGGTACCATTATATAATTGCTTAAAGATATTACGTATCTCAATTATGTTACCACAATGTAATAGTTTGAGGTTGATGTTATTGCCATATAACTTTTCTTTTTCATGGTACATGTATTTAATCAACTATTGATATTTTTTATTTTCAATTCAGGTACCTCTATATTTAACATATGAAAAATTTAAATGCCACATGTAATGCAAGTAAAGAAAAGTAGTAGGGATAACCGCACGCCCTCATAGGATAGGATAAAAATAAAATTTAACTTTAAACTCTATTTGCTTGCATTGCCTTAGGGAATAGAAAGTATTACCCCAATCCTAGGTACACGTAACCACTATATATTTACCATGTTACACACACTACACGTCTTTGGCTAAGCCTTCTTTTACTTTGCTTTAAACACAGTAAATTGTACTTAACATATTGATTCCTCACTATCCTTTGCGAGTGGGGCAAAATTTGCTATCCCCAGTGTCCGAGATGTGCTGGCTTGTTTGCCAAATTTTCTTTTTCAAACCAAATTAAAAAGAAAATTATTTAAGAGTAAAGCATACCTTCTGCAAGCTTGTCAACATGCCCAATGACATTTAAGAAGGCCTGCGACCCCTCGCACGTAGGAACGAGGAAAAACTCAGCGTAAGTTCCACGAGCACTAACCATGACTCTTTTCCTTCCTCGACCCCATCCTTTCCCACTCTCCAGAGAGAGTAATGGACCCCATCAGTAGCCAGCCGATACCAGAGAAAGAGCGAGAGAGCACGAGAGAGTGAGAGAGAGAGTATGAGGGAGAGGAGAGAAAATGTGACCACCTGTCCCACAGTGGAGCCACACTTGTACACCGCTGAATAAAACCACAGAGACATACACACCCTACCTATTCCACCCACCGCTGTGAGGCAGCGCCAGGAATAGCAGAGTGAGCGAACCTGTTGGATAGCCAGGCTGCACAGCCACACACATTAGTGTCACAGGAACCACAGGCTATTTCCAAGTAATTTGTCAATAGGCATACTCATGCCTTATAAACGCAAAGGCGGCATGAAATACAGAAGGAAATTGGATGTGTAAAATATATTGAACAAAATAATTGAGCTAGTAGTCTCTAACTTAGAAAAGACTAAACTATTATTTCAGCCTCCTACTCAGTTACCCAAAGGACCAGACCTCATACATCTTATTATAAACAAATACCAGGATGCTCTATTAGGACTTGATCGTATTTTGCTAAACTACCATCCCAGTCACATACCATCCTACAACTGCGAGGATTTCTTCTGCACTACTCGGCCGCAGCTCACGCTTGCCACTGTTCAGCCACCCCCCTCTACAGTCAACCAGACTACGCATCAAGGAGCAACACTGCTAGGTGTCAGAAACCTATAGTGCTTACCACCCCAGACTTTGTGCCCATCAGAAAGCCTATCAGACCAGTGGTGTACAAAGACAAAGCTCCAACCCGTAGTTAAATCCTGTTTGTTTTGATATTTCTCAAATGTTCTTCATGATTGTAGCACCTTGTTAGTCGTTGTCCTCCTCCATGATCAAAACACAGACCACTCACATGCTTACCTCTAGCTTCAAATTTCGATTGACATCAAAAGTCCTGGGTTCGAATCCCAGAGCGGATGCTAAGAAGCCCCAACTACAAAGCCCCTGGCCCAACGTGGCAGACACCATGCCTAGCCGCCCCACATGCTAACTCCCGTAAAGCAACCTTTGGGCACGTGTCTCGACTCCGACCTACAACGATCCGTTAGTTTTTGTGTGAAGCTGTTCAATTTAACATTTTCCCCAACCAAGAGGAGTGTAAATGCGACAACTATATTTTAAAAAATAGTTTATCTCTTCTGCAGCCTTTAGGCCTGCTATGACAACAAGGCACGTGAATGATTTAACCACAGAGCACAGTTTACACGAGGGGGTAGTGTCTCAACTGTACATGCTCCATCAGCAGCCATTCGCCGAATTAAAAACACTCCACACTTCCTACTGCAACCACATTGCCATTTAAATTAAAACACTCTCCCTCCCCACTCTCGCACACAGGTGGTAAACTCTGACACATTTAAAAAACTCAATTTATAGAGACAAATTAGTGGCCATTTTTATGTGTAGTTTTTACACAAATTCATGTAAACTGTACTTTCCATTTCTGCTGTTCTGCTTTGTTGATGTGTACACTCCACTATGAGGTCAAATTTAAATGACCTGTTCACTAACTCAGCACAATACTGGGTACACAGTCACAAACACATTATAAATAAAATAATTTAACAAAGATTATGTACCAAAATTACTAACATATACTGTATTTGCTTTTTACAGCACTTTAGGTAGAAACATTACAAAATGTTGCAAGAAAGCATGAATAGTTAAGTGATTGGGTGCTTAGTAAATAGGGAGAAACACTTCTGAATTAAAATGCTGGACATTTCATTGGCTTTCTGGTAGAGAGGGCAGTCCAAGCAATATTGCCTTTCAACATGTCATACTTGCTCACCTTACAATATTATTTCTGTATATTATTAAATTTTCTTTAACAAAAATAGAAACAGTGACACCACATATGCAATAAATGCTGGGGAATGTCTCCTGTTTGCTCCAGACAGTTGCTGATGGAAATATGTATATTCCATCAACGTACTATCATGCCAAGGAAACGTGTTGGTGCGGACAGTTTCTTGACATTCACATCTGGTTGAACTATAACAAAAAAAAAACATACTGAGCACACACTCGGTTCCCGCCATATAATAAAAAACAGTCCTACACACAAAAGCAGTACGCGCAGCATAAACCAGAAGTGTGTATGTTATTAGTTTATACCACATAAATTCTTTCACAGCATTAAGTACAATCCACAATTTCACAAATTTTTACTCTTCACCAGTAAGAAAATGTACCTTAAAAACTGTGAGTCTCACATAATTTTGCATACAAAATATACACATCAAAAAAAGTTTTGTATAGTGGTGAATAGTACGGAAATTATACATATAGCCTTGTTTTGAGGCTCCTACAATGACATTCATGATCCTGTACAGTATTCAAACATCCGCGTGCTCGCATGCTTTCGTGCAATCAATCGTTGCCCCCATTTCCCGCCAGCTACTGCAGAAGAGCAGACACCTCATATACCAGCTTGGCTGCAGTCAGTGCATGCTGTCAGTCACATTAACATGCCTAGACGATCCAGCACACTGTTCACCCACGCACTCATCATAATACTGATCCAAGAAAGTCCAACACAGACAGCTGTTGTGAACCGTCTTGGAGTCAATCAAAGTGACATGTCCCAAGTATGGAAGAGGTATCAGCAGACACATTCAGTGTCTGATCGTTCGACGACAGGTCATCCTCGCTCCACAACAGCAGCTCAAGACCAATGGCTAGCACCCCAGAGTTTCAGACTGACTTGTGACAGGTTTCAGGACTGCAAGTCCTGACTATCCCAGACTATCAGGAATAGTTTGCATGCGAGTACCCTACATGCAAGGAGACCACTCCATTGTGTCCCCCACCTTGCCTGACCTGCCACAGAGCTGCTGCTTGTCAGAGGTGAGTCCAAGCACACCGTAAATGCAGACATGCAGAGTTGTGTTTTGTTCTGTCAGGCAAAACCAGATTCGTCTTCCACTTCAACAGCCATTGCTCGAAAGTCTGGAGGTGTAAGGGATCACGTGCCATGCTGCAGCATGTCCAAGAAGTGCAGGCATCCCATGGAGGATCAGACATGTTTTGGGCTGGGATAATGCTGGGACGGCGGATGCCGCTTGTGCTTTTTGACGGCACGATGGGCGAGTGATAAATTTGTGAGGTGCTGCCACCAATTGTATGTCCATTCCATGAAGAAAACTGCGATAAATGCATTCTTGTGAATGACAACACAAGACCACATCTATCAGGTGGTACAAACCTTCCTCCAGGTGTCCGAAATCGCTCGAACGCAATGGCCTGCTATGTTACCGGACATGAAAAGTAGAGAACATGCATGAGACATGCTGAAGCGTGCTATTACTCAGCGTCCACGCCTTCCCATGACCCGCCAAGTGGTCATTGCGGCTGTCACTGAAGAGTGGGATTGCCTCCGTCCCGATGAACTGGACAGCTTGCTCCGTGGAATGCTACGGCGAGTATGAGCCCTTCCTGGAAATCCATGATGGCCAAGTCACAGTGTGGCAAAATGAAAACACTACTAGTCCCTGTGTAACGGGTGAAATTCCTTTCTGTATGTTGATTGCACTTTTCATTTCGAATATGATTAAAATTTTCATGAAAATGCAGTCTAATTTGTAATACCCTAGCCCATTTTCCCAAATATGCTCTGCATCATGGAGAAAGAACATTGTGCAAAACTTTTATAATGTGTATATTTGTGGGAGGAGTGACTCCCTTCAACTGGAAGGAAGGCGTTAGCAAGCATGGAGTATTGTATCAATGCCATGCCTTTGTAACTGAACGTGGTAACTTGCACATGACTCCGAAAAGGCTGGTTGAAGTGTCATACATAACAACCCGCCTCAAGCAAGGCAACTCTTAAGCTTGCTGTGTGGTGCCTCAGCATTCGCCATCCTTTGACTTTAAGCAAATGAGATCTATGCTGCATACTACATCATTTCACCTGAAATTTGCTCTACTGGGGAAGAAGATACCTACCTTGCTGGCTTGGGCCTTTATATGGTGCCCACTAGATTGGGTGTTGGATTTTTGAGTGCTCAGGCTCCAAGAGTTCCAGTGAGAATGTAGGAGGGCACTCCAGAGGCACAACAATATCAGTCTTGCAGTTTGCATTGATGCATGATGTTCATATAAGTTATACCAAACGACTGCCACTCATCCTAACATGTAAATATTATACCTGGAACCACAACCATAGATGGTTACATGAATGTTTCCCGTGGAAGGACAGTTACAGACACGTGGTATTTCCTGATGTTCCAGATGCAACTGCTGTCTCACACTACTCACCTAGTACTACGTATCCTGAGGAAGTGTCAAACCCAACATGTTATTCACGAGTACAACAGAATCACTCCCAGCTTAGTGGGCAGTTCTAGCATGTGAAATAAGCAATGTTTGCTGCAAGCGGCCGCAGTAACACATCAGCCTCCCCGACACACCTGACAGACAGAGTGTCCACACACCAGCAGAGCTTACCGAAGAGGGCCAAGCGCCGCAGAGTGCCCGAGGTCATATCGCTGAGCGCAAGGGTAGATTCTCTCACCTCGTTCGCTCCAGGCAGACGTCAACACCTCCCACTCCGGCCCAGGCATGGGCCGGCCGTGCGCACGATATAAGGCAGTGTGCAGCCAAAGGCGCCAGTTGTTGTTCACCAGTAGCTGCTCACCTCAACACTTCTGTGCTGGGGCTCTCTACTGAATCTTAGGTCCTCACGAACCTCTCCAAGAACTCCAGAGATCTTCCGCAGCCTAGTGCTGGCATAAGTTGTTACCAAGGGCCTCCTTTCGGGGTCTTCCTGGTGCAGCACTGCTCCTAGTCCGTTCTGGCAGGTGTTGGTTTGCAATATAAGGGGTCCTTCCCCTTGCGGACGGTGTAGAAGGTTACGGTTAATGTGCTGGAAGTTTCCATTGAAGGTTTCGAAAGCTGCCTGGCATTTTGGTGTCCATTCCCATTGGACATCTTTCCTGAGGAGCAGATGCAGTGGGGTCATGACTTTGGTTATGTTTGGAACAAAATCCCTGAGCCAGTTGCACAGTCCCAGAAATCTGAGAAACTACTTCTTCGTTTGGGGAACCTCAGCTTCTTGGATGGCTCGGAGTGAGCAGTCTTGAGGGTAGTTCCCTTCCATAGACACAACGTGGCCTAAGTATTCTATGTAGGTCCGGCCGAAGTGGCTCTTAAAAACCTGACCGTGAGTTCATGGAGCTCTAGCCATTCTAAAACTCGCTGGAGGTGAGACAGATGCTCCTTCCAAGTTTTAGAGTAGTTATAATGTCGTTCAGATAGGCGATACAAGTGGCCAAAGTATCCGGTTAGAACTTCAGATGACATCAACCGCTGGAATGTGGACGGTGCGTTCTTGAGTCCGAATGGCATAACTCGAAATTGCACAGTCTTTACCTCTGGTAATGTGAAAGCAGTATAGAGATGGCTATCTGGATGCACGGAAATCTGCCAATATCCTGATTGCATCTCTAAAGTTGACGCAGTCCCGTGAGACATGAGAAAAACTGTGACACAAATACTTACTGGTGATATGGGCGCCAGCGGTGCTTCACAATCACAGCACTATTGAGACTCAGGGTTCTCAGGGAAGCTGAGGGTTCTGTGTATCCGTCCCACCCGTGGTAACTTACAAACACGTAGGCAATACTAAACTTTTACTAAACATCACTTTGAAAATAATCACTTGATAAAATACATGTGGCTAGGACACTGTCACTACTGAATAAAAGAAGGTAAGTTCACTGTAGACTTTCTTTTATTATTATTGCTCGTACAAATCAACGTGCCAATGAAATTATGATACTCTCGGTTATGACTAGCCAATTCCACTTGGGTGCTCCCCAGCCTGCAATTACTCTAGCGCACGCCTAGATGGATGATCTCCCCAAAATGTGTGAAAGCACAGCCTTACAAGGGAAGAGGGCCAACAGCCGCTAGGGTGGACTGACGGGTTTTCCCTGAAGACAGGACACGGTGAATAATAAATGAAACCCTTGATGAAAACATTAACACGTGTGATTACTCTGCATCACTAACGCAAACTTGTCGGGGCTCGCCCTCCAGCACATGGGTAGTGTGGTGAAGGCCTATACAAAGACCTGGTTAGGACAGGAGTAATTGCACCGTACACAAATTACAAAATTACATAAAACTTAAAAAGATAAATGAAACAAGATGGGGCACTAGATGAGTATTCACAATACACACACACACGTGTGAAAACAAGTTTAGATGGTGCAGATGCCGCTGGATGAAGTTCGTAGCGGACCACGTGGTGCAGGTGTAATAGCAATATTTCTTCGTAGAAACGGCAAATAAAATTCAGACAAAATATTATTCGGAGCGAGAAAATTATTCTCTTTACGATTTAAGTGATTGCAGGTGTGTGGCATGCCTGATGGCGGTAAATTCTAACATTAACATGACCGCGTGGTCAAGTACAAAAGCATCAATTTACGTGAAAATTACACGGAACCCTGACAAAACTGAACATAGAACCTTGAATAAAATATTTCACAAACAATATTACATAAATAAGCTCTCAAAACGAACACAATGCTGGCGTATACAAATACTTGGTGTTGGTTAGCCACGTGGTTATACGTGATGTTGCCGTAAAATATACAAACATGAAAATACCCTTAAAATCACATATGAAAACAAAGCCCTTCACATTGCACGTAGCAATAATGCAGAAATTATGATGGAACGCCACTAACATAGGAGGATGGCGCCCCAATCAAGTTGTGCAGGTCCCGTGACCTCTCCGACATTTTTCTCCTCTCTCCTCGATTACGTTTGAAAAATACCACAAGGGCAAAATAAATTAGTTAAGCAGAAGCATAATGCTGGGGAAATGTCTGGCAAAACGTACACAATCATAGGTTAACCGGTATAATAAAAGTGCTATTGAAATCTACATCAGTGAACAAAAGGTTGTAGTGCGTACGTGACAGTGTCTTACCTATCCAGCCGCCACGCCAACCAGAGCAGAAGGATGTCGTGCCCTCCCCGCAGCATGCGGCGGCAGCCTACAAGCTTCCACTATATAAGTAAGGATGCTGCCGGGCAGAGTCATATTCTTGTTCATCTCTCGCGATATCCCAAAGCACTGCTAAGTGGTGGGACCTCCAGAGAACTTCGAAGCTTTGAGTACGCCCCCTGCGGCTACTTCACCGTCAACGATCAGTCAACCCTACAACCAGCAAACACGTTCGCTAACACGTTTTAAATTCAATTTGTCTCCTCAAGACACCTTTCTTAGACCAGTTTAGAAGTATTATATCTTTTATCATTTAGATAATTCTTTCCTGCTTTTCCATTAGAACCAGGTCACCTACACTTGGCCAGCATAGTAACCTTCAGCACTCAATTGCGTGGTAGGAGGTAGCACGCGTCGCATGTTTATTGAACCATCAATAAACATACTTTTGTTTTCTACCTTTCAGATTTTATTTCTTAGAGTATCTGGCTGTTTGCCTGATGGATACAGGTTGCAACATACACCATTGACAAGAACCGGATAATTGATATAACCGAATTAACTTCAACTATGGGCGCCCTTCAGGGGACCGTCATATTTTCTTACACACCCATTAGATGGCCATGTATTGCTTTCCAACTGCCACAGCACTGTACCAGTGCCGGCGGAAAGGAACACAGAAGCCACAACCACTAGCAACACCTTCACCCAGGGAGAAGCAACAGTCGAGTTATTGCCTTATCCCACAGAATTGTTAGTGCTGGGATATCTCTTACCTTGAGACCTGCCGCCCATTCCTGTGTGGACGCATATCCAGTGGCAGCATGTGACCCAAACAGCTTCCCATCTCTGATTAGCCCGCATAGCATGGGGGATCAGTGGAGTCTTTACAGAGCCTGGTCATCAAGCCAAAACCGGACTAACACTGTAAATTGTGTTTAGTTTGTTGGTGTCAAGGTGTACCTAGTATACTGTGAGCAGAGACTCGATGCCTTACGCTCATAGGCCCGGCCGGAAATGTAGGGAACAAAACGCAGCGTTCCTTACCGCCAGATAGTTGAGTGCACTTCCTCAACCTACACCGGAGAGGCAGGCGGAACGGGACCGCGCCGCCCAACTCAGGCACGAGTCAGTATCGACTGCTGTGGTAATTATATTATCCGTATCTCCATGTCTATGAATTCACCCCTCTTACCATCCCGTGGTAAAAGGGTTTTTAACCGGTACTGAAGTAAGATTCAGCTGGGATAACATCCACTTCTGGACCAACGAAGCTCGCCTGTGGAATCACCGCTTTGGCGTAGGCCAAGCTCGCTACGTCTGGGTAAAACCCACCACGACCACAGCACCCAAGAAGTAGGAGTAAATACGTACTAACAAAATCCCCTCGCCTCTCCCCGTCTAATCTACACCACCCCACTTTTAGCCTAGTGGACTAAATCCTCAACCATCATGCCTAGTAGCCTATCTGGGCTAGCGTCAACATGAGGGACTGATACAGGCCATTACAACTAGTGTGCTGCCAAGTCGTCTGCAATTTGCTACTACTAATCTACAGGATGAGGCAAAAAGTGTAATGTAAGTAACCATAGAAATTCGCGAACTCCGTATGAAGTGTGACATGTACAGTGTACCGGACTTGTGTGAGGAGATAATTATGGAGTTACAATGGTTGATCGACAACCAAGCAGTGATTGAACCGCATCTCGATCATCTTCACGTGAAGACACGTGAGAGGTGGACGATGTACGCAGTAGGAGCAACACCGCCAACAACAAAAGCTGCCGTGCCGCTTGCAGAATTCGTGCACGAGGTGCCCAAATAACATCAGGAGAAGCTACAACATCTGCTCGACCAGTATGCCGGTGCGTGTCACACTGATGGGAAGCTGCAGCTAACTGATGTCACCAAGTACGCCATCATCACGATGCACGAGGACCCAAGCCAAGAGACCCAGATATTTTCTTCCGGCGCGTAATCAATCAACAGGTATGTCAAATGTTGAGTGACAATGAAATCGAACATACGCAAAGCCTCTATAACTCAGGCATTACACTAGCCCCTAAAAAGAACAGTGAATGGAGGTTTTGTGTAGACTTTCGTCCACGTAAAAACTTCCTGTAAACATGCTACCTCCAGTAATCAACATCAAGGACACTTTGTCAACACTAGGGACAGCTACTGTGTTACTTCACTCGACCTTAAGTTAGGATATTGGCAAGTGCTTATCGCCCCCAAGATTGAAAGAAAAATTGCCTGTATAACACCAGATAGGAGCAGATTCCAATTTGTTGCAATGCCATTCGGCTTAAAATGTACTCTTGCCACTTTTCAGAACTTAATGATAAATGTGTTAGATGGATACATAGGAGACTTTGCGATGGCATATCTTGACGATGTACTTGTATGGTCGAACAGCTGGGTAGAACATCTGCACCACCTAAGCCTTGTGTTTGAGAGGCTCAAATGCAACAAACTCACATGTAAGATCGACAAGTGTAAGTTGGGGATGAGTAAGATGAAGTTTTGGGACACTATGTAACAGGGGACGGACACCAACCAGAGCGACGACACATACAACAAATCCAAGACAAACCCACACCCAGGTCACGTAAACAAGGCAGGAAGTTTTTTGGTTTAATAAATTGGTAGAAAGAGTTTGTTCCGAATTCTTCAATAATCACTGCACCATTGTTGTTATCTGAGAAACGTAAATTTGTATGGACACCTCAAACTGACCAGGTATTCAGAGACATAAAACTTGCTATCCTAAACTTACAACCACTAGTTAGGTTTAGCCCATAACTGCCAGTCGTAGTACAAACAGACGCAAGTCAAGAAGGTATTGGAGCAGTACTGTAACAAGTGGGAGAACAAGGTGAAAAACACATTATTAACTACCACAGTGCGAAGTTTGGTAATGCAGAGAGGAAATACCACGTCAGTGAACAGGAATGTTTGGCAATTGTGCATGCACTGAGAAAGTACCGGCCATATTTGTTAGGCACACAGTTCACCCTGAAAACCGACAATCAATGTTTAGTGAATGTTATCCCAACCGAATCTCACTTCCGTACCGGTCACCAATCCTCTTACCCCACCATGACAAGACGGGTGAATGCGTATGCATGGAGAAACGAATAATACCACAACCGGAGCAGTTGATACTAACTCATGCCTGAGTTGGGTGGAGCAGTTCCGTTCCACTTGCCTTTCTGGCATAGGCTGAGGAAGTGCACTGAACTGTCTGGTGGCAAGAAGCGCTACGTGTCGCTCCCTACACCTGCAGCCGTGCCATTGGCTGAAAGGCATTAAGTCTCCACTCACAGGTTACTGGTTACACCTTGACTTGAATACTGAACACAAGTTATAGTGTAAGTCCTGTTTTAGCTTGCAGACCAGTCTCCAATGATCCCCCATGCTATGTGGACTGATCAGAGACTTGGAACTGTTTGGGCCACCAATGCCGCCACTGGATGTGCGTCCACACAGGAATGGACGGCAGATCTCAAGCCATGGTATATCCCGGCACTGGTAACAGTTCTGTGGTAGTTTGGGAAGCAACAGATGGCCGTATAATGGGCGTGTGAAAATATGACTAACCCCTGAAGGGCGCAGGTGGCTGAAGTTAATTCGGTAGTTACAAATTCCCCGGTCCTCGTCAAAGGTGTATGTAGCAACCTGTATCTAGCAGGTAAACAGAGAGATACTCTCAGTAATAAAAGCGGTAAGGTAGGAAACAACAGTATGTTTATTGAAGTCTCAAACATGTGATGCGTGCCACCTCCTACCAGGCAACTGAGTGCTGAAGGTTACTATGCTGGCAAGGTGTAGGCCACCTCGTTCTAATGGAGAATGGGAAAGAAAGAGCTTAACGAGAAAATATATAATACTAATAAACTGTCTAAAGAAGATGTCTTGAGGAGACAAAGTGAATTTAACATGTTGGTAAGCGTGTTCGCTGGTTGTCGGGTTGACTGGTCGTCGATGGTGAAGCAGCCAAAGGGGGCGTACTCAAATCTTCGAAGATCTCAGGCGATCCCAGTACTGACAGCAGTGCTGTGGGATAACACAAGAGATGGACCAACAATGACTGCTGAGCTCAGCAGCATCCGGACTTATATAGTGGAAGCTTGTAGGCTGCTAGTGTGGGGGAGGCGTGATGTCCTCCAGCTCTGGCTGGCGTCGGAATACTCTGGCCAGCAATTCTGCTTCGTGCCTTGTTGGAGGCGCTCGGCCTTGACCGAGGTTTGGGCAGCTTGTTGGCTTTCGACATGGGGGGGGGGGGGGAGGCGGAATGCCTGCCGGGTTGCGTATTCTCCGGGTGAGAAGGATTAGCTCAAAGTTCCCATTGCCTGTAGGGTAGGCAACGTGTCACCCACATCTGTAGTGGTGGAAGAGATACTCTAGGTGTATTAGATTAGACGTATAAGCGGCACCTGTCAGAGTGTAAAGTTAACTTCAGTCAAATTGTGTGCGTGTATATTGCTGCATCTGTATGAATACGAATGACATAAGTATCATGTTTTGTTTTTTCATTGAAGTTAAAATTTTCAAAATTTAAATAATTTAAATCTAATTTCCATTCAAGTAAAATTTTCCACTGCTCCATTAAAACAATACGCAACTGAAAATGCTATACACTTTTGTAAGAATATCAAAACAATGCTGTCTCACAAAAGACGCTGCACACCCCCCCCCCCCCCCTTGTTACTTTTTTTTCTCGAAATAAATTACAATTACAAAAATAAAACAGGTTGGAATGCCAACTTGGCTGTAATATCCTACATTAATTACTGGACAGAAGTTAGCAAATGCCAGCCAGTGTTTCAGTGCCTGCCATAACGGGAAACACGAAGAAAGAAGAAAATGCAAGTGTGCATTGGCCTCAAATGTTTGTTTACAAACCTCTTTTTCTTCCGTGACAAAACAGCTGTGGTGGAAGGATACATTGTGGCAGTGCTACTTTTATAGAACTTTCATAATTTATCCCACATTCATGAAATAGACAATAATAAACTAAGGGAACAGTTACTGTGCATATTTGTAGAAGACAATGATGGAGGAGAACAAACAAAAACTAAACCAACTTTGACACTCCACAACATTAGCTCATGTAATTAAATAACGTATATGTATGCAAGGTAATAGAACCACATTATACTGAATCACACTGTTTAGATACACCATTTGAATAATAACTACTGGGGTGTAAAACATGAGAACTGTAATTAATTATTCTGTTTTGTATGTTCCAGACTTAGCTGAAATAATTTTTAGTTTCTTATGTAGTAATATTTTGTATTTAAGTTAAGAAATATGCAGATGAGATGAAAAATTATTTAAGTTAATATAAAATTATTATATATTAATTATTATAAAAGTCTTTAAAATAGGTAATGCTTTTAATCTCTGATTTTGAAGAATTAATGTGAAATTAATTTTCCTATTGTTTAGTATGTTTACTTAAGTATCTTACAGTACATTGTGTGACACTGACTTTAACACAGATTTTCATCAGCTTCCCAAAATACTTTTAGTGCTAGTAGAAGTCCTTCAGTCCATTAGACTCGTATGTCCATTGTATCGGTATCGGATATCGGTAGTATCAGCAAGGAAGTATCGGTTCGTAAAGGTATATGTAAAAATATATTTAAAAAAATTAAAGCTTTAAAAATTTTTGTAACATTACCTCATTAACAAGTGAGCGATGTCAAATTCTTCAAAGTGCCTCCAACTGCACTTTTGCACGATAATGTATTATAAAACTCCTTAATTAATTATGTACTTCTTTCATCTGATATTTTAGGAGAGAGTGCCACATCTGCAAGGCAGCAAAATTTTGAAAATACTACATAAAAGGTTTTGCCATGCCAATGGTTGCGAGATGAAACAGACCACTCATTTGAAGAGAGGGTTGGAGACCAACTGCAGATGTCCCTTACCAGGTCCTCCTCGTCCATTTCATCCTCAGGAGCAGCGGTCTGGGCGGGATCAGATGTCTCGAAGAACTTCTCAGCCTCCTGTGGGCTGATGTTGCTCGTGGGTTCTCCTGATGCTGATTGGCCCCAGGTCTCCTGACAAACAAACAGTCCAATCAGTTGTAAAGAATTATGTAGTAATTGACATATCTTTTATAACAATTGTAATAGTTTAATCAGAGTTACTTAGAAATTTATTTTGGATGGCCGATTCAAAATTATATTTTGTCTATAAAATTTTATTATTTTCCACAATAATGTTGTCTATACGCTGTGTTCAGGCCCGAGTGATGCTAAAAATGGGAGTTAGACCTTTTTTCCCCAAAGGTATTATTCAGAGCTTATTGGTGCCATGAATTGTGGGAATGAAGACAATGGAAAATGGTTAGAGACAAGATGGCAGGTGGTTAACTTTGTTCGTTTGTATGTGCAACTAAAATTGAGTTCTTGATTTGACAAAACAAGAAATAAATCATGTTTAAAAACATCTTTGGTCCTTGAGGTCAGATACAAGAATGAGTGTTTAGTTCTGCGAAACAAAGAAATAGTAATGTTGTGAACAACCATGTGTTTGTTTTGGTCAATATAGCAGCATCAACAACCAACTTGCAACTTACAATCTTCTAATATGATATGGACAACGTAACTGAAGTAAAGCGACTTCCAGATAAAGCCATCGGTGATCTGGAAAAATCAGAAGAGTTCGCGATTGTGTTCGAGGAAGTGTAGGAAAAAAGGAATTAAATTCTTGTGAAATACTTTGCATTGTGTTCGGTCCTGCAACAGGCCAAGAAAAGAACTACTCCGACATGAAGGATGATTTTATGACATTTGAGAAATTTGGGCATCTCTTAACATAAAGTTCTTGAGAGACAATGAGAGTGAAGCAAAGCGAGTATGGATCAGCGCTCGAATGCAAGGGTAGGGGAAACTGAAAATCCACGAGAAAACCTTCCGTAGAGCATGATTCCCACATGTGAAAATCTGGGAGGCGCCCCGCCAGGAATCAAACCTGGTTCGCCTTGGTGGGAAGTGAGTAGTCTAACCACTACACCACTGTGGCCCCATGCTGGGGTATAGAGGCCTAATGACTGAGCACTGTGCCAGCTGTGGGTGCACAACACCAGGAAGAAGTCGTGAAATACAAACAAAGAATGCGTGGACAAAAACAATACATGAATCTCCTGTTGTAAACAGACATTACCTTTAAGAAGATCGAGGAAGGCAGTGTTGTGGTTGTCCACTAGTCTCTTCCTGAACAGGGGCAGCCACTGATTGTAGGGCTGTGGGTTCAACTCCAGGCATTTGCTCCTCAGCACCCGCATCGCCTCCACTGCCTTGCCATAGTCATCCTGGCCAAAGGAGTACAATACCAGCTTCTCGATAACAGCAGCCATCTGCTCGCATACTGTGAACAAACACATAGTCTCCAGCTAACCAACTAACAGAGGTATGTGAGCTACATTTCCTACTCAGGGCTATACACACTATAGCATTGTACTGCCTTACACACCACACAGTACGTTTGAACATGAATTCTCGGTCGCCTACTCTACCAGGCAACAGGCATCTGAAGGATACGTAACCCGTCAGGCATGCCCCCCTCCCCCTTTCCCACCGCTGAGAGCCAACAAGCTGCACGCCAACGGGCAAACCAAGCGCCACCGAAGAGGCACGAAGCAGAAACGCTGACCAGCCAGGATGCTCACCCTCACCACAGCCTGCGCCAGCAGCCAACAAGCTTCACCTATAAAATTCCGGACGCTGCCAGGCTCGGGCAGTTCATTCTTCGCAAACTCTCTTGTGACACTCCAGAGCACTAATTCAGTGCTGGGACCTCCGGGAACTTCGGAAGCTTCGAGTACACCCCCAGTGGCTACTCACCACGTGTCAATATCCATCGAACACGTACACATATACTTAACTTCACTTTGTCTCCTCCAGACACCCTTTTTCTTAGCCAGTTTAACTTTTAATAATTTTGCATTTGTCTAGCACCAGTTATTCCCCTTTTTACTAGAACCAGGTCGCCTACACCTGGAACCACAGTTACCTTCAGCGCTCCACGGTATGATAGGAGGTAGCACAGGTCACACATTTATTGAGTCTCCAATAAACACCCATTGTTCACTACCCTTATGCTTTTCATTTACAGGGTACTTGTCTGTCTTGATGGTCATGTACAGAGTACGACGTGCACCACCAACAGGAACCCAGAGTATTGACATCCACATTAGATGGCTACCTGTTTCTTCCCAACCCCCGAGCACTAAGTCAGTGCTGGTGAGGAGAAACAGCAATGCCCCAACCACTAGGAACACCTTCGTACAAGGAGAAGTTACAAGCTCATGTTATCTCTCACTTTGAGCACTAAGTTAGAGCTGAAGTGACCTTAGCCTGGGGTTTGCCACCCAACCCGGTGCAAATGCACAACCAGTAGAGGCTTGGTGGCCACACGGCTCCACGTCCCTGATCAGCCCGCATACTGTGGGGATCAGTGGGGACTCCTATCGAGCTCGTGCCGGCAATTCACTATTGGGCTACACTTTTATTACAGTTCCTGTTTAAGTGCACTGTGTAGACTGTCAGACCAGTGTGCCCTCTGCCTTACAAGGTAAGGAGTGGCAAGAAGCGTAGAGAGTAATATCTGGCTCACGCTGCTATCAAACAGTGGATAGTACTACTACATCCTGCGCAGGACAAGCAGGCGGAGCAGGACAGCACCGCCCAACTTAGACGCCAAGTAGTCATGCCTGCTTCGGTAACACAAATCTTCTTGTCACCTTGTATTCACATTCACCCAGTGGTAAGAGGGTTGCTCAACCAAATAGAGACAAGATACGTCTGGGTAAACCCAAATTTCTGGAGCAGTGAAACCTACGACTGGAATCGCCACTTCGGAGTAGACCAAGCTTGCCGCTTTTGGATGAAACCCTTATCAATCACAACACTCAAAACAACAATATAAGCAAGCAATAGCCAACACCCCTCGCTCTGTACCGTAGAACCACCAGAGTTAACCACCCCACTTTTGGTCTAGTGGAAAAATCCTCGACATACGTGTCAAGCAGACTTAACCGGCATGTGCCAGTGTACATATTCTACAATGTTACCACCAAATTTGAACACTGTGCTGAATACAAAATGAAAAAAGTAGACATACTTTTCCTTAGACACAGTGAATGCTAGTCAATGTTTACAGTCATCAATTGTGGGGTACCCAAGCCTCCCAACAAAAAAAAACTTTCACCACAACAATTATAATACAAGGTTTCTCAATTTTATTCCATATAAATTCATTAAGCATTGATTCCCAATACAATTATTCATGAAGCAGAGAAATGTTTGGTACAAATTAATTCAAACTTTGGCTTTTGCACTAGTATCATATGAAAATTTCTCTAGTAGGTACAAAAGACGTAACAGGCTTGTTATAAATTGTACCGAATCCATAGCTCCGGTAGATGAATTGCAAATATACAAAATACAAAGTTTTCCTATGCAACACATAACCAATTTTAATAAGGGTATTTAAGGCTGTTACCTACAGTGTTCCGAAATTAAGGGTCTTGCCGACAAAAGAATTATGACCCTACAAGAAATTACCAAAACCTGCTAACAACTCTTAACGGTTAATTCAAAATTAGGTTTCCTCCTTACAAGTATCTTTTCTGTCTACACCCAGACACCAGTGTCCACTTGACTCACAGAAAATTTAACATTCAAACTAGTTGTGTTATCATTGTACCTTTCATCTTTATTTTGAAGTAGGGAGCTAAATATAAATTGCAAACATATTAAGATTACTCTGAACAGAAAACATGACTGAACATTCACCAGCTTGGCGCACTTACTTTGGGCCTATCAAAGACCGAGAGGCAAAGACAAATTAAAAGAATACTAAAAGGGAACAGTGAACACACACCTACATAAGGCTGATCAAAGGTGTCCAAACAAATTCTAGATAAAAGACTATCACACTAACATTAAAATATAAATTGACCAATCTAAGTGTGCTCCCAAAACAGAGGGGAATCCAAAATACCAAAAGAATAGAAGCGGGGAAAAGGTACCAATATTTCCTTCAACCCCAACTTAACTGGCTTTAAAATGTTTTACTAAAAAGCCCACAAATTACAATTAAAGCCCAAATCATTCGGGGCAACCCACTATCAGTGTTCTAGGCTGAGTTTGGCACGCAGACGATGCATGACCCAACTGTCAAAGTCCACTCTCAATTACAAAAGTCTGCAAACCTCACAATGATCCTTAAGTCGGGAGGATTAATCAAACAACTTTAAATTGAACATGTTAAATTGAACATGTCGGGAATGTAAACCGAAACACAAGTGAAGAAAAACTAAATGCAAAAGGTTCCAAAAATTCAAAGTGAAGCTAATCCAAATGAGAATTACGATCGCGCGATCTAAACAAAATTTCACTATTAACAAGATTTAAGTTACGTTAGCCCTACATTATCAATCAAAGATATCTTCACATTACTTAAACTTCAAAACGTCAGCTGCCAAACCAACCTGTCTCACGACGAACGTCTGCCGACAACATGTGAAGCATGGTCACAGCACCGCGCCCACCTATGTCAATTGCTCTTATTGAAGCCCTAGAAGAAATAGACCGAGCTCACACTTGCTCAGGAGAACTTACAAACCAAAGGAGGAGAAAGTTGGCCAGTGCGCACTCACTGGAGGGAGGGTAAAACCAAAGATATGAGGCGAGAAAAAGGATGGGAGTACTGAGGTCGGACCTGCGGAATGCTACGAAGCAAAATCTAGGTAGAGCACGTTGCCTGCCAGCGCAGGTCGGGCAATATAATATGCAGTTATGGATAAAATCCGAGTTTCAAGCACAACTTATCAAATACCTCGTACAGCAGGCATAATAATGGCACCTTAAATTAAATGACAATGTACCTAAATAGAAATCCAATTTTAAAAAGTAATTCTTAGAACTAATAACAAACCCTGCAAATTTATGAACAAAAGAAGACTCTTGAAAAAAAAATTCCAATAAAATACACAGATATTCAATTAAAAATATCTTTGCTAGTCCAAGCCAGTAGAATACACAGGTTGTAGGGTCAGTGCTATAAATTGGTATGTTGCCAAATAAACCAAAAAATTCAGTAACATTCCTTTGAAAGCTGGAGCCAGTGTAAAGGTAAGGGTTGCCACACACCATGCCCCTTGCATGGTAGGTTTTACACTACGTATATGTGAAATAACAAAGGAATGTTTCGTTATCTCACATGCCTCTCTCCTTCACTACTCTCCCTTCTTCAAAATTCCTATGCTGGAATCCTGCATACATAATAACAAAAGGGACATTAATAGCTCAAGTTACATTTCCTGCCTTTTACCCCAAATGGCACTCTTCTTTGGTCTTGTGACTGTGATATAATTATTATCGTTAGTATATGTTTGTGGCGTTTCACTTCCAGATACATTTTATGATACTGCAGTTATAATTTATGAAACAGAAATAACCGTCAACAATTCTTGTAAAATTTCCTCCCTCCTCCTCAGCGTGTTTGTACGTGAATGTCATGAATGCGGAGGTGTCAAAACGAGTCAAATATAAAGCTGATGTGATAGAATACCTAGCAAAATTTTCCAGCATGGTGGAAGTGGTGACACGTGACGTCTATTAGCAACGTGTGACGTCACTGTCTGATAAGGATTCTATAGTGCTGGTCAGAGGGACCGGTTCAAAACTCATTGAGGGGGAGTTTGCACTATGTTACATCAGGCTGTAATTCTCCCTCGATAAACTGAAGGGCGAGTAGGCCACCTACAAGGCACAAAGACTGGCGTAAGGGTCACTGGCTTATGTCGTGTTACAAGAGGCACTGGTGTCGCTATACCTTGCTTGGGTCTCACCCAAGGATAGTAAGCTGGCCAGTTGATGGACAGTTGGGTAGGGTAGGGTAGGGTAGGGTAGCTCAGGCTCCCTGGTCTGAGCTGTTCTGCAGTTCTCGGTGGCAGTGATGGCCTGAAGAATGGGCAGGAGAGGCCCAACGACATGTGCAGGCCCGGGCAAAACAAACCCCCAGGGGATGTAGTTATCTGGCAATCTTCTGGGGTGGCTGGAAAAGGGAGATGGGGGGACTGGGAGGTAGGCCTCAACAGTCACCAGATCGCAATGGTTTGCAGAGCAACCGACTAGAGCAGAAGCAGTAGTTGCCTTCTTAGATCTCCACCTTGCACAGCTTCTATGGGTGAAGGGCATACAGGAAGGTACTAAGTTCTATTACATGAAGGAGCAGGCGACGAGTTCCCTGGCTAAAGTGTTACAAGAAGAAGGTTAGCCCAACCAGAATCAGTCCTTCACTCCAACTGGTGAAGTTCAACACAGTGGATGGAGTGGATAATCTGATCTGGATGTCTAGCCACTTAGTTGTCTGTGTTCCTAGTGGCTGTGCCTCTACCTTACAATGTTCCAAGTACCGGAGTACTTGGTTCAAGGTGCGGGTGCCCGTCGACAGTGTTATGTTTGGCAACGTACGTGCAGCTGGTTAAGCATAGCCTGTGGTCCTGCAAGACGCTGTCTCCTGCTTACCCTTTGTGGGTTGAAGTTTACGAGGTATTGACGTCAATCTCACTGTCCCACTCGGGACGTAGCCCATTGATGCTCTGCTTGTGCACCAGCGGTGCACTTCGTGTGTTCTGTGTACGGGTTACTACACTCATTTATGCAGGAACATGTCCTTGAACTGGATCATGACCCGTTTGACCCATGACACGAAGAGTAAACTCGGCCCAATGTGTTTACAGTGCTAAAATAATCTGTGCCCCTGAAAGCAGAGTCAAATTTATAAAAGGAAAAGTGTTATCTCCCGCTTGCTCCCCCTGAGTAAGGCATAATAAGTCTAAGAACGCAAAGCCATATGGGTTATGATTCTATACTAATCAAGAACTTGGGATTCTAATAAATAATAATATATTTTTCCAGTGTTTGTGTCATATTTGTTTTGTTTTGAAAGGGCATCTTTTAATTTCTTGAGTTCTGTTAACTTGTAAAGTTAATGACACTGGCAGTTCTGGCATCCGCCATGCCATGTGTCCAAACTTAAACTCTTTGACGTAATATTAAATTATTGTTATAATTTAATATTGTCTATTGAAGTGCAAGTGTTCATGTAAAATGTCTTGTAATATTTTCTAATTGATTCCTACATACTTTGCTACATTCTGGTTTGTCCACGTAATTATTATTTTTAGACACAAATGGAAATAGGAACTCTGGACAGTAATTAATTAATTCTATAAGTCACAGAACTGTTCTATTAATTTCTCACTCCAGTGCAATTTGTATCTCGGTTTTCCTATATGTATTTGTTCAAGTGTATGTATAATGAATTTCCCTCTTGGTGTTGGCGGGAGATCTCCGCGAGATAGCCAGATGTCTCTGACACCATCTTCAGTCTTGATCAGCGGGCTATCAAGGACACACCTATGTCGCACGTCGCAGGAGCCTTCATCTGTTTTAACCAACCATGTAGCTGCACTGGTAAGTTTTAGTGTGCCAGAAACTTTTTAACTATTTTTGATCCTCCTCCGTACGTATCCTTCTCGTCAGACTCGTGGCCCCAGAGAGTTTATCACATTTTAAGTTCACCACATGCTTAACAGTACTTTTTGCCGCTTTAGCCTACGGCAGGCCCATATGCCATATCCGCTTAAGTCTAGAGTAACTTTATTGTGCTTGAGGGTACCTTTTCTCCACTCAATATAGGCATTCGTGATCCTAGACTTTGTGTTATTTGTACACTTCGTACCTCCGGGATCTGGCCTACTCCTGCAACAACATGCTTAATTACATGAACTGCATAACTGTACAACATGAACTCTCTGCGTACTTTTTCTTTCATTAAAGTGTGCGTCTGAGGGGACGGCCACATGACTGTTGACCTGCTACTGCCCTGAGTAATAGTCTCCACATGCTCACCCATGTTTTAGATGAGCTGTTGCCCTTCGGACATTAAGAACTCATTTTATTTTCTGTTTAATTTATCACCATGAACCAGAGTTCCTCTCAAATCCAGCATACTCTGCCCCTCACCAGCAACCAAGCCACATTAGTATAAAGTAACAACCACCCTAGAATGAGTACACGGGGTAAAGGTAACAACACGTGTTTATTCCTCAGAGGAATAGACATAGTGGCCCGCTGTATCTCCTAGCTATCAATTGTACTGAAACCAGCAGAAGTTGACTACTTAACCAAGTGAAGGGGACCTGTGGCAAAACTAAACAAGAGCAGGTGAGCTAAGTAGCTATGACAACTGGACCCTAACTAACCTACACTTTTGTCCTGAAGTGCGACCGTCATCTTGGTAGGCGACCACAATCGTGGCAGATATCACCCATCCACCATATTGGGAACCAATGACAGTGACCTTGACCCCATTACCTTGAATGACCTAGAAAACCAAAACTAGGGAAAATCCATAGAAGTGGTAGTGAGTGTAAGGGGGAGAAAACTTCTTCAGGGGTAGCTGGATGCTGGTGTAGAAGACTTCTGGAAGGTGGTTGGTCTCTTGTGAGAAAAGCAACAAGAAGAGAGCTCCAGCACACATGTATATAGTTGGCCGGCCGGCACGGCTCCTACTGCTACCTTTAACTGGTCAGGTATCTTCACAGCGCTGGCCGCGTTCTCTGGGGGGAGGCTGGAAGTGGCAGTTTTCCTTGTGAAAGGGTTGCGTTCTACTGCTCACTTAGGGGCAGCACTTGGCTCAGGTTCTGTCACAGATGGGGGTGATTACAAGGCACATGACGTCTGGCACAATATGGCACAGGCGACTTTGGTTGCCGTGTCCTTCGGTACACCTTGCCAAGGGATGTGCAGGTTAGCTCTGGAAGCAACTGTCACAGGTTCAAACCCCGCTCGGGGTGGGGTGACGTGACGTCGCATGTAGATGAGGCGGAGTCGTAAATAATTATAATGCCAGTAAGTGTCATGCGTCAGTGGTTTACTGAGATAAACTTCATTACAGACAAAGTATCACATCTGTCATGGCTGATGGTAAAGCGACTCCGTATAAATTCAATCTTTGAAAAACCGCTACCCATACTACATACTGTATACTACAGTACCTGCAATATGGCATGCAGGTTCCCAGTTAAGACTTGGCACTGTATCATGAGAGAAATATAATATTTTAACGAAAGGCCATTGGGAGTAAGTGTTTCTTGTAGAGATGTTCAAGGTTATAAATGTACTCACTTGTTTCTGTGACACTAACATGGGACTCGCTTCATCATTTGAGCCTAAATCATGAGCAACGTCGGCCCGAACATCCGAGGCTCATAGTTGTCCATGGTGCACTTTCACGGATAGGACACAGTGAGACTCTGTATGTTTGAATTCGCTCGCTCAGACGACCATTCTTCCACCTGCTGGCACGACAATGCCATGACATGCACTCTCACAAATCCATGTGGCAATTGCGAAAAAACGTTCCTACATTTACAGACACACAAAAGGACTTTCAGGTCTTGTATATCCATATTTATACGTCATATAAATACAATTTTTGTTAAGTGATAACAAAGAATGTAATAGTGAAATAACATTTCCTACATAAATAATATATTTAGGGTTGTAAGTGGGCCGCTAGGCAACCAACATTTTATAAAAAGATAGCGATTCGAGTACTCACAGTGTAATACTCATCGACAGGCAGATGGAACTATTGAACCAAATCAATATAAATCACAGAATCAGCACTGTTACATATGGAGGGTACATTGAAAACTGTATATCTTGCTACACGTGTATATTGCCATGGATGAAAATGAAATTGTCCACACGCTTAGGCAATATACGGCACCATCTGTTGGTAATGATCCTAATGATATGTCCAGCATTGCTAAAAACACGTTCGCTTGATGCACTGGTGGCAGGCATGCAAAGAACTTGACACATGATGGCGGAAGACTGACGACAATGTCATGGTTGGGCAAGGTTTTAGTGTGTCGGTCAGAGACATGGGCTATATGAATGGTCTGACTTTATTCGCTGCTAACCGGACCGCAGCTGGATATATAAGCTGGGGCGCGTGGTTTCATACTACTGGTTTGCACACAGCCACTGGCCCGGTGTAGCTCCTGACATGGCCGCTATTGCTGCTGGTGCCAGCTGGAACTCGTGCCCAGTCCGTGGGCAAAGGTGGTGCTGCGGCTGGCAGTGCTGGTGGGGGCCTCCGGAGGGCTACTAGTCCTGCTGGGTCTGAACCAAAGAATGTTGATTCTCAACTGAACTTGAAGTCGTTGACCAAATCTCTCAACAATAGGATGCAGCAGGCCGGTGGTCTTGTGGGGTGACTGAAAGAGGGAGCTGGAGGGAACTGGGAGGAGAGGCCTCTCCAGTTGGTGGGTGGTTTGAGCTCATTTCTGTGGGGTTAGCCTGCAGAGGGCAGTGGGCAGCAGTTCATGCTATGTGAAATCTATAATGTATATTCTGATGAAAATATTGCCTATTTCAATTTTTTTAAATGTCTTTTAAATGCTGCAAGTGTCGGTGAAGTTGTTATGTATTCTATGTATTTGTATCGACCTTAAGGTACCTGGTTGGTACAGTTAATTTTCGTAAATATAGAGGGTAGCACTTAAATTAAAGGTCTGACTTTCGTTTGAATTTTTACAAAGCTGTTTAACTGTGTTTTAAGAAAGTTCTGTTAAATTAACCGACACCAATTTGTTTACCAATATTAACTTTTAAAGAAACTTGATTTTTTTCATTGTGTCTTTCCATGTACGTTTATATTCCCGCATGGTTGTTCGATATGGTTCGACAGACCATGTTGTGACTGTTGGAACTCTTCCAGGAAGGTCGCAGCTGAAAGAATTTGCCGACTGCTTCCTCTTCATTTTTCACAAGCAACGCTTAGTTCGTTAATTTCCGTTGCTTGAACTTTCAACGCAATGTTTAGTTAAATTGCTTTCTACGACCACCAAAGGTGAGTGATTTTGTTGTAGTTTGTGTTCGTGTCCCCTGATAAATGTTAGTGGCTATGGCCAGGTTGTTTGTATGTTGTATTTTGTGTTTTGAAACTTTAATGCGATCGTCGGCGTGGGCGACCATTTCCTGCACCATGATTTCTTCTCGAAGGCTGAAGCTGCAGTTCCCATGGCCCTGTTGGGTTGGGAGTTGAGTTGAGACCGTGTGCGGTGTGTTGGAGTTTCTGGACTGCCATTTGCAGCATTTGGTCAGAATCTATTTTTTTTTTTGCATGCAGCCCCGCTAATTTCAACATGTAGTGGAACCTGATGTTCTTCGTGGTTTCTTTCGGAACTGTTCCAACATAATAACTACTAATGGGACTTAGCCACAAAATTTCACCATTGATCTTAATCTTTTTTTAAAAGCTGTTTGTGTACCTAAGTAAAACATGCGAGAAGCTTTACAGTAATGGTGTTTATAGGCTGTTCATGGTAAAGTGAGCACTATTTAATGCCCTCCCAACAGGCTTTGACCACTAATAAATATATATTAGTGCAACATCAGGCATTAAATTTTGAGAATGGTGAAACGTAAAGACTGAGTTTATCCATCACAAAGCAATGTTTATATTAAAAAGAAGCTGGAAGATGGAAATACGGCAAAAGGAAAAATTTAGAAGGGCCTTAAAAAGTGCTCACATTACCGTGAACAGTGTATATGGCAATGGCCCTTGAATTTTCTCTTTGTAAAACCTATATATATTTTTTGAAAATCGTGGTTGTACCCCAGTTTGAAATGTAACTGAACAAAATAAGAAAATGGTAGTCAATATTAATTTAATTGCTGAAACGCATAATACTTACTGTTATGAATTACATGTTTTATATATGTTGTTGCCATCGGGCTTTGCATTTGATTGCTTTTAATAAAAAAAATTTTTTTTGTTTGTGGGTAGTAAATCTATAAACTATAGTCATGCTTTTATTTTTACTAACCAACCTAGCAGACAATAACACCTTTTATTTTTACTAACCAACCTAGCAGACAATAACACCTTTTATTTTTACTAACCAACCTAGCAGACAATAACACCTTTTATTTTTACTAACCAACCTAGCAGACAATAACACCTTTTATTTTTACTAACCAACCTAGCAGACAATAACACCTTTTATTTTTACTAACCAACCTAGCAGACAATAACACCTTTTATTTTTACTAACCAACCTAGCAGACAATAACACCTTTTATTTTTACTAACCAACCTAGCAGACAATAACACCTTTTATTTTTACTAACCAACCTAGCAGACAATAACACCTTTTTATGCAATCAAGTTTTTGAGTTCAAATAACCTCTTTTAGACTTATTTATAATTGACTATTTTTTGTGTCAAAAGTAAAGTAAAATCAAAACATGTGAAAATTCAGTATTGACACCTATCTGCTGGTTAATGTGGGCAAGGCCTGCAACAGTGTGTACACGAGAAGGAAATAAGGTAAGAGGATATTTTATTATTTTGTGGGGGCTGGACTTTCTTTACTGACTTGCGGCTGTTGCACTTGGAGGTCGCACTGGCAGCGGATTATTTTTCATTTCACATTGGCCTCTGGGACTTCTTGGTGTTTGGATTGGAGCCTTTCAGCTGGGCTAATTTCTGTGATTTTGACTCAGCTGTTATTTTGGAGGGCTCTGATCTCAGGCACTAGGAAGTTGGCGCAACCTCAGTTAGTGCTAATTGCGACACTAAAGCTAACATTTTCCCTTGTACTTCAGTAGCCTCGAAGCGGGTCACCGTCACCCGTTAATGTGTAGGTTAAGTACTTCCGCAACACTGACTTACTGGTAGCACATACGAGTCACCTAGCTGTTAATTGGTTAAATAAATACCTAAGCTTAAAACGTATCCACGAGTTCCTCGTTGTAGTACTATAGTCTATCTTCACCAGTATTGACTGATGAGTGGTAAGCAATCAGCAGAGTGTTTAACATAGTATAGAATGTCAGTCCCCCTTCAGGGGCCTGTCAGTTATACACACGCATCGTCTTTCGACGACCACCCCTTCTGTTCCCCTCTGTGTTCAGAACGGTAAAGCCCCAACCACTAGGTCATACTCCACAGAGGAAGGACCGCAATCCCCAACTGTGTCTCTCACTGGAGCGCCTAGCTAAGGTGCTGGCAGAGATAAGCTGCGGGGGATTGGAGACCCTACGTTTGCGGTTACACCCGGCAGTGGAAGGAAGGCGGTCTACAACCCACGACTCCAGGTGCTTGCACTGTTAGGCAGTAAGGGAGAGCACCGCCAGCCATTGCCGGCATTTCACTATAAAGTCAGAGATCGTCAATTGCTTTTCACCACCACGAAATCTGGTATGCTATCAGCCTATGCCATTCCACAGCAGGCACGGAGCTCAAAGAGCAGTTAAGAAGGCTGAGTTCTAATGCTGCTAAGCAGGTCTGTGTGGCAAACTTCGTTACGCCAGGAGTCGACACTCCTAGAGGGCAATCCCAAGCCGCCCATAGTGCCGCGAGACCGACATTGCCCATTGGAACATACGTGTTTTACTCTAACCCGGTATGTACTGGCTTCGACGTGCATCAGTAGTCCGAGCCCTAATCAGCGGGTGCGACACCAGGATCAGGAGAGCTAACCCGCACATTGGCAGCTGGGCCAGCACAGAGTGGAACCGCAGTCATCTCTGCACCAGCAACTCCAAAGGTAGGTTGTGAGGACCTGGAGGGCAGCAGAGAGCTCCCGCACATCAGGTGGTGGAGCGAGCTGCTAGAGATCAACTGAGGATTCTTAGCAGCACACTGACAATATACTGCCGGCCCGCTCTCATCTGAGGATGCGAGATAATGTTCCCGGTATCGGGCGTGTCCCCCTTCTTTCTTAAAATGTGGCCCTGTACAATAATAGCTGAAGCCTGTGGTTACATGATGCAGAAATCAGTTTATAGATTATAACCTGCGGGAAAGAAATAAAAAACACAAGCAACACACATAAAAAATCAAATACTTTAGTATTTTCAGGGTCTCACTCGTGAGATGCATGCGAGTTGCTGGCTTCTACCTGCCGTGGCACTGAGGGCAAGGAAAAATGGCTCTGCCATGCAGCCTACCTATAGTGTCGCACAGCAGGTAGCAGTTATATGGTATATATTTTCTCAGGGATTGCTGGCACTAGGCATTCCGTTACTTAGGCCGGTGGAAATTATTAAACATATACACAACACGTGTAACCTGAAATGAATTAAAGCTCATATACGATGACGTACAGAGCCACCTATGATTAAAAACATGAACACTCAAAGACAAATAAATAACCCTGTAAATATTTACGACAATATCCTTGGAAAGAATATTAACAAATTACTTCACTCTCTTGGCCGGCGTTCTGGGTTCAATTCACGCATGGGCCTGGTCACATTTTCTTCATCAAGGAAGTCTTAACACTGGTATACTTACCGTATTTTGGAGTGTATAGACGCACCAGAAGTTTTTGATGAAAAATTACGGATAATTAATATTTCAAGTATAGGCCTCACTGAATTTTTGTCAGCAACAGAAAACTACGGTGACGCAAAGTCAAACTAATAAGTCTGCAGCCTGGTGTGTCCTTGTTGCGCCGGCAAAAAAATTAATGCATGTGCACGCGTGCACACACACACAAACATACGCAAAGTTCCTATAGGGTCTCTCATCCGACCAGGCCAGAGAGAGAGCATGAGAAACAATAATTGGTGAAGGAGGCATTCTGGAAGGGAAGGATGCAAAGTGAGAAAAAAAAAATGAGAACCAACACATGTTGAAGGGGGGAGGGGGAGTTGCAAAACAGGGAGACTAAGAGGTAGAAGAAATAAATCTAACCACCCCACCCACCAGAAGAAAAAAAAAAAGACTGACCCAAGGAAAAAAAGAAAGTGACCCCTCCTTAACAGGGTGGCCCATAAGCATTGGCTCTTTAAGCATTTAAACACGAGTGATAAGATACTGATTTGCTATCTTATTTTACTTCCATAGAAACTAATTTAAAACATTAAAATGTGCTGTATGTTGACAAATTTCTGAACATGTTTGGAGGGAAAATTTTTTTAAATGCCAATATCTTGTAACTAAGACGTGCCCAACAATTTGTAGTCATTGTTTTTGTAAAAATATGTGACCTATACACGCCAAAATAAGGTATTTACATTGGCTCTAATTAGTGTCCTTGGGTGCAACAATACTCTTGAAGTAGCATTTAGACACGAGCTGAGCATATCCTAAAGTTACTTTGACTAATGAATAATTTATGTGTTTTGTTCTGTCTTTTCGCATTCACTGGCTTGTAGCAGCTATTTACAGCTGCAGATGAGAACTGTCTTTATGTGAGTAGTCAGTGCTATTTTCCAAGTGTTCTGAAAATTTTATGTTTACTGGTTTATTATACTAGTCACAGCAATTTACAGCTGTTTACGTGTGGTGTTCTTCTGTTCACTGAGCACTTTACTACTCACTGCGTTTGTGGTTGAACCTTCACTGGTCCAACCCTTTTTGTTATGGCCGCATGCAGGGGATATGGCCACATGAAGCAGGACATCTGCCTTCAGGGTGATTCTCTATACCTGCCAGGTTGAAGATCGCCATGGCAGGCAAAGGCTGGCATCTCCCTCCTTGGCAGGCTGGCGGAGGTGGGGTTGTTGTCTCCGGCAGTGGTAAGCTGGGGGCTACCAGGCACCGGGGGACGATTGGCTGCCCATCTTTCCTGGAGGGTTGGTTTTTGAGTGGTCGTCAGAGGTCGAGGTTCTGGGCACCACAAAAACTCTCTGGCTCGGCTACTGGGTTCATCCTCCTGTGCAGAAAGTTGAGTCCGGGTGTCTGCCTCGGTCAGGTCCTGGGTGGTCATCGGAGGTAGCGGTTCTGGTGGTGCTTCTACCTCCTTGTCGTGTTCAACCACACCCTCGTGGGCTGGCGTGATCTGGATAGTCGCCAGAGGCAGAGGTTCTTGTCGGTCCTCTGCTTCGACGGCAGGGCTGCTGGGCACATCCTCCCGTTTGGATGACTGGATCCTGGTGGCAATCTCGGCATCATCCGACGTCAGGACCAGGGTGGCCAATTGATATAGAGGCTCTTGTTGCTCCTCTACCTCATCGGCACGGTTGGGTTCAGCTCATTCCGAGATCGGACTGGGTTGGGGAGGTCTACGTCGAGGCATCCTGTCCAGAGGACTCTGCCATGAAATTTCTATCATCGTAGTCGGCGACATCCGGCCACGTCTGGCGGCGACCTTCTGGATGTAGTCAGTTGGCATTGAGGGAGGGGTTCTAA
Source organism: Dryococelus australis (assembly GCA_029891345.1). Classification (NCBI taxonomy): domain Eukaryota; kingdom Metazoa; phylum Arthropoda; class Insecta; order Phasmatodea; family Phasmatidae; genus Dryococelus; species Dryococelus australis. Next base: position 7,403,027 of record CM056994.1, read on the forward strand.
TGGTGTCTGTTCCTCGACATGCTGGGAAATCTACCCTGGTTGGGATAGACTGGCAACTCCCCCTGTCGGCATTGACCCTTGTCTCCTGCTCTCTGGGTGGAAGGACTCGACATCAGGAGGAGCTGTTGGCTCTGGGTCATCTACATCTGGGTGCCACGAAAACTCTGTTTCAGGTGTGTCAATCTTGTGACCTGGAGCTTCTCCGAAGAAGGAACATATCTGACCCCTGGTTGATTTCCAAATCTGCCTCTTGATTTCTTATGGTTGAAGCTGCGTATGACGGCGTTTGGTTCTTCGGCCCGGGCTTCTGGTCTTCTTCACTTCAATTGACTTGTGGGTGGCCGATGCACTTACACCTCCTGTAACAGTTGGAGGTGGACTGGGGTATGGGGAGGAGTAGCATTGACCTGGCTATCTTCCCAGTTGGTTAGTAGGCCCTCGTATTCTCCCAGGTGGATGCGGCGTTGTTCATAGTCCAATACACATTGCTGCTGGTGCAGCCAAGGGTGTCCCAGTACCATGGCTTCAGTGATATCTGGTAATGCAATGAACTCAGCGTGTGTTATTGCCACTGCAGCAAAATTGACTGTATTCGAAAATTACTTAGGATGCGAAATTAAAACACAGATACAAAGTGAGGCTGCCCGAATGGCACTACTCACAACCATGATGCTTCACAAACAACTGACTACCTCCTCTCGGCAGTCCAGGGTTGCCAACTCTGTGGTCCAGCACTGAATGCAGGTCTGCCAACTTCTAAAACCACCAGAGGTGGCAGTGGGAAATTCAAAACTCAAATATGTCCAGTACACACACAGTCACTAACATACAAAAAATTAAATATTCACATATTTACTGGTCCAAACAGCGCGGTTGGAGTGTTTGGTTTATGGTCAGAGTGGTGTGGCCATTGACCTTGAGAATTTGGTCATGATGTGCCATGTGCACAAAGTGGGTTTGCGGACGGAGTGATGCCCTTTGTTGAGGGGTGAGGACATTGCTCCGCACGAAATTGCCCGTAGCAGCAGTGTCTAATAAAGCTAGTATTTTCTCCCTGTTTATTTCCACTTCTATATGTGGTACTTTCTTCTGTTAAGCACTGGATGACAGGCCCTGCATTTCCGGCAGTGGATGCCCGTTTTGCACCCTAGCGGTGGTGTTTCCCTCCTTGTTTGGAAGTTTTGATTGAGTTAGGTGCTGTGGTGTGGATTGGTGTTCTTCCTACTCCACCCACGCCTGACCTGCCTACCTGACAGGACAGTTCCAGTTAATACCAGCGCTTAGGGGGAGTAGCGGTGAGGGGAGGGAGCCTATCATGATAGGCACTTTTACTCACTCGCTGCTTGTCGAACAGGGCCTGTGCCTTGTAATTGCGTTCCGTCTCTTTCGCCCTGTCCACGAGCTTGTCAACCGATTGTGGTTCAGATAATTACAACAGATTGCTTAGTTTAGGGAGAAGCATATATGTAATATTATGTATGCAGCTCACCTCATCTCCTTCGAGAAAAATCCATTTAAACACATGAAAATTTTGGCTTCTTCATCACTGGCCTGGGTTCAAGTGTGGAACTCTGTCATCAAGTGCGCTATGACTACCTGGCCAGAGAATTGTGCGACAAGGTGAGAAAACAGCTGCCTCCACTCCATAATGAATTTGCCATACCTTTCCCACCAATCAAGAGTCTTGCCTTTCAGCTGCTTTCGGGTCAGACAGACCCACTGCTTTGCTGGGATGTTGTTCTCACCGTGTTTCTTTTCACGTTCCTACGTGAATGCAATAGGGTCCTCATGCCATCACCTAGTGAATTCTGGCGGTTGTGGTTCCCGTACACCACGGGTGCTTACTGGGCTATGACATGGGCCCGGGTTGCTAGGAGAGTATTCAGCTGCACGCCAGCATACCTCGCAGCAGTATACAAGGCCCTGTCTTTTAACTCGTTCTTTGGGCCACCCTATACAGGCATGATGAAACGGTTGAGCACAAATAATACAATGAACTGTATTTATCCCTTACCCAGTGCAGGTCAGCCAGCTGCAATAGGCAGTCTAGCGAGTGCGGCATTCATTACACTGAAATTAAAGCCCATCAGTGTAACGCTGTTCATATGTCCACCTCAGGCATTTGTATTAGAAATGGAACTGACAGTGTGCACATGTAATTAAATATACCCCTGTGGCAGGATGTGGCTAAATTGCACATTTCTGTCATGGCTTCAGCCATGTAGCATCTTGGTTGTCTGGTAAGCTAATTTCACCCTCCGACATATTAGCTAAGGGTATTGTTGTGTGCCACTGGATTATTACTGACTTCCCAAAGTCCGTTTAACGTCCGCTTGATTTCCAGCTAGGTTCACTAGGTCTCAGGGTCGTGCTGGTCTAGTTTGGATTCCTAATCTGTACTACTAAAATGCTGTGGCTCTACATTGGGCATCACGAAAACTCTTGACGCATGATTTCCTTTAACGGCTGAGGGCGATGTCACAGTTAGGCACTGGTTTGGTTCGTGTCAGTCAGGAACATGAGGGTATATAATGTCTGTCACTAGTACTGGCATACTGGAGCATGGCCCACCGGCGGCACAAAGTCTACTGTCTGTTTTACAATCCGGCAGATTGGTCGGCACTCTGCCACGGGTTTACCTGCCTGGATAGTGGCCCAGGGTGGCTGCTGGCTATGCTGCGACGGCTGCTGAGGCCACTACCTGGCGTGTTGGCAGTGTTGCAGCTGCTGAAGCTGGTCGGACCCGGGATTGGTTGTGTGTGATGGTGTTCCCTTAACTAGCAGTTGGAGATGACAAAGGGGATGTCCTCGTTCGTATGGATAGCCACAACGATCGGGTGTGAGTACCCAGTTGTCTTGATGGTGGCTGAAAACAAGAAGGGGAGGGTGCTAGGTGGTGAGGCATCTCCAGCTGGCGGGCAGCTTGAGCTCCTTCCCATGGGATTATATGGCAGAGTGCAGTTGGGGATCGGTTGCAACTCTGGTTGGTTTTAGAGGCGGTAGCTGCCTTTCTGTCTTGCTGCTGAGCACCAATCCTCTGGATGTACAGCATACCGAAAGGATCAAATACTGGTCTCGTAGGAGGCAAGCAGGCGAAGACTGTCCGTAGCTGTGTGTACTGCCAAAGGCCGAATCTGAACAGACGAGAGTTGTACATTGTGCTCGTTAGTCCGGCACAGTTCAGTTAGGTGGATACAGAGCGGTGGGTTTCCAGCAGATTCCTGTCGACGACGCTTGGGTGAGAGTTCAAAGAGGGTCAGGCCCTTAGGATCAGACTAGTACTCCCTCCGGTACAGTTCAGTGTGGTGGATGGAATACAGGCTGGGTTGGTTGACTAGCCACCTGTGGATTGTCTTACAAGTGGTGGAGACTCTACCTTACTATACACCAGGTGTACACTACGGGTGGCCATCTAATATGTGTGGTACTAACATACGTGCACACCAGTGAAGGGAGCCCACAGTCATACACTAGGTTCAGTAAATTGATTAAGACAGGTCAGCGGTCTCCTGCTTATCTCAGATGGGCATGGTGTCTACGTAGGATTAGCACAAATACCCTGGGGAAATAATACAAGGAGGTAAGCAAGAATATCTATGTATTTTTCAATTAAAAAATTTGATGGCCTGTACTACATCCTAGCTATCCAAGAGTTGAACATGACATATGTCACTTTCCTGCGCATTGGCCAGGCGCACACTACTTGTCGAGTTCACCCCATTATCGAGCCAATAAACTCATGTGGGCAAGTCACATGTCGACAGACAATAAATCCTGTGCCTACGGGTTGCTCCCAGCTTAGTGAGCAATTGCAGATATGTGAATATTAAAATTAAATTGTACTGCCCACTCAAAAATCGACATGCAGTTGACTTTTCCCGCCTGAGAAATTGTATTATCCAACGAGTCATCAACACGCCAGATACAGAGAAGCTAGTTTGAAGAGATGCTGTAGGAGTACAGCACCTAACACACAAGGTCATCACTGCTGCCAGAGCCTCACGGAGAGGCGACAGATATGTCAACAGTTTCCTGCCGAGGAGATAAGAAATGGTGGTGCAGCTCACAGCCCTAATTTAAATTACTCCTGTGAAGTGAGGCTAGCCAACCTCGCACCCCTATGAAAGCCTACAAGGCAAAATTTTTTGTAAATAAGGGGATGCCAAACTGTAGTTCAACACAGTTCGTCGACCCTCAAGCTTGAATAAGGCTGAGGGCACCACCAAGGGAAGTGGCTGGCCCCCTGACCACACAGTCTGCATAAATCCTGCAGAGATGATTTAACAAGGGTTGTGCACACTAACTAGACCTTCTTCCACTCCACTCGAAGTACTTGGAGAAAACCCCTGAAGGAAGGATGCCAATGTCTCCTACCATGCCGTCCGCAGCCAAGGATGCCATCACCAGGCAGAGATATCTGAACATCACCACCTGTTCCTTTCACCCCGCGAGTTTAACTCTTCCAACCTCTGCGATAGCAGGTCGTGTTGACGTGTACTTTCCAACGTATGAAGAAAATACATAAATGTGTAAAAATTGAAATCTCTTGTTGCTCATTTCCCCTACAATATCACTAATCAGTTTTATTCTATCGGCTCATTTTAGCGACTACTCACTGATAGGAACTGACGGTTCAAACTTGCTTGGTTACTCTATAGCCAACATAAGGCCATAGTCTGCACAAGACTTAAGAATATCCAGGTATTGTCTGGAACGCCCGCCCCTCCAGTGAGATTCACTCTAAATTTTCCAGAATTTCAAATACCCATTACCTCAGTCCCAATCTGTAATAAAGACCGGACTCAGGTAGCCTTGGGTATCTCCCTGGACAAAGTGAGAGCACGCATAATTATTCCTCTACAAACCACAAGTTTGGCAGTATTCCACTGCTACGCTCTTTCAAAACCAGGAGTTCTCAGACACTCTCGAGCTGAACAAGTTCAAGATAGTATTACCCCATCTGAACAAGACTCGGGACACTTACGGAACTAACCAGATTGATCGACCTACAGTAGGATACAAACCCGGGACTCCAGGTTAATATGCCACGTATTACCTCAGTCCCAGTCTGAACTGAAGACCGCACCTAGGAGGGCTTGAGTGTACACGTGGCGTTCAGAGGAGTACGCTCCTGTGTGTAGTATATTCTAAGAAATGCCTTACAAGACCAGAGGTAAAACTAGTCAAACACGCCGGTTAGCCCAACAGACTCTTCAACAAGAAGTACAGGCACTGCCTAAGATAGTACCGCATTTACCCGAAAGGAAGACGACCCTGAATCTAAGATGACACCTTCCTAAAAAAATATTTCTGAGGGATAAATATTTAAACCTGAATTCAAGACTATCCCTGTGAAGTGCTGAAAAAATTATTTAGATTGAAAGTATTTTTGAATGAATTTATGACAAACCCTTCAAGAAGAAAGGCTATTATATGAATATTAATATTATATATTTTATTTACTTTTAAAGAAAAGCTAATCACAATGAAATAGGTGTGTCTAACCTGGCTGTATGGTAGCAGCATATTCCTTAAACTGTAAAATTTTTGTTTTGTGGGTGTTATATACCTATTCATGACTTGAGCTATTTTGCTTCCCAGCAAAGCACATCCTCTTTAAGGCTGGTGCAGGGGGACATCAGATAAGGGGACCCCGTGTCAAAGTTGACAGGTACAGTCTCAGCACTACAAAAATATGTACAACCACAATCCACACAGTATTTAAGCATGAAAAGCCTTTGTCAAAATCCTCTGTCTCATGGCACGCAAATTTTGGAGGACTAACTGCAACCTGAGTAAAAAATTATGAATAGAAGTCCATAGTAATTTTGTGCATGTGACACAAACTTAAATACTGAACTAGCAGTGTCGCACATTTATGGTACTTGGGCCTAGGTTTTGAATTGAAGACGACCCAGAATTGTAGATGAGACCTTATTCCTTTTCTGTCAGAAAACCTTGTCTTCCTTTTGGGTAAATACGGTAAATTCAGCTATCTCTAGCGAAATAAATCAGACCCCTCTGGTTATCGAACCTCAACTAAGATCTGAGATAAAACCAAGTGTCGAACAGCCACCATCAGGTGAGGATAGTAGTTCCTACTGGGACTCCCTTCTTGGCATTGACTGGTCCTGGCACATTGACGAGTTAGACACACGAGCATCCAACCCCACAGCCTCGCCCTTGCATCTCAGTACAAGAGCAAGCGTGCGTAGTTCACACAGCCACAGGGATACTAAATATACATAACCCAGTCAAACCTACCCCTGCACGTAGGATAGAATCGGTAGTACTGGACTTTGTTCCCTTGTGGAAGCCAACCCAACTCGAACCCTATTGGTGTAAACCAAAGTGAGAAACTAGTAAATAAGTCCTAAACGAGGACTTGCATAATCTTATTTCCTTCATTTACTCCCGTGACAGCTGGCATCACGACTTTTGACAGCCTTCATGGTGAGCTGGACCAAACTACCTGAGAGGGAAATATTCATTGTCAAGTTCACCCTGGAGTTTGATTCCCCTCCTCCCCTTAAGGTCCCTCCACCCAAACAGTGTCAACCCAGATCTTTCAACGTGTGAAGATCCACAACCCAACCACGCAAATACTCTCACATTAAAAATATTTAGTCACCAGAAAGGGTAAACCAGAGTTTAACTTCATCATGAGGGAATCAGCGCCTATCCGTCGTAATAATCCAACTTCGCAGGAGTGGGAACCCAGAGTTCCAAGCACGGAGATATTAAGCTGGGTAGTAGTAGCAGTAGCAGCGCACGCGCATTAATTGGCACCCAACGTGAGGCTTAAGCCTCAAGTAGCTATACCTTGGGGAGGCTTAGACCGAGCTAGTCACCTCCCCCCCGCCCATCAATCTCGCTAACCACCCTTGACTGACACGTCAAGTGACCATGTGAGTTGTTAACGTTGGCACCCCAACCCTTGGTAGAATACACCACACTACTACCTCCTATTTTGTCGCTCGGACAAAACGGGCTTCAGGGAGTCTCTATTTAAAAAACCCTGGTACACTGTCTTTGTGTTCCCTAAGTTGGTAATAGCGGGAATAGACCACGCACCATTGCGGTGAACACATAAATCTATACAACTACCTGCAGATGTGGTACAGTAGCATAAGGGTAAATCTCCATGTCCCGATGACTTATGCTCAGAGAGGACTGAAAGAGAAGGTCAATGTAACATTTGCTACATCAGGTCAAGTGCACGAGTATCAATGCTCATTGGTTAAACAGATAACTAGTCTACGTCCACGAGAACACGCGCAAGCAATCAGATATCTGCAAGAATCAAGAGACACTCCCACGCTCCAGCATCTCTTCACTCCACCAGAACGTACCGGCCCTGCTGTGTATCCTGAATGGATACAAGAGTATCTCCGCCAACCTTAACAAGCATCTACGCCTATCATTGCACACCTTACTCCTGCGCCATCAACAGGAGATTCCTCCACCCCAGACTGGACATTCTGTCACTGCACCACAGTCTACTACTGCAATTTTTGAAACGTCGCCCAGGTAGTCTTACGTCAGATGTACCACCAAAACGCAGCATAGTACTAGCCACCCTGGATTTCGTGCCCCACGGCCTGTTTTGTGTACAGGGAAGGCATCAGTACCTACACAGAACTGAGGACTGTCTGGCTCAACTCCGAACTAAGACAGACGGGGCTGTTTTCTGCTGACAGACATTAGTGAGTACACATTCCCAGTACGTCACGCGTCAGTGGGCTTTGCAGGTCTTCTGGTGGGCACAAAATCCAGGACCGCTGTCACTACCCTACGCCTCGTCGGACACAGTGCCTTAGCTTTGAAGGGAAAAGGTGTGCTCCTTCTTGGTGCTGGACTCACAAAGCTGGAGAGCGGCTGATCTGGTGCTGACTCTGGGAGAAGGGTAGCGGTGACACTGTCCTGGTCGTAAAAGACGACTGGCCGAAGAGACTCTTCTAGGAGTGCCCTTAACCAGAGCCAGTCACGGCCCAGGGGTATATTTTCTTCATGCAAAACGGCCTTTATGATAGGGTGTTGCCCATCTGGTAATTTGGAGTTTCTGGGCGAACAGTACAATCTAGAAGCACAAGTCTGTAGTCTCTTGACATGCGCCAAAGTACCCTGTAGGCATGTTTCCTGAAGAACTGTTACGGGTAATAACTTGCCCCTGTATGAGCGTTGTGCTTGAAGATGGGGCAAAGTCATCAAGTAGAGTGCACATTGCAAATGCGCAGAATTGTGTCACGTGTCAAATCAAAACATTGTTTTCTACAAATAAACAAAAGCTGTATGTGAGTGACATAAAATCTTGTAAAATTCAAATGCTAGTGAATGTACTTGCCCAGTTTTATGTGCCTCGATGAAGTATAAGATTGATTGCACAAAAATTACTGCGACATGATAATGTGTTTCATGACAAGTGTGCACTCGTAATGTTGTCCTTTCATTCATATTGTAAAATATTTAAGAATGTTTTCCACTTAAATATATATGGATTAAAGAATGAATAACAAATTACATTCAGTTTGACTGAAATTGTCACAAAAAGAACAGATTCATGTTATAATAACAAGGCATATAATTTTTTTGCAATAAATTTATTTGATGAAATGATAAAATTGTAACAAAGAAATCAGCTCATTTTATTTACTACGTACTCTACTCTACTTGTGTTTAGCGCACCCTTTTTTCCCCAAAATAAAGGAAAATTTTCTGGGGTGCCCATGGGGAAAAAAAAGAAGGGGGAGTGGTAGCCATAAATAGTCCGGGGGGGGGGGGGGGGATGTTGAGGGACATGGTGGACTGTCTGTTGTCTCATCTCTAGCTCTTACATCACTCCTCTCTCTTCCTTCTCAGTGACCCTTCAGTTATGTGTTGGTCACAACCCCGATCCCCCCCCCCCACCTAATGGCATCCTGTCATACCATAAACCAAAGCTGCCACATGTTAACGCCCCCCTCCCTATGAAAGAACACCCAGATGGTGCCCATCAATAATTCCCCCTCCCATCTTTGCTGGGGTGAGGAGAAGGGACAAGGAGGCTTTTTTTTAGAGAGAGAAGAGTAGTGTGACATTCTAGGCAGCAAAAAAAATGCAGTCACAGCTGAAAGGAGGAAAAAAGCGAACCCGTTAAGTGTTGAGTAGTAGGAGCGAGAGAGTATTGGGATTTTTTTTTATTTTGGCTTTTTGCACCCAAGTTATTTAATTAAAGTATTTTCCAAACATATCACAATCATCACACATTAATGTAAAAAAGAATAATTTGTTCCATACTTACTAATGGGGCACCACAAATTTTTGGTGCAATTTTATAAAAAAAAATTTTTTTCCTTGGAACTTGTTGCAAAAATCATGATGCGCACTATACACAAATAGATACAGTATCATAGTGGGGCCCTAGACATACGCTATCATAAAATAAATAGGTAACTGGGAGGATAGCTGATCAGCTGACGTTCTCCAAATTTAGCAGATGCAAAACTGACCCACCAAATCAGCATGTATTAACACAATTAAACTCCTCATCCTGAGATATTTTAGTAACTGATTGACATGACAGAAAAAAGTACATACACTGCGATTCTGACATGTAACTACGGAAAGTGGCACAGATGGAAGTCTCACCGGTTGGGAAGGGCTCGCCCTGCTTCAGCAGCGCCAGGAAGTCATCTGCTGGGGAGAGCGTGCCCACCTCCACCACGTCCCTAGCCAACTGGTCAAGCAGTGGTTTCACCTCGCCTTCTGCCAGCGGCTGGGAGTCCCCACCACCCACCGCTTCCCTGCAACACAGTTTCACGTGCAATATACCCTCCACTCCCTTTCAGACGTGGACAAAATGCACAAACGTGAGAACCAGGTTTGAAAGAGAGCAAATCATCTACATAAACATTTAGTGTATATCTTTTCTTGGTATCTTCACAATTGTTTATTATTAATAAAACCTTTGAAAAATCACCCCACGTATGACATGTTTAGTTGTTTCCTGAGTACGTTATGTAACACAAGCATTTAATTACTCTGTTAACTTAAAAGTATCATGGGCAAATTGAACTTTTAGTTATATTTTATCTATAAATTATAGTATTTCAGTTATAATTAATATGAATAAATATAGAAAATATGTGTGCTGGTCATGCCTAGTCAGAAAAAGTTATCATGCAAAATATTACTGAACTGAGTGTACACACAAATGTGGTGCAATATCCCTTATGTGTAATTTTATAGACTTGGTTAAGATGCGAATGCATTAGTCATGGGCAAGACGGTTCACTTAAAGGAGCAGTGCAGAACCGATTCACGTCCTGTAATGAACCGGTTCTTTTGTACGGTTCATTGGTTCAGTACGGTTCTTGATTTAAAGACTGACTTTTTTTGCTTAAGTTTTTAAAAAAAGAATTCACAAATAATTCAAAGTGAAGAGTTTTGTTTCGAAAACTGATTAAAAATCAAAATTACAAACCTTATTCATTCGATTTAGGGCTGTAGATAGGTAAACGGAATCAGCTTTACATTTTGGCTCTACTATAACAGCAGGATCATTAGATTGATGATCAACATGCACAAGTGTCAAAATGCTTTTTTTTTTTATCTTATTGTATATAAAACGTATGTGCATAATTTATAAAATAATCTAAAACATACACACTTCTTACAATTTTTGAACAAAATATTTATTGACTATATCTTTTTTTGCATGTTGATATTAATGAAAAATATTTCCCTTCCATTAATATCAGCCAACTGTTAGGATTACCTTTGGATTAACATACCATAGTAAAGAATGAAAGATTTTAAAACTGAACCTATATTTGCCAAGTAAAAATCTCTCTTTTAAAAAAAAAAGTATGGGAAAATAGTTGTCCATATCAGCAGAAATAAATTCTTCTTAGATATTATCTGGAGCTATATGTAATTATAATCTTCTTTAACATAGCATTTTTGGGACATTTCAGGGATTTACAAATAAATTGTACTTAAAAGATCTTTAAATTTATACTAAAATATTATTTTTTATATTAACGATCTCAGTGTTGTAATTTGAAAGCACGATACTGCATTACGCAACCAGAAGTAAATTCTACCGAATGGAACAAACACTGCCACTACAGCTGAAAGTCGCAAAAATGTTCTGAGATTGGATACAATAGAAGTTAACAAATTAATCTGTGTTAAAAATTACAGAAAAATGAATTAATGTATACGTACCCGACACAAGTCTACGACCTGGAAGTTCCTCAAGCACAAATCTCTTGGACGCGCATAAGTGAACGAAGTACAAAATAATTACAGACAAAACAAAGTCAGTACAGAGCCCTCTCGTGGGAAATATGAGTAGTTATTGTTCATGTTAGTTCAGGGCGTAGACGAGAAGGTGAAAAAGGAGAAATAAGTGAAAGACTCGTGAATGAGAAAAGAAGGGAGTGAAGAAGAGCAGAAATGAACGATATGTGCTCAGGGGAGGGGTGTGTGGGGAGTAGGAGAGTTCTTAGTGTCAGTGAACTGTTGTGCAAGTTGGTTCGTTTGAGCTTTTGTGAACCATTTGCCCATCTCTAGTTTGCATAAGGTGGAGGAACAGACTGTAAATAAGAACTTTAGCAGGGCATCAGAAAATTTGGCAGTAAGCATGAATGGATGATATGTCTGAACTGTACACTAATGTGAGCACTCACTGCTTGAAGACACTTTGGGCGGCACGCCTAGTCTGACGAACAGCCACCTCCTCGAGTGGGAAGTACTTGCGTAGCTCCGCAGCCAAGGTGCTGGCGACGGTGGCATGGTCCTCTAACGGACAACACAGCATGGAGGCCAGGTGAGGGGCGAGGGGCGGCAGGGGCTCTGTGGGGTGCAGCGCACGCTGGGCCAGACAGTTATACCAGTGCTGGCAGTGAGGGTCTGCCAGGTTCTTGGGATGCAGCGTGTCACCTTCCCTGCGGCAACCACATTCAGCTCCTACTTACATGCTCCAGTCACATCTCTCACTACTGGTCTGCAATCTGGCTAGCTCAGAATATGTTCTGTATCATAAGACTTCACAAGTTAAGCGACTCAGGATATTGTAACATATAAAATAATTTAAAAATTTTAGCTACCATGTTTTTGCATACAAAATACCTCTCTCTTTCCATCAATATACACAAATCACAAGACATATTTGTTAATTTTTTTCAAGTAATATTTGGAAATTACAGCCAGTGATGTCTCTAAGTGTACTTCCCTGAGCTATATTTATAAAATGTCAAGGGGCCTGATCTATATAGCAGTGGACATGTAACTCAACCTTACATGTAGCGCATAGCGCTGAGGCTGCAGTATGGCAATGCCAAATCTGCATCAGGCTATCAGCAGCTGGCAATGTTACTGGACTTCATGTGTTAGCTGAAGTTTATGAACCCATATTAAAACACATTCTCACATTTAAAAAAAATGTATTTCAACTTGACGTGCCACAAGCATCGTTAACGCTCTAGCTTCATCACAGCTGCAGCCCCCTCCACGAAGAGATGTGAGACATACAAGCCACAGTGCCTCACCAGGGTTGCTATGGACCAACTGAGGACTCCTGTCAACCCGCAACCCGCTAACCACATCAGGCCTACCTCTCCAGACTTGGCTACGAAGGGGAAATGGGCCATCAGCCTTCAGCTGCCATCGGCCATCTTCGCTGCTCCTTCGTCCCTTCTCTCTCTTCTCCTCCTTCACTACCCTCGTGCTGGTCTGTGTTTCATGTATATACGGGACATACAGCCCCCAAGATTGAGGCTGATTCTCGCAGCTCAGTTGCCAGATGTCATTCTGCTCGAACGCACACAGACACTGCAAGCCTTCACTCATCATGAGCCATCAGCTCTGTGTAGAACGCCACGCTGCCCAACAGCTCACTGAAGCCTACCACGCTTCTCGACTACCTAGCTAGCCACGTACCTAATTGTCATGAGTCCGAGTATCACTAGACTGGGGTTACCCTCGCCCTCCGAGCCACCGCATTTGCCGAGTCTAGGCATCACACTCTGGTTGGCATCCTAGGGATGAGTCAGGGTACAGGCTGGTTATGTGTGTGTACTGTTCAGGCAATAAACAGACGTAACCCTAACTTGGTTGAGTTATCACTTGCGGCCACTATTCTTCAGCACCTTGATTTCTGTTATTTCCTGTTTCGTCCAAAGTACCTCGTGCACTCTTGCCAGAGCAGGCACTTGCTGTGGGCCTGTAACCAGACCTACCACTGACACCCAACTGCCTACATCCACTTCCTTTCAGGTCGTGCCCGCCTCTCAGGAACACCCACTGTCTTCCTCTCTACTCTATTACACCCTATGTCTCGTCACAGCGATGGGCGAGATAAAATGGCCAAACAGGGGCTAGCCCTGGTTGGAGGCCTGGCAGGGGAACTTCAGTGTTGGCCAGGTGTATTCCAGGAAGCAGCTCGGCAGAGGGGAAATGCAACCAACTCTACCAGGGTAAGTCACAGCCTGCATTACAACCTCCTGTGGCACATCTCACGAGCCATTTCACTACTACCCCCCAAACCACTAAAGAGCTTATAACTGACAAATGGCTTCAGCCGCAGACCGAGTAGTCCAATGACTAGATATAACGTCAACGTACACCCCTACTCTTACTTAAACTGACAAATGGCTTCAGCCGCAGACCGAGTAGTCCAATGACTAGATATAACGTCAACGTACACCCCTACTCTTACTTAAACTGACAAATGACTTCAGCCGCAGACTGAGTAGTCCAATGACTAGATATAACGTCAACGTACACCCCTACTCTTACTTAAACTGACAAATGGCTTCAGCCGCAGACCGAGTAGTCCAATGACTAGATATAACGTCAACGTACACCCCTACTCTTACTTAAACTAGACCTACACCTCTCAGTGCACTTCCGCATATGCAACGGACTATTATAGAATTATCCACGACAGCCCGTCACAACCAAAGTAAAAAATCTCATCAAGTTGATGCCTGCTTCCTAGCTGTCTGGAGGAAGAAAAGCTCTGATGCCGGCCAACGTCACTAACTCCATCTCAGGAGGGGCTTCAAACTAAATGTTTATCTTCCTAGTTTAGGAAAAATTATATTTTGGGCTGCAAATTATTTTACAAAACCCAATAAACTTGTTTTCTTCTTCAAATTTTAGTAATTTCAAAACTGCAACTCATCTTACACTCCAACAAATATGGTACGTCTAAGAGTCCACGAGTACCCTAGCTTTTACTGTTGCATGTGGACTTCGAAAGGTTGTGTTTTCCGATTGTAGAACAAACTTCGTTTGGGCTCGTTGTTGCTTTAGTGACCTTCAGAGGCACTTAATGAGTACAGTCAATTGGCAGTATGTGGCAGATACTCTCATTACCCGTACGATTCAGTGGAACCTCAATCCTCTGTAAGCATCACATTTTGGTGGGTTACGGAAGGAGGCATTCAAGTCTGTAAATTGTCACCTGGAGAGAGTAAATGAATCCAGACATTTGAGAAGATACTAACTAGATCCACACGCTTTGCTCAAATTAAGGCAGTCCTCCATTCTCATCCATTATGTGCCATCTCATCAGACCCCAATAATGAAGAGGCCTAGGCCTAACCCTAGTATATTTCCTTGCTGGCAACACATTGACAACACCTCCAGTTTCTAGAACTGGCACAAGGAATAGCTGCACACACTACACCCTCGTGCCAAGTGGACCAAGCATGAAGGTGAACTGTAGAATGGTGACCTAATCCTCATTGAAGAGGTCCACTTGCCATCTCTGTAATCGCGGCTCAGGCATGTTTCAGATCTACATGCTGGCCAGGATGAAATTTGTAGCATGGCCACCATCAAACAGAAGCACCGCCTAATGAAGCAGTCTGCTATAAAGTCGCAATTACTCCAATTTTTGGACATCACGCCCCTTGAATGTCACTATGATGCATATCGCAAGTTTGTGAGAACAAAGCTTCCCTTTATGAGCCAGTCACTGGGTATACCTGAAGTTCTGTGTTGGCAGTTCAGGGTGGGTGGCAGACCATGCACATAGTTTACTGTGGAGTCTCTGAGGCTGAGATTGATGAAGCTCTATGAACCCTTCTGCCAATTCTTGACTGGGGTCTCAGCTACCAGACAATGAAACTAATGTATTCCTTGTTCCTGCCCATCCTCACATACGCGTGTGGGGTGTGGTACCCGGAAGCAAAGAGGGTTCATGGCAAAAGGAGATAGATCAGTGCACACAGAGCAGCACTGCCGGGGGTCACGAAGGCCAATAGGACAGCTTCAAATGAGGCCCTGCAAGTGGTCGCTGGGAAGTCCCACTAGACCTCTTGGTAAGTGAAAGAGGTAAAAATGCCAGAAAGAAATGGGGAGGAATATCCCCCGAGGAACTGAAGGTAAGGAAAGAAGCCACCATGAGAATGTGACAGGCTAGATGGGACAACTCGGATAAGGGAAGAACCACACATGCGATCTTTCCAGACGTCGAGGAGAGGCTGCTCATGGGGAAGTGGCTTGTAATAGCCCACTACTCTGTGCAGTTCTTGACTGGTCATGGAAACTGTAAGGAGAAGGTGTCTTCAATGGGCCTGGTTGACCACCCAGACTGTGTGGTGTGTGGGGTGCCTGACACCCCAGCCCACGCAGTAGAATGCCCCACAATTGAAGATCTAAGAAATGAATTTGAGGGGAAACATGGACGACTTCGACTCAGGAACATGCTTAGGGAGAGGAACTTGGCGGCGGAAGTGCTAAGGTACCTGTTCAGTATTTTTTTAAAATAAGCATGCGTGTACATATGTGTCAGCGGACTTTGTGATTGGGCGCATGAATACTTGGTCCTGGAAGTAGTGCGCGCCACCCCCTGAAGATCAGTGGAACTAAAGATGGTGTCGGGGTAAGTTTTCGTAGTGACAATCTCTCTATCGTTAGTTGTCCGGCAAAGTTTGTGTATTAATTGCAGAACAGTACCTCCCGTCAATTGGAAAGAGACGAGAGGAGTTCGACGTCTGGTGGTCCAGCCGCAGGTTGAGCGGTGAGATAGGGGACAGTACGGAGGACGGGGATGACGTGAACACCCAAGATGGATGAACATACCTTCTCAAGGGTCTTGGTCCTAAACGAGTGTGAGGGGAGTCAGGGTGGCTACCACATTGTGGAAAAAAAATTCCCAGACTTTTCCCTGTTTTCCAGACCCAAATTTATGTTTTCCCTGACCAAACTCAATATGTGTATTTCATGTTAACTATTATTAAGAACTAAATTTTTTTAGACCCCTGTAATTTAAAAAAAAAATTCTATCTAGATTTGACTTTTTCACTAAACTACAATTACGAAAGGATGCTTATTTTGTAACTGTATTGACTGGTCATTAGTAAAAAAGGAAAAATCTGTAGACATGCAAATTATACACAGCATACATTTTAATTCAATGTTCAAATGTAGGCAACTGACCAAATTTGTGATTTTTCACATAATTGTCATTTTCGAAGTAATCTGTTTGGGCAAGAACAGAATGCCTTGCTTTATTGAGACATTTCAAGTCCATAGAAATACGTTTTGAATTCATGCTCTCCAAGCTATATGAAAGAGCACTTGACAGTTGATGCTCATGCAACATGAATTAGTAAAATACAAGATAACATTTTGTGAAAGATTTATTTAAGGTTACATTTCCCTTTTGTAGAAAATTTGTAATTTCAATTATGCATAAAATACTGCATAAGAATCAATATGTTCGCTGTCATGACATAACAAAAATATTCTAAAGAAAGTCATTAAATTAATTAGAGGATACTTTCCGTCATCTAGTGATCGGACAAGGTTAAGTTTCACTGTCATAAGCATCTAGTGATCGGACAAGGTTAAGTTTCACTGCCATAAGCATCTAGTGATTGGACAAGGTTAAGTTTCACTGCCATAAGCATCTAGTGATTGGACAAGGTTAAGTTTCACTGCCATAAGCATCTAGTGATCGGAAAAGGTTAAGTTTCACTGCCATAAGCATCTAGTGATCGGACACGGTTAAGTTTCACTGCCGTAAGCATCTAGTGATCGGACAAGGTTAAGTTTCACTGCCATAAGCATCTTTATAGCAAGTGTATAATAAACACATGTTGAGTAAGTACTAAAATAGGAAATCACTTTAGAATGTTTACACACTGTCTTCCACTTGACGAAGCATGAAGATGTATCACATTATCGATTTAACACACACTGGCTGATCAACACAAAAAATAGTTATCACACTCCCGGCATTTTCAAAACAGACTGTTTTCCAACCGGCACTTTAACAAATTGGTCACGTGATCCAATTTTGTCTACAAAATTGATCCAAGCATTTTTATAATTTGCGTTTTGACCTTCTGTCTACTTCAAAGCTTATGAATTACTGATTACAAATTACCAAATTGCAGACTTTAAAGGTTAACATGCACACTGCAGAGGATATTTGCAAAAAAACAAATATGCATCACACTTATTTAATTGATGTCAAAATATTCACTAACGGTATATCTTATTCATTACATACTTATTGTTTAACACCAGTTTTTCACCCCAATTTTTTGTAATACTATTTTAACACTGAAAAGGTGTGCTTAAAATTACTGTGCGGTTTATTTGAAGAATTTCGAGATTTTAGTATTAAAACTACGATTTCATACTTATGTGTAGTCAGACGGCTTAACAGTTGAATGTCTCTGTGTTCCAACTGCAATCATACAAAAATGCAAAATATAAATTATAAAAATTTGAAAACATAACAAACTCACCACTGATGTATTTTCAAGTTTTGAATGATTTGGTAGCAAAGAGATGGTTTGCCACTAACTTCTTGTAAATGCATGACACACGGATTACAGGTGTTTGCATCTGGCAACGTTAGTCACATGGACGTAGCAAAGTTTGGTAACAGGAAGTTTTGATGAGATGAACCACCACAGATGAAGTAAACATTTTGTGGTAAATGATTGTGAACAGTTTAATACCAATTCTACCGCAAAAATAAGCTTCCTTATCCATCTTCGCACAGCGGCATTGTTTGGTATTAGGTTTGTATTATTACTAGACAAAAATTTAGATTTGTAATACAATTGTTTTTTAAGTGTAACAAATAAATATCCTAAAATATTTATGATACCTTAATTGCTTTCACAAAAACTCAAATGAAATTTATTTTTTCCCCTGACAATTCACAAAATTTCCTGACTATTTCCTGCTGAAAAAAATCCCCTGACTTTTCCCTGTTTTCCAGGTCGGTCGCCACCCTGGGAGTCCTCTCACCTCGTACTATTCACAACAGGACTTTACTCCTGTCCACAGACAAAGTCAGAGTACCTTCAATGCATGAATGGTGCGGAGAGAGGGGGATCAGATAGGAGTCCACAGGCCTCCCTCCCGGCTGCTGCCTGACAAAGGAGGTAGCAATCAGAAAAAGGGGATGGAGTTGCCCAAGTTCAGGTCCATAATGAGAGTTATAGACCTGGAACAATAAGGAAACCATGGCCAGGGTGAAATGGAAAAGATAGAAGACGGGTGGCCATGTGCCTGGAACCCAGTGTTGTTTGTTCAAGAGGGCTTTGCCCAATTATCCTGTAGCATGAGTAAGCTCATGCGGGATAATAGACGAAGAACAGTGTGCGCCATGAACCGCGCCAGAGAGGTATGGGAAGCGAAGGTACCACCTATGGAGGAGGTCCGAACTGAACAGCCGAGGGAAACCGAGGTTTACAGGGAGGTCTTCCTCCATAGACAACTAGCTCGAAGGAATGAAGCAGCTCCTTCAACTGAGAGAACAGTTACCATCTGCGCAGCTTGTGTCTGCGCTAGAGAGCACGCTGATGTTGTGTAAGTGACTTGAACTGCTGCTCCACCTGCGATTACCTTGGTTACGTTTACCCTTCCATTTTCCCGCCACCCCTTAGCAATCCCCTCCCCTTTCTGCGCATGCGCGAGTAACTGTGTTCTGATTGGTTGTTGTAATTTCAGTCAGGACGGGCTTTGCTTCCAAGCAAAGCTCGTCCACTTCTACTCAGGTCAGCCGAGTGATCATACTCCTATGGTATTACCAGCTCGTAGGTCCGTTATGGACTCTGTTCTGCAGGCATAACCTCGCTCCAGATAGCGAGCTGAAATGTATGCAGCAATACACGACGAGTCGCACGATGAGGTGGGTTCGTGACACACAGCAATTTTCTGGTAAATCGAGTTAGGGTTTTATGTGAGCACTATATTATTTACATTCTAAATTCTGTTTGGCTTTTCATTGGTGTTTTCAAAATTAATTTTGGATTAACTTGTAGTATGTGGTTCCCATAGTTCCTTTTCTTTGCTGCTGGTCGCATGAAAATTTCATGGCATTGAATTGGGACAGCAGCAACTCGCGCTATTTTGACAGCTATCAATAATCCCCTCTCAAAGTGCATTTTTATTTCAGATTGTTGGTGCTTCAATTGTTTAGTAAGTTTTAGTTTTTCTTTTTTTAGTGTTTTGTGAACGTCATGTTTTTAGGTCAGATGGGCTTTGGATAGGCCATTGCACCCCATCTGACAAAATATTCGCGTAATGTATTCAAAGTTTGGCTGTTTAAAATTTTCTAAGCATCAATTTTTTTCCTTTTAAACGAATTAAATTTTCTTAGTGGTGCTTGAGAGTAAAGATTCTCTCTTATTGTAATTTAATTTTTTCAAATTCGAAAGCTACAAAGATTTTAAGGTACTCATATATTTAATCTCTTGTTGTTTTCAAATGAGTATAGAGTGATAACTTCTAATATAATCATATATTACTTTGTTTTGGAATTAACTTCAATCAATTTACATTTATTAATGTGTTGTTTTATAATTTTAATTTGAGTTCCCTACTTTGGCGGCCTGGTGCCAGGGTTGCTTTTTTAAATACTTTTTTATGTAAAAAAATTTGTGATTATCAGTATTCTTGTAAAACCAAATTTGTGAACAGAGTTGAAAGAACAGATAATAAAAATTACAAAAAGCTTTTAAAACCAATATTGTCTACCCTCTTGTATTTTCATCACACATCAACCGGCCGGATGAGAAGAACATGGTGGATGCAGCCGTACACGCTTGGCCTGTAGGGGCACACCTGAAAGACCCACTGTAGTTGTATGATGAGATTGTACGAGCCACGTACCTGTCTAAATTAGAAGAGACAAACACCTTGATGGCAGCCTTGGCTATGGTAATCAGGCAAATGGAGGGGAGAGATAAGATCCTCTTCCCCCGAATGGAAGCAGTTGATAGGCTCGTAGTTGCCCAGGCGGGCCTGCCAACGCAGAAGGACGCACCCCCTGAGCTTGCTAAAAGAGTGCTATTGGCATAGAGGCGAAAAATTCAAAGAGTCCGAGATCTTCAAGGCTGCCATATGTACATACGGGAGGCGTACCTTGACTACAGTAAGCCCTTCACGGGGTACACTGTGGTCCGGTATTAGTCCTTATTTCCCGGTCGGCATCATACAGTAAGAACAAGCCAGCCCAATTAAGACAAGATAGTTTCCCCTTGAAGGAAACCAGTCTGAGGGAGGACCCTGCGGTGGGAGGGGGTTCGAAAAGGGGTCCACAGGCCCCCCTCCCAGCTGCACCTGACGAAAGGACAGGAAGAATTTGAAAAGTAGACAGTTCCATTACTGAGAAATTCGCATTTCCCTCCCTCCTCCCTTCTTCACAAACCACCGATTTAGACTTCCCGAATGCAACAAACCACCCTGGACAAGACTCTGTCATGCCCAGGACAACCAAAGACAACCTTGGCAGATGGCACCGGTATGTGAACTTGGAATGAACAACAGAACAATGAACAGGACCTCAACGAGGTCACAGGAGAATGAACTGAATGAGTATGTGTGTGTGAAAGAGAAACATAACTGAAAGTAAGAAGTGTGGTTGACAATGCCCTCTGCGCCCAGGGCGAGGTGGCGGGAAATGTTTCTGGTTACCGGGCATTCCCCAAAATTAAGTCCGTACACAGTTGAGCGCTTTGGGCTGCAAAAGCAGTTAATGGGGTACCGTCATGCTTAAATTTCAACAAGAAGGATGTGTGTGGATGCGGTAGTTAGAAAGTAGCGCTCTAGGTATGACATTTTAATAGGTTTCGGCCACCTAGAGGGAAAGATGGAGAGGTCAGCGCTGGTTCCACCAAGAACTTATCCACTTCTTGACTGGGGAATCTCAAAAAATATATCCCCCACGCAGTTGAAAGATAAATATTCTCCAAAATCACCACTGGAAAAGTAATTTTCCAGTGATTTTATCATCACAATATAAAACATGGCACCAAAGACACATCTAATCTAATGCCTTTAAAAAAGTGTTTCATTCCTAAAAGTATTCTTCCAAAGTTGAGTGGACAAATTATCAAAGTTGAGTGGACAAACTATCAAATCCTACTCTTGCATCTTTTTAACAGACTTCTGAAAGGAATGAGAAAAATTTGTTAAGTTATATTACTAATAATTTTAGACCTTCTAAATAAATTTAAAAATGTTTTGCATTAAACTCTATGGCATTACATTTGAGCAGTAAGGTTCTAAATTTGAATCCAAAATAGATAGTGTGTACACTTGCAATTTTCAAGTGTGAATTTTAGTTTAGAAGAGCACGAAAGCTGCCCCTTGGTTAGCATGCAATCAAAACCACACGACCTCCTGCAAAAGTTAACTCACAGCAACATGGCATCTATCAGCTGGTCAGTGGCATCCTCCATCCCTTCCTCTTTTTTGCTGGGGCATGGCAGCGAGGGGAAGATGAACTCCCGCATGTCCTCAGAGAATGGTAGTTCAGCATACACCAGCACCTGAACAGCCAGACAGTCCATGCATCATGCTGCTATACTCTCCAACATCATGCCTCACCCAGTCTCAGACACACCATTTGTAGTTGTTTTAATTGTATATTTACAACACCCATCAAAGTAATTTCTGCAGTTAAATTCTGATTTTTTGTTTATACTGTATGGTTATAAGGATGTGGTGACTACAGACCAGGAACAACCGTGCCCACAAGGCCACACTCAATTATCCACATATGTACTGATGCATGATGCATTCCTGCGCATTGATGATGTGCACTCTACTAGACAACTTTGCCCCATCTTGGAGCTCAATACTCCTAATGGGGCAGGCCCAGCATTACAATCAGTACTTGAAGTGGGACACTTACCTACAGGTACATTGGCATGATCAAAGCTACTATAGATGCGTGCCCTAGATTGTCCTGTTCATCCAGATTCACCAAGAAGCCATCAAGTCAACACCCCTCTATGAAGATTGTACTGTCTACCGAGCTGCCGGCGCCATCCAGCGAAGGTCGCGACAGTTCCACAGCACGCCACTAGGATGCAGCACACATTCTACTGGAGCAGCTCAGCCTCAAGAGCCTCCCACTGAGGAGATGAGAAATGTCAATGCCTCTATCACAGGAGATAAGAAATGAAAGGCACCTATTCACCAGCAAGAATTTTGAACCCCGGAGAAGGGAGGCTAGTTTCCCCCTCACCCTTCTGAGACCTAACAAGCTCCAGAATTTAGTATAAAAGAGCCAGAATAACCCTGGCTCAGGCCAGTTGTAGCACTTCCACAGCTGTAATGGCCGGAGACTGTCTGCTGGGTGCACCAGCCACTACACCCCAGAGAACCCACCGCTATCACGGCCGGGTTTTCTTCACGCTGGTAGACGTCAACCAGAGGTCCACAACATCTTCGATAGCCTCAAGCTCCGCAGAACCAGCCGCTCCTCCTGGACGTTGCTGCTATACAGAGGGTCCTGCTGACCTCGCCCTTGTCGACCTCTTCGACAGCCTCGAGCTCCGCAAAACCAGCCGCTCCTCCTGGACGTTGCTGCTATACAGAGGGTCCTGCTGACCTCGCCCTTGTCAACCTCTTCGACAGCCTCCAGCTCCGCAGAACCAGCCGCTCCTCCTGGACGTTGCTGCTATACAGAGGGTCCTGCTGACCTCGCCCTTGTCAACCTCTTCGACAGCCTCCAGCTCCGCAGAACCAGCCGCTCCTCCTGGACGTTGCTGCTATACAGAGGGTCCTGCTGACCTCGCCCTTGTCAACCTCTTCGACAGCCTCCAGCTCTGCAGAACCAGCCGCTCCTCCTGGACGTTGCTGCTATACAGAGGGTCCTGCTGACCTCGCCCTTGTCAACCTCTTCGACAGCCTCCAGCTCCGCAGAACCAGCCGCTCCTCCTGGACGTTGCTGCTATACAGAGGGTCCTGCTGACCTCGCCCTTGTCAACCTCTTCGACAGCCTCCAGCTCCGCAGAACCAGCCGCTCCTCCTGGACGTTGCTGCTATACAGAGGGTCCTGCTGACCTCGCCCTTGTCAACCTCTTTGATAGCCTCAAGCTCCACAGAACCAGCCGCTCCTCCTGGACGTTGCAGCTATACAGAGGGTCCTGCTGACCTCGCCCTTGTCGACCTCTTCGACAGCCTCCAGCTCCGCAGAACCAGCCGCTCCTCCTGGACGTTGCTGCTGTACAGAGGGTCCTGTTGACGTTGCCCTTGCCAACCTCCCCTCCCTCCTTGGACTAACACCTAGAGGTAAACGATTTTGACAACGTCCCTTCTTGCTGGACAACACCCCTTCTTGCTCACCTTCTAGTGAAGCAACTCTCAATTACCCTCTGGTAACTGACCCCTCAGTCTAGGTTCCTTCAGAATTTCCCCCCC
This sequence comes from Dryococelus australis, assembly GCA_029891345.1. Taxonomy (NCBI): domain Eukaryota; kingdom Metazoa; phylum Arthropoda; class Insecta; order Phasmatodea; family Phasmatidae; genus Dryococelus; species Dryococelus australis. Next base: position 7,426,700 of record CM056994.1, read on the forward strand.
CCCCCCCTTTTTTTTCTAACATTCAATTAGGTTTATTATCTACTACTTAATCTCTTCTGGCCAGATATAATTTGCCTACATAATAATTAGCTGCTTTTGCATCCAGGTCGCCTTCACCTGGTTATTAAGAATAGGGTTAACTTTTGTTAATCATTTATATTTTTTTATTTGTAGGAGAGAGTGAAAATATGTATTTAATAAAAAAAACATATTATTACAACCTAACTTTGCTTAGAGTATTCACTTCTAATTTGAAACTCACATTTTAGACCTTCAAGCATTTTAGACCAGTTGATTGCGTAAAAACCACTAAGGTATTTCCACACAGATTATGAGGCAAACTGAGTTCTGCCAGCTTAGTAGATTTTCGGGAGCGCCTAAAACACCTTAGGAACTCCTCCATACATGGAATTGAACAACTAAACATTCCCTACATAGCCACTGCTTGCAAAGGCTTAATTGGACAATGAACTGTCTTAGCCTGCATAACCCACTGTGGATACCACACATTTGAACGCTTTCACAATTAAATGATGAGAAATTATCCTAAGCTCTGTCCACCACTTGGACCATTCCACCACTTGCCAAGCCCGGACACAGAACACAGAGTGAGATATCACGTCGTAAAATTGGTGTGTTCAGAAGTACATGTTAGGACACACATATCCTGGCTTACCTTCAGAGCAGTTAATATTTCAAATTCTTTTCTCATGCCATACACCTGCCAAGGTGGAGCTAAGAAACGGCTGAAAAGAGCTTTAATATACATCATAGATGAAATTACTAAATTACCTCCATTGGAATCTACTAGTGATACCTCGTTGTTTCCAAATCTAATTAGGCTACCAGGTAAACCGCATCTAGCTATAGAGGTAATTCAAAGGTACGGAGACACCTTCTTAGGCCTTGACCGGTATTGGATAGAGATGCCCTTACAGGAGACCCCTCCCCTGATCAATGAGAGCCACAACAGCAACCTCAGCACCACGTCAATGCAGCTAGAGCTGGCCGCTGTTCAATCACCAGAAGTCTCAGTGAGCCAGCCAGCAAGGAGGAGCATGCCTTGTCCCTCCAACAAAAAGGTACCATCAGTACGAAGGGTTGTCTTTATAAATCTTGATTTTGTGCCTATCAGAATGCCCAGAAGGCTTACTTTGTACTCCGGCCAGGCACCTAAACTTACATAAGGCCCCTGCCTTACTCTGATACCCATTGCGATTCTGGCATTGCCTTGGTTGAGTCAACTAACTTAATCAAAACCATATTGTCCTATAAGAAAACATACAGTGTTAAATTTGTCATAGAGATTCATATCTCTAGTTTTTGGTACAGGGAGGATGCAAACAAGTCCTGATGCGTAACATACCGGGAACATATATTCACTCTAGATCTCATACAGGAAGCAGAATCCTACTTTTGTTTAGAAGCTGAGCCAGGCGCTTCAAGGCTGATAGGGGTGTTCCGTTTTGTGCAGGTACGGGTTCTGGTGTCTTTCCTGTATACAAAACTGGCTGTGTGGCTACTCGGCAGGGCACAAAATCTGGTATGGAAACGATGATTCTGCATTTGGGTGTCACCACTGACTGGGTGATACCCGGGGTGATGTGTGAGTGGAGCAGTACACACACTGGGTGCGGTGTTAGCAGATAGTGGAGTACGGTGCTCAATGTCCTGTGGTTTTCCCAACATAGCTGAAGTAATGACTGACTCCCCTACATCCGCTCCTTGGTAAAGACATCCGATGGAAGTGAACCATAGAACGTCAGGCTGCTTTCGACACCTTGACAGCTTGCACCTCCCACAGGGGGGAGGACCTCTGATACTACCAACTGAAGCTTGTCAGAATGGATTGGAAGCCATGCTGTGCCAGGAAAATTCCGATAGGAAGCCACTGATAATAGCGTATGCCAGCACGAGGCTCAACCCCACAGAACAATGGTACCACATAAATGAGCAGGAATGCCTGGCGGTTGTATGGGCTGTCTGCATGTTTAAATACCACCTGGAAGGGAACCACTTCATTCTCCGAACGGACAGCAAGGCAAACCTAATACCTTAGAGGGGCTAAGTATAACAAAGTCAAGTTAGTTGATGGGATCTCGTGCTATCAGAGTTCAATTTCGAAGTCCAGCACTGCCTGGGGACTCAGAATGACCTGCCCAACGCTTTGTCCCGTCAGCAGAGCCACCAGGAAAATGTCAAACCGGACGAAGATATGGAACGGGTTTTCCCTCCGGTACCCCTCAAAATATCGCCAGAAGAGAGCAGATAAGATTGGTTCAGCTACAGCTAACATGCAATCAGATTAAGAGGGCACCAGCAACTCAACCCCGAAATCCAGAACTTACTCCAACAATGCTCACAACAATACGAGACATGCAACAATGTTGTTTGGTCACTGAATCGCCAGCCGGACATACCATGGAAAATCTGTATCCCCGAGCTCTGTGTAAAGATATCTGCCGCCACTACCATAATCACCCTGATGCGGGACATCCAGGTACTCGGTAGATGCTCGTTGACATAAGTGTCCAATATATCTGGGACAGTATGAGTCATGACATTTGTCAACATGTAAGTCAATGCCCTAAGTGCTGCCAGCACAAGAGTTACCCCATACGACGAAACACGGTGAAGCCACACAAACCTTACGCACCCTGGAACCAAATCACAGTCGATGTAATGGGACCTTATCCCAGGAGTACCCGAAGGAACTGCTACCTGCTGATGATAACTGATATGTTTTCTCACTGGGTCGAAACCTTTTTGTTGACCAGTCAAGAAACCCGCCATGTCATAGCAAAATTCAATCAGGAGGTATTCCCACGCTATCCTCAAAGTATTTTGACGGACAATGGAACCCAGTTCACCAGTGCCTCATGGCATAAGGCATGTTAAGATTGGGAAATAGAAATGTGGACCACGACACCGTACCATTCTCAGGCTAACTCCACGGAATGTTGGAACCAGGAACTTAAAGTGTCTATGACTCAGCCTAGAAGACGACCAATGGTACTGGGATTACTAATTACTCTTAGAAAACTTTGCAGCAATCATTCTAAAACTCACTCAAGGTGGGCGAGATGCACCTCCCAGGTTTTAGAGTAGATGGTAATGTCGTCCAGATAAGCAAAACAAAACTGGCCGAAGTATCTGGTGAGAACTTTGGACGACATCAATCGCTGGAAGATGGCCGGCACATTCGTAAGTCCGAACGGCATAACTCAGAACTGCAGTCTCTCTCCCTATGGTGACAAAGCGGTATAGGGGCGGCCATCCAGATGTACAGAAACCTACCAGTACCCTGTTTGCATGTCTAAAGTGCTGAATATGTGAGCTTAGCCTATGTCTCTCAATGAGTGGGTGAGATCAAGGGCAGGTGGAGGAGTGGGCAGGGTGACGTCATTGAGCGCTTTGTAGTTTACGCAGAAAGAAGTTGCCCATTCTTTTTGGGTACCAGTACCACATGAGAATTGTAGATGGTTCGACAATCCCCTGTTGCTTCATCTCGTCGATTCGCTCCATGATTATACGCAGTTGTCTCACCGAGACTTTATACAATCTGTTGTATATTGGTGTGGAGTTTTGAGGAGTATTTCATGATGCACAGAGCGTGTTTGGCATACATTCTCTTTGATCCCGAAGGCAGTAGCGTGTTAATTCAAAACTACCCTCAGTTGTTGAAACTGATTGTGTGTTAGGTCATGTTTAATTTCCAATGCGTCAATCTGGCGAGCTTCCAGTTGCTCCGTCGAATACTCCCAATGCAGCGTGACTCGTTGCTCATCGCCCAGGTATAACTTACACTTCCAGTGATCCATTATGCATTGCTGCTCGCAAAGCCACGGATGTCCGAGGATGGCGTCTTCTTCGAGATCCAAGGCAACAATGAAGTCTGCGTGGGTCTTCTGACTGTGCACTTCGAAGGGCAAGGAGATGTTTCCGTTGAAGGTGCAATCTGACTTGGCCATCCGTTCCGCCTTACTCCGGGGTTCCAACTTGTGGTGTTGGTGCGGCAGGAGTAAATCGCAACGAATGAAGTTTCCAGACACAGCTGAGTCCAACAATGCTAAAGCAATTTTGCCGTTGAACCTAACCTCAATATAGGTGGCGGTAGGGGCTTCAGCGGTTTCATTTAGGAGCTTGATGGTAGGTTCAGTTTGTCAGACGAGAACACTCCTTTTTTCCTGCCGGTGAAGACATTTCCCTTCGACGACTTATTGAGAGGTGCCCCTTTTTCCTGGGCAACCGGCGGTGCTGGGGCCATGTCACTTGTCTCAGTGGATTTTGGCTGCTGGGAGGCTGGTGTCCGAGGAAAGTCCCGGTTGAAATGATTACCAGAGCAGAACCAGAATTTTGGCAGTTTCGGAGGCTGCAGTGGAGGAGGCAGGGTTGGCTTGGTTCATCTTTCCCTAACCTTTCCTTCCTCTTGGGATTTCGCTAGTCTCAGCTGATCCAGCAAGGCTTGCACTTGAAAATTTCTTTCAGCTTCTCGAGTTCTGTTGATCAGCTCGTCAATTGTTGCAGGTTTCAGCAGGAGTAAGACGTTGTGGATTCTCGGTAACAGCAACAGTGTAATCTATAGAATACAAGCATCTTCGTTCCAATCTGGAAAGATCCGGTGGAACATCTGATCTTTCCTGAGCACAAAAATTTCTACCTCGTCCCAGTGTTATTGAGAGACACCATAAAACTCTGTTGTTAAATGAGCAAGAACTTCGTCTCCGGCAAATTGTTGCTTCACTCGCGTGCTGAGTTGTTGCCAGTCTGTGATGAACTCTCCGTACAAATTCCACCAATCTAATACCTTCCCCTTAACTTGAACTGAGCTTTGGCCACCCAGTGTTTGGCGGAAATGTCATGCAGAGGAACTCTCATTCGCATTCATTGATGAAGGTGCAAGAATCTTCATGAGGCCATGCAGCAAACTCTGGAATTTTTGGCTCTCCCATGCACATGGCGTGACTGTGTTTTGAGATGGGTCTGGGTTTGGTAGGTCTGTATTCTGCAGCTCGTTTACATACCTCACACTGATAGACCATGCCAGGTCTATTTATGGGCTCGTCGTGCCAGCAGATGAATGCGTGGTGATAGGTTTCCCCGCAAAGGATGCAGTGAACTGCATGAATCCCATGGCCTGGGCAGAGACCCAATTACACTAAGCTGTCTGCTTAGTACGACACTCTGCAAAGCAGTATTCCCGTCCATCGGTATATAGTGGTGTGTCTTCCCAGATGAGGCAGGAGTTGTGATGCCAGAGGTTGCAATGGGCGCATTGGTTGTGGTTTGTTCCCGTTCCGGGACAGCCTGGATGTGAACAGCGGTTTAGTTCGGTTGTGGCAGAGTTGGCCTCCTCAATCTCGTGCGCGCTGTGGGCATTGTTCGACATTTTGGCTGTGCGGGTGGGCGCCACAGGGTGTTTTCTGCGACTCTCCAAAGTCTGATTGTTGTGGTTTCTATAGACACGGAGAAAATACAGGCCGTAGCTGACTCGAACACACTGTTTCCGGCAACTTTGACAGTCAATGCCCCACGTTGCTGGCACCAGAAAAATAATACGGGGGAGGGGAGGGTTGAGTTCCTCTATTTTACGCGTAACATACCAAGAAGTTGTACTCACTTGAGTCTCGTAGCAGGAGTCGGCCCCTTAATTTTTGTCTAGGGGTTGAATCAGGCACTCCTATATAACAGAGGTTCAGTATTGTGCAGGCACTGGTGCTTTCCCTGTATACAAAACTGGCCTAGTGGCTACTCTGCAGGGCACAGAATCAGCGTGGATAAGATGATGTGGCGTTTTGATGGAACTACTGTTATGGTGATACCTGGGCGATGTTTAAGTGTATTGGTACTGGGCTGAGACACAGATACAGTTTGTACAGGTTAAGGGCGCGTGTTCTCCTGGGGTTTGCGCAGAGGTGTTGGATGAAGTACGGCTGGTGTGAGAAATATAACAATGGGTGTGGGTGTCTATTTCAGGTCATCTGACATACTCTTGTTCCCACTGTGGGTACACAGTGGAGGCCGGACTTCTCAGGTGGAGTGATGAGATGTTGCAGCTCAGAAGTCTCTCTTTGCTCTTGCAGATGCCGTAGTGCTTGCCCCTGCTCTCATGGAGGTAGATTAGCTATCTGCTTACCTAAGGAGGGTTGATACTCAGTGTATACAACCTGATGCAACAAGTGTTTGGCGCACTTTTTCCTTAAAACCTCTCCTCTGGGCAAAAGGCATCGGGAAGTGGAATTTCACCCTTATACTACTATACCGCGTCTGCAAGTATTCGTTGGACAGTATTACGTGTTCACCGCAAGGGTGCGTGGTCCGGTCCCAGTCTTCCCAACCTAGGGGACACAAGCCTCTACCAGCGAGTAGCTGCTCCGGGGAGAGTAGTGGACACCAAGCTGACAGGCTGATCTAAGGACAGTGTACCTACATGTGCTCCTCCCTTCCTTCAATCCAGGGATTGAGCAAAGAGCTGTCATTGCTGGTGCATGTACTGTGGAGAAAGCAGTGTCTGGCTCGTATGAGTAAATCCCCATGATTACCTGCAAATGTGTTACTCAAGGGCAACTACAAGATACAAGGCTACAAGTATGGTACTCAAGGTTAAAAGCCATCTTCACGTTTTATTTAGTGTGAAATAAATAAAAACTTGATGAGAGCACTCTAGCTTCAGGCTAGAGGCACGGGTTTCAAAACCTAGAAAGCTAGATGTGAAATAATGTCGGCCGGTAGATGCAGCCGACAACAAAAAGGGATGTGTTTACGAGTATTGAAGCTTGGCAATAAACTCTTGCATTGTTGCATGTACGTGTTACGAAGAACGACATCATGTGACCGCTGACATGTGCTAGGATGACCAAGCAGGATCATGACAGGTTGGTAGCCTTGAAAAAGACACAGGATAAGTCCTCTACAGATACGGGTGTAACTGTAGGTGGTAGCAGGGTTTGCAGAGTTTGCGGGATACATAGCAGATAACTCCTAACTGACATAGCCCGTAGCCTACCCTATTGCTAGCGTAGTTCTGAGCAGCACGTGCTGGAATGTACTGTAACAATAAGCAAAGCTTAAGATGAAGGAAAGAGGTAGTAACTGAGCAATGCATGCCGGACATTTGGACAATCTGATCAGTTCCTGAGCGGCGAGCGCTGGGAATGAAGACTGCTGCTTGAGACACGAGCCATCTCTGCTTTTACACTAATCGAGGGCTACTGCCCGTCTCTCATCATTGGCTGTTGCCACTACGACAAGGAGTGGTCGAGGAGGGGGGGGGAGGTGTGAATGCATGACTTGCCTCTGTGACATCACCGGCTGGCTGGAAGGGGGATGCGAAACAAAGACAGGCGATAATTACTACTACACGAGCTATCTATAAGGGAGTAAATGAACTTGCTGTTTTGTAAGCATTGATACGGTGGGCCGATGAATAAAACAAGCTGCAAGGCAGACAGTACAATCTCACATGCTAACGGGATAAAATTAACCTTCAAACTCCGTGGCAAAGGACCTAGGGATGGAGCTGAAGTTGTTAAAATTAATATGATCAAAAAGTTGCATGCGTCAGGCTGTTGACATATTTATCGTCTCTCAAGAGGCTCAGGCAGTAGTGATGACATAGTGCGAAAGGTGCTGCCCTCCTGCAGCATCGCTTCCAACTAGCTTCTCTTGCTCTGGTGTGTCGGTGGCTCGGTGGATAATACAATATCTCAGGTGTAAATGGATGACTACATGTCTGCTTTTGAGAGGGCAGCACAATTTTTAATAATTTATTCACGTGTCTGTATTTGTTCGCTGAGCTGGGATTAACCCTGTAGCCATGGGATTCATGGTCTGCCGGTGTGTGACTTGCCCCTACGAGATTATTTGCTCGATGATGGGGCAAATTCGAAGAGTAGAGGAAGCATGTGCAATGCACAGGAGAGTAACATGCATCATCCTATTGATTAAGGTTTAGCCTATTCGCAACATGCCCTTAAGGCACATATTGTTTAATACAAGCCCTTCAGGCCATATTGAAGTATTTTTATTCAGGAATAGCAGACACCTCACATACAAGCCATCAAGGCAGATTAGCACCTTTCACGAGTGTTTTTCCCTGCCTCACCACTGAATCCACAGTGAAACCTCACCACTCACTACTACCCCACAGTGCCATTACATTCTGTGTAATCCACCCACCACTGTAAAAGGCAGAGCAGGAATATCAGTGTGTGCAAACCCGGTGGAAAGTAAAGTGCAGAGTACCACACGGCAGAAATACGTGATACACCAGCTACTTGCCAGCACTGTTCCTACACTGCATACTGTATATAAGGAAAGGGGGTGTCAAGTACCGAAGAAAGTTAGATATGCAAAACTTAGTAAACTATTTACTAGAGAGAGTAGCAACTCAAGTTGACACACCACCTTCACTATTCAAGCCACCTACAAAACTTCCACAAGGGCCGCATCCAATAAACTTGGAGATATTAAAATATCAGGAGGCATTTCTACGTATAGATTTCACACTTACACAATATGCTCCTCACCAAATACCTTCTCTAACCTATGAAGACTTCTTCAACTACGCTCCCCTGCAACCAGTGTTGGCCGCTGTTTGGCCGCCACCCCCTGCAAGTAACCAGCCACCGCAGCAGAGAGCATCCTGACCAGGCATAACAGAGGTAAGGCGTCGACTGCGTATTGTGCTAGCCACTACATATTTGTTCCAACTACGAAATACGAAACCGACACGAGTACAGTTGTACACAGGTAAAGTCCCCACAGTTCTAGTTTGACATTTCACAAACGTACTTCGTGATGCTGACATCACGATGGTCTGCGTACTCCTCACAGGCTAAACGACAAGCAACACACAACTCTACATCCCGTTACGAGCAAGTTGACGTTAAGAGCCCAGGGTTCGAATCTCAGAACGGACGTTAGCAAGCCCCTACGCCATAGCAATGGTCTAACGAGGCCGATTCCACGACCCACCGGCAAAGCGAACAAACAGAGCTGACGCAAGCCTGGGGTTTGTGTCCCAGCTCCGACCTTCGACAAACAGTAATTATTTGTGCAGTGTTTCTGTGTTTAGCTTATACCTTTCATTCTTCCAGCCAAGAGGTAATGTACATGCAACACTTATTAGGTTCTAAAATTATTTGTGCATTGTAAGGTACAGGCAATTTCCCACCATATGTTATTCATTCATTGAGCATTTTTTAAGTTGCTCCACTTTTTATCGTATATTATTTTATTCTGTTCAACCAGCATTATAAGAAGACCATCACCAACAGTACACAATTTTCTTGATATCTGTCATGAACAATCTATACAAGAAATGTCAATATTTTAAAATTGTCTCACAGATCCCACTAACCAAACAAATCTACCACAAAAACATTGTCGACAACTTGTGACCGTGTGTCTCATATACAGCGGAAAGATACCAGGTTTGCCCCCAACTTGACTGCTGAGCAGCGCTACAAACCGACGTCCTGCTTGCTAGCCTGCCCACCTTCATGCCTTACCTACAGCGCACGATGCAATATCGAGCAAAGATTATTTTTCCTAGAAATGGAATTACCGTATTTTATCGCATATAAGTGGCACCCTTATTTTCCAGGGGTGTTAAAAAAAAAAATACTTATCGATTTTAGGTCGCATTCATCTTTGTGGTTGTACATCCTGTATAGATGTTGGCAAAACGAGTCATTTTATTGATTCAAAACATTTGGATCAATTCTGCTACATGAGTCGACCCACCGATTCGACTCTCAAGATTTGAGACATCTCGAGGGCTCTGAACTGTATTGAATAAACAACACACACTGTTTCAACTCGAAACAGTAGGTTCGGCTCACCACAGCTCTCAGAGAATTGTTGATCATTGCCGAAAAGCTGTGTTGCAGTGACATGTGATAGGCGAGAGACAAAAAATACGAATATAGTACGAAATTAAAATATTAAATGTAGTAATACAAGATTTAACGAGATTCTAAATGATTATTTTATCACATATACGCTCATTTTAAAATAATGACTGCTGTATGGATGAACATTTTATTTATTTTTTTTTTATTTTTTGCAGAAATATAAAAAAATACAGGTATGTATTGTGAGGATGTACTTAGAAAATGGTGCTTTCATTCCAAGTTTTGTATTTAACAATGGATAATGCATTAAAAAATACTCTAGAATAAACTCTTACATAGCAAAACATCAATAACACTAACAAAAAAAAAAAAGTATTTTAAAATGAATGCTCGTACTATAAAAAATGAGCATGTAAACTGTACCAATAAACACTGCACTACAACAACAATATAACTAATACTACACAAAAGAGCAGAACAAGAGATTAACACTATTCACCACTCAGTGTCTGACACATCAGGGCCATCTAGTTTGAGCCATCGAACCATTGCAAATGAATCAAAAAACCTTTGTGTCGTGCATGTATTGTAACTCAGAGCCTTGGCGAAAGTATCGATTCACTGGCAGACAAATGTTTCGAATCACTCTTCATGTTGGTAAGTCAACTCAGTGTTTCGAATCACCCACTCAGTGCCCACGTCTAATCCTGTACAACACAGCCTGCGGCAAGGATGGCAGATGCATGCGACTGGCCTGGCGGGCTTCCATTTCTTTTTTGCTTCTATGCAGTGACAGGTCATTAAAACAAGAACGTCAATAACTGCAGTAGGCGGTCGCCTTTGCTTCTTTTATGCGGGTGACATGCTTGTCTTTTTCTTACCATGCTTCCCACTCCCTGCTGTGACTCACTGTCTTGCCTTCCCCTTTCCTTATACTCCACGGTTTCAGAGGTGGTGCGCAGACAGTACTTCGCCTTTCCATCACGAAACTGTCGGTCACACTTCTTCACTCCCGCAACAAAAAAAAACAACCCTTTTACTGTGTATAACGTGCCCTCCCCCCCCTTTTTTTTAATAAAAATTCTGGGTGCCTGCTGAACGAAAAGAAAAGACTAATAAAGGCAGGGTGGGGTGGTAGTCGTAAACTTGTCTGAAATATTTACAGCCATCAATGAAAAAAAAAGGGGCGGGGGAGAAGAGAAGAGGGAATGTGGTTTATTTTGGAGAGAAGTACGGTAAAAAAAAGACTTCTCTTCTCCCCGCCCCTTTTTTTTTCATTGATGGCTGTAAATATTTCAGACAAGTTTACGACTACCACCCCACCCTGCCTTTATTAGTCTTTTCTTTTCGTTCAGCAGGCACCCAGAATTTTTCTTAAAAAAAAGGGGGGGGAGGGCACGTTATACACAGTAAAAGGGTTGTTTTTTTCTGTTGTGGGAGTGAGGAAGTGTGACCGACAGTTTCGTGATGGAAAGGCGAAGTACTGTCTGCACACCACCTCTGAAACCGTGGAGTATAAGGAAAGGGGAAGGCAAGACAGTGAGTCACAGCGGGGAGTGGGAAGCATGGTCACGCATGTACTATCCGCAGTAACGCATTTAACTCTGAAGTGTCGTGAACATCGCCACTGCGAGTGTTATGTCTGTCCGGAAAAAAAACACCGTCATGCATTCTGAGGGCCGGAGAATCGTAAGTAATATAATTGCAAAGTGTGATGAAGAGGCGAAACAAAAATGTTACGCTTTTACAGTAAGCCAGGCAACAGGAAGAGCTGCAGACTATGCTGGAGTGTCGCAAACGTTAATTAAAAAGATAAGGAAGTGGGGAGGGCGGTAGCTTGCACACGCCAGGTAAACAATGGAAAAGTAGGCCGGAACATACTGTCGTGAATATTGTTGACTCTGATCTGTGTGTAATTCGGCGGAAAATTCACGATTTTTATATTCAGGAAAAACGTGTCCCTACCATTACAAAATTACTGCCTGTGGTAAAGGAGAAAATAGACTTTCTGTGGTCACATACTTCGTTGCGTAAGGTGGTAAAACAACTAGGTTTTCAGTGGAAAAAATCACAAAGTCACAGAAAGATACTAATTGAGAGACCTCACATCATATCTTGGTGCCACGACTATCTAGTTGAAACAACACAGACAAGGTAGGAAACAAATTATCTATATAGACGTGACATGGATAGAAGGTTAATGTGAATTCGTGTAACCGATTAATTGTAGTACATGCTGGGGGTATTAATGGATTTATCGAAAATGCTCTCCTTGTTTATAAAGCTGACACTGCCAGTGGGAACTATCACGGCCAAAAGGACAGTGTTAATATCATAAAGTGGGTTACCGAGAAACTTGCTCCTAACCTCCCGCAGTCATCTGTAGGACAGTGTAACCAAGACTGACTGAGAAGTGTACTGTGCTCACCTACAGTAGCTTGAGACTGAATACTGGGAAAAGGACGGTTCTGTGTCAGATGTAATTGACAGTATCAGTAATTGTACGTCTTGACGACAGCAGTGATTCCTCCAGTGCATCAGGCGCGTGCAGTTCAAGCAGTGAACAAGAAAATCCGGGTTCACCATTAGTGACCCCTCTGCCTTGAAGTGAGTGAATGTTTTCTTTGTACGATAGTACAGTTGTATAGTGTGGCCGGCTTATTGTTCCATGGTTGCATTCCTGCCAGGGTTTCAGAGCTGGCGCACGGACAATACCTACACTGCAGGTTCCAAAGTGAAAGTGATTTTGTTCTCTGAAGAGAATGGAAATTGAGCCGCGGGCCGTGAATTCGGAGTAAATGAAAAGGCAAGGTTCAACTTTTCTTACATTTTGTCATATATGAAGTGTTTAAATGTGTACAAAAAAACTACACATTTCAGAAATTTAAAACTTTTGTGTGCGTTTGTAAGTCGCTAAAATTTTAATATGCTATTGTATTCTAAGGGGTATTTTTTTTATGGGGATTTTATTGAATTTATTAAATGTCAGGTTGCCTCATTTAAAGTCCCGTTATTGTCTAGTCTTTATTGCATTGTATTCTAAACTTTCAACTAACTAGTCTGAGCGAAGTACGTTGAGAAAGCGACACACACATAACTACAGACCGCTTATCTCTCGCTCCTGGTCGCCTGCCCAATGCGCTCGCCGGCGAAAGGCTGTGTATACTCGGTGCGCAGTGAATTAACTATACTCGATGCAACATAAATTTCAGTTAGAGTATTGTGTACTTTAAATCCTGCATATACTGTGCGTGATTTTGTGTTTGCTTTGAAATGTATAATAGGTACTATGTTTTATCACGATTTTCGGAGCCAATATCATTTTTCTCACTTATAGGTCGCACCCCAAGTTTTCAATAAAATGTTTAAAATAAAATGTGCGACCTATATGCGATAAAATATGGTAGCCCCCGCAACCAGGGGCATATTTTGTAGGCACTCTGGTCGTTTGTACTGCATTTCCAACCCCGCTGTGTGTAATTGCAAGGTTCACACTAATAAGGCAAAGTCATGGTAGTAGGTTAATAAAGACGTCACATCACTTTTTTCACAATTTTGTCACATATCATCAAACTTCAAACAAAAATAGTTTTATATATTGCATTATATAATATTATTGTTTCATTTTGCAATAAAAATTTTAAGTTCAATATAAGCAGAATATCATTTCGGAAAAATTATACACTGCACATGAAGATGCAAGAATGATCTGTGTGGGAATGGTTTGTTGAGTGATAAGAGAAATTATTTTTATTTTTGTTATACATAACTGAAAGGGAATGCTAACCGGTAGCTATTCGACTTTGAAACTATTTGTGTGTTATTTGAAAATGTTATTCTTGGACACACACACACACACACACGAATGCATATGTTCACACACACATGCACAAATGTAGACATGCACACACTAACATATACACATATATATTTAAATATTTATATATTATACATTTTACATTAGTATAATTATCAAAAAATTCTGATTCTGGTTTTTTCATTTAATTACTGGTTGGAGGGGTTGCAGTGGCATCATAGTTAGACTACTTGCCTCCTACCTAGTCGAACAGGGTTCAGTTCCAGGTGGGGTCGCTCCCAGATTTTTGCTTTGCATGTGGTAATAGTGCTTGATGATGCCTGTGGTTGGCAAGTTTTCTCAGGATCTCTAGTTTCCCCTGCCCTTTCATTCTGACGCTGCTCCATACTCATCATACTTCACCCTCATCAGCTTAAAGCCCCCCCAAATCTCTCAATTAGGGGTTGTGCAAATGTTCGAAAATCTGACTTCCTATTCAAAACAAAATTTCATTCTCATCTATGAAAAATACTTTAGAATTTCTAAGTCTTTTCAAAAAACTTTAAATATGTACATGATTTTTTTAACACTTAACAAAAATTGATTAGCGTTCTCTTCGGCAAAACAAATTTCTGATTCATTATATAAAATTGTTTAGCATGGAATTGAACATATGTGCTCAAGAGGTGAAAATCATATCCCAGTCCTCCACGTATAATGAAAAACAAGTCATTTAAATCTATAATTAGCATAGTTTGTACTAGGTCTACGTTTGTTTGAAATTATACAATGCTCAATACATTTGATGTGCCACGGGCGATATCATCAACCATTCTAGCCTCGCCACAGCTGTGGTTCCCTCCCAAGAAGACGTTACACCGTATACGCCACAGGCCATCATTGAAATCCAGGGTTGGCTTGGGCCAACTGATACATCCTGTTTGACCACAATCCGCATTGTATCACATCACAGCATTCACCCCCCCTTCTGCTAAGGAGGGGGAACGAGCTGCCAGATTCAGCCGCCTTCAGCCATCTCCGCCACTTCTCTGTCACCTCTCTCTCTGCTACCTGCAACCCCCACACTGGTCATATGCTCTGGGTATATATAGAAGCTGACTCTCGCAGCACAGTCGTAGGGCATCACTACATCTGACCACCATACCAACTTCTGCATCTACTGGCTGACTCTCGCAGTTCAGTTGTAGGATGTTACTCTACCCGAGCATGCACCAAACTCTAGCTTTCGCAGAACGTCACTCTGGCCAGATACGATCCGTCCTCACTTTTGTCAACCAGCTATTGCAGCTCTAGACCAGAACACCAAGCTGTCTGTCAGTTTACCGAAGCCACCTGAACGGGCACGGCTACCCAACTAGCAGTGCACGTTCAGCCACGACTCTGAGTACCGAACAACTACGGTTCACCATCAACCTCTACACCTGCACATCACCCAAGACTAGGCGTCATCCTGGTTGGCATCCTTCATGCCCTTGTCAGAGTGCAGGCTGGTTACGTGTGTTTACTGTTCCGGCAATAAACACATATAATACACTTTTGTTTACATACCACTCGCAGCTAACTATTCTTTTACAATCTGTTCCCGCTATTTCCTGTCTCGTCAAACAAACCTCAGACACTCTTGCACGAGCAGCCACACATATCCCTTCCTCACCAATAAGGAGCCACGTCTCTGTGGAACAGTGATTCACTTGACTGTTGCACCATTCTGTAAGTTCTTGGGTCTGCCGGCGACATCCTGGCCACCATGTCTCTTGCTGGAAGCCCGTAGCAAGGCCTACCCACTACACCCACCCACCTACACTACATCCTTTCATGCCATGCCCGCTTCTACGGAACACTCACTATCTTCCTCTCTATCCTTAACTATCCCTTACGCCTCGCCATATGGTTGGTCAGGGTAAGACTGCCATACAAGGGCTAGTCTGGTAGAGAACAGATAGTGTGCCAACTGGATGTGCCAACTGGGAAGTGAGAGAAAGCAGCTCGACCAGCGGAAGCTGCAACCTCCACTACGAGCTACTGTGGCACGTCCCCTGTGCTGTTTCACCTCCTACCTCCCACGCCACCAAAGAAACCAGTAACCTTTACTAGGTCCTCAGCTTCAGAAAATGTGCTTTGTCACTTTGATCAAGCATTAAGCTACACACCCACTCGGGTTCATACTTGGACAGCTCCCACGAGTGCTCCACCTTGTCCTCAGCAAGCCATAATTAACTTGCAGAAAGCCAATAGTAGCACTCCCAGCAATATGGATGACGCCTGCTTCCCAGTCGCCCGGGAGGAGGGGAGTAAGTCTACTACGTCCACCAACACTAAGGACACCCATTAGGTAGGGCGTCACACTTGCAAAAGCAGAACATAAAGTCAGAATGAGCTAACATCTTAAAAACTAACTCCAAATCCACTCATCTAATGAAATATATTCACCAACCCCTACTTTATATGGCTGTTTCTTTTGAGCCGTCTAAAAGACAGCACATCCTGGCTTACGATAATTTGGTGTTTCTTGAAGGACTGACCTCAAAGGGGTGTTTCTTTGGGAAGAGCACACCCATAACAGGGGCGTTGCCAGCGTTGTACACCTTCCTCACAATGGCCACCATATTCAGCTCACTCAAGGCACAGATGAGCGCTGACAGTGCCTCCGCCGCTGCCTATAACACCATCAACCACATCACTAAGATACTACATATTTTTGACAAAAGTGGGAAAAACGAGAGAAAAATTGCAGTAATTGAACAGTAATGCTACCAGTCTTAAAAGCTAAAAGTTCACAAGCACTGCCATCACACCCCCTCCCCTCATCCTTAGCTCAATCCTGGTAGCTACCGAGAAGAACCTGGAAAACAACCCCAGTGTCTGTGCCAGTGTAAGGATCAGGGTAAGGGATGGGGAAGTAATGGTTTGTTTCAAGTGTGTGGCAGAAAAGTGACATCACATGACAACATGTACTCTAATCTCTCAAGACGGCAACATCACAGAATCTCGGCCCCCTGGGCCAAGACAATTTAAAGTACTTTTAATTTTTAAAACTATGTCTTTCACCAGGAAAGGGTAATTGGTGTTTTTATTTTTTACTCACAAGAAGTAACATTTAACTGATTCAATTGTGTTTCTGGTTTAAGTGTTTTGTGTAACGGTCAGAGGGATACTTGAAAAGGTTGCCTTTTGGCCACCGAGTCGCTAGTCTGGAAGCAGTAACGGTGAGAAACACACACTCATTCCGTGGGAATTATTTCTCTAATTTGTGCAACTGACTCCTTTAGTTGCTAACTGTGTCTTAAATATTTCAGGAACCTTTTTCGTCACCCCAATAAGGGCACTCATCACTCACTGACTCTTTTAAGTTCTTTTTTTGGCCAGAGCTGTGGTGTCTCTGGCCAGGCATGTGGTGATACGTATACGTGGTGATGGCCATCTCTGGTTTCGAAAACCATCAGCATCATGGCCTGCTGAGATTACGCAGGACTCAATTTTTATGCAATTCCAAGCGGCATAAAAGAGACTGGCAGCATAAATATTATTTCACGTGTTTTGAAGGGCAACGTAACTTTTATGAAACTAAGTGTTATGCTACATACCAGAGGTTGACTATTCAATAACTAAGCATCAGCGCATGTGTTATTATTTATTTTGTAGCAGTAAAAGTCCTTTCTTTTTGAGTGTGCAGTGTGACCCCAACAGCACTGCATGTCGCAGAACTTAAGCAAAGAGCTATCTTTTGTCGCTTGTGCCTGCCAGCCATGGTGGCCGAACATTCCAGGCCACCTTGAAACCCTGTGTTTTACGTGTGTTAGATGACAATGGCTAACTGGTACCCTTGGCATTTAATACATCTTTCACTTGTAGTGAGGCGGGCATGTTGTCAGACCACCTCCACCACCCCAGACAGCAACAAGTGGTGCCCACGAATGTGTGGCAAACTGACGCAACGAGAAATGTATGTACAAAAAAGACTGCGCTGGTGTCGTGGTCAGAAAAGGAATAGACATGGGACCTGGTCCCAGGCAGTGCGTGTGGTGCAACTGACAGACGGACTCAGACTTGTTGACGGGCGACAACATGTGACAAGATACGTGCAAGTGCCTCTCCAGCCACAATGCAGCACAGGGGGAGAACACATAGGAAATGAAACCACTGTTGGTGGAGCTGATCGCTGTGGAGAAGGAAGAGGTAGGACAGGTGAGAGGCATGTCCATGCTGCAGCTGTCAGTTGGAACACCTGGAGCACCGGTAACGCTCACATTACCAGACTTCTCCGGGGTGCCATGAGGACTCCACACAGTTTGTAAGGCAATGCGATGACAGGTTTGTGAGGAACGGGGTTTGGACGGACGAGTGAATGGAGCAGGGAAGTAAGCTGTTGAGGGGTGAAACCAGAAACTGGTGGCATGTATGGCTGAGATTTGACATGCCACGGCCCAAGTTCGCATCACACCTAAAGCACCATTGTGCGGATGACTGAGCTAACACCCGCTGCCTGCCAGGCAAAATTCTACAAGGACGCCCAAGGTAACCAGGAGGCTGTAGAGGAGTTCATGGCATGTGAAGTGCAGCTGTTCAGCAGGATCTGAACGATGATACACCCCGAGGGTGCCCTCCCCATCATCAACAAACTTACCAAGAGACGACATGCAGCCATTAGTGAGGCCATTTCCTCAGTTGCCACTGGAGGAACACATACGGAGATGATTATGGAAGGACTTGGCAGACACAGGGCCAGGAGCATGTACGGCATAGAGCCATTGACACAAAGAGCCTCCCCACAGCAGCACTCAATGACAAACACTGAAACTGCTAAAGTTTATCTCAGCACTTCAATAAAAATGTAACTTGTTTGTACAATGATGCCAAAATCAATTTTATGAAATCAATTTTTATTATTTATAATTTATTTATTTTTAACCAAAGCTACATATTCAGGGTGGCCACTCAATTTATTTTTCAAAATTCCCTGACTTTTCCAGGTTTTCCAGAACAAATTTTTGTTTTTCCCTGACTGATCATTTTTGCTTTATCTTTACTTACAACAAGATGTATCACATACATAATTTATACAATTAATGTATAATGTGATGAGAACAGCAAAAGTGTTACCTTGGTACAGCAGTGATAACAATTTAATTCTACAGTCAGTAACCTAATAGACACTAAATAATACTTTAATTCTGTTTGGTGAACATAAACCCTCAAACCAAAAACTTGTACACACAATGTCAGGCTTGACAATGGATATGATGTAAAAGAGTTTGCGATTCAGTTTTATCCCAAATAAATTGTGAGATTCAGACATTTTTTATTTGTCAAGTATCTAACGTATCAATACATTTTTTTTTGAGAAAAATGCATATTACAGTGATGTGTGCCACTTATAATACTAATAAACTAAGATTGTGACTCATCGCTCTTCATGTGCAGTATACCCTTACTTCAACCACCCACGTGAGAGTTGTTCTGAAAATCAATACACAGTTGTTGTGCGCAGTATAAATCTACCGGGCGGCCGAACACGGTGGCTACAAGGTTACGCAACCAGCGAGCACACCGTCTCCCCCCCCCCCCTTTCCCACGCTGAGTGCCTACAAGCTGTCAGCCACTTCAGGTGCGACCGAGCGCCGCCGAAGATCCACGAACCAAGAACACTAACGAGAGGGTTCCCACCTCCCATGCCAAACTTCCAGGAGGACGTCACACACCTTCCCCGCACCCCGCCACGGCAGCCTAGACTTCTGACTATATAAGTCCTTGCGCAGCGGGGCTCCAGCAGTCATTTGTAATTCTTCTCTTTAGAAAACCCAGAGCACTCCTTAGCGCTGCAGCCGCCAGCGAACCTCAAGACTTCAGTAGCGATCACTGCTACTCCCTGCGACAACAGTCGTCGATAACCATTGAACACAAATATACCTTGCTACTTTAACTACTTTTCTCTCTTACAGACACCCGCATTAGACAGCTTTAGTTGAGTAGTTTCCCTCCAGCCAAGAACCAGGTTGCCTACACCTAGCTAACGTAGTTTTCCTTCAGTACTCCGTCTGCTTGGTAGGAAATAGCACAAATCACTGTGTATATTGAGTCCTCAATAAATACAGCTTTGTTCTCTATCGTAACGCTTATATTTCTACAGTAACGTCTACTTCGTCCGCTCGGAATAAGTTGTACTGTGCAGTACCAACAGAAATCGGGAACTTTTGTAAATTCTAACTAGCTTGACTAAGACCCTCCTTCTGGGGACCTCCAGTCTGGTACACACCCATTTGACGGCTGCCTGTTGCTTCTTACTACCCCGAGCACCCAGGTGCTGGAGGGAAGGAACAGAGGAGCCACGACCACTAGGAATACCTTCCACCAAGGAGAGACAGCAAGCCTAGGTTATATCACCTACCAGAGCACCTAGGTGCCTGGGTGTTGCGGCCTGGCCTTGGCTGGAGACTCACATCGAGTAGTAGTATTGGTGGCACACACAGCTCAACATCTCTGATCTGCTCACAGACGTGGGGGATTATTGAAGATGCTTACCGAGCTTGTGCCACGAATCAGCTACTGGACCTAAACTAATATAGGGGAATAGTTTTTCTCGTCCGGAGTGCAGGACGTATCTTGTTCAGCGGCGAACCAAACTCTATGACATACAAGATAATTCACAGGTGAAGGCGTAGGGAACAAAAGATTGCTCATCTAGCTGCCCAGCAGCGAAGTACCTTAGCCCCTCCTACGCAAGGAAGACCGGCGGAATGGAACCACGCCGCCTCACTGAGATTACAAGCAGTCTCGACTGTCCACATGGTACAATATATTCATATTCCACCGCTCGTCTGAATCAGTCCCAACTATCATCCGGTGATGAGGGGTCTAGTCTACCGGACTGAAGCTAGGTACGGACTAGCCAATCCTAACTACTGGAGTCAAGAGTCAGCGGCCTGGAACTTGAAGTGCAACGCAATCTAAATCAAGGACTGTAGAAACAGTTTCACTCAGCCAGTTAACCCATGTTACCTACTGACTGTAGACCTTCAGAGTAAGGTTTCTAACACCTCCCGTCAGCTACCTATAACAGTGCACTTGGTCTAGAACAATAAACCTGGACGATCGTGCCATACAGTCAATAGCGAGGCACGCATCAACTGAATAAAAAAGATAAGTGTGAGAAATGATACTGTTAAGCTCTGTATCAATGCAAATACAATAATTTGTTTTTCAGTAATTTTTTTATTTAATTATTGTGTCTTCTTATTTTTCCATAAAACAGGCTCTACATTAATGTTACAAAAGGCTCAGATAGCAAAGAAGCACATATTTTTCTAATCAAAGAAGTCCAAGGTGTTATATATTCAACTTTAATAGGAATGCCAAAAATCTTGGGGTTTGGAGACTGAATATGTTTTATGTTGGCATACAGTATGGTATCGTTTACACTGAAATGAAGTATGAATAATAACAGGAGCAGCAAAAAGACCATTTGGGTGCAATTTTTTCACAGAGGATAATTAATTTACAATATGTAAATTGTATAAATGAAACTAAGTTATAAATCATCTTTTTCTACTCTAAAAAAATATTTATGAAAACACACAACTGTGCAGTTGCCAAATCTAAACCAAGACATTGAATTTTAACTTAACTTCATACTTTAAAAACATATCAGCTACACGGAACAGCAAATGCAACACACTGGTGAATATTAAATTGATATTACCATTATCTGATAGTTTAGCAGTGTACTCTTTCATACTACATGTTACAAATGGGTATCAATACAAAGTAACAGGTTACTACTCTATACCCACTTCCAGTGTATGCACAGATTTCTCCCCTCCTTAGCACTCTGGTTTCGTACAGAACACACTGATGATTTTCCCCCCTTTCTCCTTCCCTCTCTCTCTCTCTCTAACTGCTTCCCTTCCTTAGCCAACCAACAGCAACTGAATCTGGCAAAACAGCAGAATGCAGTACTATCTGCTGTTACGCCGGCTTGCTCTCTAAAATTTCTTGGTGATAGTGTATTCAAATTACATTAAACTTTTTTTTTTAAACAATTTAGAGTTTGAACAGGTCGAACACTATACACGTGCACACCATGACTATGGTTCTAATACACCTACAGATTGAAAAAAAATTCCTTCACACGCCCACTACGCTAAACAACTTAAACACACTAAAGTCAGTATTACTTGTTTACTCAAAGCGATGTTGATAAGAAATAGTTACAGCTTCATTATTAGTGAAGAATCCTTCAAACCATGTGAACCCAACTTTAGATCAAGTGAAGAAGTAACGCAAATCAACGTAGTGAAACCTTGTTAAGACGTTTCAGAAAAATACTGAAAAATGTGTGCATATTAAGCAGGAAAACTTCTTAACAGGATTTTACTTATGTTACACCTTAATCAATTTTTTAGGTTGCCGGAAATATAAAAAAATAAATTAAATCACTACACAACTAAAGGAGAAAATACTTTCCACGCAATATAATTAAGTCAAAAATTCACCAAAAAGTATTTACTGATATAACGTACAAAATTCTTAATGTTATTAAATTACTTACATCATTGCAACCAAAATTCAAAAACGATATAACAAAGTTGATAAGTTCAGCCCTTCATTAAGCCAATAAGCAAATTACTCACGACATGTGCCATGGCACAGATTTATTGCACGAGACTGCTAGTTTTTGGTGTTGTTGGATGTCTTTTTTTTTCCTCTATTTCTTTTTTACACACAACATAGCTCTGCAATGGTGTATAAGATAAATAATTTCTAATGCAGTCACTCAAAGAGCACAAATAAGCAAACTATCCTGGCCTTCACGAACCTGATTGCCCTTCTGAGGAACAAAGTAATAAGTGGCATCGCCCACAAGGTAGTGGCGATAGATTCTGTCTCTTGGAGTAAAGCCCAGCACGCTGAGTGCCCGTGGGCCGGACTTGTAGCCCAGGGCAACCTCGTTCTCATCTGCAAGCACATCAAGAGAGAATGAACAACCACATGATTGTCATTGAAAAAGCTATAGCTGGGATAAATGTAAATCCACAAGAGAAATCAGCTTCATCACACGCAGCATCTCAAAACCAGAACTTAAACTCCCGTTACATAATGAGGTCCCGGGTATTCGTCCAGGACACCTCAAGGACACAAGTTTCAAAACAATACTATCAACCAGTATTTGTTTTAGCACAAGAAAGATAAGGAGGAACCAACAGAATCAAAAGATTGTAGTAATTCATAACAAGCACAGAGAAAATAAACAAGGCTGACGCTACTCTACACATATGAAAAACAAACTTTAAATAATTGCATTTTATTCATTACTGCGACTTATTTTTTCTCATATCACACAAATTACACAACATTAATAGTGAATATAGAAAATCTTAAATGCACATGGCATCACAAAATGTACTCCATGCCTTTAACTCTGAATTTACAAAAAATCTTAAAATGCACGTGGCAAACATACGTGGCATCACAAATTGTACTCAATGCCTTTAACTCTCATGCCACTTTACCCATTTGCATAATTTTATGACCACCATGCTATCTAAATTTAATCATATCTTGGTGTCTGTCATCTGGTATCGACTCTAATACCCGTTTATGAAAAATTGATTCCACGTGGCACCATAAATTTAATCCTTTATAGTATCTTCGCATTTCCTCAAGCTATTTTACCTTTAAAAACAATATCGGATTAACCTTAAACATCAGCCACAGTGTTGAGCCATTTGTGCATATAAAAACATTTCCAAAATTTGCATGCACACATCCAAATTTTTCTGCACCTCCATAAAAATGCATATTTCAATTAACAGGATTTTACCACCAATAAAATTTCTATCTATCCTTGAGACCATTAATTAAATTACGCAAATTAAAAGCTCAAATTTAGAAAAAGCTCATTGTCACCCGATAGAGGGTTTTCCTCCTGGCCAATTCAGGTGATTATGGCCACTACAACAGGTCTGTTATATTTTTAGGTTAACTTAAGTGAGATTATTTGTCACTCGCACCAGCAAATCCATATATTATTGCAACGAAAATAAATAGGAAAAGTTTAAACTGGCCAAAGCAACATTAATTTTTTTAACATTCCTACCAAAATGGTGGGCTTAACAAAACCATAACTGCCCCTATTCAATCTACCAAAATGGCAGAGATCTAGCACAAGCAAAAGTTTTTGTTAAAGTTAGAAAATTAACATTACATCTCAAGTAAGAAGTTGGTTCCAAGCCTTTCACCAAACATTGACTTTGTCGAAGAAAAATGAAGCTTGATTCCAATAAGTGTGAGTAGGTATCATTAAATTACTAGATTTCAAAATTCTCCTAACAGCAAAATAAATTACTAAAAACGTCAAAGTGACGTTCCTGCATTCTGAAAGGTATTTCTGAGTTGAAGGTGCACTACTGGCGCAAACAAAAGGCAGAGTTGCAACAGACAAACAAGTCTCAAAGCGTTTTGGAGACCAAAAACTGGCAAGTACCCAAATGTTGAAGCAGGATTTCTGCAGTACGTGAAGGAACTGAGAACAGATGGTTTCGCAGTTTCACACGAAATGATGCATTTTAAAGCACGGGAAATTGCCACAAATCTTGGTATCAGCTTTGTTGATTTTAAAGTTATTCGGGGTTGGATGGCGGGCTTTAGGAAGTGGAACAACCTGTCACTTTGACGACGTACGTCCTTGTGTCAACGAATGCCAAGGGATTACAACGAAAAAATACTTGATTTTCATCGTTATGTAATCAAAATGAGGCATCTGCACGAATACATTTTGTCACAGAAAACACAGCTCAACTTTGACATGCCACAGAACTGAACTGTTGACAAGAAGGGGACGTCTAGTGTTCTCGTAGGTACCACTGGATATCAAAAACAAAGATGCACAGTAATGCTTGCGATAACAGCTGACGGCAGAAAATTACTGCTCTATGTTGTTTTTATACGGGAAAATTATACCGAAAGTGAAGTTTCCACGTGGGATTCATGTCAGAATCCAGGAAAAAGGCTGGATGGATACGACATTGATAAACGTCTGGATTCGCATAGTGTGGGGTAACAGACCTGGTGCACTGCTCTGTCGCCCAGCTATTCTTGTGCTAGACAGTTTTCGAGGACATTTGGCTGAAACAACAAAAAACACGTTGACAGACATGAATACTGACTTGGCAATCATTCCTGGCAAGCTGACATCTGTACTGCAGCCTTTAGACGTGTCAGTGAACAAGCCATTCAAGGACAATGTTCGCAAGCTCTACCAAGCCTGGATGGCGAGTCGGAAACATGAATTAAGGCCTACTGGCAAATTACGAAGGCCATCAGTGGAGGTTTTGTGCGAATGGATTGTGCAGGTGTGAAACATGATTTCACAAGATATTGTGTTCCGAAGTTTCACGAAAACTGGAATTTCTAATGCGTTGGATGCAACTGATGATTTATTGTGGGACAATGCGAGTTTGGGAAGACACAGCAGCCAATCAAGTGGCGACAACAGTGACAGCAATAATGCTGGCGACGTATAAAACTGTTTATGGAAAACTCATTTCATAAGAAGTTTTGGCAATTGAATATTGTATGATAATTTCAAATGCTTTTAATTTTTTTTTAAAAGGTTATATGCCCCCATGCCTACGTAAGGTACAAATTTTTCATGGTGAACAATTGTTTTTTTTTCTTGTGAAGTCAATTTTATGTGTAATGTGAATAAAAGTAAGTTAAGTGTGTGCAAATAAAATGTGTTTCTATATTACTATATTTTGGCGAGTAAGGCAGTGTGCGTGTATAGGCCACGTTAGAAGTTTTTGATGGAAAATTCAAGTTAATTTTTATTTTGAGTAGACCACACTAAATTTTTTTACTCACATAAACATTGCCGGGCATCATCATGTCAGTGCAGAGGCCAAAATGCTGCCTAAATTTCGTATTAATTCAACAGAGTGACGTGAATCGCACCTATCAGCATGTTTTCCCAACACCGGGCCACTGTTACGAGGTGAACGTGCCTTGTTACGAGGTGAACGTGCCTTGTTACGAGGTGAACGTGCCTTGTTGCGAGGTGAACGTGCCTTGTTACGAGGTGAACGTGCCTTGTTACGAGGTGAACGTGCCTTGTAACGACGGCAGTGGCGGAAGCCGGCTGGCCCTGGCCGCCGCCACAGTAATCTAGTGGCAACTGACCAAACGACAGCTGCCCAGCCCAAGGATCTAGGGCTGAGAAACAGTGGAAAGCCGCAGTGCCTGGCTGCGCTGCAGAGGATTTAGGCGCTCGCCCAGCAACGTATACAGTGCAATGTTTTTGCTGCTAGCCCCAGCACACAAGTGATTTAATTTTGAACCTGTATCTTCATATATATTATCAATAAATAAATTGCTGTGTTTTAAAAAAAAAGTATCCCCTGCAGTTTGCGAGCGATTACTTACCGTAGACACCATTTTAATGTTTGCATGCATGTGTCTTGGCGATTCCTTGCATAACTCACGCACCCTAATTTTTTGCACTAAAATCCTGTAAAAAAGGTGCCAGAATAATGCCAGTAAATAAGGTACGGTATATCAGAAGTGAACTCCACACAAGCTGTTCTGTCGTGCATTGCCAGAATATTCAATCTACTGTGATGGCTCGCTCCTATTGTGATGTGGGAAAGTGTTCATGTAGTAGTTGCGGCTGCACGGACTGGCTTGGGATGATCCACTACCATCATCTGTATGTCAGGAATGGCAACAGTTTTTCTCGACACTCTTAGCATTGCATCAACTTTCCATTCATCCCTTCGCTCGTCCTGAGACTGTAGACTTGCAACTGCATGGCTTCTCAGATGCATCCGAAAAGGGCTATTCAGCTGTGGTGTACCTTCACTCTGTCAGTGCAAGCACAAACAAATTAAGGTCAGTATAGTGATTGCCAAGACCAAAGTTGCTCCTCAGAAATGTCTCTCTCTACCCTGCATTGAATTGTGCGGCGCCCACCTCTTGTCAAAGGTTTTGTCTCATTGTCGACAGCTTCTTGGGCAGGCCTATGAAAAATAATCGGTGAATGCATGGTCAGATTCAAGTGTAACACCTGCTTGGATCAAAAGTCCACCCCACATCGTCAGGACCTATGTTGCAAACAAAGTCACTCAGATTCAAGAATGCACATCTTCAAGCGTGTGTCATCACGTACGCTCCACTGATAACCCTGCTGACTGTGCCTCACGGGGTTTGTTACCAAAACAATCGACACCCGAGCACATTTGGTAGTCCGGATTCAGGTTGTTGGCACTTCTGATTTCTCATTGGCCAGAACCCGAACTACCATCTTTATCCTTGCTGGACTTACCAGATGTGAAGCCACTCGATACTGTAGCATTCATTGTTACTAGTCCAGCTACTTTATTTTCACTGTTTGAAACCTTTTCCTCATGGTTGAAGCTACAACACACAGTTGTATGGATCATGAGATTCTTCTACTGAGCTAAAGGATTGCATCACTGTAGAGGTCCGCTGACTCCTGATGAGATCACCCAGGCCACTCACCCAATTTGTTGGGTGATCCAACAAACAACCCTTCAGAAGGAAATTGAGTTGTTACACAAAAGGAAACCCTGCCTACCTCGCATTCAGCATTTGTTGCCCTTTCTTGACTCGAGGGGGTTAATCAGGGCGGGCGAACGTCTAGGAAAACTCGTCCCTTCCTGGTAGCACCAAACACCCTCCTATAATCCCCCATGATAACACAGTGGTCAAGCTGATGATCAACCACTACCACTTGGCATTTTTACATGCTGGCCCACAACTACTGCAGGTGATATTAGCCCAGAAATTGTGGATTTTGTCTGCTAGAAACCTGGTTCGGTCTTGTGTCCATAAATGCATCAAATGTTTTCGATGCAAACCCAAAATTATTCCTCAGCCCTCCTTTTACTTGCACTGGAGTAGATTTCACAGGTTTCTTCACAATTAAGCTCGGCAAATTGAAGAAAGCACATTCTCAGAAAGCCTATGTTTGTGTTTTCATCTGTTTACCCACCAAAGCAGTAAATTTAGAGGTTTTGTCTTCAGGTGCTGCTTATCAGTTGCGAAAAACATGGCAGAATTTCGTTAGATCAGATGACTTGTGTGATGCTATTCAATGTATTTCCCTGGCACATCACATCAACATTCATTTCAACTCACCTGCAGCTCCACAACAAGGCAGTATTTGGGAGGCCATTGTGAAATCAGAAAAGACTGTTTTAAGGAAAGTAATGGGAAACCAAATATTTACCTTCGAAGAGCTCACAATGTTCGCTACCCAAGTGGAAGCAGCGTTAAATTCACTTCCACTGATTTCCCTAACTAACGATCCTACTGAACTTATATCCTCACTCCAGGACACTTCCTGATTGGGAGACCTCTCCCGACATTCCCAGAGGAAGCCTATACACATGACAATATGAACCACCTCCAGCGATGGAGATTAGTACAAGCCATCAGCCAGTACATCTGGAAGAAGAGGCATCGTGAATACCTCCACACACACTGCAGAGTCGTGGAAAATGGACCATCCCGCAAAAGAACTTGGCTGTCCTTGTACAAAATTATTATGTTCCCCCATTATGTTGGTGCATGTCTTGAGTGGTGAAAGTCTTCCTGGGTAAAAACAACTTGGTAGGGTGGTCAGAATCAAGACAGCGAATGGCGAATTGGAGCATCCAGTGAATTAGCTATGTTTGCTCCCCTTGGAAACTGCGAACAAACATGTTGCTGTTCACGAGTGTTTAATTTTTTGTAAAATAATTATTTTTGGCAGGCTGAAAATTTTGTATACATTCTGTGTGTATTTTGCGTGTGTTGGAGAAACCTCTTTTGTTATTCTTTTGTGTGGCGACATGCTTGTGATTGTTCTACAATTTGATGCTGAGTGTAAAAACAGTTTATGTGCAAATGAAAACATCTACCACCAGGCAGTGCTCTCATCAGTGTGGAAGAAGATCGCGCGTGTCCTCTGATAAATTCATTTCACGTCTCTACCAAACAATATTTGTTTACAACATGGGAGTATATTTCTGTTATATCTCTCGCTGTAACAATATGATAGTAGCACTAACAATCAATATCTAGCACTCGTGGCACAGTGATGTGGTGTTTTTCTTAAGCTTTTTGGTGCAGTTCAAACAATCAATTTTTGTTCACAATTGTGGTTTCTGTTTGGCACAAGATCATAGAATATGTACTCGCAAGCCAGGTCACGAACGCCATTTTGTGGATCACTTGTTGCACAAATATTTTGATCCAGATGTGATGAGACACGTAACAATAATCTATGACGAATGAAACACTGTGAAGCAGATTCTGTTTTAGATTATCTTGTGGATTTTGGCTTGGCACATAGCTTTCTTGTTTACTGTAATTGGATGTTTTCATTTTTGCAATGGCGAGCGGAAGTCAGCATAAAGCGCTAGATATTACTGCGTGTCCTATGGTTGTCGTATTTTTGTAGTGCTGAGACTGTACCTGTCAACTTTGGCAAGGGCCCCTTATCTGATGTCACCCAGCCATAAAGAGAAAGCCTGGGAAGTGCTTTGCTGGGAAGAAAAATGGCTCAAGTAACACCCACAAAAGTTTTACAGAGTAAGAAAGATACTGCTACCATTAAGCCAGGTTAGACACACCTATTTCATTGTGATTAGCTTTTCTTTAAAAGTAAATGAAATATATCATATTATTCATATAATAGCATTTCTTCTTGAAGGGTTAGTCATAAGTCATGCAAAAATACTTTCAACCTAAATAATTTTTTCAGCACTTCACAGGGATAGTCTTGAATTCAGGTTTAAATATTTTTTTACGAATGGGTCATCTTAGATTCAAGGTCATCTTCCTTTCGGGTAAATACGATACTTATTTGGCTACAGCGAATAGTTTTTTGAACCATTATCAGGAGATCCAGTTTCAATTACTGAGCCCTAACTCTTATAATCTTTTAAGTGGTTGGTAGCTCTGGCCTACCTGTGTTCTGGTGAAAGCAATAACAAACCTGGCACAATCATCCTGTTTGATTGGCATACAGATATCTCTGTATCGTATCAGCCGTTGGGCTGTCATCAATTTCTACACAATTATGCATAATAACACAGTCTTACTGTTTTTGCAACATAAAAAACCTTCTACAACAATTAAACTATGTAAGCAGAAAGTAACTGTCTTCAATTACCGGTAATTTGTAAAAAAATCATTAAAATCTAATAAAAATTTTTTAACATTTCTTATATTCAATAGTTAAAGAAAAGAATGGAAACTTTTCCAGTCACTAAAGAGAACAAATATTTTACGAGACATACAACAAAGAAATGGGTTTGGATTCCTCGAAAAGACTGGGGCTGTAGTGGTTTAGTGGTAGGACTACTTGCCTCCCATCAAGGCAAACCCGGTTCAAATCACAGCAGGGTCACTCCCACGTGAAAATCGTGCTGGACAATGCCGTTACTTAGAGATGAGAGGGAATGTAGTGGGGGAGGAAATGAGAATATCCCATGTCAACTCATAAGCAAACAAATCCCTCTTTTCCCATTTTTAAAAACCTGGACTCAAAACCAGCAAGGATAAACATGGACTGTCACAGTTAGCCCAGGAAGTAAAGGTTTTATGTCGGGGAAAATCAGTGATAAGCTGAACTTCTGGCAGATGTTAGTACCCGACTAAGAGGTATATTTTACAAAAAGTCACCATCCCTCCCCCTGGTACTTTCACCCCTCCCCCTCCTTGGACATCCAATTTGCAAGCTTTTGTAATACTGTTCATATCTCCGTTAATATCTATCCTAGCCTAAAAACTACTTTATGGTTTTATCCCGTGAGCTATTATCTATTAAAAAAAAAGTATGTGTACTTTTTCCGCTAAGGTCAATACTTTAATAGAAATTTGCCGAAATATGTAAAATTTTACTTTTTTTATGCAAAGATTTTTTATAGTTTTTTCACTTTAACATTTTTATTTATGATAATTTGATGAAACACTTTATACGAAAGTTGTAGAACGCTTCTTTAGCTTTTCAACGGTGTGAGTCACAAAGACATGTGGTACGGCACCTTAAATCGAACCAAGCGCATGCGCCACAACCCCTCGCTGGCACTGGAGCTGCCATGCCATCTACTAGCGTGTGCCTCAAAAACATAATTATCATCGTTCCTTACGATCTTAAATACTTACTTTCTTCAGTTTTTTGAATATCAACTCAATTTATTTTTTAATTTGTTTGTATCGGCTTTGCTAGTTTGGGTTCGGGAGGACCTTGCCCTTAATCCATACATTCAGGGTCGTTCCATTATCCACCACCTACGACCCGCTGTATTCCAGACTAGCAACAACCGGTAGCTGTGAGTAATGTTCACTGATACTAATTTACAACATGTTATTAAGAGTATACACAGCATCATGGACCTCCCAACCACAGCTAGCTTGATATTACAATTTTTACGTTCTTGATTTCTGTATGTGCAATACTCATTTCCTGACTTTTCATTATTTACAAATCATCATTAGTAATTTGTATATACAATTCCTATCTACACTCGAGTTATTCAATACATTTTACAATCAAATTTATATACAATATTTTCAATAAAATGTATACTTTCTTATTTTAACTAAACATAATATTTACAATAAAATGTATACATTGTTATTCATCATCAATGATATCTTCGTCTTCATACATGGATGTTCCATTATTACATGAAAGACCATTGCAGTGCTCACACATAGCGGAACATTGTAAACCTGACCTCAGACAGCCACAAATATTGCCACAAGCAGATTTGCAATAACATGACACTAAATACAACAGTTCGTTAGGTGCAGATGGCTCTGAAGAGGTAACTGGTTTACATGCCTATCTCTCTCCTCCAGCTTCCATCCCCACTCTGTAGCTGTGAACATTACTTTCTTCGATAAGAACTCTAGCTCCCTCTCTTTTAGTTTTGAGTCAATGTTTATCACTTGTTGGACATATAAATGTGCAATCTTCGAATAAGACAAGTGTCCAGCAGCATGGAAGAACGGGAGTATTTATACTGTCATGTCCAAGTGCATGACCCACTCTCCTGTTCTTTCTGCATAGATGAATTGAATTGCAGAATACAGTCTATGCACTTCAAAAGATTTATCGAAAGTTTTAAAGTCCTACTCGGTGGATGGAAGAGATGATAGGGTGAGGCGTCCCTGGTGTCTTCTGTGGGGCTGAAAAAAAGAAAGGAAGGAAGGGAGGTGGGAGGTGCGGCCTCTCTGGCTGAAGGGCGGTGTGAGTTCGGTCCCGGGAGTTACTGTGGCAACGTGCAGAAGATGAGATGCAGCTCTAGGTAGAATTAGAGGTAGCAATAGCCTGTCTCTCCTGCCACTTTTTCCCAGTCCTGTGAGTGTAAAGCATGGAAGGGTACTACGACCGGCCTCACTAAGGGGAAGCAGGCATAGTCCCTAGCTAGAGTGTTTGGCCATAGTCAAAGCCAAGCAGACACAAGGCAAAACAAAGGATGCAGTGCTTGGAGAGGTAGGTTTTCCCCTAGGCTTCCGACAAACAACTGTGGGTGCGGGCTAAAAGGCGGTCAGACCTCTATAACCAGTCAAATACTCCCTCTGGTGACACAGCGGTGCAGTGAACGGCGTACAAACTGGGCTGGTTGACTAGCCTCTCCGCATGGGTTATCTTTCTAGTGATTGTGGCTCTGCCTTTCTGCACACCGGAATGCAAAGAATGGATGGCAGTCAAGCATGTGTGTGTTCGATGTACGGCCATCCCTGAAGGGGAGCCATCAGTCCTAAACTAGGTTCGGTAAAATCAGTTGGCAAAACTTGGTCTCCTACTTCACTCTGTTGGGCATGGTGTTTACGTGGGAGTAGCACAGTCACCTTAGGAATGAGAGTCAGAGATAAGAGAGAACTCATGTTTTATTCCTGAAAGGAATAGGCACAGTGGCCCGTACAACCTCCTAATTACCTAAAACTGACCGGAAGCACTATCTACGCAAGCCAGGTGAAGGGGACCTGGTTCTACGTTGGCAAGGCAGTTCAACTAGGTAGCTAATAAACTGATACTAAACTACTCTGTATCGTGTCCTGAAGGGACTTAGGGGGCCCATTTCCAGAAGGGTAGTGGGGGTGTAGTTGCTGTTACCGGAGGGGTAAGCAGGCAAGGAGGGTTGACAATTTCTTCTAGAATCGCTGGTGAAGTGTCTCTGGAAGGCATTGATGTTGTAGCTGAAGAGCTTCTGGGCAGTCTGGAATACGTTGAGGGCGGCAGAGAGCTCTAGCACACACGGTGGTAGAACGAGCTGTCTGAGATGACTGGCTCTGAGAAGAGCTAAGTATCAATCGACATTACTACGCTGCGCACAGGTACATCTTACATGGGCCCGCCCTCGTCTGGGCTGTGGGGATGTGGGCAGTCAAGTCATCTGCTAACGGGCGGAGCCAAGGGTTGTCTGCTGTTGGCTGGAGCATGGTCAGTGGCATTATCCTTCACCATGCTCTTAAACTACATGACCATAGAGGGTGGTTTTGGCTGCTCGGCCGGTGGCTCACTCATGCTTCTGAGGAGGGGTCGGTGTTGCTTCCTGACTACGGCGAACAGTACAAAACTGACGTGTCTGTATTAGTTCCTGCAACAAAGGTCGTAACCTGTAGGCAGACTGGTAGTTGTAATATTGGTTCAGACCCTGCCTGGTGCGCCAAGGAGGTACGCACAGATGAGACAAAGTCTGTATGTAAGGAAAACGTCACGTAAACTTATATTTACAATGCTAACAGTAAGCAAAAGACATTTACAAATTCCAACCCTTCCCACCTTAATTAACAAGTAATCATATAAAACTTTTAAATCGCAGGAAATGAGAAATAAGTTGATAGTTAAGTGATTGATAAAGATCTTTTTAAAGAATGAAATAACGCAACTTAGTCACAAACAGATGACACTAACCTCCTATGGGAATGACATCGGAGCCAAACACGTAGCCATTGATAATGTTGGATCGGGCCACTTCAGTCTGCATATCATCGTCCATGTGGTAGGACCTCTCTTGAAGTGGGGCACTCTCTCCACCAATGATGGCCTTCTTCCAAGTGGGTAGTGCCGTGGACGAGATCTGCGGTACATACCACGCACTGCTGAGTGGTCCCTCATTCACAATTGTTCACACTCACAGCACTCTGGCCAAGTTCCCTTCAGTATGCCTTGTTTGCAGAATATGTCACCCAGTGTAATAAACAAAAATAAAACATTTTCTGTAATTTCTTATTAATTTTTTCATTTAGTAAAATGTAAGATCACGCCACTGCAATCCATCATTGCTCCATTTTAACATTCCCAGCAACCATGGATCCAACTTCAAAAGCCAATCACCAGGTGATGATTACCTCATTTGTTACACTAAACACCCAGCATTCAGATACCTTTAATATAAGACAGAGAACAAATTCTACGGTTAGTGTGTTGACAACTAGATCACGTGCTGAAGTGCACAATTCAACCAGAAAAGACGCCCGCCATTAGTGAGCCCCGAAGATGCCTCCACCGCCATGCCGCTTTGTACAGAAGACGTCTCTCTACCACTCACCCTCCTATAAACCATTTTTCCTTTTACGTTAAAATACCACTTGGGAACACGTCACGAAGTATTGGTAAAATCTCAGGCTCTTTCAGAGCACTCCAGTTAAATTAGGATTACTTTAATTTGCAAAGTATTTATTTTTTGTAATATTAACTAGTTTTGCTCAGGTCGCCTTCACCTGAATATTCATATACGAACAAGCTTCCTATGTATATATTAAATTTGAGTTATATTAGAGGCAGTACGGACTCTCATTGCATTTTAATAATACGTTAAATAGAAACATATTTATTTTTACATATTCATTTTGGGAGTAACTTATGTATGTTGTATCCCTTGGAAAATAATTTATTTGCCATAGAAAACTATTAGTTCATGTTAAAATCACTACTGAATAACTCTACCAGTAATTAACCAAAGGTATAACAAGTAACATGAGTCAATAAGGCTATCGGGAACACCTCCCTGTAGGTAGACAAATCCACACCTTGGTTAGTCAGAACAGACGTTCTACTTCTCCTTTCCAGTCTGAAAAGGCCGGAAGGAAAGCTGAACATCTTGCTACTAACTTAACCTCGGGTGGGTGCCTCACCCAGGTCTCAGGCAAATTTACGTCCTCAGTCGGTCCCAGTCTAAATAAGGCCGGACAATGGGTACTAAGACTGGCCACAAAGTTTTCTGGTTTGATACGTTAGGATAGCATTAATTACTCCTCCTGGGAATATTTGTGTAACTCAATGCCTTACGCAGAGCACAGTAGACAGAGCCAGAAATGTAGAAGAGCTCTTCGAGAGACCCTCAGCACATTATATAATTTAAACTCAGAGAAAACTGAAAATCACAACTCCCAGCTCATTGAGAACATTGATATGCCTGCAATTAATTAGCCACAGTTATCAGTCACACTCTTTGGGCTTCTTATTAAGCTACCAGGCGAAGACCATCCAGCTATTGCATTTATTTTAAGAGAAAGTAACACCTTATTTATTAAGTATTGATAATCCACACACTATAGTAAGTCCACTCACACCCCGCAACCTGTTTTACGTCACTACTCTGCCGCAACTGACATCATCTGCTGTTCTAGTCATCACCTGCCCAGCAAGCCAAGCTGTTAAGCTGAGTGCGTCACTTCCTGCTGCATCACAGGTACAGTGTCCAGCCAAGCGTCCTGTTGCCAGGGTAGTGGATAACTTTGTCCCAAGTAGGAAACCAACACGTCCCACTATTTACAGCGGTCGACTCCAGGAAAGGGAACAAATCATTATCGTCCGTTATTCCAGGTGTAGATTACCTATGTCCCCAGCGAAACTGACTTTGCGCTTAACCTTGAAGTATCTGAGAGTGTATAAGTCCCAGGCAGCTTGTCTAAAAGAGCACTGCGTTCTTTTCGCTCTAGTGTTTACCTCTCTTTCCCATTGGCCTAGGCCGAAGTTAAGAAATTCTAGAACCTGATCAGTTTCCCAACATGGAGGAACCTCGACCTAGCCGGCATTCAGATTATGTATTATTGTGAGCTAACCTGGGCCGTTTTAGTAACAAGGTGGTAAAGAGCAGATATCCCGAAATGGGCAGGAGAAGGGTAATTCAGAAACGCTTCTGGATTGTAGTCATTCTAACACCCATTCCAGTGCAGAATGCTACTCCCCGCTTCAGCTTGTAGGGCTTCATAAAGGCACCCAACGTGGGGCACAAACTGCAATAGTTTAGAGTAGGTTGTTAAGATGAAGTCAGCAGCATGCTCATTGACCGCACCTTTGCACCTATGTACAGGCTTCAAAATAGTGTTAAATGTGGAGCCATTAAACAGCAATAGTTCAGACAAGGCTATTTGGAGCAAGTCAGTCACCCCCCCCCCCCTGAGTTCGCCGAAATAATCCCCCCCAAACACCCAATTGATAGCATCTTTTTAGCAACAGACTTCAAAATAGCGTTCAACATGGAACACGATGTTGTCTAGATCAGCCTAGACAACGTAGGCCTTTTCAGCCTAGAGTAAGCAAATAGTCTGGAAAGGACTCGTCTTAACCACACAGTTAACGTTTCCGCATTTACGACAGATGCCGGCTTTAGACCTTGCAAGGTAACACGGTTTGCATTTTGGGATAGATTAGTTTACCAGGAATCACAGCCAAACCCAGCCTTCACGATTGATAGCAAGAGTATGCTATTTTAATTGCCCACATACGGAAAACACGTGGTCGAAGTCACCTTGCTGCATGATTCCCCCACGCGTGGATTGCGCGCAAGACTTCAGGGAGTCTGATTAAACACCCTGTGGCCCCCTTCTGCAACTCACAGATTCATCATGTCGGACTCTGAGCGGAGTAGACACCACGAAACAGAGGAGGTAGCCTGTATATAACTATGCAGTAATACTGAAAAGTGGGGGGGGGGGGGGGGGGGGGGGGGGGGAGCGGCGGCAAAAAAAAAAAAGGAGTCAATAGTGCGATGAAAGTAGTTAACACGTTCACACCACAGTCTAATCCCAGTGCAGTGTTTCAGTTCAGTGAAGACTCACTCAAAACGAAAGAGCAATTTCCTTTTGTGTTCACAGGAACGAAGAAACAATTTCCACGGAGTTTGATTGCTTCTGCACTCTACAAGATGCCAAACTTGTGCTGTCTACCCAGGGAAAATGATGCACAGTCCGCACCCTGTGATTTTACTGTT
Organism: Dryococelus australis; assembly: GCA_029891345.1. Lineage (NCBI taxonomy): Eukaryota > Metazoa > Arthropoda > Insecta > Phasmatodea > Phasmatidae > Dryococelus > Dryococelus australis. Next base: position 7,463,605 of record CM056994.1, read on the forward strand.
CACCGGCCGAGCCACAGAGAATATGCATCAAGATCATCCAAGTATTATAGTACTATACAATCACCAAATGCAGCCTAAGATCACATTGTAAATAATAAAAATAAAAGTGTAACCTGTGTAGAGTAGTCATTAGTCAGTTTGACATTCATGACTTAAAACTTAGCTACGCTATGGTGTTGCTCTGACAGGGCCAGAAGTGTCTACACATTTGTTGTTAAGGGGGAACGGCAGAGCAAAGTAATAACTTAATCACCTCCTAACATCTATCTTAAGTGCAACTATTTAGCTTTAGTCAATTTTCTATTGATTGCTTACTTTTATTATTGACAATGTTAGGAAGCATTTCTTTAATTTTAATTGTACAAAATTATTTATGAAGTTCTAAATAGAGCTTCCCATAGTAAAGTAAGTAGAATAAATGTAGGAATACGAATAATAAGGTAGTAATTTAGGAAGCACAAGCTAGGCTTTACAAGAATGAACTTAGTGTAAACTGCAAAGCCGCAGGGGGAAAACTAAGCTGCTTTAAAAATCTACCCAGGTGACGTACGTAGAATAAGTGTGTCGATATGCAACATCTGACAGGGACGAAGGTTGGGGAAAGCTATTTTCGATAGTAACCAGCCAAGAAAGGGGTGCAGCGTGCCCGCGTCAACAGCTCCCTTCACCTGTTGCCTTGGTCCTCGTTTGTGTCTCAGGTGGAGGTCTGTGTAGAACTTTCGCGCCCTGAGGAATCTTACTCAGTTCCCTCTTCCTGGCACTGCGTTGTCTCGGTCACCTGGGGTGGAAGCTCTTGGGGATTTCCCACCCCGTCTCCTGGACCCTGCTGCGGCAGAATCCGCGCCTCATCCGCGTCCTCCATGGCTACCGGAACTGAAATGGTGGTGTTGAAAGATGGGGTACCGATGGGGTCACCCACCTTGATGGCTGGTTTGGTCTCTGGTCGCTCCCTGGTCGGAAGCCATTGACTTGTGTGGATTACCCTTGTCGAGAAGGAATGATGAATGGGCCGGGGGGTACTGGATGTACCTTGGCCTGTACGAACGTGATGCATGACGTCTCCTCCCCGGCTGGTTGGAGAGTTTTGAGACTGATTTAATTGCTTAGACTGAGGAAGAGCAAGTATAGCACGAGTATCTATCGAAGTAAATTCCACAACACTCTAGTGACTGCAAACTGAGTCCTGCCTCCTGGATAGTTCATCGGCTGTTCCACACACTAGGAACTCTAATCCACACCGTAGTTGGTAAGCCCAGGTGTTCTAATTCTCCTTGCAGTCGGCAAAGGCCGGAAGGAAAACAGAACACCTCTGCCACACCCAGGATCCAGATGTATCTGTCTCTCTCTGCCAGTCCCAGTTTGAAAAAAACCGGACGGTGGGTACTGATATTGATGGTGCTGTATCCTGGCAATACACTGTCAGGTTGTTGTTGCTTCTCGCTTCTCCTCAGAGTGCTTCTGTTCAGTTTGAATGCCTTACACAAGGCATGGTAAGAAATGCTGAAGCGTACCGCTTATACCACTATTAAATACTATCACGACTCATCGCTCATCACGTCAAGTAATTCTTACTTCAACCCACATGAGAATCAATACCCCAAACCAATACACGGATTTTGCGTGCCACTTAAATCTACCGGGCAACCGAACACGTGGTTTCAACTATGTAAGTCCATGTGCGGCCGGGCTCCAGAGTCAATCGTCTTGCTATTCTCTCGAGACACCCCAAGCACTCTCCAGTGCTGGGGCCTCCAGCGAACCACAAGTCCTCAGCAGCCCCCCCGCGGCTGCTCCCTGCGACAATTACAGTCTTCGACAATCTACGTTCACCTGCAAAAGCAGTTTAACACAAACACACCTGGCTGCTACAGCAAAGGAACTTTAACTTCTTTTTGTCTCTTCTAGACACCCGATTATTTGACAGTTTAAGTTCAGTATAATTTTCATTCAGTCTTCTAGTTCAACCTTCCTTCTAGGCTAGGAACAGGTAGTATACACCTGGCTAACGTAGGTTACTTTCAGTACTCCGTCTGCTTACTAGGAGATAGCACTGGTTACTGTATTTATTGAGTCCTCAATAAATACAGCTTTGTTCTCTAGCCATACTTTCTTCATTTCTCGAGTATTAACTACTTCGTCAGCTAGGAGTAATCCACACTGCGCACTACTGATGAGAACTGGGAACGTTTACATCCGAACTAGAGTTGACTGAAGACCCCCTTCTGGTGTACTCCACCCATTAGACAGCCGCCTGTTGTTTCCTCACCCGAGCACCTAGGTGCTGGATGGAAAGAACAGAGGAGCCACAACCACTAGGAATACTTCCATCCAAGGAGATACAGCAAGTCTAGGTTGTATCCCCTACCAGAGCACCCAGGTGCTGAAGCGGACATTTACTTGTGTGTTGCAGCCTGACCTTGGCTGGATATCACATCCAGTAGAAGCAGTGGTGGCTCACACGGCTCAACGTCTCTGATCTGCCCGCTAAGGTGGGGGATAAGTCGAGGCACCGAGCTCATGCTGCCAAGCAGCTACTGCACTACAATATTACAGGGAATAGTTTTTGTCCGTGGTGCACGATGTGTATTCTTCAGCTGCGAACCACACTCTATGCCTTATAAGATAAGGAATGGCCGACGGCGAAGGGAGCAAAAGATCACTCATTTTGATGCCAAGCAACGTCTTACCTTAACCCCTCCTACGAAGGAAAGACAGGCGGAATGGGACTGCGCCGCCACACTAAGGTTAAGAGCAATCCCGACTGCACCCATGGTGCATTACGTATCTTTCCTAACGCAAGTCCGTACAAGCCAAGATTACCATCCTGCCCTGAGCGGTATAGGGTACAGAATGGAAGCTAGGTATGGAATCGTCAACACCAGGCTTTGGAGCCAGGAGTCAGCGGACTAGAACCAATGATACTGTGTGAGCCATCTAGTACAACCCAACCAAAACCCGAGGACTGCAACCTCCACTGGGAATAATGTATCAACCCCAGACTGCGTGCCAATCCATAAACCAACACAACCCAGCAAACTCTCTAGCCAAAAACATTGTTGAGACGCGCACTTGGGCTAGTGCACTAAAACCACAATGATCGTGCCAGACAGTCTATAACTGGGCATGTGTCAAAACAAACAACGTACAAGAGCTCTCAGAGAAACCATTAGAGGATTAAATAACTTATGGTCCCAGTGTTCGGACCTTTGATGAAGTTACCTGGTAAGGCCCATCTGGCCATGACTTTTATATTATGGGAAGAGAACGTCCTCCTTGGATTATATTGCCCACGTCCACATACTAGCTCCCTTATCCCAGTCAACCAGATCCGCTGCCCTGCACCACCGCAACCAACATAGGATGCTGCCCCGCAGCTCACCCACCGTGTGAGTCAACCAGCAAAGAGGAGTGCCCATCCACTCTTATCTATGCAGGTACAGCGCTCACCTAAGCGTCGACTTGGGAGTGTGATTGATAATTTTGTCCCAGTCAAGATGGTCCACGTGGCCGGTAATCAATGTATAACGGCCTGCCCCCGAAACGGGGCTAAGTACCGCACCAATGTAATTAAGTAGCCACTCCTTATGCGCCCTTCAAATCTGACTACCCAATTCTTGTTGAAGTATACGAGAGTGCATAGAACCAGAATTTCCAGCTCAGAAGAACACCTGGTCCAGTTCTCTTAAGGGTTTACCCCCTTGTTCCTTGGTCTACGATAAAGAAACTTAAGTGTTCATCCCAACATGAATAAACCCCACCCTAGCCAAGCACCAACCCATATGCCTCACGCACGTACTCCCATTAATTCAACCTTGCCGAGTTGCCAAGTAGGTAGACGGAGATAGGGGATCATGAATTGAACTTAAATCCTTTGTTCCTAGAATTAGATTCAGTATAAAGCACACATTAACCATGTCTTTGAATCTAATTTCTTATATTAGGAAATTATAATAAATACATACACATCCCCCAACCCCCTCCCCTCTCACGCGCACAAACGACACTATCCGAGTGTCATAGTTACACTACACTTATATATAGGTTGTTTTTTCTGAGGCTTCCAAACTGAAGCCCAACGTGGTGCATAAACAACATTAGTTCTGACTAGGCTGTTCAGACACGCCAGCCACGCTCCTAATATGTAACCATGTTGATCACCATCAACTCGCAAAACTAAAAAGTGCTCACTAAAAAGCTTGAGCAAGGCTTCACATAAAATCGTGTTACTAAATAACACAAACCAAAACTGTAATTGACCGCAGCATCCCATCCCAGCCGAAGGCTGTAGTGCATCATTCTTTATTCTTCTTTTATTTTTTCATCCTCTGAAATTAATGTAACATCACTCACTATGCGTAGGTGTGTACCCACAGCTATTCCTAAATAACTAATCATCAGGCGGGCCAGATAGCCTAACCCTCAGCGCCCAAGATATGCGCCCTGGTGTGGTCGAAAACTATAAAAGTCAGGTGTCCTTACTAAATACATAGTATATCTGTACGAAGTTTGGTGATACTCGGCTGACACATTAAATAATTGGAGGGGAGACACACGCACAGGAAAGTAGGAAAGTAATCTCTCAAGCCTTTCTATACTTAGGAAAATAGGCTAAAATCAATATACATAAGATTCGGGATAAATACACGTATGTTACTGCTCCTGGGATGCAACTGTCAGTCTGCCAAATTGCCAACAAACCTTGCGATATCCAGAAACAGGTATCTTGATTGTGGAGCCTATGTCCATGACAACGTTCCATGCAGTTGCCCGCACTGCCTTCTTCTGGTAAAACATGAGTTGCTGTAGTGCATCCTCAAAGTTGGCCACAATTCCATTAACCTGCAGACACACTCACTTCATTAATCATGCACTGCTCACCCAAGTCTGTATTAGAACATACTCTTACAAACCCACATAAAACTACAGATCAAGCACTTAGTGCCGCTTTGTTTCAGCAACGCTACTGCTGACCTGAATCCCTCATATTAACGTCACATGGACAACCAAAAATTCATTATTTTATAATTTTATTAAAAAAACTGAACTTCAGACATTACATGTGACAACATTTGCAGTAAATAAAAAAATTACATTCCACAATTTTTAACATGATCATATCAAAATCACAATAATTATTTCTGTTTTTCGAACACGCAAATAAGAAAAACTATGTTGCAGTAGTTGGCTAATTTATAATGAATTATTACATAGTGAGATACCTTAAAATAATTATGAAATCACACACTGCTAAATTTTTAAATTCCAAATGACATGTAATTTCTACATATATTTTATGTGTAGTTTTTCCTAAAATTCTGTACCATAACTTTTACTAACATCTCAAAATTATTTAAAACAAAGCTCTCAGTTTCCCTTTTTCCAATGTCTTTAAATGGTCTGGTCTAATTTTAGTGGTATTTGTGCACTGTGATTTTGATATGGTATATTGCAGAAATTATAAAAATGTAGGCTGAATGTTTTGGTGGACATTACATCACACGATGCTCAAATGCCATCAATGCTTAAAAACATTCCAGGATTCAAGTAATGATGGCTAGAGGCACGATTTTGTGATAAATCGTGACAAAAATAAATAACACCAAAATATACAAGTTAAAACGCAAAATAACATGAAATACAGACAAATGCACACTATATCATGAAATTAGCTTTCTGCACAAGAAATGAACTCTTCTCCCATGTTATACACTTTGCCACTGTAAACAATTGCTACATGTAGGTAAAAATACCTTGTTAAAATATGTCAGACTTTTGTGACTTTTGCACTTTCAGATAGTACGTAAATATAACTGAATTCAAATGTACTTAATTACTAACATTCCTTACCGAACATAATTTATTTAAATTGTGGCATGTTTTATTTAATGTTTGGTTACATGCCAGTTTCTACAGTTGGTACTTTTCATGTTTACATTTGGCATGTTTTTAGTGTTAATTTCACATTATAGTAAATTGAAGTTAGTACACATTTCATATTGACGTTGAGGTTATGTCTTTAATCTCTTTCCATAATGCCAAAGCAAAAGGTATCTGTTAGTGACAGGCCCAAAGAATTTACAAATGACGGATTTTACGTTAGTGAACAACTGGTAACATGCAAATTTTGCAGCTGCAGGCTAGACTTCGAGAGATGCGATACACTCGTAAAACATATCACAAGTGGCAGGCACAGAAATGTGAAACAAAAAACAAAGCATTAGACGACAAATTTCAATAGGAGAATGTGTGACTTTAGCCAAAAATATGAAAGATGTAAAAGAAGAATTAATAATCAAAACCACAGAGGCATGCATGTGTGTTAATTTGCCGGTAGAGACATGTGATCATCCCAAATTTTCGGAATGATTTCACGAGTATTTTAAGGGCGGTGGTGATCTCTCGACAACCGATTGGCGGTGAAGAAAATTAATTCCTATTGTAGCAGAGAGAAAAACGATTGGCTGTAAAGGACAAACCTATGGCTGTGTTGTGCGACGAAACAACTGATGGGGAATTGTAGTGTTTTCAACGTAATTTTCAAGATTTCACAACCATCCACGTCACAGTCTGTAATTCTTGCCGCATCTGTAGTGTTGGACAGTACAAATGACACATCATGTTCCCAGGCAATAGTTGATGTTCTCGGTACGTATGAAGTGCGCTACGAACAGGTAGTAGTGTTTGTGTTCAATTCAGCATGATACATGAAAAAATGTGCCACAATACTACAGGGTTTGTTTGGGGATCGTTTACTCCATGTACAGTGTTGGGCAGACAAGCTTAATTTGGTTGGAGTTGTGTTGCATGCAAACCAGGAGGAACTTAATACTGTTGTAGTGAAACCGAAGAATGCTTTCATTAACACAAGAAAACTCAAACACCAGTACCAGAAATGTTTGCAGTCAAAGTATCCACACGCTCCTGCTATGCCAGTAGCCACAAAACTGACTGCAAAACTTGGTTTGAGTCAATTAATTATTTGAATGAACATTTATAAGATATTGTTGAGTTTCTTGACAAAATCAGTGAAGAAAATAGTGGGGTTAAATTTTTAAAAGAAATGAATGCAGAGGAGCTTAAGAGTCTTATGTACTGAAATGTTTTCTGTGAAATCGTTGTTTGCAGGTAAACGTGCATCTTGGTAAATAAAAGTTCTGGAAATATGAATTTTTGTCAGAAAAAAAAATTGTGGCCCAATTTTTATACTTTTGTCGTATTAAGTGTATTCTTGGAGAAAAAAATTTGTGCAAATGGTCAAACATCACATTTTTAAACTTGCCTAAGCAGTTTCCTTAAGCAACAAGAGAAAAGTACAAAGATACGGATGTAGTTTAATCTGTGGGCATTCATCACGTGTAATAAAACCCCTATGTTACAGATCTAAGTTTCACAGTACAGCGTTGCTACGGAAACACTGCATACCTTGTGCGTAGGAGCGATGTGGCGGTGGATCTGCATGTTACGGCCGACCGTATCGCTCCCTCATTTCTTGACCTTGGACACGCAACTACAAAGTCCCCTTAATGTGGCAAAAACACAAGCTTTGTTTGTTTCTGAGAACTGTTCATGTCTGATAGATTTGCTCACTTTTCTTGAGGGGTCAACCTACTCTACTGCTCATGCTCTGTCCATAATGCTAGAAGACATTCAAACCAAGTTTGATCTCTTGAATACTGGTGCGCTTTCTTCCACCCTGAATGAGCATTTGTGTACGTTACATGCAGTGAAGGAAAAAAAAAAAAAAGCAATGCCTTAAGCTGGCGGCACATAAACGTGGAGTGAAACTGGCTGAACTGCTCTACAGTGATCCATGTCGGAAAACATTTGAACCAGTGGTCTTCTTTTCAATCCCAGAAATGGGCGCAGATTTGGCATTGAAAATGCAAAACATCTATACATCTATAAAAACTTACCATCAGTATCACAACTCCACACAGATACCTTCTTACATCGCTACGTGGCATTCAAGAAAATAGTCAAAGAAGACATTTTGTCATCAGATACTAATGAAAATGACATTGCTCAGGTGCTTTGTTACCTTAAACGAAACTACAAAGAATTTTGTCTGGCAAGCATAAGAGCAAATTTGTTTCCTTACATCAAATGTATACTCAGAACGTTAATTTTCAAAGGACTCTGTTATAGTTAGTGACAGAAGGAAAACACTCACGCCAAAAATGTAGAGCATTTAACTATGACTGCCTAGACAAGAACGTGATTTACGTTGTAAATATGTTTGTGAAGAGGTTTATCGAGATAATTAAAACCACACAACGTAATTAAAATCCACAACTATATAATACATGTAAGTTGTGTGGAAAAAAAAAAATTAATAACACCAAAATCTGACAAAAATGAAACCAAAATGTTCTTAAAAATAAAACCACAAAATCTTGCCTGTAAAGATGGGTCAATTAATGCACTGACGCATGAAGTCTTTCCAACAATGATAAAAACCACTTCGACATCAGTAAGCCAGCCTTGCCACCTGATTCCAACTGAGTTTTCATTGATACTACGCATCACAAGACCCAAGATTGTACTGTCTGCACGGCTCAAGAATGGACATTCCAGCACGAGATTGTATTATTCACCGGCCGCAAGCTATGCATTTAAGGCACAGAGTACCACAGCATGCTGCTAGGTGGCTCCACCAGTACAATTTGCCGCATCTCGATTCTTCAATCCGGCCGGTGACGTCACACATTGACGAAGCTATGCCACAGCTACTCCCTCTCCTGCATCGCCCCTGTTCAGCTGACTGAAGGGGAAGGACCAGCCAGAGTATAAATAGTGTGATGCTTGCCCGCTCAGGAACAGTCTTCATTTTCTCCACCGCAGCCCTTGCCTGAAGATCTGACCAGTCTGCTCCACCTACCCTTCCTCCAATGCATTCGTGCTGAAGGAACAAATCTCCTTGGTCTCCACTGCAACCAGTTTGCCGGAGCCATCCTTCCAACCTGCTAAGTCTTCACCGCATTTGTGCCGAAGATCAACCTTAGCCAATGTTGTCTACACGCCTAGACGCTGCGACCTTTCTGGGCAACACACGCATAGGAAGTAGTGCCAGATAAGTTATTTTCATAGTTCTCGTCTACCCTACCATTCATAGCTTACGCCAGGCCGCATTCACCTGGCTCAGCGTAGGTTAAGCTTCCCATAACTCTTGTCGTTAGGAGGTAGTGTAACACCACACTGTGTACTTCCCGTTAAACGGAATAAACAGGAGTTTTACCACCTCAAGGGTATCCTTTCCCGTAGTTGTAATACCTCTCCCAGTGGACCTCGCGCCATTAGAGAAATTGTAAGTGACCGGGAAAATTACTCATATGCACTAAACACACCAGTTGAGTACCCACATGCATATTGGACAGCCACCCTTTTGTGCTCCCCAGAGTACAGAATGTTAGAGCCCCGACACTAGGTACATCAAGTCTCTTGAGGCCAACTTGCCTGCTCAGTAGCATACTCTCTCCCCTGTGTTTCAATGCCGGAGTTAGTGTTTTCTGGGTCTGGGAAGACTGCTTCATCCTGAGACACTCGCCCACGTGCAGAGACTGCCAACGGAGAGGCCTGGCTCTCAGTGCTCACCGTGTTTCAACGCAGAGTGCTGAGATGGGGAGACAGCTTGAGTCGGCAGGCACTGTACGTAGCGGAACATACGGTAGGACAACACATCACCTACAGTCACTTCGCGGATGTGAGAGTGTGACTCAATCCAGACGCCCTACTCCCATCAGAGTGGTATCCGATAGGTCAGACAGGTGCTAACTGCCTCTGGGTGCCTGCAGGAACTTACTCCCCTCCTCGTCACCACGATCGTGCAGTTCTCTCCCAAGAATCAAGCCCACTTTATTCTGCCGTAAAAACCTGTATGTCAATTATATTTAACAAACATTTTACACCTCATGGTTTAAGTGTTTCAGTGGCCGACAGCCCACTTAAGTAGCATTACGAACAGACACTCTCCACAGTGACGGTAATGGCTACTATAATTAAATCACGTAAAGATGCTTATCACAGTGACAGTGATTAAGAGACTTCGACATTACAGAGACATTTAGCTTTTTATAGTTTTACAATGATCATCTTTAAATTTGACTTGATGTGTAGGTAAACCTATATATGTCACTATAAGTTTTGAAAGTGAACATTCATTAGGAACTTACCTTGAACATTACAATGAAGATAAACAAAGTACACACTAGCTGTTAGACCTACAGCATAAGATGGACTTCCGCAAGGGATAGCTAGGCTAGTTTTTTTATGCTTTTAAGCACTTAATCTGAATTGATGTGTAGGCACACTTTTAAATATGAGATTACGTTTTCAAAGGGTATGTGTGAAGATTGCCTACAAGAAAGAAAGCCGTTTTGAAGGAGAGTATTTTTATGTAAATGATTTTAGTGTGTGTGTTTTTGTTTGCAATATCTTGTACACCTACTCAGCAACACACTGAGCATAAAAGCTTCCTTAATATGGTGCAAGATATTTTAACTTCCATTTTTAAGTGTATATGTCTTGTATCTAGTGACCATTGTGCGCACAATTTGCCACCTATTATAATACGACTCCGACTCATCGCCTACGAGTACTGCTTCCATCTTTACAGATGTGAGCAACACCTTGCCTACCCATACAGGCAACAGGAACTTCTGTGTTTTACATTCTCACCTGGAAGCACGCATCCTGGCAGGCATGACCCCACCCCCCTTCCTTTAGCATGACTCCAACAAGCTTCCCAGACCTCAGGCACAGCCGAGCAGACCCGATGAAGCACGAAGTCAGAACCGCTGACAAGATCATTCTCACGCCACCCAGGGTCGGTGGACGTTACGCCTCCCCTGCTCCCCGCGCCGGCAGCCAACAAGCTACCACTATATAAGTCTGGCCGCAGCCGAGCTCTGGAGTCATTCTTTTGCATCTCTTGCACAGCCCACAGCACTCTTAGTGCTCAGGAGCTCTAGAGAAGTTCGAAGCCTACAAGTACGCCTTCGCGGCAACCAGTTACGTACGGCAACGACCAGTCAACCCGGTGACATACCAACACAAACTTTCTTCTTTTAACTTCATTTGTCTCCTCTAGACACCTTTAACTAGTAGTTTAACTGTAACTCTTATTTTCTTCTAGAATCAGCTTTTCCCGTTTATTTAGAACCAGGTCACCTACACCTGGAACCACGCAGTTACCTTCAGCTATCCTCGACGTGGTAGGAGGTAGCACATGTCATGTGTCTATTGAACTTTCAATAAACACACGTTGCTTTCTACTTTGCTACTTTTATTTCCAGAGTACATATCTGTACTCACAGTTACAGGTAGATTACACTGTACATTGCCAACGGAATCCGGGGAAGTTATTACACCGAACTAAGAAATACACATTAGACGGCTACCTGTTTCTTCCCATCAAACACACAGCACTATTAGTGCTTGTGGGGAAGAAACAGTAATGCCCCAACCACTAGTAACACCTTCACACCAGGAGACACGACACACTCGGGTTGCTTTGCACCACTCACACTATTAGTGTGCGGTGACGGTGACCTGCAGTGCTGCCGGGTATTCTGGGTGGACGCACAACCAGTAGAGGCTTGGCATGACTACGGCTCAATGACCCTGATCAGTCCGCCTATGGTGGACGATCACTGGGGACTCTTATCGAGCCGGCCGACAAGTCGCTATTGAGGTACACTGTTAGTATTTCCGTTTCAGTGCACTGCGTGATTTATATAACTGTTACCCTATGCCTCATGAGAGAAGGAGTGGTAGGAGACGTATAGAGCAACACCTGGCTCACCCTGCTACTTGGCCGAGGAGAGTATCACACTATCCTACGCAGGATAGACAGGCGGAACGGGTCCGTGCCGCCAAACTCGGATGTCAAGTAGTCGCGCCTGCACCTGTAATATTGAGTTTCCAACGTGTGTTCGTACCAGCTACAAGCATCACCCTGTTGTCTTTAGCTTCTTAACCAGAGTGGAAGTTCGCCTAGGTTGGGACAACTTGGTCTTCTGGACGAAAGAAGCACGACTATGGAACATTCGTGCAGGCATTCACCCTGCTTAAGACTAAACTTACCTCAACTACCTAAATAGAGGTGAGAGTGTATCAGAACTAGCCAACACTCCTTGCCTCATCCCTGCTACCTAAGTCGCTTTTGGTCTAGCGAGTAAAATCTGTAACTAGTGTCCAGTCAGTCTAATCGGACACACGTCAAATGTCTATCAAAAGTTACTGACATACAGCTTTTTACAGCTACATTAAAAAAAAATTAATTAGCACATAGTTGAGTGACTAATTACTGGTGGATTAAGCTCATTGGTTCGTTCTACTGGAAACTGTACTGGATACTTTTGAATTTTTATCAGTCTAAATGTGATTGTTCTGCTTAAGTCACTGTCTTTGGTTTGCGGCTAAATTAAATGTGGTGCATGTGACCGGTGTATAACGAGTCCTAATTCCACGTGCACATAGTAGCGGTTTACGGCTACTGCACTGTCTTTAAAATTCGCACACTTACTGACGATCTTTGGTTTCACTTTCAACTAGCCTCCCCCTTGGACGAAGGGCAGCATGCAGAGGGTATGGCCATATATACCTGGTTGTGGATCTCCATGGTGATTCCTGTCACCAGCCAGGCGTGTGAGCGGCCTTGGCGGTACGTGGGGGCAGCAGGCATCGTGGAGCAACCTGGGGCGTCGTGGTGTCTGCTTCTGCGGCAACAAAGTGGGAGGGCACTCATTCAAGGAACGTTGAGGCAGTGCGGGGGAGTGTCAAGTCTTCCACACCGACTGCATGGGTTCCTACCCGTAGGGCGGAATGTTTCTCTGATGGGGCAGTGCGGGGGAGAAAGATCTCCACCCTGACTGCGGGCAGCACAGCTCGTCGTGGTACCAGGTCATGGGCGGCCTCAACGGTCTCGGTGGCCAGGTCCTGGGGCAAGGCAGTGGAAGGGAGATTCACCTCGACCTCCACTGCGGATGATGTACCTGTAGTGGGTGGCATCGATGTTCTCGATGAAAGCGGCCTCTCGGGTAGTAAGATGGCGGGGCGGAGCACTTCCAATGTGGCAACTCAATGTCTGGGTCTGCGGGTATTCCTTCATCGCAGGACCTGAGGATGGAGCATGTCTGTTGCAGCTCGATGCTCCGGGTAGCAGAATTTCCTGTGTAACAGGAGGATGGAACGGAGCACTCTTGTCCGAGCTCGATGTCCAAGCTGGTGGGTCTTCCTATGTGGCAGAATCTTGAGGCGGAGCACTACCAGTGTGGCAGCTTGATGTCCTGGTAGGCGGGTTGTCCTGCGTGGCGGGTTGTCCTGCGCAACAGGTTGCTGCCGGGACGGAGCACTCTTGTCCGAGTGCAGGCAGTTCTTCCTGCATGGCAGGGGGTTGAGGCGGAGCACTCTCGTCAGAGCTCGACATCCCGGGTTCCAGTGGTCTAGTGGCATCTTGTACTACTTTGTCGGAGGACAACTTCACTGAAGTTGTGATGGCCTCGACTTCGGCTCCGTAGTTGCACCAGGTGGAGAGGTAGGTGCCTGGGTGATTGTTACCCCTCTCACCCAAGGTGCTTCAGATTGCTTGCTAATGCATCTTGATCGGCGGGGTGTTTGACGGGCTTCTCTGTCATGTGGACTCCGCCAGAATAACTCGGAGCAGCTAGATTTTGTTTCGGCTGCTTCTCGGCGTAGCTGCATGGCGTCAAGGGCATTGATCTGATGGAGAATGCACCTTGGCGTTGTTCTACATCGGGCTTCCATGGTGCAATGTAACTAGGCCCCTTGTCAATCATGATGGGCATCGGTTCGGGTCTTGTCGAAGGTCCTGGCTCTGTATCAGGTACTACCCTTTTGGGCGGGGGTTCGTCTTCATCCCCAAGTATTGGCATGTCCCCTGGGTATGGTTGTATCTGACCTTGGGTGGCCTTACGAATCCGTCCGTGTATATCCTCGACCCAGTAGATGTTGTCTTGCTTGCCTACAATGCAGTACGGTTCACCCCATTTGTAAGCAAGGCTGGCGCTGAATTGGTTGCTGGCTTTGCTGAGTGGGTGACTTTGCAGGATGGCTTCCCCCTAATTTGAATTCTCTCACCCCTGTCTTCGGTTGGGGATATTTCTTTAAAATATAGCCTTTCTGAGTTTTCTGGGAGTGCATGGTACGGGCCAGGGCTGCAAGCCAGATATCCTTGGGTTGAGGCATATCAGTGGGTTCGCTCTCCCACTGCCAGTCGCCTGGTCAGTGCAATGTTTGTCCCAGGAGTAGGACTCTTGGACTGGTGTCGACTGCCTTGTTCATACGGCGTCGAAGAGCAAACAGTATGGTGGGGATGTGCTTATTCCAATGTTTGTGATCATTACCCACACTGATAAGGAGGCACTTCTTGATCTCCTGGTTCCTCTGTTCAGAGGGGATAACTTGGGGATGGTAAGGAGGGGTAGTCCAGGTTTCTACCCCACTCTTGGCAGGCGATTTGCCAGTGACGGCTCAAAACTGGGTGCCATTGTCTGTCAGTATGGCTTTAGGATAATCCCATCATGCGAAAATCTCTGCCTCCATTTTCCGCACGATTGGGGTGGTTTTTGGCTGGGTAGAGGAAATGCATCTACCCATCTTGAAAATTGATCCATTACGAGTAGGTAGCAATTTCCTTTTGTGCTACATGGATACGGTTCCATTAGATCTGCGGTGATGTGGGTCCAGGCCGTCTTGGGTCTCCGTGGTTTGCGGTGGGAGAGGGAACAGGGTATGCTTTGCCACAGCAGCACGCGATGCACTTGCTGACTGCTTTGCCACAGCAGCACGTGACGCACTTGCTGACGTACTACCAGACATCGCGGCTTATCCCATCCCAATTTTAACGGGTTTTAATATCCAGTAGGGTTTCCCTAATACCCAGGTGACCAACTTGGAGATGGTAGTGATGATGCCAGCATATATCAGCTCGTAGTTGCAGCGAAACCCAGACCTTCACTGCGAATTGGGCTGCCCACTACTTGTCCATATGATATCCCGTTGTGCAAATCGTTGGGGCTGTTCCCGTAGTAGGTGTCAGATGTCGGGATCTTCCTGTTGGCTTAAGGTTATTTGCAGTTGAAGAAGTCGCATTTGTTCTTCGGGACTTCTTTCGATCTGGGGGGGGGAGACATTTTTTCCTCCTCTTCCTCCTCAGCTTACTCCACCAACGTCAGGGAATGTGATAGGATGTCTGGCAGGTTGTTCATCTTACCTGGGCAATGTTGAACCTCGAAGTCGAACTCGGTAAGATACCGGCCGAGCTTAGCCTTTGAATTCCGGTGCTCGTATAGCCATTGGAGGGCTTTAGAGTCTGTCCATAGAATGAAGTGTTGCCCTTCGAGATAATACTGGTATTTCTTCATGGCCCAGATAACGGCCAGACACTCCTGTTCATTAATGTGGTAGCGCTGCTTGGTTTCATTTAAGCAGATTGATGTATAAGCTATCACATGAGGCTGTCCTATGTCTTGCTGGTATAATACTGCGCCCAGGCCATTTTGACACGTGTCCGTTTGCAGTATTAAGGGTCTGTCTCCTTACGGTCAATAGAGTTGAAGAATATTCTTGAAGCTGTTCTTCAAGACAGAAAATGCTCGTTGTTGTTCCGGGCCCCATTACCAATGGGTGTCTTTCTCGAGAAGTGGATGTAGTGGTGCCATATATTGTGCAAAGTTTGGAACAAAGTCTCGTATCCAATTACACAGACCCAGGAACCGTCAGAGCTGTCGCTTATTTGTAGGTTCTTCCAGTTCTCCAATTACTCGTATTGAACTGTGTTGTGGGAAGTTCCCCTCGGGTGATATGACGTGTCCCAGATAATCTATTGATGGCTTGCAGAAGAAGCTTTTTGATATCTTACAAGTCATTCCATGTAATTCGAGCCTTTCCAATACTCATTGCAGATGGCCCAGATGTTCCTCCCAGTTATTAGAGTATATTTCTACATTGTCGAGATAGGCGAAACAGAACTCGCTGATGTAACCTGTTATTACTTCTGCAGACATTAATTGTTGCAATGTTATGGGGGCGTTTTTCAAGCTGAAAGGCATGACTCAAAATTGTAGGGTTTCGCCCTCGGGGTGTCAATGCCGTATACTTTTGACTGTTCGGATGGACCAAAATCTGCCAGTATCCAGACTCCATGTCGAGAGTACTGAATATTTTGCTTTGCCAATATCTCATAGTGTATGAGACAAGTTTATAGGTGGGGGAACGATCGGGTGGGAGACTTTTTGCAAATTTGTAATTTACGTAAAATCACAATTTCCCATCCTTCTTAGGTACAAGGACAACATGTGAGTTATATGGGGAATTCAATGACTGCACAATGGTCCTTCATGTCATTGGCCTGCTCCATGATGAGGTCACGGCGGCGGGCTGACACTCTGTATGGACGGTTGTAGACTGGTACGCGAGTCGTAAGCCATATTTCATGATGTATGGAATGTGTTTGTCGTAGCAGTCCTCCTTGTCTGAATGCGGGGGCATGCTCATCTAGTATGGCTTTTAATTGGTAGAACTATGGTTCTACGAGTACATGTTTAATGATCATCGGGTCGATGGGCATTGGCAGAATACCATCTGGGTTTTGATCCCAGTTTACAGTAACACGGTTGGTTTCTCCAAGATAGGCTCTACATTGTCACTGATCTAGAATGCATTGATGGCGGATTAGCCATGGGCACACTAATATTACTGATTCGGACATGGTTGGTGATACAATAAATTCTGTTGGCGTAACACTACTTTAAAATTTTATATTCAAGGTAATTCTGCCAGTTACATCCAGGGTAGCATCAGGTTGCACCATTCTAACTATTTTGTTTTGTGATCTTAGCTCGGGGAGCTGGTTTGGTGTTAGCAAATTTCTTCTGATAAAATTTCCGGTAGTTGCAGAGTCAAGCAAGGCTAGTACCCTATCGTTATTTACCTCCACCTCGATGTGTGGGGCTACGAGAATTGGTGCTTCCTCGCTTAATCCCTAGAGGATGGGACCTTGTAAACCAGGGATGGTGGCCCGCTTTATACCCCGGCATCGGCATTTCCCGGCTTGGTTCCGGAAGTTCGTTTTCCAGCTGATCGTGTTGGGATATTTGACTGTGTTTTGTCAACTCGTTTGGCGGAACGGCAGCTCCTTCTGGTTTCTGAGGGCAGTCCTTGTTCCAGTGCGAGGGGTTGTGGTTGGTATGCCTTTAGGAGGGGCAGCAAGCGATGCTCATACATCAGGGGCCTTAGCTGATATTGGTTTATCGAGGCTTGTCTGGGCTGCAAAGTTTTGCTCAGCTTCTCAAGCTCGATCAATTAATTCATCCAAGGTCATGGGTCTTGCTATTAAGAGTACGTTCCGGAGATTTGGCAGTAACATTCGACCGATGGAACGAACTGCGGTAGCTTTGTCGACTCCGGGGAACACGCGTCGAAACATTTGTTTTTTCCTTCGTACGAAGATTTTTGCCTCTTTGTCGAGTACCTGGGTCTGGCTATAAAACTGTCTCGTTAACCTAGCCAACACCTCCTCACTCCTGAATTCTGCCGCTATCCGGTTACTGAACTGCTTCCATTCGGTAAAAAATTCTCAGTATCTTTCCCACCATGTGAGGGGGAGGCCCTTCAAATGCAGTTGGCCCCGGTCAACCCATTGTTTCGGTGGCAGGTCCGTTTCTTTGAATTCTTTTCGCATTCCTGCATGAATGATATGGGGTCTTTGTGTGGGCGACCTGCAAAGTCGGTTATTTGAATATTGTCGTCTCTACCGAATAGCTGGACGGCCAGGTGCCATTCCAGGTTGGATATATATCCGGGAAGGCTTGGATCTGCGGGAGTGAGATGTGTTTTCTTTGACATCTCTCGCACTGGTAGGCCATCCCGGGCAGAGATGGGTTTGTCGGGCCACCTTATGCATAGGTGGTGATAGGGTTCACTGCACGTCATGCATCTGATGTGGTTTATGCCACGCCCTGGGCACATAATTTTGCTACAGAAACTCGTTGGGTGTTGACAGCAAGCGGTACAGCAGTACTCTAACCCGTCTGTAACTCGGGTCTCTTCAGACCAGCCTATGCAGGCATAATGGAAGAGTTTAGTGCAGTAGGTGCATTCTACCTTTGGTGTATCATGGCCTGGGCAGTCGGCATAGCTACACTGTACGTTGGATACGTTGAGTTAGTTGTCTGAGTTCTCGCCGGCGACGGCAATGACCTCTGCATCTAACATACTAGTGGTTAAGGGTGCCACAGAGTGTTTTGAGGACTCCCCGAAGTCCACTTGACTGATCGTTTAGACCCTTAGTTCTCGGGGTATGATTGGTCTAGTTCTTGCAGTTTACTGCGCACAGCTAATCGTCTGATGCCCTACGTTGGGCGCCAGAAAATCTCTTGACATGTGCCCGGATAGACTACAAGACACGATGGTCGAGGATTTTGACCGCTAGAGCAAAAGCGGGTTGGTCTAGATTAAATTGACTGCGAGAGACTAGGGGTGTTGGTTAGTTCGTAATTACTATTGCTTCTTGGGTGCCGTATGTGTAGTGGGTTTTACCCAGATGTAGCGAGCTTGGCCTATGCTGAACTGACAATTCCACAGGTGAGCTTTGTTTGTCCAGAAGTGGAAGTTATCCCAGCCGAATTCTGTAGCAGTACCGATTAACAACCCTTTTACCACGGGATGGCACGAGAGATGAATTTGTATACACGGAGATACAAATATGATGGTTACCGGAGCAGCAGATACTAACTCGTACCTGAGTTGGGCACAGCAGTCCCGTTCCACCTGTCGCTCCGGTGTGGGTTGAGGAAGTGCACTCAACTGTCTGGCGGCAAGGAACGCTGCGTTTCGTTCCCTACATTTACAGCTGTGCCCATGGTCGTAAGGCATAGTGTCTCTGCTTACAGTATGCTAAGTACATCTTGAGGTGAACAAACTAAACACAGTTTATAGTGTCAGTCTCGTTTTGGCTTGCTGACCAGGTTCTGTTAAGTCTCCACTGATCCCCCACGCATGCGGACTGATCAGAGACGGGGAGCTGTTTGGGTCACCAATGCCACCACTGGATGTGCGTTCACACAGAGATGGACAGGAGGTCTCAAGCTACAGATATCCCAGCACTAACAATGCTGTGGGATAAGGTAATAACTCGAGACTGTCGCTTCTCCCTGGGTGAAGGTGTTGCTAGTGGTTGTGGCTCCTCTGTTGCTCTCCGCCGGTACTGGTACAGTGCTGTGGCAGTTGGAAAGCAACAGGTGGTTGTCTAATGGGTGCGTAGAAAATATGATGGACCTCTGAGGGGCGCCCGCTGTTGAAGTTAATTTGGTTATATCAGTTACCCGGTTCTTGTCAATGGTGTATGTTGCAACCTGTATCCATCAGGCAAACAGCCAGATACTCTAAGAAATAAAAGCTGTAAGGTAAGAAACAAAAGTATGTTTATTGATGGTTCAATAAACATGCGACGCGTGCTATCTCCTACCAGGCCAGGTGTAGGCGACCTGGTTATAATGGAAAAGTGGGAAAGAAATATCTGAATGTGAAAAGATATAATACTTCTAAACTTGTCTCAGAAAGGTGTCTTGAGGAGAAAAAGTGAATTTAACGTGTTACAGAGTGTGTTCGCTGGTTGACTGATCATCAACGGTGAAGTAGACGCAGGGGGTGTACTTAATGCTTCAAAGTTCTCTAGAGATCCCAGCACAGAGCAGTGCTGTGGGAAGTCGCAAGAGGAGAACAAGACAAGAATGACTCGAGCTCGGCAGCACCCTGACTTATATAGAGGAAGCTTGTAGGCTGCCGGCGCGGGGTGCGGGGGAGGCGTGCCGTCCTCCTGCCCTGGTTGGCGTGGGAATATTCTGGTCAGTGTTTCTGCTTCGTGCCTCGTCGGTGGCGCTGGGCCTTGCCCATCGAGGTCTGGGCAGCTTGTAGGCTCTCAGCACGGGGTAGGGGGGTAGCGTGCGTACCGGGTTGCGTATCCTCCAGGTGAGGATTCGCACATAAGTTCCTGCTGCCTGTAGGGTAGGCAACGCGTCTCTCACGCCTGTAATGGTGGAAGAGGTACTCTTGGTGATGAGTCGTAATTGTATTAGATTAGAAGAACAAGCGGCACGCGTCACATTAATATCACTACACAATAATTCTACATTTTCTTTAAATTGTTACACGAAAAGACTGTAATATTGGAGAATTACCTCCATTCATCAATAACAAAAAGAAATTTAAAAAAACTTCAGCTTTTTAACACTTTCTGAAGCAAGGAATTTTCTAATACAGTCCATTCATAGTTCCTTCCAACTTTTCTGAAGCCTGGCCTGCTTAAGGTTTATCTTCAGGCTATTCTTTCACCTCATGCAAACAAAGCCTAACTATATCTAGATAATTACACCAAGGGAACAACGTACCGCATTTGTGCGCACTCAGTTTACTAATACTTTTTACTAGGCATTACCTATACACTTATTTTCTCTCTTATGTATTCCTATTAATTATAAATTAAATATAAGAAAAATTTAAAACTAACCAAAAATACGATTCTTTTATATAACAGAAGTACAAAATACTTGTGATAAGTAACATTCAGGAATCATCAAACAAACTGACTGGTTTTTCAAAATTTGGATTCAAAAAGTGTAAAAATACTGCCAACTGACTATAGGCAGATAATCCAAAAACTTATGTGAATAAACTAGATCATGTGGTAGTACTGACCTGGGAGACCATGTTCTCCATGAGCTGCTTCCCGGGGTCTGCCCCTCCCTGGCTCAGGTCTGGACCGCTGCAACAAGCAGCATTGGGTGGTCTTGACAAACAACCCCAGAACAACTACAGCAGAACTCTGTTACAGTATCTCCTTGCTGGTAAACTGTCTTTACTTGATCTCTGAAACAGAGACTTGTCCTGTTATGCCTGATTCACATGTATGGCAATCCCATCAGACAGACAGATTGGAAAGCTGATGTACAGTATACAATTAAAACTCATCCTCATTTCCCACACACAACATGCCACAAAGCCGAACTTACACTGAAATTTTTGCTCACAGCAAGAGCAGAATACGTTTATATCTTCTAGAGGTTAATGTTCCACGTGTATAAACCAATAATTTCATTTGGTGTAGCAGTCTACACTGCTTACAACTTAAATGTATGCACTATACTTATAATTATTTATAAGAATCCTAAAGTCAGGGGTTCCTACAGGAAGGGGTCCATGATTGAAGCTGCATCATATAAATTTTAAGGGGTTTCGGAAGAATGGTTTTAAATTCACGTGTTTAAAAGGGATTCTTCTGCATGGGATAAAGATCTAGGACTGAATTTGATGGGAGGAAAAAGAAAGCAAGTCATCGGAAGTATTGATATTGCCTCTACGAGTGGGTGGGAGAACGTCCGTAGGGGATGGGGGCATAGGTTAGAGGAAGAGGTGCAAAGTAGCCATGTGCGTGCAAATTACCACTACCCACCCGTTTCCCCGGAAACGGCCAGTACCACACGAATTCCACCACACCCGTGTCTAGGGAAGTTCCGGTCAGTCACGTACAGTTCACATGAATATGAACGTCCATTGTTTTTAGTTGTGCAGCTTTTGTGTCCGTACATATTTTTACGATAACGTTTTCCAGGAAAGTTAAAGGTGAAAATATTTTGCAAGAATGTCAATTCAAAAATGCCTAAACCACAAAAACTTTTAAAGTAAAGATGTCTATGATTAATGTGCAATGGCATAGTAAGACAGGACAATTGGTCGGAACATTACAGGAAAAAACTTGCCTACAAAACTAAAAATTATTTACATGTAAAATACAAAATTATAGAGTTACACATCAGAAGAAAAATCGGAGAGGCGAATTAATTAATAGCATCATCAATCAGTACTCGTCTGCATAAATGACTATCCAATTCTTCTCAGAAGTTGCAGAGGGCCTGCGTTAGTGTAGCGGCTAGAGAGAAGGAAATCTGGGTTGATCCCCGGCTGGGTCGCTCCCGAATTTTCACATTTGGGAATTGTGCTGGACGAAGCAGTTGGCTGGAGGGTTTTCTTGGACAGCTCACATTTTCCCCCGCCCTTGCATTCTGGATTTTGGGGCTGCTCCATATCCACCTCATTTCATCCTCATCAGCTCTCCAGATGTTGATGTCAAGAGTCGCCCGAATGCTCTGAATGCTCTGCTCAATAAAAAATGTTTATTTTTGTCTTTATGATGCAACCCTGGAATAATTTGCAATCTTGTATATACTTAACAAAATATCTAAAAACAGCTAAGGAGTTCAAAGTTGCACCTACCTTAAACTGCTTTGTCTGAAGATGTGTTTGGAATGTTTACAAATGCATGGAATGCTCTTTTAAATTTACTGTTAGTCACTATTATGACAATAGTATATAATTATACAGTAGTTGGTGGTTTGTTATATCTTTGTTCATCCACAACACCATCTCGAGGCCGGAATGTGTGTCACTACATGCCCTCCTTTTTTTTTTTCAAAACCCTGACTGATGTGGCCTTACTTCATCCCTTCTACTCCTCGCCCCCCCCCCCTTTTTTTTTTCGCCAAAAATATTGTGAACTTGTTTGGTAAATTGTTTAAAAATTAATGTGAGAGGTTAAAACCATTCATTTTATCTGCAATGTATATAAGTTCTAAGTTGTATGGACATTCTACTGTTCATAATTATAATGTACTGTCACATTTCTCAGTGAATGCATCACTGAACTTCGTAATGCCCCGACCTTTCAGATGGGGTCCCACAAACCATATTAGAATCTTTTTTGTTTATTTTAATTGTTTAGGAACGCCTATTTTAAAAATGCAATTAGAGCTTTCTGGAAACATTACCTTACGGTACACTCAAAAATCCATAATGTTTCACATTTTTTAATGCAGCTTATTTCATAAGTATTAATTTTAATAAATAAAATTAATTCAAGCCATTTGCATCCTATGTAAATAGTGCTACGTTTTTGCTTTTCTTTGCTCATACATAATTTGGGTGCAGTTTGATAGTTTTCATCTTTTTGGCTTGGAATTAAACTTTCATATATGTTTTTTAATTGCACAATTTGGGTTAAAATAGTTAACAGCACCACAGTCATAAAAGTTTACCAGGGAAATTTTTAATGCAAATTATTTTATATGTCTTAACTTTGAAAATTTAATTTATACAATTAGCATATTTGATGTATACAGTGCTCCGATTCTACTAGTTATAGTTCACTTTTACACTTCATTTCATTCTTACAGGAACTTTTTTATTTTAATTTTTTTTTTGCTTAGGATCAAGGTTTAATTTCTATTCTTTGTGTGTTTATTGCATAATATTACAGCATGTGTAGCAGTCAAGCATGGTTTACTATCATAATGTGAACCATTGGCATAAATGTGTTTAAACAGACACATCTAAGAAATTAAACAGTTAAGCTTTGTGCTCGCTCCACGACAAACATTGCCAAATCAAATGGACTCGGCCGATCATAAAACTAAAGAGACATTTTATGGCTTGGAAAAATTTGCACTCACTACAAAAATATTATTGGAGTAAAATTATAAAACGCAATTAAATAAGCAAATGATGTAGAATGAACTATGCCTCTGGTCTGTACTTTGGGTGCATGCGTGCTACATAGCATGCACGAACAACAAGCAAAAAATATGTGAGAAAAAGATGAGGGGGGGGGGGGGGGCATCCATGTTAAAGTAAATTTTTTTAATACATTTATCAAATAAATGCAGTTTCGAAATAAACTAATAGGTACTACTGATCTGCCCATTTTTTGGAAGTATAAAACATAGTAAAAGATAGTTTCTTTAAAATAATCAATAAAAATTTGTAGTTTACTAACCAGAAATTTCTAAAATAGAGTAAAAATACTGTCTAATTAGCTGTCTATCATTTACTTCGGGAACTTGGGATTAAAAATAATTAATAAGCCCAGTGTTGACTTAAACAAATCTACTAATCAAACACCATAATAAATAGGATTACATGGGAACAGTGATACGTTTGGCATAAATGTGAACCAGTATTCATAAAGTTATTTTACCCTTAAGTACGGTATAAACAATCCATCATTTTCTATGTAACTACATACTGAATTAAGTACTTTGGCTATGAAAGAATTTTGATTACTGAACTATTTGGCAAAACTACAATTTTTTTATATATATATATTTATATATACATATATATATATATATATATATATATATATATATATATATATATATATATATATATATATATATATATATATATATATATATATATATATATATATATATATATAACCTTAAAGTTAGGTAAATGATTGGAAGAAGAAAATATGTAACTCTGTTTTGTTGCCAACTTACAAACTTCATACATGTTTGTTGTTCACAAAAAAAAAATAATTATAATTTTTTTAATGATAGCTATTCCAGCATACTGTATATTCAAGTGCATAAACTGTACTACTATCATCTATGTTACCATTAACACAGTTCCAGATGCACCTACAGTTTAGTCCTGGAATTAAATCAGAATTAGTTACAGTGTATCTGTGCCCTGTATTTGTAAGAAAGGTCTACTGCAGAGTGAAAAGATTTGAGCAGCTCTTACAAGGGTGAAACAAGGAGGAAATGATACAACACCGGAATGCAAGGGTAGAGGAAACAGGAAATACCAGAGAAAACCCGCCAACCAGCAGCATTGTCCAGCATGATTCCAAAGTGTAAAAATCAAGAAATGAAACCACCGGGAATCAAAACCAGTTTGCCTTGGTGGAAATCCAGTGCTTTTGCCGCTACATCACTATGGCCGCAGGCATCCACAGTCCTGATACTGTAGCAAAGTGCAGATACTAACATGACCACAAGGCTGACATCCATGTCGTTAATGCTCTGCATGACAATGTCTAACTGCTGGGTTTCAGTTGCATGGGCCAGGTTCGACAGCAATACCAGCTTCTTCTCTGAGAACCTCTTGCCCCTGCAACAACCGCAAACCTGCGCAACAGCACGCCAACACAACCAATCCACATCACCTTCATCATACACAACTGTTTCAAGTCTTTGGCCAAGTGAGTTTCATGAACTGCCTTGTGTTCCACCTCTCTCTCAATCCTCCGCACAGCTACATGTGCACGTGCACACATGCATGTGCATGCACGCAATGCACACACACACACCACTCATTTAACCACTCCACTCACATCTCTCTTTGTGAACCGTGAGGCCTTCTACCAATATCTGTAATGGTAATTAATTACATATCATGTATTTGTTTTTATTCTAGGTTTGACATGTCCTGCAAGTTAATTTATTAAAGTCAATTTCATATTTGTTTACATTTTGAATTCTAAGCATCATACCATTAATGTGTTTATTAACAGTGCGTATATGAATTTATTTGTTCAGTTACATTTCAAAGACTATTTATTATTCTTAAACTGATAATATACTACGTTTCTGTAATGTAATTAAGATTTTTTTAAGTTAGCATCTCTATGTAGGATTAATGGTTGCCTAAGAAATTTGTATTAGTGTATGTGCCGTGGTGGCACATTTAAATGTATGATAAGAAATTTTAACTCAGTTTATACATACATACATACATCATAAGATAGCTTATCTTTGTTCATGATATGATTTTTCAGGTCATGTGATGTACAAGGAGAAGCTTGAGCACCATTTAAGACAGTGGTTATGTAATTATGATGTTAACTTTGACGCATGTCACACTCCTGTGCATTGCACATGCGCGCTCTACTTTTCGACTTCGCACCACCATCACACGTTGATAATAATTAGGGGCAAGTCCCCACTCCCACAGGCAATAAATCTCATGCCTACAGGGTTGGTCCCAGCATTACGGACAACTAAACACACATAGATAATTAATTGAAATTGTACCGGCCACTCAAAAAGCGGACATGTAGTCGCCACCCTCAAGGAAGAAATTGTGTTACCAACCGAGCCACCGACACGGCCAATCAGAACAAGCTAGTTGGCAGGGATGGTGCAAGGGGGCAGCTCACTGTTGCAGATGTCGACACTGCCGCCCGAGCCTCATGGAGAGGGGGTAATGTCACCATCAGCCTCAAAACAGGGAGATAAATTGTGGCGCGCCCCACAACCCTAAGTTAAACAGCTTCTGTGACACGAGGCTATCAACCCCTGAACCCCTGGGGCAGCCTACACACAGAAATTTTCTGTAAATACGGAGATGCGAAACCGCAGCTCAAGAGTCATCGGCGGCCCGCCGATCTGAGTAAGGTCGGAGGGCACACTCCAGTCTGTGTAAGACTCTCTAAGAAGTCTGCAAAGACTCTCCTCGTCTGCATAAGGCTTCCCTGCTGCAAAGCAACCTCAACCAGCGCCGAGGAACTAAAAAAGCTCTCTCTCTCTCTCAAACTGCCAAAGCACATGGAGAAAACGCACCCGAGATTGGAACAATCTCCCACAACGCCGTAAAGACGTCCACTCCAGGCAACCAGAGGTATATCTACGTCCCTGCACCTGTTTCCTTACTACCCAGAGTCAATCCATCAAACTCCGCTGTAGCAGTTTGTACAGTCATCCCTTCTGGACAACCACCCCTTGACACGCAAATCAAATTGCAATTTACACGTTTGAATTTATTTATTCACATTTCATTCGCACATTCACCTTCACCTGCATTAAAGTTAATAATATTTAATTCAATTGTCCTTCTACGTACAGAGTCAGACATCTCCTTGGCATTTCCAAAGTATTTGAATAAATATGTTTATGCTCAAACTGAAGCCCAAGCTACTCAATTAATTTTAACCTCAATCCTTTAAATGGTAATTGTGATATTTCTATCAGTAATTATTGTGGTTCTTTAAAACAAGCAACCGCTCTGACATAGACACGAGTGGGCCGAACATTCTTGGCACTCCTGGCTCCTGAATAAGGCTATAGTGTGTACAAGACGTAGGAGCTCCTGGGAGGCGTCCGGAACACCTGCACCTGCCTAGAGATACGCTCACGACTATCCAGATTGTCTTAACCCGCTCATTACCCTGGATTGTCTGAACAAGACTGAACCCAGGAGGGCTTGAACTACAGTGGATAGACCAGGAGTGTGCTGTCATGACTGAGATTAGTAATTGGGAGCCAAGAGCTATCTATTTTGTTTCTATTAAAGAATAGTTTTCTAATGCCACGCAAGGGTGGAGGAGACAGTAATCAGCTATCTAGCCCGACGAGCCCTACAAAGAAAGTTGAATCTACCCACGACTACTGCGACTCCCAGCCCGTCCAGTGAGCCTCCACAGAACTCCCCAGCCTACTGACCCCTTTTTAATCAGCCCAAGGAACTACCTCCTATAATAGAGGGCAGTAACTCATTTCTCGATTCACTGCTAGGAATTTGTTGGCCCTGGCCCAATCTGGAATACTTAGTTACCTTGAGCCGGAGAAACCGAGCTCGAACCTAGCCCCCCCATCTGAACCATGCCCTGTACGCACCCATCCAATTAGCACGTGCCAAATATGTACTGCCGCCAGTAAACTAGTAACTGTTCTCATTCCCCCAAAACCAGCTAGTTCAGTAAGGTGGTTACGATTATGCCAGACTTTATCCTAGAAGGAAAACCGACTAGGCCAGCCCTGTACAAACGTCCAGGCAGCATCCGAGAGACCGAATGGGAACTGCCGCGAGAGAAATAGTTCATCTCCCTTTCATTAATTTAGCATACCCATTAATTACCCTTTTATATTATTTAATGACTCCTGGCATCATAAATACTTGCAACCTTTATGGTGAGCAGGACCAAACTCCCTGGGAAGGAAGTATATGTGGTCAAGCTCACCCTGAGGTTTGATTACCCTCCTCCATTTACCAATCCTTGATCGAGCCAGTGTCCAACAAGATCTCCCAACGTCCAACGTGGGTAGATCAGCGACCCTGCCAGGCAAAGTAAATTCAGAACACGACAACACTGCAGTAAGAAGTACCTAGGTCACAACCTAGAGGAGGGAATCAGCACTCACGCTCGTCGGATACACTTTCCATTATCCATAAGGCCTACTAGCTAGTAGGAAATCACAGACAGCCCCGGCTAGAGGACACACTAAAGTGTGCACCGAGCTGGTGGATGAGCCCAGCGAGTGAGGCATGCGTGCACTTTGACAGATGACATCTTTTCAACAATGATTTTTATGACTTCGCCTCATCAGTAAGCAAGCCTTGCTGCCTGATTCCAGTGGAGTTTTCATTGTTGGCAGCATCACAAGATGCAAGATTGTACTGTTCACAATGGTAAGAACAGATGTTCCAGCCCGAATATTGTATTACTCACCGGCCACCGAGGTTATGCATCCAAAGAACTTCAATACCATAACATGCCGCCAGATGGATCTACCGGTACGTTTCGCCACATCTTGTTTCTCCAAGCCGGCTGGTGATGTCACACCTTGAGGAAGCTGTGCTACAGCTACCCCCTCTCCATCACCACCCCTATCCTGCTGACTGAAGGGGAATCCCATCCAGAGTATAAATAGCAGGTCGCTTGACGTATAATTTTCTCCACCGCAGCCCTTGCTGGAGAACTTGACCAGCCTTCTCGCTTCGTTCCTAGCTTTACCCGCCCTTCCTTCACTGCATTCATGCCAAAATAACCTCCAATTGTTGGTCTCCACTGCAACTTGTTGACGGAGCCATCCTTCTAACCTGCTTAGTTTTCACTGCATTCATGCCAAAGATCCAATTAATGCCAACGTTGTCTCCACACCCAGACACTGCGGCCTCTTCTGGGCAACGCTAGTAGGAGTATTACTAGTTTAATTTCATTTTATAATGTTTGTCTACCCTGCCATTGTTAGTTTAGCCCAGGTCGCCTTCACCTGGCTCAGCATAGGTTAAGCTTCCTTAAGCTCTTGCCAACGTTAGGAGGTAGTGCGACACCACTCTATTTACTTCTGTAAAACGGAATGAATAAACAGACATTTTACCGACTCAGCGTATTCTTTCCCGTAGTTGTAATTCCTCTCCCAGTGGACACCACATCATCCAAAAGATTTTAGGTGACCAGGGAATTTTATTTATACAGAAATACACCAATCAGAGTAATCACACCCTTATTGGATAGCCACCCTTTTTGTGCAACACGTTGGGCAGAACGCTAAAGCCCCAACACTAGGTACTCAAGTCTCGAGGCCAGTTTGCCTGCTCAGCGGCTACTCTCTCCACCACGACAGCAGGTGCCGAAGTTAGTGTTCACTGAGTTGGGGGTGACAGTTTCCTTCTGAGACACTCACCCACATACAGGGATTGTCAACCAGCGAGCGAGACCTGACTCTTAATGTCCACCATGTTCCGACGCCGAGTGCTGAGTGAGGTATACCGCTTATGGTCGGCAGACGCTACACATGGCTCTACACCAGGGTAGGATAACACATCACCTACAGACTTTTCATGGACGTGAGAGTGTGATTCAGTCCAGATGCCCTATTCCCGTCGGAGTGGTACCCGAGAAAAGGTGAGAGATGTGTTTATTGCCTCTGGATGTTTACAGGAGCTTACCCCCTCCCCCTCCCCTGACTTCACTCACGAAACATTCACCGAGGGATCTAGCCCAGGCATTGCGCAACCTAAAGATATCAGTCACACCGGAGATTCCTGAGGACCTCTTCCAGGACCCCATTCGTCTCAGCAAGGAAATACATCCCCTGCTTGCAGCATATGTAAGCAGTGTGGTATGTACACTCCTCTTGGTTGGGGAAAATATTAAATTTAATTAAACAGTTTCACAAAATGCTTCACACAAAAACTAAGAGATTGATGTAGGTCGGAGTCAAGACACAAGCCCAAAGGTTAATTTACGTGAGTTTAGCATGTGGGGCGGCTAGGCATGGTATCTGCCACGTTGGGCCAGGGGCTTTGTAGTAGGGGCTTCTTAGCGTCCACTCTGGGATTCGAACCCAGGACTTTTGATGTCAATCGAAATCTGAAGCTAGAGGTAAGCGTGTGAGTGGTCGGTGTTTTGATCATGGAGGAGGACAACGACTAACAAGGTGCTACAATCATGAAGAACATTTGAGAAATGTCAAAACAAACAGGATTTAATTACGGGTTGGGGCTTTGCCTTTGTACACCACTGGTCTGATAGGCTTTCTGATGGGCACAAAGTCTGGGGTGGTAAGCACTATAGGTTTCTGACACCTAGCAGTGTTGCTCCTTGATGCGTAGTCTGGTTGACTGTAGAGGATGGTGGCTGAACAGTGGCCAGCGTGAGCTGCGGCTGAGTAGTGCAGAAGAAATCCTCAAAGTTGTAGGATGGTATGTGACTGGGATGGTAGTTTAGTAAAATACAATCAAGTCCTAATAGAGCATCCTGGTATTTGTTTATAATAAGATGTATGAGGTCTGGTCCTTTGGGTAACTGAGTAGGAGGCTGAAATAGTGGTTTGGGTTTGTCTACGTTATAGGCTACTAGCTCTATTAACTTGATCACTAGATTTTATAAATCTAACTTCCTCCTGTGTTTAATACCGCCTTTATGCTTACAAGGCATGAGTATGCTGTAAGACAAATGACTCAAGTAGTCAGTGTATCACGTGACCCTAATTAGTGTGGCTGAACACCCTGGCTAGCCAACAGGTTCGCTCACTCTGCCATTCTTGGCGCGGCCTCACAGTGGTGGGTGGAATAGGCAAGGTGTGTATGTCACTGTGGTTTCATTCAGCGGTGCACAGGTGTGTCTCCACTGTGGGTTAAGTGGTCAGAGCACTCCTCTCTCTCTCTCTCTCTCTCTCTCTGACATTTTACAGCGGACGCGGAGTAGGGAGGTATTCTCTCACTCTATTCCACGAGTGGGTAGTGTGTGTTCCTGCCTTAGTGGCTAAAGACGTGATGCGCCGGTTTTTTCTCAATATTATTCTCAGCTGGCCTGAAAGGGTTAACATTTAATAACGGAAGAAGTAACATTAAATGAAATCAAAGCATCTGACCTGAAGGGCTTATGTTTAAAATAAACTATAACAATTGAAATCAAAGATAGTTAATTTCAAAATACTTTTGTTTATTAAAATGTAAATAGACAACAGGGGCAGCACTCTCCAAATGAAATGATTACTAAAATAAATTATTTATTAAAAACAAGGGTGTTATGATCAAGGGAAGGCACCCTGATAAATAGTTATGTAAGTGTGTGTTAAGGCTGAACTAATGAATTTAATTTACATTAAAAGTCACAATTAAAATTACATGTTCCTATTAAGGCTATGTTCTGAAGGAACCTAGTTTCTGGGAGTTCAGTACCAGAAGGTTGTCAAAGAAGTGGTGTGGCTAGCATCCAGAGGGAAAGTCATTGTCATGAGCGGTAGGATACCTTGAGGAAAGGTTACCAAGGATAAGAGGAAGGTCAACGAGGCCAGCGTTGGCAGGAACCTTTGGAGACCTCTGGAGCTGGAGGTTGCTGAAGAACTGTTGGTGGCTGTTGACTGTCCAGGACCCTCTGGAAGATGCTGGCTACTGATGCGGAAGAATAGTTCTAGAACTTGCTTAATCTTATTCAGATACCCCTGGCCATTAGCTGGGGACAAGGCGGTCTAGAGCTTACTCTTAGCTGTCACCTACGGCCAATTACAGCAGGCAGTGCAGCAGACTGCCGTGAGGCTCAGTCTGCATGCCCTATTTATACTTAATATTTGAGCTTGTAGATCCTCAGAAGGGTGAAGGGGGACGCTGGCCCCACCTCCACGGGGGGGGGGGGGGGGTTATTCTTTCTGACGTCACACATGGTTGCCTGGATTCCGTATTTGCTTGGCACTGAGGCGGTGACATATCTTTGCCTTGCAGCGCGCTCATGGAGACTGTGATGCTCCAGCCGGCTGTGCTGCTCTCCAGCGGTGCGATGGTGATATACCGCAACCGTCCTGGAGAAGCGCTGGAGATCTCGTAGTAAGAGCTATCTTCAGGGAAGGAGGAGGGTGCAATGGCTTGCAGGTGCGTGATGAGAGAGAGTAATATCTGAGATCACGTGTCCGTAGTATCAGTTGGGGGGTTTCCAATGTACCTTGTAGCCACGTGTCCCGCCTCAATTATTGTTCTAAGAATGGCATGACTGTACTTTTTAGAAGCACAGAAATGTGTCACGCATTAATCTTTGGTTTCGATGGAGAACCATCTTGGAGTAGAAAAGTAGAATTTTTAGTTTGGGGCAATAGGGATCCAGGCTCATGTCTCTGCTGGTTTGCTTCTGTAGCTGTGACTGCGCTGTGGGCAGCAGCTTGAGTGGGTGGCATGTTATTTGCGTTCGCCCGGGCATGTCGGCATTTGGTTTCAATCAGCCAGCGCCAGGACAGTCTCTCTCACTTGGTGTGCTCCTTGTTCCTCTTCGCGTCCCTTCACTTCCCCTCATCCACATCTTGGAGTCATAAAGCAGTGTCTCCGGCATCAGTTAGCTGCAAACAGGGTCCACTAGTTCCTTTGCAGAGGGGGAAAGGCTGGGGTCGAAGAAGGTTACGGCTCATGGAATTTAAACTGTGTTTTTCCTCATCCCTACGTGTGAGGGATCGTGGGTCTTCTTAAATGTTGATGTGCCAGTTCACAAGCTTGCAGAATACATTTTTTTTTTTATTCTTAAACAATTCTGTTAACAATTTGGTTTGAAAAGGTAAAAATTTGGTAAACAAGCTGGCTGGTCAAAGATAATTGAACACAATTATGATATCTTATTAACCAACATGTCTTACTCTCTGAATGACAAATCTTGTTACATTAGGTTTGTTTGGTAAATCCTCAGTTGCTAAAACATACTCACTGAACTCTTTGTTTGACATGGTGCAGATAATCAATCTGACGCATGACACTTTTCGAGATATTAGTTTTAAACGACTTCAGCTCCATCCCTCAGGTATTTTGCACGGAGTTTGTAGCTTAAAATAGTATTACGCAAAAAAGTGAGATTGTACTGTCTGCCTAGCAGCTTTTAGTATTCACCGGTCCACGGTATTATGCTAGGAGGACAAGCAAGTTCATTTACTCCCCGCTAGAATGCACTAGTAGTAATACCGCTTGTCTTTTGTTTTGCATCCTCCTCCAGCTGGCCGGTGAAGCCACAGAGGCAAGTCATGGATTTGCATCCCCTGCTCAGCAACTACCCCTCGCCCTAGTGTACGAGTCAATCAGCGATGGGCAGCGGCCTGCATTGAGTATAAAAGGAGAGACGACTCGCGTCTTCAGACCAGTCTTCCTTCCCAGCGCACGCCGCTCAAGATGCGATCAGATTGCCGCCAGTTTTGGTTTCCAGTACGCACTGCTCGCATCCAATCAAATTGCCTTAGTCTTTTCCAGCCCTCATTGCTCGGAACTGATCCCTGCCTTAAGCCTAACATGCGTTGCTAAGGCCAACATTCACTGCTACGTTAGTCTTGTATTGTTGCCGTCGTTCCATCACGTGCTGCTCGGAAAACACCCCCTTGCAGACGGTAAACATCAGCAGAGCTTGCGGTAGGTTAGGACAGACTACATCAGTTAGGAGATATCCGTTACGTACCCCGCATACCTACACCCCCTGCCTTCACTTGTGATTGTAGTGGATCCTATCCTAGTCTTTGTAAACACTTCCATCCTGTCACTCTCACACCCAAGCGAAGTGCTGGCAATATGGTGACGTCGTTTCTATAACACATGAACAACAATGCAAGACGTTAACAAGTAATTTCTACGCACCCCATTTGAGTCGGACGCCTCTGCCGGCCAACGTAAAGATAGCTTTCAAGGGTTGATGCTTGTAACGCTGACCTGGAGCTAGAGCACTATCACCAGGATTTTATTTTTCCGAAAATAAAACGTGTGTGAAACTTTGACCTTGAGTCCACTTCCTTGTAGACACAGTACCTTGTTAGTTACTCTTGCCACGTACTTGCAGGTATTCACGGGAAGCTTACTCATCGTATGACACACGTATTTTGGTTCAGAGAACATGCACTAGTACAGCCATCACTTTCTAACAATCCTGGATTGTGCGGAACAGAAGAGCTGCCAAAACGTACACGGTCTGTGAAACCGCGAACTATGTTTGGCGATTACTTCTCCTCGGAACAGTCTCTGCTGGTGACCTGTAACCCCCAAAGTGGTAGACTGTTACCAGGCCACGCACCCTTGCGGTGAAAGACGTAATTTCAAACAAGCGAGTACCTGCATGTGCAAAGCAACTTGGACTTGGTGGGGTGATTTCCAACTTCCTGATGCCTTTTGCCAGAAAGGATCCGGGGGGGGCGGGGGGGGGGGGCTGAAGGAGAAAGTTAGGGAGGCACTCTCTGTATCAGGCAGAGTGCATGAATGTCAGCCCTCTATAGTTAAACAGATAGCTAGCCTTCAATCCAGAGAACAGGCGCAAGCTCTACGCCGACTGCAAGAGCCAAGAGAAGTCCCAGTATGCCCAACCATCTGTTCTCTACACCTGTACGCTCTCGACCGGTAGCTTACCCTGGCTGGATTATAAAATACCTGATGACACCTGAACTACCACCTATACCGGCCGTAGCTCATTTGACTCTGACAGTACTTCTACCTCCTTCAGTATACCAACAGGAAATACCAATCACTCCACCAACACCATATACAACGGCACCACAGAAAGCTCCTGCCTTATTAAAATGTTGCCCAAGTGACCTTCTATCTGCCATACCTGCCAAACGCAGACTTGCACTGATTAGCCAAGATTTCGTGCCCTGCCAAATAGCCACGTGGCCGGTTCTGTACACCGGTAAAGCCCCAGTATCCCGTCAACTGAACCCCTTCAGAGGAGAGACTGGCTATATCTTCAAACAAAGAACCCGTTGATCTCCTAGGTATTTGATTGATATCCAGCCTGTCACAAGTCACAAGGAAGGGCAATATTTGTATTCTGATATTACTGCATACTTTGTCTTAAGTTTGTCATTTTGCTCCCGTTAAGAAACATGAAAGCTCTCACAATTGTTAAGGCCTTGTCAGATTAGGTCTAGAAGACTTTTAGTGGGCTTGTGGAGGTGGTTATGCATTACGGAAAATATTTCACACCAGTTGCTTTTAAAGATACGCGTTTCTGTTGGGCTATTAAGCATTTCACTTCAAGCTCTTATTACCCTAAAGGAAATCAAGTAGAACGCTTTAACAAGAACTTGAAAGTCAGTTTGACCATTTATTATAACCAAGATCATATACTTTGGGATATGGAGTTAAATTTCATCAAATTAGGATTTAATAGCACCCATCATGAGTCCACAGGTGCTCCACCTTCCCTTCCATTCCTGGGCAGACCCCTCGGCCATCCTCTTTTAAATGTTTGGAACATTCCCACCCCCTCAGTGATACAGACCGGGACCATCTATAGGATGATGTGTTCTGCCATCTGGAAGTGGCAAAGCGGGAAGTGACAGTTCAGTTAGATAAGACTAGACACCTAGTGCCATTGAAAACGGGGGAGCTTGTATTGTGTAAGAATTTTTTCCTTCGGGATCTAGGCAGTGAAGTTGGAAGCAAATTTATTTTTTCTGCCGAAGTATTTAGGGCCTTTCAACATTGAGAGATTTCTGGATGCAAACACTATTAACCTTGTTTGTGTAAATGCTAATAGGGTATTTCGTAAGGCTCACGTGAGTCAATTGAAGAAGTATGTTTCACGTAGCTGAGGGTGTTTTTATGATTATTTTTGTGAATTGTGATATAGATTTAAGAAAGCACTTGTTTCCTTGTTTAATTTATAAATTATTTCTTAGTTTTTCCTGTCAATATTCACTTTTTTGTTTCAAACCTGTCATCCTCCGAATCAAGCCGAGCTTTCGTCCTCTGCAGCTACTGCAGGGCGGCATGGAGACATGGTTGTCTTCGTCGCCTTCAAGAGAAGCTCTATTGCATGTCTCCCCATGTGTCCTCCCTCAAGAAGAGAACACATTATTGGCGCTTGGTGATTAGTTCACCCGGCTGCCCATAGTTCCTGGGTACAGGAAACATTTTCAACTTCAAGATTTGTCTTCGCTTCAAGTGTTTGTGAAATGTTGAAACTGTATCTACCTTAATTTGTTTGAAGTGATCAAGATAAAAATTTTTCCTTTATGTCTACCTTCAACTACTACTGAGTTCTATGGTCTTCCGTATTAGTGACTTCTGGAATTTGTGATGTGATTATCTACATATTTACATGTATTTGAACTAAGGGGACATTTTTTGGGCCGGGATTTGAGACGCCAGCGGCGCTACCGTAGCCTTTAAAGATTCGTGCCGGTGCTCCTTGCCTATAGACTTGCTCCGTGTCAATTCAGTTCCCCTTCCTTTACCCCTGCCTACTCTCTCTTACTTCCCCACCCATGCCTTGGTCGGCATAAACAATTATGACCGGTAAATTTGTGGCCTTGTAATGAATTATTGTGGTTACTAAGAATTAATGATATTCATGTTAGGTTTTTTTTTTTGTTAAAAAGAACTGTGTTGTGAATAGCATTATTGAATATGTTTTCATATAACCTGTTGTCAATTGATATTTTCTGGCAGGAATAGGCCAGTGGTCAGTGTAGTAAAGAAATATTTTGAATATTTTCAATCCTACTCGAATCATGTGTGATAAAGAAATACGTGTACATGCAACTCATATTGAGCTATTTTATACTGAGTGGTGAAAATATTAGTATCTAAATCAGTTTCTTTTGTGGCATGTATTCATAATTTAAAGTTGCAAGTGCTTTTAATCTACTATGAATTTAATTGCTGCAGTACCAGGATTTATTTATAGTGTTTTTATTTTTTCTTAAATAGTGTTTTATGTAATTGTCATATGAATGGAATTTTCAGACTATATTCAGAGATTGTAATCAGTGTGAGTATATATTGAATGGAATTTATGCAGAAGATAAATAATATTTAACACTGTGTGAGTGTTTCATTGTGGGTTTGTGCCAGGATGTGGTGCACTATGAAACAGCAACTACAATTTTTTTACAAGTTAAATGTGAATTCTCTTGTAACTTGTAGACTTGTGGTTTTATTAAACAACCCCAACAGAAGGTACACAGCCATTGGCTGGGGAACTCACTCAGTCTGCTCACGGAGGAAGTCGAGGGCGACAACTATGGCGTCCAGCCAGTCACCAGTTGCAGTGGTAGGCTTGGTTTTGCACTCCATGTCCTCGATCACCTCCCAGGTGACCAGCTGCAGGTTGGAGATAATGCTGATGTGCTTGTAGTTAAGGCTGTTCACACTCGCCTCCGTGCCCATCAGCACCAGACCTACCTCGTCCTTGCTCTCTGAGAACACCTGCACAAACGAGGAGTCAGTGAACCAAACTCTCCAAACAAGCACATGCATTAAACCATGGACCAAATAAGAAAGCCATCACAATAGATCACAGCATGGCACAAAAGATCAAGATAATGCACAGTAAAATAAGACCCATTTAATGAGATGATTTTTAATATATTTCAATTGATGCACAGTTTCTTTCTTCTTTTCTAAAAATTAAAAGTGTGTATCACAGGCAAAACAGCCTGAGATGAAGAAGATTATATGAGAAACCACAAGTAACTTCACTCTGCTTCAGAGACTGCGGTGGTGACATGATCAGACCACTCGCCTCCCACAGAGATGGACTTGGTTCAATTCCCAGCGGGATCACTTACGGATTTCTGCATGTAGCGATTGCACTGGACGATGCCGCTGGTCGACGTCTTTTCTCTGGAATCTCCCGTTCCCCCCGCCCTTGCATTTCGGCACTACTCCATACTAACCTCGCTTCAGCCTCACCGGCTCTCAAGACCCCAGTGTTAAGAACTGCCCAAATCTCTCAGCTCATTTACTCTGCTTCAAAAGCTGTATCATGTTGTAACACTGCGTTTTCCAGGATTGCCTATTGTCTGGGATCCCTGTACTGCTGCCTCTAGTTCACTTTACACCTCCCCTGTGTCTGACCGTTGCTGGTACCACTGAGATGCAAGGCTGGCATGCCAGGGTGCCCGT
The DNA here is from genome assembly GCA_029891345.1 of Dryococelus australis. Lineage (NCBI taxonomy): Eukaryota > Metazoa > Arthropoda > Insecta > Phasmatodea > Phasmatidae > Dryococelus > Dryococelus australis. The sequence continues at coordinate 7,501,549 of CM056994.1, forward strand.
TACTGGACTGACGAGCCGCCTGACCAATCCCCTGCCAGCTGTGACGGCGATGCTGCTGGGTAGGACTGGCCTGCATATTTTGTGGCTTGTGTTTGCGCTGCACACAATTTATGAAATACACCTCCGCACCCATCCATTCACTGAGGGTGTGAGTCTCTGGGTGCACCTGTCCAGACTCTGTATCCCCAAGTCATATTCTGTGCCTGTGGAGCCTGGAAGGGAAATGCACTACTCAGATCCTCTCCTCATACTCCACCAGCAAGTTGAAGAACCTGGGAGGGTAGCAAACCACACAGTTCCACTCCTCATACTCTGGCAGGCAGCTTGTACCTACTGTTTGATGTCAAAGTGTACTGTCCTGTCAACAATCCAGAGTACACCGGGACCCCAGTGGTCTTCCGTACACTCCTTTGGCTCTACGTCCGTGCCTGGTTGTGCCCTTTGCTATCACAGTAAAACTAGCTATTACTGAAGTCACGGACACCGGATTACAAACCAACACTTTATTGGACATCCTGTCTGTATAAACCATGCACAGCCTGCACAGAATGATACACTACACAAGATATTTGTAAAACTGTACTGCCAGGAGTTAACGTGACTACCACAGGCTGACGCCCTAGCAAAGACCAAGAAATGACTGGCCACAATTGATGAATGACTCCCCCTAGCTCGTCTTTTATACCTATCCAGGTGGCATGACAGACTGATGTAGGAATGATGACTTGTACCTGCAAGCAAAGCAAAGTGCTTTGTGAAACCCTGACATTGCCAACACTCACGTCTGCATTTCTTACATGCAAGGTTCGGTGGGAATCAATTGGTTGGTCCCGCGTCATATGACAATAAAGCTCCAATATCCCATACAAGGCTATTTTCAGTACTGTATCGGTTCATTTTATATTTATCATAGATGCTGCTACATTCTAAAGTTTGTTGAAATTGTTTGGGGCATATGTCTTACTAATCTAAAATATTTACATGGCTGTTTGTTATTTTGAAAATATTTGACTAGCTCCTAAGTCATAAAAATTTAGATGAACTACAAAAGTATAACTTGTAGCCTGCCTTTGGTGGGTATCAGTTCTCTGTTTCCCGAGATAGGACACAAAAACTTAATCTGTCATGTAGTAATATCTTCCAAAATGGCTGACAAATGAACTTTTATATTAATTTATTTGATGCTTGCATATATACTACCAGCATACAAAGTTAAGTTCAACTTGGTTACATGGTCTCATACAGTAGGCCTATTAATTTTAGTCGCAATTGGTTGATTGTTTACCCAAGATATTACATTAAAACTTTATTTTCAACATGATGCTATATTACAAAATGGCGGACAAAAAGGCTATGTTGTCACACATTTGATACTTGTAAAAGATAATTTCAAAATACCAATTTTAGTAGAAATGGTTTTGGAGATATTGCAAAATAAACAAAGTGTCTATAGTGCTGCCATTTTGAAAATAGGTGTCTTACCATATAGCAAATATGAACATTGCATACAATAGTATTACTTACATGCCAAATATGGCAGAGATCGGTTATGTAGTTAACGAGATATAACGTAAAAGCTTTATTTATTATGTTACGACATCTTCCAACATGGGGGATTATGTATTATAATTGTCACTTTCTAAATTCATTGCTGACTGAGCTGGCTGACGCCAGCGCGTTAAGCATGACGGCGCACACTCACGTGTCACTAGCATGCAGTGCACAAGTAGGCTTCAGTTTGAACTCTCCCATTATGGAATATTAATTTGCAATGTAAAATGGGTCTTTTGTTGGTCTTCCAGGGTCAAAATGTTATAAGTGTTTAAAAATGTATGTTTAAATTGATTGCACAATGTTTGGTTATGAATTCAAAAATGTGCGCTACGCAAAGATTAAGAACATTACTTGTTCCTGCGTGAACGCCGTCATAGAAAGATATTAAAATTATACAGAAAATTAATAAGACAAATCAAAAATGTAAAATTATATTAAAATTACTTTTGTGCCATTAATTTTCTTATATAAAAAGTTTTACTCTGCGTGCATAGCACTTCCATTTATGTAAACACCGTAGGCGGCCATGGTAGGTCTGTGAGACGCTAGCCTCAACGCAGACATTGTAGGAAGTCTGGCGAGGTAAGATGCTGTCATGTACGCACTTCAAACTTTTTGCACTGATGTAGAGTACCTTAGCTCACTCTTAGTATACCGGTTAACCTTTACTTGTATACATTTTGCCAGATATTTTCCCCAGCATTATGCTTCTGCTTAACTTAATTACGTGTCCCTTTGCAGTTTTTTAAAATATAAATGAGGAGAAGGGAGGAAATATGTCGGAGAGGCCACGCAGCCCGCAAAACTTGAATCAGGCGCCATCAGCCTATGCTAAAGGCATTTCATTGTAATTTCTGTATTATTGCTGAGTACAATTTTAAGGGCTTTAATTCCATGACTGTATTCGAGGGTATTTTTCACGTTTAACTTTTTATGGCTAAATCACTTGCGACCACGTGATTCATAGCCGTCAAGTCAATGTCCGCACCATCCATGCGCACCATCCATCTATTTGTGTAATATCATGTCTGCCACAATTTATTTCAGGGTTCTATGTAATTTGTATTCAGGGTTCCGTGTAATTTTCATGCAATTGATGACATGTATGTTTGACCACGCAGTCATTTCAATGTCCGATTTTCTTGCCATCCGGCATGTTAAAAGCCCAAAACAAGTTTAACATGCAAAAGAATAATTTTCTAAATGGAAATAATTTATTTGACCAGAACTTGCAGTCCTTGCGGAGAAATACTGAAACTGCACCTGCATCCCGTGTTCCGCTGCAACTCTTATCCAGCGACATCCGCACCATCTAATCTTGCTTTCATGCACTTGCGTGTTTATTGTTACCACTCATGTCGTGTCCCATCATCTTTCAGGTGTATTTGTATGATTCTGTGTGTATAGGTCATCACCTCACTAACCCCGTGCGGCAAGACGAGACTCGACGAGTCCGCGTTAGTGATGCCAAATAATCACACGTGTTTGTTCAACTTGTTCATTCTGTCTAATTTCATTATTCTTTGCACCCTTTCTTCAGAGAAAATTGTCAATCCACCCTAGCAGCTGTCGACCCCTTCCCATGTGAAGATTGTGTTTTTGAACATCACAAAGCAGTCATCCATCTAGGAGTGCGCAAAATTAATTGCGGGCTGGGGGGCACCCAAACGGAGTTAGCTAGACACGTTCGAGTGGAATTCATAATGTAAACTTCTGGCACATTGTCTTTGTATGAGTGGTATAATAAAAGCAAGTAGTACAGAGCATCAAGTGTTTCTTTGTAGTGACAGCCACCTCTTGCCATTGTTTTCTAAAAGTTTAGTAATGCTGTTTAGTAACGCAAAGTGTTTTGTAAGTACGCTCGGGTGAATATTGAGGATACTCAAATGAATGACAGGCGTGTTAGCCAGCATCCCTGGGAACCCTGAGTCTCAACAGTATGGTGACTGGGAAACACAGCTGGTGCCCACCTACAGTAAGTTATTGTGTCACAGTTTGTCTCGTGTCTCACCCGACTGCGTCAACTGACGTTCTCAAGTCCGGCCAGTGTGTTCATCCATGTTGCGTCATCCTCATCAACCGCGAGAAAATGGCAGACACCACATCTGAACAACCACGAGAAGGCATCAAGACATCCGTGTCGGCAACCACAACACCCGCAAAAACGCGTGCGAGCTACCTGGACATGCCGATCAACCGATGCATGCATTGTGGAAGGGCAAGTGAGATAAATCTGTTTGAGGAGAACTTGTGGAATCAACCGTTATGCCAATGCACGTCCGACACCGTATCTACATCGTCAGAACCACGTATGTGTGTGCACACCGGACGTGACGGGAACGAAGTGGGCACAGTGCCAACGGGACTTACATTTGCGATGAATAGGGCCTGATGAGTATGTAACCTTCCACGATGGTGTCAAACTGTGTTGAGTGCCATAAGACGAACTGTGCTGAGACTGCGCCACCGACAACACCAGAGGTAAAACCCACGCTGCCGCCAATAGTTGTTACGTACATGCTACAGGGTTTGACGGGACCTGATAGAAATGTACTTTTACCAACATTCGCGGGACATGATTCGGAAGACCTGGGCACTTTTCTTGTGGTCTGGGAAGAAAAACTCCACAGATATAGCGTGCATACGGATGATTATACCGAGGTCACTGCCAGTGGACTAAGGGGAACCACGGCCACGTGGTGGAATTTAGTCCGTGATTACCGAGTCACTTGGTAAGTTCGATATAGATGGCGACGCCACACAACCACAGGCTAGACTTTATCATGAACAACAGTGCGACAGAGAGGGCATTGAAGAGTTCATACAGAGAAAACTGCGTTTGTATAAACGACTACATGCGGGACAGGCAACTTGTGGAGTACTCGAGATCATTTTGGCATTGACGACACCTGATATTAGACCGTACCTACGGCGAGCAACGCGTGTAAGTGTGGAACAGTTCATGAGAGAGACGTGCCTCTACGGAGAGATGTGGGACAGGACTACCAATCCCCGAGGCAAAATCACCACAAGTCAACACCTGCAATGATGCCCGATGTGACGAGACAACCACCGCCATTCACACCAGTGCGAACAAACCAACCACGGCCAGGGGCCGAATTTCGCAAGAATAACCGAGGAAACTATAACCAAGGCAACAGGTCGGGAAACTAAATAGGGAGGTTGGTTGCACCAATCTCACCACCAGAGCGTAGGAATCAGCCTAATGAACATGCCAAAGTGTTCCAGGTTAGTGACAGTACTGTACGTAGGCGTTAAGGGTCAATGTTGAACTCGAGGGTAAAAATGAGATCGCCGCAATTGACACTGCCGCAAGCCCTAATTTTGTACGTGGAGGAATAATCCAGGCGATAACAACAAGAGTGCCGCTTCGATGTCTGCAAGTCGCCACCACTAATCAACAAGGTGAGGCAAGAAGTATAATGCACGTAACGGTAGGAATACGAGAGCTCCATACAAAATGTGAGGTTTACATTGTTCCGAACTTGTGTGAGGAGACTGCCGTGGCTAATTGACAACCAAGCCGTAATTGAACCACATCTCGACCGTCTGCACATGGCGACACGTGGAAGGTGGACGCTGTATGCTGTGGGAGCAATGCCACCGACAACAACAACTATCTGCTGGACCAGTATTCCAGTGTGTTCCACACTGATGGGAAGCTGCAACGCACCGACGTCATCGAGCACGCCATCATCACGACGCACGAGGACCCGGTGTACTCCAAGCCACGAGATCCAGGTATTTTCTTCCGGTGTGTCATCAATCAACAGGTATGTGAGATGCTCAATGATAATGTGACTCAACCCACGCAAAGTCTCAACAACTCAGGCATTACACTTGCCCCTAAAAAGGACAGTGAATGGAGGTTTTGTGTTGATTTTAGTCGGGTGAATAAAATAACTGTAAACATGCCACCTCCAGTAATCAATACAAAGGACATTTTGTCAACACTAGGGCCAGCTACTGTATTCACCTCACTAGATCTAAAATCCGGATATTGCAAGTGCCTGTCCGCCCCCACGATAGAAAAAACAGCCTTCACCACACCAGATGGGCATAGGTTTCAGTTCGTTGCAATGCCGTTTGGCCTAAAATATGCCCCTGCCACCTTTCAGAATTGAATGGTAAATGTACTAGATGGATACATAGGAGACTTTACGATGGTCTATCTTGTTGATGTACTTGTATGGTCGAACAGCTCAAAGGAACATTTGCACCACCTGAGCCTTGTGTTCGAAAGGCTCGAACGGAACAAGTTTACGTGCAAAATTGACAAGTGTGAGTTGGGCATGAGTAAGATGGAGTTTTTGGGACACTATGTAACAGGGAATGGACACGAACAATAACACGTACAAGAAATTCAAAACAAACCCACACCCAGGTCACGTAAACAAGTTAGAAAATTTTTTGGCTTGATAAATTGGCTAAGGGAGTTTGTCCCAAATTTTTCTGTGATTACTGCACCATTGACTGAATTGCTCTGTGAAAAGCGTAAATTTGTGTGGTCACTTCAACCCGACCAGGCATTCCGCGAAATCAAGCTTACTTTCCAAAATTGTGAACTGCTAGCCAGGTTTAGGCCAGAATTACCTGTTGTCGTTCAGCCCAATGCGAGCCAGGAAGGTATTGGAGCTGTGTTATACCAAGTGGGAGAACATGGGGAAAAACACATTCTGAAATACCACAATGCAAAGTTTGGCGAGGCAGAATGCAAATACCATGTTAATGAGCAAGAGTGTTTAGCAATTGTGCACACACTGAGGAAGTACCAGCCGTATCTGTTAGGGAGACAGTTTACGTTGAAAACAGATAACCGTTGTCTCGTGTGGTTAGAGGGCATGCATAACGGGAAAAGTAAACTTGCTCGCTGGGCCTTACTAATGCAAGAATTTGATTTCAAGGTAGAACACGAGGCGGGGAAAACTAATGAGCTCACAGACACACTGTCCGAAACCCCCTGCCCGAACCTAACGGTAACAGACAATGCGGAATAGGAAGAGAGGCGCTACCACCCTGCCGTACCACCCCAACAACTGGCACACCAAATTTTGTTTTGCAAAACATTGTTGACGCACCACCAGGTGAACTTGTCTCGTTGAATGTCTGTGACGTATTAAGAGAAGTCCACGCAGTGTGGGAAAATTCCCCAGATACTACCCAACGCCGGCAATACTGTGCAACGTGGTATTGAGCATTGGAGAGTAGTAGACAGAGATATTCAGATGACCCCCCCCTCCCCCCCCCCCCTCGGTATCTGGACCAGATGGCGAACTTACGTACCGAAGGAAACATGTGAACTTGTGTTAACGTACGGCCATGACAGTTTGGAACAAAAGCATCCAGGTACTGAGCAGACGCGCAGGAACTTACAAAAATTCTTTCATTGGCCAGGGATTCAAGGGGATGCACGTAAATATGTGCAAAGTTGAGTCACGTGTAATACCAGGAAGCCGTGTAGGACAAATGGCGATGCTCCACAACAACCGAGGCTGCCAACTTAGCCGTTCAAAACCATAGCTCTGGATATCATGGGCCTATATCTCCGCACCACAAGTGGAAAGAGGTTTTTGATTGTTACTACTGATTTGCTTACCAGATGAACCAAAGTATTTTCTGTAAGTAACGTACGTGCACACACGGTTGCTCAGATAAAGCAGACAGAATTTTTTCCGAAATGGGGTTATTCTGAATTTTTGTTGACCAATAACGGCACCCAGTTTGTGAGGAGAAAGTGGAGAAAGAACTGTACAAAGTGGGGAGCAGAACACCGTACCACCCCCGAGAGCCAGAATCAGGATATCAAAATTCAGTTGAGAATTTGGCTACGCGGAGATCACACCAGGTGGGCAGAGTTAATTCCTGAAGTAATGTTTTGCATACAAAACCGGGTAAATACAACCACCGGGAAAACTCCGGCAGAACTGGTCCACCGCCACGAGTGGCGCGCACCTGGAGAACCAAGAGAAAGCCCCCCCCCCCCCCCCCCGGTACCACCCAAGGAAGTCGTAACACACCAACGACAAACTCATACATAAGCAAGGGAGAATCAGGAAAGATATTGCAACACATGGGTACTGGAGAGTAGGAAATCACCACCGGAATTACGGCCAGGGATATTCGTGTACATTAGAGAAAACCTGCCATCGGCCAGAACAAAAAGTATTGTTCAGGACTGGCACCTAGGTGGACAGAGCCAGTGAGAGTGGTGGAGAAACTGGGAAATTCCACGTATTTAGTGAAGTTGAGACCAAGACGTGTGACGAAACTGCACCGTGACGACCTGCATATAGCCCGCCCACCTGCAGGGAAGAGAAGCAAGGAGACGAAGTTACGCCCAGTACCTCGGCGAGCGCAGTGTAGCATACCAGGAAGTGCACAGGGAAAGGTCAACATGTGCACAAATGTAAACAACAACATTAGCACGGGAACAACCCATCCAGAAGACGTAAACAACAATTCTGCCAACGTAATGTCATTTAAGGGTTTCGTACTGTCAGAATACGCCACACCAAACAGGGCGGAAACAGGCAACGAAAACACACACGCACTAGTGGGAGAAGAGAGAAGTTGTGCAACACTGTTTTGGGGCTTACCTACGGAGGAATATAACAGCGACCAATCAAAGCAGTTTCCAGGGTTTCATTTGCAAAAATTACAAGTGTGGTAACAACAGTGCCAGTTATCCAAATTTTAAGGGATTTCCCCAAGGCACCAGTCAATATGGTTGTAACCAAAGTGAAAATGTAAGCAATATAACCACAAGGGTAAATGTAACACCTTTCAGAAGTTTTCCGGCATCCCCAGGGGATAGCCTAGTAGGGCAAGAGAGTTTCAAAGGGTTTGGGGAGTATAATAGGAAAGTGAATGTGACATCAGCTGTCAACACAACACACTGCTCGCAAGAGACGAGACGAGTCACCGCTACGTCCCCAAAACATAGTTACAGCTTACACCCCCACCCCCTGCAAATGCCGCAGAGTAAGGGGGCTCCCGAAGCCATGCTTCTTTTGCCCTCGACCGGTGGACCCGGTTCGCAGCCGTTCAGACACCCGCCAGAGTATCGTTGAGTTGCTCACACCATCTTGGCCTACGAGGGAGGGGTCGTTTGATGCCAACTAACAGCCAGCAGCGTTAAGCCAATGACAGCGCCCACCACTCACGTGACACGTAGGCATGCAAGTGCGCAAAGAGGCTCCAGTTTGAACTTTCCCATAACAGAATATTAATTTGCAATGTAAAATGTGTCTTTTGTTTGTCTTCCAGGGTCAAAATGTTATAAGTTTTTTTAAATGATTGCACAATATTTGGTTTGGTTTGAGGGTATTTTTCATGTTTAATTGTTATATGGCCACATCACTTGCGACCACACGGTTCATAGCCGCCAAGACAATGTCCGCATCATCCATGCGCTTTGAGAGTCTATTTGTGTAATATCATGTCTGCCACAATTTATTTCAGGGTTCTATGTAATTTGTATTCAGGGTTCCGTGTAATTTTCATGTAATTGATGACATGTATGTTTGACCACGCAGTCATTTCAATGTCCGATTTTCTTGCCAACCGGCATGTTACAACCCCAAAACAAGTTTAAGATTCAAAAGAATAATTTTCTCAATGGAAATAATTTATTTGACCAGAATTTGCCGTCCTTGCGGAGAAATACTGAAATTGCACCTGCATCCCGTGCTCCGCTGCAACACTTATCCAGCAACATCCGCGCCATCCAAGTTTGCTTTCACGCATCTACGTGTGTATTGTGACCACTCATGTCGTGTCCCATCATATGTCAAGGGTATTTATGTCATTGATGTAAATGGTACAGTGATATTATTTCCGTCCTAGCCGACTATGTGTATCGGCCGTCACCTCACTAACCACGTGCGGCAAGACGAGCCCAGACGAGTCCGCGTTAGTGATGCTAAATAATCACATGTGTCTGAGCAACTTGTTCATTCTGTTTCATTTCACTATTCTCTGTGCCCTATCTTCAGGGAAAATCATCAGTCTACCCTAGCGGCTGTCGACCCCTTCCTTTGAAGATTGTGCTTACTAACACCACAGAGAAGTCATCCATCTAGGAATGCGCTAGATTAATTGCGGGCTGAGGAGCACCCCCGAACAGAGTTAGCTAGACACGTCCGAGTCTTTCATAAGAGTTTTGTTGGCACGATCTTGTATGGTTAACACAAAAAACCAAATACGCAGTGCTCTAAGTATTTATTTTGTAGTAGTAGCAATCTATCGCCTAGTTTTATAATTGATCCAGGTTTATTAAAGTTGTTTAGTAATGCAAAGTGTTTTGTAAGTACGTTCGGGTGAGATGAACACATGGAACCCACAGCATCCCTGAGAAACTGGAGTCTCAACAGTGCGCTGACTGGGAAACACCGCTGGCGCCCACCTACCGTAAGTTTATTCTGTCACCGTTCGTCTCGTGTCTCACCCGACAGTGTCACAGTAAATATAAAATCAAATAAAACAGCGGAATTCACTCGTTACAAGGCACTTGAATTTAAAACTGATTGCAAGGTTTATGATGAGCACACTACCTTCCTCTGCAGAATCATGGACACGCAGCTGCGAGCCTTCTTCAGGAAGCTCACCCCATTGGCATCGCAGTCGAGCGCAGCAGGCTCGCCAACATCCAACACGATCACTATGGCCTCCTGCCAACATTCACCATGGCCAGTCACACACATGCCACATGGTAAACATAGCTGGCCCTTATTATTACTAAAGTGGCACAAGTCACTGCAAGCATGCCCTGAATTACACAACCATAAGCCCCACTTCAATAGTCCTATTTCTTTTCCTGTTTAAGAGTGCTGCATTATCTGTTAAATCATATTAGGATGCAATAACTCATGGGTTCATCTGCAAAATACAATTCTAATAAAACATAGATTGAATAATAATAGTCAGTTTTACAGTAATTCCATGAATAAAGGTCAACAGACATAGCCAAGTTCAAATGAGAGAATAACCTTTATGCAGCTTTGAGGAAACGAACTAATAGGTTGTCGTGGGCTCAAGGGCTAGCAACAGGTTGTTGGAATTTACGGTGCGAGATTTGAAGATAGGTTGGTTCAACTTGGACTTGAGTTCTAAGGGTGCCAGCTCAGTTGGGCAGTGAGACTGTTCTCTGGGATGGGCCATTCGCCCGCATGGCTGCTCCTGGACTCAGCCTGCATCGACAATGACGTTGTATTGTTGACGTAGCGGTCCTGTATGCCTGACTAATGAGAATGTAGGCTCCTTCATAGACTGCTCATTTCTGAGTGAGATTGTTGCAGCCATCTCAAATGCTGATAGAAATTGCGTACCTAACAATCACGTCACTTATGGGGTGCAGTAGTAGAGAGGGTAGAGATCCCAAAAAGTTACATGGACGTGAAGCAACCGGCAGCAAAATAAAACCACAATTTTACAAGTAGGCTTTTACTTACTGCAATGATCCCTCCAAAAAATCTCTTGCAAATTCCCAACGGCTACGGTGCGTTGGCCACCAATACTGTGCAGTGCATGGGTGATAAAGAAAATTCAATTGGATTAAGATCTTGGTGTTCTTGAGCTGACAGGAATGCGGGGTGGTGGTGCTGCCTCTGGGTGAAAAATTTACGCTATAGTTCCATCGACACGAAAATTACTACTGAAAACTAAATGGTGCGTACAGAAAATGGTGAAGGTCCAGAGACACGTGATGCGTGACCACCCCCGGCAAGTGCTAGAAACCACATAAAGAAAATGGCGGAGACTCCCCACCCCGAGAGATCAGCACAAAAGGGCGCAAGAGACACGGAAATATATAAAACACTGTCACGCGACCTCGTCCCTCGGCCGGTGCAAGGCCGAAACGAGCCGCTCGTGTACGAGCCCTATGCGTATGATGCGGTCGGTATGTGTTGCATGTGTGCCGAAGCCCCCGAAGGCTCTCGAGAGACATGCCAGCACACGTTAATTTCCAGGGTTTTCTTTTGTATATATCATCTTGCCATGCCATGCACTCCTGAGCACGTCTTGCGATCCAGCATCATGGTAATTTGAAGTATTCTTTGTATGTCTTTTGCCATGTACCACATGCATGTTTTCGTGATTTAAAGATTTTGTTAAATTGAAGTATTTTTTGTATGATTATATCGCAGTGCGTACCAATGCACACAATTTCTTGTGTTGATATTCATCTGTATCATTTCAATCTATGCTAATGTTTCATCTTTGCTGTATGGTCCATGGGTCGCAACTTCCAGCAGCACGCATGTGCTCCACTTCGACTGCCATTTGTCAATCGCTTCTCTGAGCTCATGCCGAACCAACACGTGCCACGTGATCTGTGGGGGCTTCACCTTTGCTTTCACTGATCATTGCAATTCTGGACGCTTCATTAATTTTAAACCTTTTTGTCTACCCCCATGCAGCTGGCTTTTGGCCTACCCACCTTTCGGGGAGCTTGTAACTTAATTATTTCTGGTGCAAGGCTTCTCAACTTGTATTTTGCAATGTGTACCCGGTCTGAAGCAGACGGGGCTTCATCTTAATTTGAGTGCAGCTACCTGGCTATTTCACAGTGTAATTTTCTTTGTATGTATTTTCGGTATTTCCTGGAGTGTTAACATACAACTTTTTTTGTCAATTACATGCCGGATGACACATAATTCTAACGAACACGTGGTCGACTCCATCTCTGTAGTCTAGCACCTTCCCAGCAGTGTTATAATGTGAGGCGTGTTCTCCTGTCAGCAGAAAAACAGAAGAGCGAGGGTAAGTGTGTTCCGGCACCAAATAAGTGGCCACGTGGCGATTGTCAAGGACTTGTGGGATCATGCAGGCACATACAAAGTGTCGTGGCCCGAGGGTAAGAGTGGCATATCGGACACAACTGTGCCGGCAGCAGGCGGACTGTGAGTGCGGGGAGACATTCATAAGGGGGAAAGTACACCTATTCCATAGACTTCACGAGTGCGAAGAGAAATAGGCCGCACTCAAGCGTAACCTGGAGAAGAGCTATGGGAGCAGGTGAGCATCCAAGGCCAGCTGAGGGTGGCCCTGGTCAACACAGTAGTGACGCACAACTTCATCAACAGCCTGCACACCAGCTGGTACCGGAGCCAGGGCTGCTCCTCCTTGCCCCTTGGGTCTCGCCAACAGATACGCACTGCTGAGCCACCATCACCGTCCAACTCCGGGACCTGGTTATTACAGCCGCAGCACTCATGGTGGAGGGGCTGTGGGAGGAAGTCATCTTGGGATCGCCTTGGTTACGTGAACAAGACGCCCATATTGAGGTAAGCAAGAAGACACTCCATGTCAGCACCGCCGGCCGAAATATTGCTTATGGTATCGAGATCCCCCTCCCCACACAACCCCAGGGGAATCGTGTTACTGGACGAGTTCAGACATGCCGTCCCGCTTGAGCATGTGCCCTTGTGTGAGACTGTGCTTAACCAACGCCCAGACGTGTTCTACAGGTCTGACCTATGTTGTACCACCATTACCCAGCATAAGAGATCCCGACTGTTACGGACTCCACGGTGCCATTTCACTGCATGTCTGTGAATAATTATCTACTTGCAACTACTAAAAACACTCTTAAAATTAATGGGGTGGACCACGTCGCACACACCCTCGACTACTTACTGTGCTTGTTTAGTTATCTGTAAAATTGAGCAGTGTACTGTCCCATATGCACAAACACTTGCACACGTCGATTTTCAAGTTTAAAAACATCCTACGTGAACCTGTGATCTTCTCGCCAGCTTCACGTCACTGTAAAAAGATTTTGAAACATCTGAAGTACCAGGAAAATAACTGTTAATGTCCATGTTTATTTCACGTGCAGTAGCAACTAGACTTGGCAGAGAAGTGTACAGCAGACTAATGTTTCAGTGATTCGTCACCAGAGCACAGCACAGTCGCTGGCTTAAGACCACGATACTTTACCAGAATCAATTTTTATTTATGAAACATTACCCTCACACCACTACCATCAAACCAAGCAGACCGGCCACATCAACGAGCAGGTAAAGATAAACATGTTTATATTTTGAACTTATGGCAACAACATCCTTTCTCTCACCCTTCGACATCTGCTCTACCTTGGCGAATAAGAGTAAAAAGAGTCTTTGAGAGCAGATAGCGCAATGCTCCTGTCACCCGAACACCAAACAAAAAAAATTGTTCCGGTATCATGAACGCTACAGAGCGTTCAAAGAGCAGATGTAGCAGAAAGAGTATACCACACTAACAAAACCTATTACCCCGCTCCGTTCTCCTCCACACCCTCTGAAGCTTCTCACTGTTGTTTCCTCTTCCTCTAAACACCCCCTTACTTAGCTTGCAGTGTAGCCCTCCCCATCATCCCTCTTCATTCACCACCCTGTACATCCTGACTAACCGTTCAACTCTCCTCCTGTCCTTCAATGAGCTCCACCCCATTTCTTTCATCATCACTGATGGCCTATAGTTCCCTTCTTCCTCATCATCCTGCCCCTGCCTTCTCTACCTACCCTTCACCCATCTTGCTGCCTTTCTCTGCACCTTTTCCAGTTCTCGCACCTCCACCTCCACATACAGGTCCCATACTGCTGCAGAATATTCTAACATTGGCCGTACCATTGTGCCATACGCCTTCTCCTTCACCTCACAGCTGACTCCATTCAGCACCCTTCCCAGCATACCCAGAACCCTTCTTCCCTTTGCAACCACCCTCTCTACCTGTTTTTTCCACCTGAGGTCTCCCTGCAGTACAATCCCTAGATACTTATATTCTGCTGCTTCTTCTATTTCCTATCCCTCCCATCTGTACATCTCCCTGCTTATCATCTTCTTCCTTGTGAACCTCACTACCTTAGTTTTTCTTACACTTATCTTCATTTTATTTTTCCTGGTCCACAACCATATCTTATCAATGTCTGCCTACAAATTTCCGCCCCCCTCTCCCACCTCAGCATATACAACACAATTGTCTGCAAACAATCTTATTTTTCCCGTAATCCCCAATCCCATGTCATTTAACATTATGGTAAATAACAAAGGACCCAGCACGCTTCCCTGTGGTACCCCTGACGTAACCTCCTCTTCCTCCGATATTGCCTCCCCCACTTTCACCCTCTGCCTTCGCCCCCTGAGAAAGTCCCCTATCCATTCCACTACCCTCCTGTCCGGTATCAGCGCCTCCACTTTCCTCATCAATGTCCCATGGGGCAACTTATCAAATGCCTTCTCAAAATCTATGAAGCAGGCATCCACCTGCTTCCCCTCATCTACTACCTGCACCATATCCTCTAATAACCCAGCCAGCTGAGTCTCACATGAGTATCCCCTCCTGAAACCATGCTGGGACTCCTCTAACCAATTCCTATTTATTGTTCATAACCCTAACCACATGGTGCACCACCAGCCTCTCCATTACTTTTCCTGTACTTGATGTGAGACTCACCGGTCTGTAGCTGCCAGGCCTCCCCCTATCCTCTCCCTGCTTGTGTATAGGTACCACCATAGCATTCTTCCAAACTTGTGGTAACTTACCCTCACCAAAGGACTTTTTAAACAATATTTCGCCAACTCCCTGCCACCAAACTTTAGTGCTGCGTTTCCTAACCCATCTGGGATCCC
Organism: Dryococelus australis; assembly: GCA_029891345.1. NCBI lineage: Eukaryota > Metazoa > Arthropoda > Insecta > Phasmatodea > Phasmatidae > Dryococelus > Dryococelus australis. The sequence continues at coordinate 7,516,738 of CM056994.1, forward strand.
TGCCTTATAGCTCTCCAAACCCCTAATTACCTTTTCTATCTCACACTCCCTCGTCTTACACTCACTAAACACCCCCCAGAACCCTGTTTCCCCCCCCGCCTATTCCAACCCTCCTTTGCCTCAAACACTGACAAGTACTGTGCTTGCAGCATCTCCGATTTTTCTTAGTTATTTGTCGCATGCCTACCATCCCTTCCTGTTAGCAGAGGGAGCCCTTCCTCTCCTCCCCTTAACACCCTAACATACCTAAACAATTTCCCCCATTCCTTGCCTTTTCCTTCTTCCACCACGTTCCCCAGAAATACATTCTTTGCCTGTTTGATCTTCCTTTCAAGCTCCCTACCCATTTGTTTCATCATTTCCTTAGATCTTATCATCCCTTCATTTCTCCACTTGGCATGTAATTTTCTGCACTTCCTCTTCATTTTCAAAATCTCCTGTCCATAATATGCCAGATCTCCCCCAGTCCGTAACCTTTTCATTGGCATAAATTTTGCCAACATAACATCCATTAATCCTATAAACTCCCTCCACAACCCCTCTACACCCTCCTCCATAGACCATTTTTAAAACCTGTCTCTCAGAAATATTTCTTCCCCTTCTTGTTTCCTCTCCCATACTGCCACAACTACATTTCTGCCATTTGCACTTCCCTCATCCTGCCAATCCCAATTTCCACAACCAGGATATGATGGTCGCTTATACCATCCAATACTATTGCACCAACTACAGCATTCTTAGGTCTGACCAACACCACATCCAGCACTGACCCAACACCCTCCTCATTCCATCTCGTAGGTGTTTCTACTACCTGGACTAATCCTCTGTTGACTAACTGTGCTGCCATTCTCTGCATCATGCCACCCATTCCTTCTGCACCCTCTACCCATGTCACCCCTGGCATATTCAAATCCCCTGCTACAACAACCCACTGCCTGTCCTTTAGTCTATTTACTCTCTCCTTGATCATCTCAATTGCCTGCCATCCCTGTCCTGGTGGTCTATACACTGCCAGCAAAGTAATACTCCTATTACTACTACCACTCAATTTAATTTCCATTACCTCGACATCCTCACTAACCCATTCTACCGCCCCTTTTAGCCCTTTCCTTACACACACCATTATTCCTCCTCCATCCCTGTCTCTTCTGAAGATGGTGAACTCATCCTGCCTACACTCTATGTCCAGTACTTCCTCAGTCAGCCAAGTCTCCACTGCTACCACTATATCCGCCCCATATCCTTCAACCTTTCCCCAGAAGCCCTCCAGCTTGTTGTACACGCTCCTACAGTTCACCAACATTATCTTTATACTAGTACTCTGCTTTACCATCCTACATTGCTTACCTCCTATCTCCATCCCTAGATCACCTAGAATCCTCTTTCCCTGCTCTGTCAGGTGAACCTGGTCCCTCCCTACACTTTCCCAGCCTACCCATTTCCTACTATCTATAAATGTAGCCCCCAAATCCCTACACACCCTCTCATATACCTCACTCGCAGCCACTGCCTTCCTGTAGGATACTCGTTTCCTAACCAGCACGCCACTGATTACTGCCCTAGCTCCAGGGAACTTCTCCCGCACTTTCCTCAGCAATCCCCTGAGGTCCCGCTCTACCTCCTGCCCCACCTCCCTATTGAGTCAGGTCATTTCCCCCTACATGAATGAGAACAACCTTTGCCACCCTGCTACCTCTCATACCACTAACCCTTTCCTCCAAATCCCGGGTATTTGCCCCCCCCCGACACTGTTTTATATGTAATTTCCTTACTTGTAATGTCTGTATGGTCTGCATTTTAATGTCACCCTGCTACTTTGTACAATTGAGTATAACAATCATTCAAGTGAGATATTAACAATAAGTTGCTATACTGCTCTTGCATGTTTAATAAATAAGCTGTGTGTTGGGTTGCATAAATTAAAATAATAAAATAGGACTACTTCTTAAAAGGTAAAAATAATATTTTCTCATAGTCCGTACCTTCTACAGAGTACATGAATCTGGTTCAGTTGTTCAAAAGTGTTCAGAAACACACTATAAAGATCATAAACCAATAAAGATTTTAATACTAAAATTTGAAATCTTACATACTTTGGGTGATTTCGCCATTACAGCTCTTCACAGAGGTACTTAAAAATATTTAAAGAAATTCTTGCAAGAACCGTAAATATTATAATACTCGGGTATCTGTTTACACGTGACGCATAGCCAAAACCGGATAACAACATAATTATGTGGGAGAAACTGATACACACTGAGGTGAATCCTCATATTGCGTGAGGTCGTGCTGTGCTTGTGCGCACATTTCGTAAACAAACAATTGTGATTTACAAACACAATCGATTGATCCTATATAATCGAATTTTCCATTTTTGTCTGTGATATCGGAATGTACAAGGAAGAAGATGGTAAATTAGGGACACGTACAGATGGGAGGGACAAGAGATAGAAGAAGCAGCTGAATATAAGTATCTAGGGGTTGTACTGCAGAGCAGGAAAGAAGGGCTCTGGGTATGCTGGGAAGGGAGTCAGCTGTGAGGTGAAGGAGAAGGCGTATGGCACAATGGTACGGCCAATGTTAGAATATGCTGCAGCAGTATGGGACCCGTATGTGGAGGTGGAGGTGCGAGAACTGGAAAAGGTACAGAGAAGGGCAGCAAGATGGGTGAAGGGTAGGTGGAGAAGGCAGGGGCAAGATGGTGAGGAAGAAGGGAACTATAGGCCATCAGTGATGATGAGAGAAATGGGGTGGAGCTCATTGAAGGACAGGAGGAAAGTTGAACGGTTAGTCAGGATGTACAGGTTGGTGAATGAAGAGGGATGATGGGGAGGGCTACACTGCAAGCTAAGTAAGGGGGTGTTTAGAGGAAGAGGAAACAACAGTGAGAAGCTTCAGAGGGTGTGGTGGAGAACGGAGCGAGGTAGGCAGTCCATGCTTGTGAGGTAGAGGAATGTGTTGAGGGAGGAATTGGTATCTGTGAGAGGGGTTGGTAAGTTCAGGAAGGGAGTGGAAAAGGAGTTGGTTGGGTGAAGGAGAGACGAGAGAGCTCGCCACCGGGCGGTAGCTTAATTGCGAATGTATTTGTGTATGTATACGTGTTTTTGTGTGTATGATTGTATGATTTCGTTTTGGTTTATTGCATCCAAAAGATCTTTTTTCAATACATAGCTGTACAAAGATATTGGGCAAGTCAAATTACTGTGTACGAAGTTTATACACTGGACATAGTAAACACACACACATTATATATATATATATATATATATATATATATATATATATATATATATATATATATATATATATATATATATATATATATATATATATATATATATATATATATATATATATATATATATATATATATATATATATATATATATATATATATATATATATATATATATATATTAGACTACATATACACGCGTCACATCTTTTCCTCTTAATTTGACCAATCCTCCTCCAACATTCTGTGGGGTGACGTCGTTTTGTTGAAACAGAAGAAAAAGAAAATGAGAAAAACTGTAACAAGATATGCATACAAAGACTAGTTATCCAATAATTTCTTAGTTTTTGAATTTTAGATATTCCTCAACACTATAGCATGCTAATTTTAAAAAGAATCCTTTCAGCTATTTTTAAGAGTTTTTGGTTAGAGAAACAAATTTCTTGAAGGTCTGGTAACTTATTGAATGGTTAGCTACCAAGGTGGGTTGGTCCTTTCTGAACAAGTTTTGAGTTAACTGAAGCCACGTGTAAGTGTTTCTTTATTGTAGTGTCATGCTTTTGAAAGGACTAATTTTTCTGAAATAAATGACTGTTTTTGGACATGAATATAAGTACTGAAAACATGTAGGGTAGTAGTGGGCACAATTAAACTGTGACTATTGCCGCCATATTTGAAATGATGTACTGGTGGCGCTAATGGTGGTTGAAAGTTATACTAAACCCATAGAAGATTACAGTAATTAGAAGAAGTTACCCTTAATAGTTTGAATGACACATGGCTAAAGTTGTTTTCATAGTGCAAGAGTAAAATTCTTGTGTTCTGGATATTTTGCTATTACAAATATTGTTTTTAATGTATATGTTTGATGATAATACTCTTTGAAAGTCTGTAAATCACTTCTTATTTGGGTAAGTTTAAAAATTGCGTGATTATATTAACTAAGAGATTAATTGTGTATAATAGCAGAGTGCTGGGAGGGGCACAAGAAACACTCGGGACCTGTATTACGATCTCTAGATAGTTGTGTGGAATAACTATTCCATAGATAAACTATTTGATGGTAAACTATATTATGAACATTCCATTAGCTAGGTTATCCTTTAGATAAGTAATCCAATGTTTAGGTTCGTTATTGTGTGTATTATTGCTTATGTTCAGTTGTCAGTAATGAGTGCGAAATGTGTTTTGACAAATATACGTACATTTACATACACTCGCAATTAGGCTACAGCCCAGTGGCGAGCTCTCTCAACTCTCCTTCACCCAACCAACTACTTTTCCACTCCCATCCTGAATTTACCAACCCCTCTCACAGATACCAATTCCTCCCTCAACACATTCCTCTCCCTCACAGACCTCACAAGCATGGACTGCCTACCCCGCTCCGTTCTCCTCCACACCCTCTGAAGCTTCTCACTGTTGTTTCCTCTTCCCCTAAACACCCCCTTACTTAGCTTGCAGTGTAGCCCTCCCCATCCTCTCTCTTCATTCACCATCCTGTACATCCTAACTAACCGTTCAACTTTCCTCCTGTCCTTCAATGAGCTCCACCCCATTTCTTCCTTCATCACTGATGGCCTATAGTTCCCTTCTTCCTCACCAACTTGCCACTGCCTTCTCCACCTACCCTTCACCCATATTGCTGCCCTTCTCTGCACCTTTTCCAGTTCTCGCACCTCCACCTCCACCTCCACATACGGGTCCCATACTGCTGCAGCATATTCTAACATTGGCCGTACCATTGTGCCATACGCCTTCTCCTTCACCTCACAGATGACTTCATTCAGCACCCTTCCCAGCATACCCAGAACCCTTCTTCCCTTTGCAACCACCCTCTCTACCTGTTTTTTCCAACTGAGGTCTCCCTGTAGTACAATCCCTAGATACTTATATTCTGCTGCTTCTTCTATCTCTTGTCCCTCCCATCTGTACATCTCCCTGCTTATCATCTTCTTCCTTCTGAACCTCACTGCCTTGGTTTTTCCTACACTTATCTTCATTTTATTTTTTCTGATCCATAACCATATCTTATCAATGTCCGCCTGCAAATTTCCGCCCCCCTCTCCCACCTCAGCATATACAACACAATCGTCTGCAAACAATCGTATGTTTTCCCTTAATCCCCAAACCCATGTAATTTACAATTATGGTAAATAACAATGGACCCTGCACACTTCCCTGTGGTACCCCTGATGTAACCTCCTCTTCCTCCGGTATTGCCTCCCCCACTTTCACCCTATGCTTTCGCCCCCTGAGAAAATTCCCTATCCAATCCACTACCCTCCTGTCTGGTATCAAGGCCTCCACTTTCCTCATCAATGTCCCATGGGGCAACTTATCAAATGCCTTCTCAAAATCTAAGTAACATGCATTCACCTGCTTCCCCTCATCAACTACCTGCACCAGATCATCTAATCACCCAGCCAGCTGAGTCTCACATGAGTAACCCCTCCTGAAACCATGCTGGGAATCCTCCAACCAATTCCTATTGTTCATAACCCTCACCACATCATGCACCACCAGCCTCTCCATTACTTTTCCTGTACTTGATGTGAGATTCACCAGTCTGTAGCTGCCAGGCCTCCTCCTATACTCTCCCTGCTTGTGTATAGGTACCACCATAGCATCCTTCCAATCTTGTGGTAACTTAACCTCTCCTAAGGACTTGTTAAACACCACTTCTAAATATTTCACCAACTCCCTGCCACCAAACTTTAGTGCTGCGTTTCCTATCCCATCTGGTCCCCCTGCCTTACTGCTCTCCAAACCCCTAATTACCTTTTCTATCTCCAACTCCCTCATCTTAAACTCACTAAACACCCCCAGAACCCTGTTTGCCCCTCTTGCCAACCCTCCTTTGCCTCAAACACCGACAAGTTCTGTGCTTGCAGCATCTTCGATTTTTCTTGGTCATTTGTCGCATACCTACCATCCCTTCCTGTTAGCAGAGTGATCCCTTCCTCTCCTCCCTTAACCTACTAACATACCTAAACAATTTCTCCCATTCCTTTCCTTTTCCTTCTTCCACCATGTTCCCAGAAATACATTCTTTGCCTGTTTGGTATTCCTTTCAAGCTCCCTACCCATTTGTTTCATCATTTCTTTAGATCTTATCAACCCTTCATTTCTCATCTTGGCATGTAATTTTCTGGACTTCTTCATTTTCAAAATCTCCTGTCCATAATATGCCAGATCTCCCCCAGTCCGTAACCTTTTCATTGGCATAAAGTTCGCCAACATAACCTCCATTAATCCTCTAAACGCCCTCCACAACCCCTCTACACCCTCCTCCATAGACCATTTTTAAAACCTGTCTCTCAGAAATATTTCTTCCCCCTTCTTGTTTCCTCTCCTATACTGCCACACCAACCTTTCTGCCATTTGCACTTCCCTCATCCTGCCAATCCCAATTTCCACAACCGGGATACGATAGTCGCTTATACCATCCAATACTATTGTACCAACTATAGCATTCCTAGGTCTGACCAACACCACATCCAGTACTGACCCAAAACCCTCCTCATTCCGTCTTGTAGGTGTTTCTACTACCTGGACTAATCCTCTGTTGACTAACTGTGCTGCCATTCTCTGCATCATGCCACCCATTCCTTCTGCATCCTCTACCCATTTCACCCCTGGCATATTCAAATCCCCTGCTACAACAACCCCACTGCCTGTCCTTTAGTCTATCTACTCTCTCCTTGATCATCTAAATTGCCTGCCATCTTTGTCCTGGTGGTCTATAAGCTGCCAGCAAAGTAATACTCCTATTACTACTACCACTCAATTTAATTTCCATTACCTTGACATCCTCACTAACCCATTCTACCGCCCCTTTTAGCCCTTTCCTTACACACACCATTATTCCTTCACCTCTCCCATCTCTGTCTCTTCTGAAGATGGTGAACTTATCCTGCCTACACTCAATGTCCAGTACTTCCTCGGTCAGCCAAGTCTCCACAGCTACCACTATATCCGCCCCATATCCTTCAACCATTCCCCAGAAGCCCTCCAGCTTGTTGTACACACTCCTACAGTTCACCAACATTATCTTTATACTAGTACTCTGCTGTACCATTCTACATTGCTTACCTCCTATCTCCATCCCTAGATCATGTAGAATCCTCTTTCCCTGTTCTGTCAGGTGAACCTGGTCCCTCTCTACACTTTCCCAGCCTACCCATTTCCTACTATCTATAAATGTAGCCCCCAAATCCCTACACACCCTCTCATATACGTCACTCGCAGCTACTGCCTTCCTATAGGATACTCGTTTCCTAACCAGCATGCCACTGACTACTGCCCTATCTCCAGGGAACTTCTCCCACACTTTCCTCAGCAATCCCCTGAGGTTCTGATCTACCTCCTGCCCCACCTCCCTGTGAGCCAGGTCATTTCCCCCTACATGAATGAGAACAACCTTTGCCACCCTGCTACCTCTCATACCACTAACCCTCTCCTCCAAATCCCGGGTATTCCCCCCCCCCTTTTTTTCAAAAGAGCTGCCTAGAAAAACTACCTCTGGCTCCATTCCTAAAACCTGTTCCTGCTTTGGGTTTCTTCCACCCACCTGCCTACCCCTGTCTCCGGCCTCCTGCAGCACCCTTGTTTCCCTCCCTTTGGCCAGCCGTCCTCTTTCCCCTCTGGTCATGAACTGTCCACTTTCTCCTGCTTTCTGGTCTTTGCTAATCGCACACTTGCAAGCCTCAGCATACTGCTTCCTGCCTTCTACCACTGCCTGTTCGCTGCTTTCTGTTTCCCGTTCCTCTATTCCTGATTGCAACCTTTATATACATAAGTTATATGTTATTGCTTCTTTAGCAAAAGTGAATTAAATAGAAACTATGAACTAAACCCGGCAAACAACATATTTGCTCATTATTATTACTGTCGCTGGTGATAACGACCCTCTCGCAGCTAGCTTAACCTTCATATAATTGATCACAGTGCATGAGACTCAGTTTTTTACCATCCAAGATAGCGGTTCGTGCCTGTGATATTTTGAGAATGGAAGGGGAAAATATTTTTATTTCACAAATTTCAAGGAATCCGATTCCTTAAAATGACATTAAGCCTAGTGCTATTATTTCATTTTCGATTTTTTGTCATTACAAAATGATTTTTCCACAACTAAAAATAATACAATTTCCAAAACTAATCTTCTGAGTCATTTTCGACATTCGCCGGGTTTATTTGCATTCTGCCAAACTATTCTACACTATTCTACATTACACTCGAAATAGCAAGAAAATTCAATTCATATTTTATATAACCTCCAAAACCAACATTCATATAAGCAAAACACCATTATCTGATGTTTGTGACACTTTTTTGAAGCTTATCTAAAGGCATAAATGCTTGTCTAGCACTAAAAGAGATAGATTGTTTGTCCCCTTGATAACAGTTCTAGTAAGCAATAACTAGAGATAATAATACACTATTTAGCTCGAGCCGGTTGTTAACTTTTAACCTGATGTGTAACTAGAGGTCTTAATAGAGGATCTTATTGATTCCTTTGTTTCATTGTGCCCCGGTTGTAGTATGCTTTCATTTATTTATTTTTGTCAATTATATGACGAGTTCTAATGCAGGTTAGAGGTAAATGAACAAAAAAATTTATATGTCTATATAACTTTCAATAAATTGCAATAAAACAGATTAACTTTGTATGTTCCAGGTAACATCGTGGTTCGTAATAGAGTGAGAAAAATGGTAAAGGTAAACTTTTCCGAAGACAGCTTGCATGAAGTTGTTGCGGTAGTTGAAAATGGTTTCAGATTGCACATAGCTGCGACTGCTAAAGGAATAAAATATGCAAAAAATGTTTGGTATGTAAAGAAGAATCAAGTTGCTGGTTCAGAGGTAAGTGTTAGGATGTGCCCACATTATGTCTGCAGAAAGATTTTCACCAAAGAACAAGACAATGATTTAGTGAATTATATGTTGAAATGTTCCAAAATGTATTATGGCTTGACAACAAATTGCTACAGACATTTAGCTTACGAAATGGCACATGTTAATGGAATAACCTATACAAATAAATGGGGAAGTTAATCACTTGGCAGGCTGGTTTTCAAATTTTATGAAGAGGCACCCCAACATAAGTCTCCGGTCTCCAGAAACATGCAGCTTGTCAAGAGCTACTGCTTTCAATAAAATGAATTGGAATTTGCTTTTTGACAAACTTGAAAAATGTACAAAGCACATCCAGAATTTGCTGATGGAATTAGCGTGTTCAACTTTAATGAAACAGCTACATCTACAGTCCAAAAACCACAGAAAGTCGTGGCTGAAAAAGGATCGCGGAAAATTGCAAAATGTGAACGTGCTGAAAGGGTCACAACTAGTACTATATGTTGCATTGTGAGTGCTAGTGGAAAAAACTGTTCCTTAGGTAATGGTATTTCCCAGAGTGCATTTTAAACAGCACATGATAAGAGATGCTCCAGCTGGTACATTAGGACTTGTCACACCCTCTGGATGGATTAATTCAGATATTTTCATTGAAGACATGAAGGAATTCGTTCGCCATACAAACAGGTCTAAATATTCTCCTACACTACTTTTATTTGACAATCATCAGAGTCACTTGTCACTTGAAGTGATTAATATTTCCAGGGACAATGTGGTAACAATTGTGACCTTCCCTTCCCATTGTTCCCACAGGTTGCATCCTCTGAACGTTGCGGTGTATAAAGCATTCATTAGAGTCTTTTTACAATGAAGCTGTTGATACTTGGATGATGCAACATGTTACTATGAATGGAAATGATATCAATTGCAGTCTGATTGGTTCCTTCTATTCTGGTAGCAACGTTTACTATAGATTTAATGTTGAAGGTACTGAGTAGACTATAGAGTTCAGTTCTTTGGTAGCTTTCTTTTAAATAATCATTTGGTTTGAAGTTTTCCATCTAGACAACAGATAAAACTAGTTGTACTGCAAATTTTACGTAATTTTTTAAGGTAATCAGCAATTGACATCCAACTTTTTGCCATTTTGTACAAGGATTTAAAATTTTCTCTTTGCATTTTTTCTTTAAACACAGTTTATGTTGAATATTATGTCAGGTTTGTTCGGGTGACCTGAGTTTTTTACACTCGAGTGCAAGTTGAGAATAGCTGACAGCAAATAGTGCATGCTCTTCTCTGCTACTAACCGAACGCCAAAAGCCACTTATCAGCTGATCATAACATCATCAATCTGTAATTTTAATATTACATGTACATGTCCTACAGCAGTTCTCAGAGGATGGCCAAACATATTCGCAAATAAATAAACGTCACAGAAAAGATTTTGAAGCAAAACTAGCACTATCTCGTAGTCCAGATTATAAACACACAAATTTGGCACGTTTTTCCTTGCTCTCGATCTCACTGCTCCTCTGCTCTTCCTCGACAGCAAGAGTAGGAGGTTCATGCTCAATGTGAGAAAAGGAGCAGTGCTCCTGACGCCCGAACAGGCATTCGAAAAAAACACTTCCGGTCAAACGAACGCTCAAAATGAAAAGGAGCAGGAAAAAATCAGAAGTAGAAAGCTCAGGTCGCCCGAAGAAACCTACTTAAGGGAAGCAAAATTCCACCCAACATAAACTTTATTAGATGAAGATTGATACAGTTCACTCATTCGAATGATCATTCGTTTCACTTATGCAAATGTTCATATATATTCACTATGTGAATATTTCTTTTGAATATCAGGGAAGTGAATGACAGCTATTGCAATAATTCAGTTTCTGAAAAAATTTAGGAATTGTTTTAATTTTTGTAACTTTTCGTGAATTGCAAACTCATCAAAACACTTAAGAAAGTTGATTTTTCATTGAAACAACAAGATAGATTGTGACTAAAAATAAAATAACATAAAAATCCTTAGCTTATTATTCTGTATTGCGTATCTAAATCGCTCAAAAAACATTATATTGCATAACCAGTAATTGCAAAAAGTCGAGCCAAAAAACAGTCAATTACGTATACAACCATGATCCAGAAAAGGTCCAAATAAAATACAAAGTTTCCCCCTGCATAACCAGTCCACCCTGAAAAAGGTGTTTTTTTTTTACCAAAAGTTCCCCTTTTCATACCCAGGTAACAAAACGTGCAGGAAAGAAAAGGACGACATCGCGTATCCAAGCCGGAATGGGGAAAATTGGTGCCATGCACCATTTGTTCGGATTTGCGTATCCAGCCGAGTCGGGGGGAAATTTTGACCTACACCCAATTAAATCCTATGGCGCATCTAAACCAAAAACGGAATGCACTGTAAAAGACCCCATTTTTTTCCCCGTGGCGTAGCCCAGTGCCAAAAGTAAATTATTGCTAAAAAATATTCCCCATCAGGTAACTGGAAATTTAATTTTTTTACACCCTTTTCTCGCCCCTGCTCGGAAATGTTCCCATATGGAAAAGATGCCTTTCTTCTTGTCTCCAGCTAGAAGCAGGAAAACTGCCCCTCTGGACAACTACCCATATGGCGAAGTTCCCACGGAAAACTATTCCGCATTCTTATACAATCTATGAAAATGGCCACCGCCAAGTTCATCTAAAGAAATTCAAAAGATTAGTCCAAAGCCACGCTCGGAAGGTAGTGCTGTCACTAGTAGAAATAGTTTTACTTACGAAATCTGGATACACATATTGCTATTTGAGATTATTTCATTGTCGTGGCTGTCGTGCAGCTATACTTGTTAAACAATTTCTTATTCGGGAATTATTACCAATCCGAATGTAAACAATAACAATACTAAAATTGTTATCTACTTTGAAACAGTTAACCGTTAAGGGTACTGGAAGGTAAATAAGTCATTATTTTTCATTTTTAGCAAATGCAGGCATTCATACTCGTAGTTAGTATTCTCGCGTATAATGTTTTGAATCTTGCAGTTTTTTCTCAATGGTATCACAAATCAACATTTGACTGTTATTGGAATGTACAAATAAATTAAGCCAAAACTGCAACAAAAATTAACCAATAGAGACTGAAGTTAACTCATTATATTATGATTCGCAAATGTTAATTTTCCAACAATTCTGTAACGGCCAAAAATTAAAATATGACAAGATTTTCCTTGGTGTTATAAATGCTCATGGAGGTTTGTTTGGGCGACCTGAGCTTTCTACTACTTCTTCACTTTTCCTGCTATTTTCTTGCTCCTTTTCATTTTGAGCATTCGTTTGGCTGGAAGTTTTTTTTTTTTTCATATGGCTGTTCGAGCATTAGGAACACTGCTCCTTTTCTCACAAAGAGCAGGATCTTTCTGTTCTTGCTATCAAGGAAGAGCAGAGGAGCAGTGAGATCGAGAGCAAGAAAAAAGTCGCAACATTTGTGTGTTTATATTTTAAAAAACGAGATAGTGCTAGTTTTGCTTCAAAATCTTTTCTGTCACGTTTATTTATTTGCAAATATGTTTGTCCATCATCTGAGAACTGCTGTCGGGCATGTAAATGTAATTGTAGATCTTGAAAATATTACATTCATCCTTGAAGACAAGTGTTAAAAAGGCAGTCGCAGTGATTATTAAATACTTGTCATATCCAATTACAGGCCACTTTAATGTCCCAGCCAATAAAAGACCCTAAATTGCCCCTAATAACCGATAACATTGGTAATAACTTAGTTTTTTCTTTTATCAAGCATCGCAAGGTTAGGGTTATGTCTAAATTACCACTGTCATTGTATAGCCCATTCTACAGTATTTGTTGCTAGTAGGGTTGCCAGGCATCCTCTTTTAACCGGATATAGGCCTACACTTTTTTTGCCACCTCGAAACTGTCCATTGCCCTATAATGCCAATCTCAATCAAGTTTAAAATTACAGATTGACGATGTTGTGATCAGCTGATTAGTAGTAAACAGTTCCGTGGCTTTTGGCATTCGGTTGGTAGCAGAAAAGAGCAGTGCGCTTTTTGGCAATTACAGGCTACGCCTACAAGTTAAACAGTTTTTGATAAAATTTAAAAATAAGGTTCTTTTTTTGCCCCATTAGGTTCCCTGCCTACCTGGAAATTTTCTCCGCATTTTATTGCGAGAAGTGCGGGGGCGATAAACGCGTCACTGCTATGCGCATCAAGTGCGCCATCGCCGCTAAGCGCAAGGCTCTGAACTGGCATCACTATATATGTGCCTATGGGACTTTCAGGGGTGATCTTATTATTATGGTGGTGAACAGTCTGTAGGAAGGTTCAGTGCATGGCCCTTGAGTAGTTTTGGATGTATCTGATGAGTATATTTCGAACTACAGTATTTTGAAAAAGCTGTTTTTACTCCTTTTGGAGTTCTCCTTGTTGTTTCTAATGAGGGTGGCATCTTGAAAGCACTCGGCAAGCATCGTCTGAAGAGAGTGTTCTTTTCGTAGAACAGAACATGTTTCAGACGCTACGCAACACAGTTCAAGCGAGCGGCAGCCAGGCAGGCGGGAGCCTCAGCCTACTCACAAGGCTGGCCAGATCCAATTCAATATCTTGTTATAAAAAAATGCGGGAACGATTAGGTCAGTAAACTTGCTAACGTATTTTATAATTTGTGTTTTAACAACTAAGATGTTGGCAATACTAATTATTTTTATATATATATATATATATATATATATTATATATATATATATATATATATATATATATATATATATATATATATATATATATATAACCAAATTACCTCATATTATTTTTGGCGACGAGAAATGTAGAGAACTCATGTGACAAAATCAATGAATGAAAAAAATAACTCGCAATTTTTTTTTTAAAGTAAGTTGGAAAAATATTTATTTTGTGTTTACTCGTGGGTAGCTTCGGCACAGCTCCTTCTAATAGAAATGAATGAGCTAAAATACAGGCCGGATACAACTAGTGCATTGTTACTGAGTGCTCACTGGTGCTCTCACTCTGATAACAATGTCACTATGACGTTGGAGAGACCACCAAGTTGTATACTCGCTGGCGCTTTGTCGCACTCTGACCACGCATTATATTTGTTGGCATTATTTCCGTGTGTGAATAAGGTTATAGTTGTTTTCTCGGCCAAAAACAAGTGGCATTTTAATTGTAAGTGAATAATTTTAACTGTTTTAGTTAACTAAATACCTTATGTAACACAATTAAATAAATTTTGTCCATGTGATCCCACAGATCGCAAGTGTAAAGTTACAGAAGAGAAATGTTATAGATATATTTAGTAATTTTTTTTATTGATGCTTTGCTTTAATACTTCCTATCGTATTAATGACTATGTCCAAAGCATGATAAAATATTTACTCTTAGCTATATAGCCTAATTTTCATTGTCTATATTTTTAATTTATTGCCAATACACTACCTTAGATCTTCATTACAACAACTTACGAATCTTGTTTTAATTTATTAATCATTTGAATTTTACTAACAAGTGATGGTCATTGTTTGTTAATATTTTATATATAATTTCTTAATACAAGAAAAAAAAAATTTAGGCATTATAAAATATACTATGAAACTAAAGTTTATTTGATCAAATCATAGTAAAATTGCAAAGAACCATCGAAATGTCACTGGTTAAGATCAATCGCTAAGATTGGATGTGATCCTCAGTGGATGAAGGGACGACGAAGCTCCAGGGCGCTTTTAATCTAGTGACGCTACTGACTGTGTGACATTCTTTGGTAGTCGCAAGAAATAAATACTAAATATGATTATGCATTAAACAGATGAAGTGAAGATATTTGGGTGGCTCTTAAAAGCGAGGTCTTGAGAGCCGATGATTGTGATTGAGCTGAGTGTGGAGTGGTGCCGGAATGAAAGGGCGGAGGAAACGGGAAATCCCCGAGATAACCCACCGACCAAAGGCATCATCCGGCACGATTCTCACTTGCGAAAACCCGGTGACACGGCTGGGGATTGAATCCGGTTCGCCTTGGTGGGAGGCGAGCTAAACATGAACGTTCCGAAGTAATGAAAGAGTGTTTTCAAAGAGAGGCAAATAAATATAATTTTAATAGAGCCAACCCTCGGGAATATCCACATTCATTACCACTTTTTTACCCACGTATAGCAGCGGGTTGATTGGCTAATCTGAGATGCATCTATGGAAAGACTTTTTCTTATGAAAATCGTCGGACATGGGCTTAACTGAGGTGTGACTGAATAACATATGTTACGGACTTCATTGTAAATTTTGGAACTATCAAATATCGAGATATATTTTGACAAATAATCTAATAACTTTCTCTGTATATTGGGACTAATTTTTAATTGTTTAATTACTTTAATTTCTCTGAGTTAATTGTAAATTGTAGGTATTGATTGAAGTAATTAATTATTGTAAATAGTAAGTAATATCAATTTACTGTGAGATGTTAAGTCGAGAGAATTTTGTGTTCAGTTGTAAATAAAATTAAGAAATCATAATTAATTATTTTATTTAATTAAGACTTCCAACCCTTAACGTACTTTGTTTTGCCCACTGACTTGGAGAGAAAATTGTAACAGAATGTTAAAATTTTCACATTTATCCATGCTTTTTTTGTTACAGTATTTGTGTACTTACGAACACGTTTCCCATTTTTACTTGGAAATCATGTTACAAGGAATGCTTTTACTTGAAGACGTACGATAAATGTGCCCGTACTGGTACGAATGTGCAAAATTCACGAGCCCAGCTAACTGTGGAAAACTTTATAATTACAAAACTCAATATTACGAAAGACGAAATCCAACAGGAATCACTATTTGCAATTGAAAGAAGCTGTTTATACCTAGGGGCCATGGTGGCTGAGCAGTTAGACTGTTGGCGTTCAGCCAATGAGAACCAGGTTCAATCCCCGACCGGGTCACTTCCGGATTTTCTAAAGCTTGAATCGTGCCGGACGATGTCGCTGGTAGGCAGGTTTTTTCGGGGATCTCTCATTTCCCCCTCCCACTCATTATGGCACTGCTCCAAACTCAACTCGATCACTCATCGGCTCTCAAGACCGAGCTGCCCAAATATTTTCACTCGCCCTATTCTTTTATAAATGGAAAATCTATAGGAAGGTTTAGTGCAGGGCCCTTGATTAGTTTTGTATGTATATGTTGCGTGTATTTTGATATACAATGCTTCGAAAATGCAGTATTTAACCATTTTTGAATACTCTGAAATGGAGTTTCTAACATTGTGACATTATGTATAAAGCGTGTGTTCCTTTCGTAGATCAACTCACACATTGTATACACATTTAATAATTTCGTGGAGAAACAGCATGTATTTCAAATACTCTGTAACCAGGTAGGCAGGAGCCTTAGTTAGTCTTCGAGGAAGTATTTGTGTGTGACTGAATAGGTTCGCAGCTAAGAGCCTGCCAAAGCCGTTTTTCTCATTAGGAGAATTGGGCGGGGACGTATAGCAGCACATTTTAGAGGGCCACATGAAATGATAAGCAAAATATTTTTTTAATGTGTTTTTCATTGAGCGTGGTTTATAGCTGTGTGCTAAAAAAAATTAATAACGATTTTGGAATAAATCCGAATAAAGAGAATGGTAAGAGTTTGAGAGTCAATTGTTTATGATCAACACTGTACAGTTTTGTTGTCAGTGCCTGCTTCAAGTGTCTTCATCAAATCAGAGAAACTGGTACATGCAACGCATGTTGCCTTTTGACGTCGACAGTGCCTAGGCCATTCACAACTTCGTGCCAACAAAGACGTCAGGAATGCAACACAACAGCACAGTGGAGCACCTGAGTCGGCGAACCAGTGCCATGTGTGGGTTATGTGTCAAGTGCAAGGGCGTATAAAGGTGTAATTAGGTTATGTCATTCGTTAGGGAGTGTGCAGCATATGTTAATTTTTATATGTGTCAGTCGTCATATACAATGCCACAAGTGTTAGTGTAAATGTCAAATGTTCTTTCGCCACGAATGTTCCGCATCATGCATCAGTGTGCACAAGTATGCAAAGTTAGATTATCATAGTACCAGGTATGTACTGATACGAATACCAGCGTACATGTGTCAGGCCGAATACCGCGTGTTTTTTTTTTACTTTTTTGAGGGTCAGTGTTATGTAGAGCCATCTTTTATGTCTGGTTTAATTTCCCTTATTACCTATATCATGTAAGTACGAGACAAATTGTCTCCTTTCATTTTATTATTATTGTTTCAGTATGTTTGAGTGTAATATTGCATGTCCGTAATTATTAAGCTGTTGACAGCTCG
Organism: Dryococelus australis; assembly: GCA_029891345.1. Classification (NCBI taxonomy): domain Eukaryota; kingdom Metazoa; phylum Arthropoda; class Insecta; order Phasmatodea; family Phasmatidae; genus Dryococelus; species Dryococelus australis. The sequence goes on from CM056994.1 coordinate 7,534,139, forward strand.
TGCGCTAGAGGTGCCATTTTGTGTATTTAATTGAATGGCCACAGACAAAAATATTGTTACACGTAGCCATCTCTATACTATTGCTAATAATTATTAATCTAACATTTATGTATTACAAACCAGTCTTTTATATTCATAAAGTCTATTCGACCAGACTGGCAGTATTGAAACACTGGACTTTCCTAACACGTTCCAAAAGATGCATCAATGTGGACCGGTGCACACTGCCACGTGGCAAATAGCCACTATAAAATTGTTAAAGTAGTTTTGAACTCTTTTTACACCAAGTAAGATGAACTCACATGTTTTGCCATGAGAAAAAATGGTATGGACATAATAAACTTGACTGGGGACAGCCCCTCTAAAGATATTACTGTTGATTTACACATGTTGATAGAGAGGTTAGGTTGCTACAGAAGTGAGGTCTGTTCGTACATGTGTATTTATTTTTATATTTTTAATATGTGTTTTTATGTTTTTTAATAAGAGTTTATTGATATGTACATCTCATCGGCGCTGTAGAACCCATTTCGTATCATTTATTGTGTTTAACCTTAAGTAAAATTATGTCACATGATGTTTGGGTGGGAAAGTCGGCCAGTGAGCAACCCCCATGCCAAACTAGAAAGGAGTAGCGTCTGAGATCTCGTAAGAGTATCACGGTGATCTGGGCACTTCATCTTTGTTCATTAACCGACATGTAATCCTCTTTATTGAACTTTAATATACTGGAACATTTGTTATTGCTCGCCCGTAGTACTCGGTCTCTCACCCTCTGTTCGTCTTTTACACGACTATGGTGTAATGTGCCACGTAATTTTATAGGCCCTACCGCCTTTCTGGAACGATAGTTTGTAAACTTCTGTGCCCCGATGGGGAAGTACTAATAAGAAATGCCTACTGTTGAGATGCCGACGTTTTTATTGTGATTAACCGCATATCCATTACTTAACTTTTGGTAATTTTGTATCGACGACGTGTCTTTAATAATGGCATTGGGTAGCCAAAATAACCCTTCGGGAGTGAGCTAGCGTATCAGGGCGGCCGACATCAGGTAATTGGAGTGTAATTCACAGTTGGCGGAAAGGTATTATAACTGGTAACATCTTTCAAGGTGTGGACATGGGGCAGGTCAACGGTCATCAGCCATCATGACTCAAGAGGAGGAGTCTCTACCAAGTGTAACTTTATACTCGCACCACGGGCCGGTGTCCTTAACCCTGGCAAACATAATTTCCTATCCACCACACCTCATTTCCCCCCAATGGTTCAGCCAAACAATAGCACGTTGAACTTTTTTTTTTTTTTTTTTTTTTAGATCTCTGTGTTTCGGGTACTCAAGTTTTACTAGCTGGCGAATGATTGTAGTTTGTTTTCGGTTATACCAAATGTTTTATTTATGCACATTGTAATATAGTTGAGGATGTCGTGATTTATATTTAAAAAGTTTTAATGATACTGCAAGTGAGAAGCAGGATCGCGAAGTGTGAATTAGCTTCTGCAATCAGATCATGAAATGGAAATATGTTTTACTTCATTAACAGTGAAGAACAATAAATATCTTATAAAGTTTTAATTCTGCAAATGCAAAATATTTGAGATAAGTTGTAAACGAACATAGGTTGTGACGGATGTGTGGTCGTCACAAATTGTTTTCGTTTGTTGTCATTCCGGTGGCATATGATGGTCGGCGGTGGCGGGAAAAGACCAAGGGTAAGGTGGAGCTCTCCTTGCTCCTTGGTCAATAAGAGATTGGCTGTCGTCCGACGAGAGTTAAGTATGAACTACGAAGTAAGGATGCGAATAAAACTTAGTCTCTGGAGGAGCAGTGTTTGTACTTGTAATTTGCAGAGTCCCCAAATGGGCTAAGTATATTTTCACTCGTGTGATGTTAATCGAGCTTAGTCGTTGGAGGAGTGAAAATGGGAATTGTGCTTTTGCGACACCAGATAGTGTGCTGGTTGAGCTATGTGGAACTTGTAATTCACAAGGGACAGTTCGCGAAGAAAGGCATTTTATATCCGTAGTAGAAGGAATGGGACAATTCTGGAACAGTGGGAACCCAAGGGAGGAAACACAAGAGTTGTTGTGTTGAAGGGACAAAAGAGTTGTTGTGAGAACTTAGACTGAGACTTGGAGTTTGATGTGGGTGGATTACGTGAAGTGTGGAAAGGAAGAACGGACTACATGTGCGGTTACTGTGGGGAGAGTATACCTTGCCTGATCCACTGGTCGGGGGAGCGAATGTCCTGTGGTGGAAGTGCGGACCATTCCTGGTTATCGTGAGAAGAATATCCTCGGCCACCACAGGTTGTCTGGTGTGAGTGTTGGTGTGTCTGAAGTCTCCATACAAGAGATTTGTAATGGGGTAAAGAGTGAAACATTAGAAGTGAGAGTACTTGAGACCAATCTCTACAGTGTTTTTGGAGCGAAGTAGGTTTAATTTCTGTCTCCAAACTGGTAAAGTTTACCAAACAAGCTTTAGGGATATTGTACCAACAGGCTAGAGTTCTATTTTGTTAAAACTCGTGTGTATTGGCAACAGATAGTCTTGTAAACTGTTTTTTGACCCTGCACATTGTTCAAAGTACAAATAAATTTTGTAAAATTTGAAAGTATTTAGAAGAAATAGACCTGTAAACTGACATTGTGTTGGTCCTTACTTTGTTCAAAACTCAGATTTTACGTTATTGTTACATTGTCAATGGGTGTACATTTATGGTGAGTGTTTTGAATAACGGTATAATTTTGAAACAGTGGCTTCTAAGGTAGTGTTGAAACTCCTTTTTCCTCAGCTTGAATACAGTTATTATAAGTGCATAATTAACACTAAATTACACTGATGTTGGTGAAGTTGACAGTTGGATCATGTTTTGTGTTTTCTCCTTGTGTCGTCTGTACCTCACGTAAGTACAAGAAGGTGTGGTAGTTGGTTGTGAGCCTGTGGTTGAAGACTACGCTCACAAGATTTAGGGATAAACAAATAACCTTGATAAAAAAATTAGCACAAATAATTTAGTATGTAATAACTGTAACACTAATGGAATAATAAAATCAAATGTGATAGTAAACCTACATGTATTTCGTCTGGGCTTTAACATAAGTCTTTTTACTGTTACAATGGAAGTTAATTACTTAATTTAAATTACAGCATTTGTCTTATAAGTAAATGCTCATCCATCCTAAATGTAGAGTTGATCGTTATAACAGTGTTGGGAATATAATTATACGAGGGCTGATCCAGAAGTCATGGCAACAATTCTTTATATCCCGAAAATAATCTCAACACAGGAAATGTATTATGTATAGTTTAAAATGTACGATATGTACGTTTTAAAGGTGACACCTCATGGTGTATGGATGCAGGAATGTCCGGCAAGGGACTAAGACAAACATGGCTGCTTGGAATCACCTGTTAATTGATATAATTCCGTACAAACTGTATGCACTCATGTGAGTGGATATGTATTGCACGTGTATGAGCTGTTAAACATCCTTCAAAGTAGTCTCCGAATATGTTCACTGTTCGTTGCCAACGATGAAGCAGACATTGTCACAGCCTTTCAACGAGAGGTGTCTCTTGTTCTTTTCGGCCACTGGTTCCATTATCACAACAGCATTAACGGAAAAGGATCTTGAGAAAACATTGCTTTGTTATTAGGGGTCGCCAGCTATCATCCTTTGAACGAGTATTTCGTTAATGTGCTGCACCTGGCACAAAAATGAGAAACTATTGTAATTTTAGATTGGTAAGCCGATGCTAAATCTGTTGTGTAGTTCAACAAACATATCACAGCATTTAGTGTCATATATATTAATTTAATGTAATATTTCAGTACAAACTATTTAATATGATATTATATGTGTTACATGCGCTATTTTGCACCACATCTTGATTTACATGATAGAGCAGATAATTGTTATTTTTTCTGCAAGGTAAAGCATTTGGGCTGATCGGTTTTTGTGAATTTTCATGTGACCCGAGTTTCGCATCATTTTAAATTAATTTTGTACATTATATTCTCTCTGTTTACATGCTTATATACACCTTTTATGCAATAGCCATCAGATAGGTATGGTGTGGGGTCCTCAGTTCGAGACCTGAAACTATTAAGAAATAATTTTTCTGTAGGACTTGGAAAAAAAAATCTGGTATTTTCACTTCGTGATTGGAACATTTTATAAGAATATACAATGAAGGCGAAGCGGAAGTATTAGAAGAAAAGTCGGAATTAAATAAAGGGTTTGCAATTTTGTTAATTTCCTGAGTTTTGGATATTTTTTAACGAATTTTTATATGCGATTTTCTTTATATTTATGTGTTTGTGCGTGCCTAATATGTGTAGGCGTATATATTTATGAAATCTCCATAGGCAATGTATGGTGTAGGGAGTTTTGCTCGAGACACGAAACTATAAAAAATACTTATTCATTCTGTTTAGGACGTAGGAAAAATATTGGGTTATTTTTCCTAGTCTAGCTGAAACAATTTTATCTAGCTTAGGCTTTTACCGATACCATAATATATCAAAATAAATTGAATTTCAAATAATAATAGTAAAATTAAATACTAAAAAAAGATTTTTAAAAACACAACATGCAAAAGACTAATTTTTTTAAAATAATTAAACATATATTGTTTTATATGTTAAAAACACCATTATTTACTTGCAATAACGCACCGACCTGATAGTCTGTTTCAGGTCGGGAAGAAAACATTTCTAGCGGAAGAGCCGTCGAGAGGGGGAGGGGGGGGTGTGTGTGTTCGACTACGGCCTGGCACACTCTGGCAAAGCCTGTCAGACTCTGGTCCCAAGGACCCCACCCTATTGTTTTTGTTACTAACACTATTTTTTTTCTTATGTCACAATACTCTGAAACGATAAAACCTACCCCGAGGGCTGCTCCCGGGCGATTAGAGATCACTGACACACTACATGCGAGATTAAATATCACACTTGTATACAACATAACACGTTAGACAGACATCACGACACTTACATTCACTCCAGCTGGGAGACTGGAGGGGAGCTTCACTCCCCTGCCGACATCATAAACATGTAAAATCACATAATAATAGGCACCAAAACAAAAACAGCCTAAATGTGGGCCCGGTGTCCTAGACCTACACTGACTTGGCCCCTGCCGCGGACCCTATGATTAGTCCCAGTGTCTGGTGGCAGTTGTTTTTATAAACACCCAATGAGTTATGGGAGCTGCAGCTCCCGGTCTTATGGCACTTGTCATTCCAGTGGCATATGAGGGTCGGCGGTTTCAGGAATGTATAATGAACGTGAAATGTAAGTTTCGGGCATCTGATATAGGAATCAAAGTGAGATACGAGGTTCGCAATTAGAGTAATGACCCAAGTTTTGGAAGTGCATGAGCTATGTCCGTACATTTATTTCTCACTGTTTGGTGTTCACACACAACTAATACAAAGTTTTAAGCAATCCACAATGGTTAGGCAAGGCGTAGGGACTTGAGATCGAAGCCTAAAATTGTAAAATTATTTATTTTATCGTGGTCTTGGAAACAATCTGATGGTTTTTCCGAGTGATGTGAGGATGTATATACCGTAAATAGAGCGGTGACGCACACTGATAGCTTAGTTGATGTTCAGATGTTGAGAAATTAACATCGATTTGGAAGCATTCTCTCGCTATACAGGGAAGATGGAAAGCGAATACGAAAGCCTGCCTTTGACTTAAACGAACATGGATCTGCGACCTGCATCACCGCTGCCTGATTGTCGACTGTGTCGATTCTGAGAAGTTTTTACCTTCGGTCAAAATCCTCAGCGACATGAGAGAATAAACTATACGAAGAGTCCTTTTCGCATAATAAATTATTACGATATTGGTTCCGTGCATTTTATGCAAGCCGATACATTGAAGAACCGCATCAAGAACTGCAAAGATTTATCTACTGGGAGCCAGCAAGTGTTGCTGCCAATACCCCTTGCTGCATCGAAGGGAACTGATTCCACAGACGATTATGACGATGCAGTTAATGGTGTAATGAGTGGCATGCAACATGCAATAGAGTCGGTTTGTGAGAAATATACAGTTTCGCGACTTTCTCGTGAAATCGATTAAATTCAAAATAAACGGCCATCAGCTCTAAATGCAGATGATCATGCAACTCCTGCTACAAAGAAAAGTAAATTTAATACATAATACAAAACATGGGGTGATCTTGAAGACAGCAATGATGAAATTGAATGTGAGGACAGTTATGGTGCTGAAGACGATTGCGATTTTCTCGTTGTGCTGGCACAGTCCTCTGCTATATTTGATCCAACAAGCGAATTGAAGAAGGCAGAAGATTCTGAGAATACTGGCTGTACATGTTTCCCGAAGACCCGAATTAACTTGTTGATAGATTCAGACATGTGATCGCTTTGCAACAAGATGGAGATGTCTTGCACATTAACGAGATATCTTCTATCATTAGTGAACTGAAGGACATGGATTATATCATATGATGTGATGAACCACTTCCTTCTGAAATTGCAATCACAAAATAATGTCAACTTTTCATTACAAAATAATTATTTTTGTGTGATGCATCTTTTTTTTTTACCTCACAACTTTATAGTAGTGCTGTGAGCACCCAACTATTATTAAGGTAAAGTTCCACATACAGAATATAAATAAAGACTAAGTACAAAATATGCATGGATGGAGTGCACATACGAAACATTAATTATGTCAGCACGTACAAATTTGGAGACAGTTGGCAAACGAATATTATTTATATACTTGTGGATGGGGACAAACCGATGGATTAATCGAAGGATCGATTGAGGAATTCAGAGTGATCGAGAGGTTGATTAGAATATTGAGAGAAAGATTGTGAAAGATTGCGATAGATCGATGGAAATATTGCTAGAATTATGGAAATATTGTGAGATTGATGGAAAGATAGCGAAAGATTGATGGAAAGATTGGAAAATTGATGTTAAGGTTGCGAAAGATTGTGAGAGATCGTTCGCAAAATTGCGAAAGATGGACCCACAGCAACCAGGGAAATTCCACTTCTCTGCTAATCCTCTATTGCCTTCACTGCTCGGCAGAAATTGGGTTGGTAGTATATTCTGCGATTGCTCCATATATAGCATCCACCACTTCTGGAATAAGTTTACACAGAATTTTTAGGGGCCCTGAACAAGTACTGGAGACTAGCATATGAATCATCTGATGTCAAGAAACACAAAGTAATGTCTAGTTTCGTTTCAGCACGAGTTATGTTAGTATCAGCTTTTTGTATTCGCCTTTTCACTTTATCCAGTAGCCAGATGTATTGGTTTCCATTTAATGTATATAAATTTTTATAACCCATTTCATGCTAGTCCCTAAATTCACAGTACAGTGCTCTTGAAACTCCCAGTATTTCACACATTTTTACTCACTCGCATACCCAAACATTTCTCTTATGTTTTGTTTTCAATTTTCAATAATTTTGTGACACACGATCGACGTGCATCGATTACATGGTGGGAGTTTACACACGACTGAGGATAGAAGAGGACAGATACATGGGAACATCCGTGGTAGTGCACTACTGGGCAAGTGAACTACTTTTCAAGAATAAGTTATGGAGGCAGTCGTGCACTTGATGCCGTGGGAACCTGGCTTCCGAGTACCTGCTGAGCAGAGCAGAAGAATCCCAGCCACATCCACAGCCATACAGCTCCCATTTAAAACACATCTATTTTTTTTAACCTACCATAATTATAAGTTTTAGATGTACGCCCGAAGTAGATCGGGGTGCTACTTGCATCTCAGGGCGAACCCCTTACACCTACAAGGGAAGGAAATCATGCAAGGAGGCATGCATTGCGGCAGAGAGGGATTGGGCAGCCATGGCCAGCGATTGGGGCCATGACTACCTCCCTAATTATTCCTATAATTAAACTATAAGAAGAGACTAGGAAAAACTGGCATATACACAGTAAGAACCCAGCCAACAGGAAATAATTCAAAATGGTTGCATGCATTAATACGAAATACTACAGTAACAGTGTTTTTGAAAACATGCTCTAATCAGTAGAGATGAAAGAACTAGTAGCGAGGGGACAGGAAATGTATTTATTCTTAGCCTTGATTTTGAGGGAGGGAGCATTGGTCTAACCAGAGTGGTGCTTCTGCACCACACTGGTGAGGGAAGTGGTGCTATTGGGCATCTCCCCCCACCCCCCCCCCCAATTCACCAGTAGAACCAGTAAATTAAAAATAGGTGAGTGAGGTGCCAGCAAGTGTCAGCAGTCAGCAGGACCAACACTTGCTGGTTTTTAGATGACCAGGAAGAGATGGTACAAGCCTGAAAAGAGAAAATATTAAATTAAACTAACCTTAATGATTTATTATTAACACACGTCCTCTGGGACATATGCCTTAGCTTAATGCTGTGGTACTTTGCCGCGGCCAATCTCTGTAGCCATTGGCTGTAACAGAGTATAAAATTAATTGTGTCATACGTCCCATATATATACTACTAGCGTCATATATAATGAATTATGTACCTAGTAAACTGTTTTACATATATTTACACATGCTCAACCCAATGGATGTGTTCATCCATTGTAGTTAAGAGGGATTTGTCTTTGTGTCTCCAAGCCAGATAAACAGCATGGGAGTCGCTTTGGCTGTCGCAAATAGTACAGGAGAGCCTACCAGTATTCACTTTGTTTTTAATAGCTTTAATATCGTCAGGACGGACACTAAATATGGGAATGGTGACAAGAAGTGTCTGACCCTGCAATGTTTCACGCTGACGGTTCCAAGCAAGCAGTCAAAGGTATGCTAGAGGGCAGCTGGAAAATCTGCCCTCCCTTTTCATTTAATTTGAATTCATTTATTTGTATTCCTGAGATCTCAAAATTGAGTTTGGAACAAGTCCTGTCAGTTTACAATACAAATATTTACAATAAAATACATAATATTATTGTACAAAAGTTGTTAGCACAGTACTTAATATACTAAACACAATACAAACGGAAACTCTAATTACAATTAAACACACTACTATTGCAACTTAAAATTTATACATTGTTTATATTTTTTAGTAGAACAATAACAGTGTATCAACTCATGTACAAAACAAAATTCAATATCATAATAGCAATAATCTCGATAAACTATTAATACATCGAGGACTGAAACCAGCCCTTACACTGTGCAAATTACTTAAGATAATAATAACGAAGTACTGCACTAAATAAATTAAAAACTAAATATAAAGAAACATTATTAACAAAATATACATTGTACTGCATTGATGTACTCCTATTCATAATGCGGAACACTAGTTTGAGAGCTGCTGCCCTCTCGTGGCTTTTTGGTGAACTGATTACTATTTACAAAGATTATACACTGTTACACACACACACACGTAGTCAGCTTGCACTGGCAAACATCTTAGATTTTCTTCATAAATGACAAGTTTTCTTCCAACCTTCTTTTGAGTTTCATCGTTTTACTGAAAAAGTTTTTCGAGATTTATTGTATTTTTGGCTGTACAGGCTATATAAATATTTTAGGCCAGGCACATTTTACGTTTTCGTTACTAGCGCTGTAGCGAAATAGTCTCTTTCCATGTTGGCCAAACTGCTATTGTACCGCTGACGACATAACGTTAAGTTTTTTCGCGCGATATTGAATAATCTTAAAAATAATTAAGGAATACGTCGGCAGTTTTTATTAATTGAGTAAAATATAAAAGTGAACTCTATTTTTCGCAGACTTGTATTTTCTGTAACGTTCGAATATGTTCTTTATGCCAAAAAATCTGTGTTGTCAAAAGTTTAGTCGGGTTTGAACTGGGACTGTTTCTATCTGCGTGCGTGTTCCCTTGCACTACGGGGATAGTCCGTTGGAGTATCGTCTTCCGAACATTTGGTTTGTATTGTGGTTTTATTATCAGTAGTGGTGAGGTTTGCTTAATTTTTTTTACAATTGAGTTTCATGTCATACCTTGCAGGGAGTGCACAGTATTCTGATTATATACTGTCTGAGACCTTTTGTAAATCTCCTATAATTCACGGTAATAAAGTCTCAAAGAAAATTGGTGTACTGGGAATTTGTTAGTGAATTATCTTTATGGTAATCTTTGATAAAGATAAAAATTACTAACTTAAAGATGTTACATCTGATCAGTAGTGGCCGGTGATGGGTGTTCACACACACACACACCTTTTCTCCTTCCCCTTCCCCGCACCATGATAGTGTAGCGCCTCTCACTACGACGAATTGGGCTCAATTTTCGGTGTTATCACTCCAGATTTTCACAGGTGGGAATCGTTTATAGTTACCAAGCGTCTCCTTCACATGATCGTAGGTTCGAGCTCAACCGACTGCACTGAAAATGATAATTTTTTTTTCTGGTTTATTTTGTGTACTAACTCCAGGCATATGTTGATGCAATTCTTGAAGAAACACATTTCAAAATCTCTACCCATCTGAGTAAGATTAAACCGCTGCATTAAAAAAAAATAGTATTATTTTGACGTTATGCAATTTTTCATTTATTTTTACATACAAATAAAGTGCATGTTAATTACATGAAAAATATATGTGTCGTTTATGCTGAGTTAATGACTACAAACAAATACTAGTAATTGCGTTAGACATTTGTTCCATAATTGTTTTAGCTTGTCGAATATGTAAAAATATATGTGTGAACAGCATACAACATGTATTTATTGTAAAAACAAATCTGAGAGTACAAGAAGAACAGAAATAAAAAGCATACACCCCACCTGTTACCGTTTTTGAAGCCCAAGCATTATGGCAGGCAGTGTGGGTTGTTGGAGCACACCCACATAACCAGTTGTGTTTAGTGTAAATGTCTTTGTTGAATACACACCTGAATACAGGCTTTTGTGTCATAGTTTCTGTGGTAATTTCTAAATGTGGTCGATCAGGGCATAAACATTTAATAGATGTTTTTTCCTCGAAAATCAGTTTTCCCGTTCGCTAAAATTGATTGAACAGAATTCATTTTGAAGCTTGGAAAAACAACTAACGCCTCTCAGTCGTGGCAGATGTAGGTAATGCCCTGACACAAATACGTTAGTGTTAGTTTGAAAATAAACTTAACAACATACCTCAGTAAAAGCATGTCTTGTTCAGAGTACAGTGTCCAACGAAACAGAAAAACGCACACGCATGCATACTAATTTATTGAAAATTATGCACTTCCACATGATAAATTACACAAATTAATAGTATAAACTCCTCATCAGCTCAGCACAATAATTAAGGACTTGTTTACTTTTGCTACGATAATTTTGTTTGGTGTTAATGCCGCACTTTGATCTCTGCTGTCATCTAGCAGTTAGTTGAGGGAGTGAAATCTCCGTTTCTTCAGTCAGTGCTGCTACCAAGCGGTAAACGTTGGAACCGCCTCCGTATGTTACAGATGCGAAGGAAAGAGCGCAGCCGGCGTTGTGCACATGTCCAAGGTTGAAACTCCCATGAGAGGTGATGTCGCTTTGACGTGCGCATGTGCAGATAGTGTAAGATCGGGGCACAAATCTGCTGTGCGCTTCACAGCATTGCAACACTGCAGATAACATAATAAAAAATACCAGACGTTCGTGATCGATGCAACATGCTCTGATAACTGCGTTAGGGCCACAAACTATCCAGAAATTATATCAAAATTTAACGAAAAGAAATATTTGGCAGAAAACAGGGTGTGCATGTGCACACGTGCTCTTTAATGCCGGCCGCTACTGCATCTGATATTACACCCTGTTTGTTGAGTTTGGTTGTATGGGTAATTGTTGGGCCACGTTATGTATATGCATTGGTTTTAAGTAATTTACCTATAACTCTCTAGATATATTGATTCTCTTTAGAAAGTATAGTTATTAAAGATTTTAATTTTTTTTTATGTAGGCCTACATGGTAAGCGTGTGATAGTGTGTGCACATGCATGAACTGGTGTAGCCTGTACATGAATGAAAATAAAACACTTTATTCTCTTTGCACTAATGACTTACCAGACAACTGTCAGAAATATTAGACTCTCAGTAGTAAGCATAGTTCAGAAAGCAGGTATGTAAAATATTAATTTTAAATTCTGTGCATTCTTGGACAACATAAGAACAACAGTACATATGTGCAACTTTTCCAAAAGTTTCAAAAATTTCAGAGGATCAGTTAACTTATACTCTACACCGACATGGATAACACTGGGAATCAAATAAGTACATATGAAACTGCATAAACAAGACAAATTATAAGTTTAGAATAAGTGAGTTTTATTGTAGAAGAAACATTATGTTAAAATTAATGGTGTGAAATCGTGATACAAAATTGCAACAAATCAATTTAAAATTAGACGATTTGTAAAATTATCAGACTTTTCAAGCTATAAAATAAAATATTTAACTTAATTGAAGCAAAGTTTCTGGTTGCCCTCGCATGCAATTCAAGAGCGTAAATTATGTGAGCAGATTTTATGCAGGGATCTTGATATTTGAATTTGAAGTTTGTAGTGTCTCCACTAGCTATCATAAAACTAATTTTCGAAAGCGGTATGTCCAAGAAATAAAATTTCAATTGTAAACTGAAATTAATAAAAATTCAAACTTAGAATTTTAAGATTTCTGAGTCTTTGCACTGTTAAAATCACTGTTCCAAGTAAATTTCCATTAGAAGTAAAAATTTAATGCCGAAGAGAATTCCTTAGCGTGATCATTCATAACTGCAGCGGCATTGGTGGTGTCATCCCTGGACAAGTTGGTGGCCCTCAGATTAACACCAAAAAAATTCCTAACGCTAGCGTTTTGGGCCTCTTCTTTTTGTGCTCCTGTACATTAAACAATGTTATTAATTAGAGGCCTCTCCACTTCCTCACCTAGCATTATGATGGTCAGTCTTTAGAAAATTCTGTTCAGCAGGAGATGGAGAACGCTATTGTACGTTGGACTGCATTGTATGGTCGTCATTAAGTAAGTGACAGGGCCTACCAGATAGCATAACCAAAACAGAACTTAAGATAAAGTAACTTCCTGTTTAGTGGGTGATCTATTTTTTTAATGTGTGTGTAGATATTTACATGTAGGTGATTACAACATTTTGCATGTGTGATGTAATACCGTTACAAATATAGGTCACCATCTCAAACTGGCTGAAGATACATAAAGCTGGGTACGCCCAGTGCAAGGCAGTATGCCTCGCACTGTATGTACCCAGTATGGTGGTCCCGAGGCATGCGCAGCGCACGTGCGCTGCCATTCGTGGGTTTGTCTGTAAAACGGTTATGCTCAAAGGCACCTCAATACGTGCGGCTCGTCGCATGTGGACGGGTAACGTTTGCCTCACTCGGAATATTGCACGCATCATGGACACAATCACGTTTTTCATAAAGTAATTGGACTTTACTTATGTAATCAATTGTTATAGGATGCAAAAAGTGAAGATTATTACAAGAAAAATAAAAGGGAAGAGGCTTGGTGTGAAATATCCACTGAAGTGAATGTGGCTGTAGCAGAACTGAAAGAAAAAAGTCGATTTCCTTTTGGGATCGTACAGACGTGACAAATCAAGAGAAAATAAAAGTAAAGTTACTGTATCAGGAATGTATTTATTTTTATTTTGTTAGTACTATACTAAATGTTGTGATATATTTACAGAGTATGATGCCATCTGGTGAGAACGTGATCAACAATAACACAAATTACTTACTGATGATATGGGCATCCCAATCACCGCACTATTGAGACTCAGGGTTCTCAGGGATGCTGAGGGTTGTGTGTGTCTGTCACACCCGAGCGTACTTACGATACACGTTTGCAATATTAAACTTCAATACTAAACATTTTTAACACTTGAAAAACACAGGTGACAAGAACACTGTCACTACAAAATAAAAGAATGAGTCTCTGTGAGACTTGTTTTATTTATACAGTGCGTACAAATCACATGCCATGAAATTTAATGATATAACTCTGTCGTGTCTAGTTAACTCCTCTTGGGTGCTTCCCAGCCCGCAGTTACTCTAGCGCACGCCTAGATGTATGAATGTATGAATACACAATCTTCACAAGGGAAGAGAGTCGGGGCATGAGATGAGTATTCACAATAAACACACACATGTCTGAAAACAAGTTTAAATGGCGCGGATACCACTGGATGAAGTTCATATCGGACCACGTGGTGCTGGTGTAATTGCAACATTTCTTCATGGAAATGGCAAATTAAACTCTGACAAATTGTTATTCTTGTTGAGATAATTATCGTCTTTACGATTAAAACAGTTACAGACTTATAGCAGGCCTGACGGCGGCAAAAGCAAATACTGAAGTGATCACGTGGTCAAACACAAAAGCATCAATTTACGTAAAATATTACACGGAACCCTGAATGACAATACATAGAATCCTGAAATAAATTATTGCACACACAATATTTCACAAATAAGCTCTCAAAGCGCAAGGATGGCGTGGATATAGACTTGGCGGCGGTTAACCACGTGGTTGTAGGTGATATGGCTGTAAAATACTCAAACGTGAAAAATACCCTTAGATGTGTACATGAAAACAAAGCCCTTGAAATTGCACCCAGCAATAATACAGAAATCACGATGGAATGCCCTTAACAGAAGCGGATGACGCCTGATTAAAGTTTCATAGGTCGCACGACCTTTCCGACATCTTTATCCTCTTTCTCCTCGATTAAGTTGAAAAATGCTACAAGGGCGAAATAAATTATTTAAGCAGAAGCATAATGCTGGGGAAATATCTGGCAAAATTTATGCAAACAAAGGTTAACTGGTATACTAAAAGTGCTATTGATATTTACATCAGTGCTCAAAAGTTGTAGTGCGTACGTGACAGTGTCTTACCTTGCCAGCTCTCCTAGACAGACTGCCCAGAGGCAAGCGTCGCACAGACCTACCATAGCTGCCTACTGAGTTCACATAAGTGGAAGTGCTATGCACGCCGAGTAAAACTTTTATATATTGAAAATAAAAGTGGCACAAATAATTTAAATATGGTTTTACGTTTTAGAATTTTCTTGTTAATTTCCTGTGATATTTTAGTGTCTCTTTATTACAGTGTTCACACTGGAATATTGCTGTACTTAATCTCTGTGCAGCGCGCACTTTGAATTCATAGCCAAACATTTTCAAATTGACAACAATCACTTTAAAACATTTAAAGACATTTCAAACCCTGAAAATAAAATAAGACACATTTTACACTGCAAAATAATATTCCGTTAGGAAAGTTCAGATTTGAGCCTCTTTGCGCACGTGCATGTACACGTGATATGTGCGTGGTGAGCGCCGTCATGGGCGCTAGCACTGCTGATGACAGAGATCATTCAAAATTGGAGATATCTTGAGTTTGATAAAAACATTTTCTGCATATTCAATTATTATCAGCTAGTTTGCATAACGTTTATTACTTAGTTGTCAGGTATGGATGACATATACACTTCAAAATGGTTTGGATACTTTTACGAAGTAAACTTTTATCTTACTCCACATACATAAATTTTGGGAGCATAGCTGATTGATAAATGTGATTGTAGAGCATAATTGTTATAGCATAATTGAGGACGTTTAATTAGGTATGAGACACAGACAATACAAGACACTGTAATATTAAATGTTCAGGGGAGCAATTGTTAACAGATATATTATACTAAATTCATTGTTATTATGGCTAACTCGCGCGTGTTAATTATTATCTGCTATTTACTGCCCCGCCTTAAACTTGATGCTGGAGGCTGTGTCATCTTGTAGAGCGAATAGCAGTGACTGGACACACCAATTCTTGTCCTTCCCTCAGTGGCATAGATTTGTTCATAAAGTTTGGGGGGGGGGGGTTGGGGGGGGGGGGGCTTCTTTACATAAAAAATTTACGTGAACAATAACATCCTTATATACCTACATACATTTATTACAAAATATTTTCTGGTACCACTGTTTTCTGTTATGTGGCTTGGAATAAAGTTATTTTTATGTTCATTCAAATTGAAAGTGAAATGTAGCATTAATAGTAACACAACAACATTTCTAACAATTTTGTAACATCACATGATTCACGCCGTAGCCCTAATCTCGTTGTTTGTTGAATATATGTGCAGTCGCTAAGTTTCGTTACTATACGCATCACGAATGGGAGACAATTCTGCACCAACCCAAGTAGGAGAATTATTGGTACATACTGACGCCGTCGGGTGAGAACACGAGACGAAACGATGACACAAGTAACTTACGGTAGGTGGGCGCCAGCGGTACTTGCCAGTCACTGCACTTCGAGCCTCAGGGTTCTCAGGGATGCTGTGGGTTCTGTGTGTCCATCTCACCCGTGCATATAAGTTCACTGTAGACTTGTTTTTATTGTTATTATGCATACACATCAATGTGCCAATGAAATGATTATCTCGGTAATGACTAGCTAATTCTGCGTGGGTGCTCCCCAGCCTGCAATTACTCTAGCGCACGCCTAGATGGATGATCTCACCAAGGTGTGTGAAAGCACAGCCTTCACAAGGGAAGAGGGCTGACAGCCACTAGGATGGACTGACTGTTTTTCCCTGAAAACAGGACAAGGAGAATTACAAATGAAACCCTTAATACATATTAACACATGTGATTACTCTGCACCACTAACGCAAACTCGCCCTCCAGCACGTGGGTAGTGTGGTGACACCCTATACACAGATCCGGTTAGGACGGGAATCATTGCACCGTACACTAATTACAAAATTTCATAAACCCTTAAATGATACATGAAACAAGATAGGACACTAGATGAATATTCACAATAAACACACACATATGTGAAAACAAGTTTAGATGGCACGGATACCGCTGGAAGAAGTTCGTAGCGAATCACATGGTGCAGGTGAAATTACAATATTTCTGCATGGAAACTGCAAACAAAATTCAGACAAAAAGTTATTCTTGCTGAGAAAATTATTCTTTTTACGATTGCAGTGGTTACAGGCATGTAACATGCCTAACAGTGGTAAAATCAAACATTACTGTGACAGACTCAAGTACAAAAAGCATCAATTTACATGGAAAATACATTGAACCCTGAATAAAATCGACATAGAACACTGAAATAAATTATTGCACATACGATGTTACATAAATAAGCTCTCAAGCGCAACAATGGTGGGTGTATACAAAGACTTGGCGTCAGTCGGCCAAGTGGTTATACGTAATGTCGCCCTAAAATATTCAAACATGAACATTACCCTAAAATACATACATAAAAATAAAGCTCTTAAAATTGTGTGTAGCAATAATGCAGAAGTTACAATGAAATGCCATTAACATAGGCGGATGGCGCCTGATTCAAGTTGCGCGGGTCGTGTGACCTCTCTGTCTTTCTCCTCCTTCTCGATTAAGTTAAAAATGCCACAAGGGCACAAGAAATTAATAAAGCAGAAGCATAATGCTGGGGAAAATGTCTGGCAAAAACATACGCAAATAAAGGTTAACCGGTTAACTATGGAAACCTAAGTCAGTGAACAAAAGTTGTAGTGCGTACGTGACAGTGTCTTACCTCGCCAGTTCTCCTCGACTGTCTGTCCAGAGACAAACGTCGCACGGACCTACCATGGCAGCCTACAGGGTTCACATAAGCTGAAGTGCTATGCACGCCGAGTGAAATATTTTAAAGTGAAAATAAAATGGCACAAATTAAATTAGACATTGTTTTACATTTCTATAATTTTCTTGTGAATTTCAATATTATTTTAGTGTCTCTTTATGACGGTGTTCATGCCGGAATATTAAGTGTTTTTTAATCTCGGTGCCGCTGGCACTTTGAATTTTATAACCAAACAATTTAAAATTAGTACAAACACTTTAAAACATTTAAAGACGTATTAAACACTGCAAAGACAATAGAACACATTTTACACGGAAAATAACGTTTGTATGAAAGATTAAAATTATTGGCCTCTTTGTGCACGTGCAAGACACGTGCGTGGTGAGCGCTGTCGTGGGCTCTAGCGCCGCTGGCTGTTAGCCGCCGTCATAGTTTTCTGTAAAACTGCAAATAATTACCGGACAAAGTGATAATGATCTGGGGAAAATTATTCCATTCTTTATTAAAGCATACAAAAGCTGATGGCAGAAAGACAACATGTGCAAAAGACGGCATGGTCGTACATACAAAAGCATCAATCATGAAAATGCATGGAACTCTGAATAAAACAATACATGTTACCATGAGATTAATTATAGCGCACATGATATTACAAAAATATACCCGTAAAGCTCATGGATGGCGTAGCTACTTACTTGGCTATATGTGACCGTGTGGCCATGGGCGATTAAACATAAAAAATACCCTGAAATACATACATAGAAATATAACCCTTAATATTGTACTGAGCAATTAAGCAGAAATTACAATGAAAAGTCTTCGCTGTAGGCGAATGGTGCCTGATTTACAAATTGTGCAGGCCGCATGGCCTCTACGACATCTTCTCTTCCTTCTCTCATTTATGTTTCAAAAAACTATAAGGGATGCAAATTATTTATTGAAGCGGAAGCATAATGCTGGGGAATGTCGGGCAAAACTTACGCAAGACAAAGGTTAACCGGTATACTACAAGTGAACTATGGAAATCTAACTCAGTGCAAAAAGGTTGAAGTGCGTACGTGACAGCATCTTACCTCGCCAGCTCTCATCGATGGGCTGCCCAGAGGCAAGCGTCGTGCGGACCTACCATGGCCGCCTACGGGGTTCACACAAGCGGAAGTGCTATGCACACCGAGTAAAACTTTTAATATCAAATGGAAATGGCACACAAACAATTCAAGTACATAATCACTCTGCTTTTAAATTGTGAATTTTCTGTGTTCGTTGATTGTTTTATATGGAGGCGTTTATGCTGGAATGATAACACCGTTATTCTTCGCGCAGCCTGCATTTTGAATTTGAACCAAGCATGGTGCAACACATAGGAAATTTTAACATTTTAGAAGACTTGGACACTGCAATAAAATAAAAAGACAATGTTTACACTTAAAAACAAATATCCCGTTACGGGAAAGTCCAGGTTATGGCCTGTTGGGGAATGTGCTTACCCACGTGTCACGTGCGTGGTGAGTGCCATCATGGTCTTAACGCTGCTGGCTGTTAGCTGGCGTCAATACTAATATCCTGTTCAGTAATTCTGTAACACAAGTGGGTGCTTCTTCTGTACCACATATAAAAATTTAAATAATTAGCACTTATAAATAATCAATAGTATTTATCACTTAAAATATATATTATTAAAAATAATTATCCATATTTTGCTTGCCTTGGCTATGAAAATCTTTAAGATGAAGAGCAAGTATCAACATTATCTCAAATTAACAAAACCAATCAAACCTGGTTACTTTTCAAAAGGTACAATAAGATACTGAAATAAAATTTAATCTTAAACAACTCCTTATGCTGCTCATCAATGAACAAAAAAAAAGTGACAAATGAAGTTGCAATCAACACAAAATGGATACTTCTTGGAATATTAGCTTTGTACCAAAATCAATATAAATGAAACTATATGTATCTAGTCAGCACACGTGCTTAAAAGATATCATCATTACAAGAAATTGATAGATGAGTTTATTATAAGGAAGTTGGTCAACCAAGTAGGCATAAGTAAGTAAGGTGGGACCCCGACTAAATGTATGAGTAACTCTGATTTAGAGCTCATTAATATTTATCCTTTGAAAAACAAAGAAAGTTCAAAATAAAACAGGAGATGCTGTGCCTGGCTGTTGTAGCAGAATCAGGTAGTTCGCAACTGAATCTGGAATTCTCCCATTAGAGCAGAATCTGTTATTCCTTGTGTCCCACCAGACTGCAATGACATGTCAGCAATAGGCACTCCGACATCCTTCTGTCAGCTTAAGTCCTGTAGTTGACTCCCGTGTCCAACCACTGAAGTGGCGTATAACTGCGCTGACCTGGGCTCCGAAGTTGAGACTTCGTCCGGTGACAAACCTCCTTCAGAACTAGGCAGTGATGAAACTCCTTCAGAACTAGGCGGTGATGAATGTCTGTACGTGACTCGAGAAACTAATGATGAGACCCTCGGTTCTTTTGAAATTCACAGATGACATCTTTGTCTCTGAATACTGACAATGAGAAGATTGATGTTCTTCTGTACGTTTTAGGTGAGAAGGCAGAAGAGCTGTGGACTCATTTTACACCACGTCCAGTTAGTTAGGAGGCACTTCAAACCTTTGAAAACCATTTTAACCCATGCTGAAACGTGATATTTGAGAGATTTAATTTTAATTCCAGAAAGCAGGGTGCAGAAACAGTGGACGAGTTCTTAACATCTCTCCAAACTTTAGCGGATACGTGTGACTATGGCCCGCTAAAACATGAACTTATTAGTGACAGAATAGCGGTTGGTATGAAGGACAAAAAAATTAGTGAACAAATTCATTTGCGGCCTTCATTTTATTGGACGAGGTAATTTTAGTCACCAAACAAGTGGAAATGCAAAGTTAGCAATCCTGGGTTTTGCAGCTAGGTGGTTATGAAGTTTTAGAAATCAACAGGACTCAGTTTGGAGCACCCCACAGCCAAGATAGGATGCCGAACAGTTCGGTGGAAAAGACAGCAGCCATAGGCAAGACCTCAAGTTTTGGCTTAAGCAAGAGCTCGCGTTTTTATAAAACTACACCGCAGGGAGCTACGCACAATGCTGTGCAATGCCGATTCTGTGATAAGGGGCAGCACGACCGTTCACAGTGTCCAGCCAGGGGCTCCAAGTGCTTCAGCTGCGCCAAGCAAGGGCATTGGGCAGTGGTTTGTATGGGTGCACATACATCCTGAGTTTTTAATGTGCAAGATCAGCATGTTGAGTCACAAAGTTATCAAACTCTTTATTTCTCCAGGGACCAATAGTATTTAATTGGGTATCTTACTTTAAATTCAGTCGGTTTAACAGAGGAAAGGCAAAGTCCGTGGAAAGCTTTGATTAGTGTGGCAGAGTTTGGAAAAATGTTTCAGTTTCTTATTGACACGGGTGCAAATGTTACCTGCATTCCAAGTAGCATGGTGCCCAAAACTCATTGGGAATTTGTTAACTAAAATACAGGACAACGTCTCGTAGTAGTGGAGTGTATGTGATTTCTGATCTTAAGACACCCATATTAGGCGGAGCAGGACTACTGAAGTTAAGTTGAACATTGTGTGTGTTAATGGGGAAATGGTAATGTTCCCAGCAGAAATTTTAACTATAAATAAAAGTGTCACAGAAACCGTAAACAAAAGTGCAGCAGAACATGTAAATAACTGCAGTGTAAACATAACCTCCTTGCAAACATCTCAGATCAATATGCGGAAGGAATTTCCAGGCCTCTTAAAAATTTAAGGGTAATTTCCGTGTTTGAATATTTTATGGCAACATCATGTATAACCACATGGCCGACTGAAGCCAAGTCTTTGTATACGCCATCATTGCGTTTAAAGAGCTTATTTATATAACACTGTATGTGCAATAATTTATTTCAGGGTTCTAAGTCTTTTTCATTCAGGTTTTAATGTATTTTTCACGTAAATTGAAGCATTTCGTACTTGACCATGCGGTCACAGTAACGTTTGATTTCACCGCCATCAGGCATGTTACAAGCCTATAACAACGCTAATCGTAAAGAGAACCATTTGCCAAACACGAATAATATTTTATCTGAATTTAGTTTGTCGTTTCCACGCAGAAATATTGCAATTTGACCTGCACCACGTGGTCTGCTACGAACTTCATCCAGCGGCATCCGCGCCACCTAAGCTTGTTTTCACATATGTGTGTGTTTATTGTGAATATTCATCTCATGTCCCATCTTATTTCATGTCTCATTCAAGGGTCTTTGTAATTGTGTAATTAGAGTACGGTGCAATTATTCCCGTCCTAGCCGGCTCTGTGTATAGGCCATCACCACACTAACCACGTGCTGATGGCCGAGCCCCGACGAGTTTGCGTTAGTGATGCCGAGTAATCACTCGTGTTAATGTGTATTAATGGTATTCATTTGTGTCCTGTCTTCAGGGAAAATCCGTCAGTTCACCGTAGCGGCTGTCGGCCCTTTTCCCTTGTGAAGACTGTGCATTCACGCATCTCGGTGAAATCATCCATGTAGGCGTGCACTAGGTTAATTACGGGTTGGGGAGCACCCAAGCGGAATTGTCTAGTCATAACCGAGATAACCATTTCATTGGCACGTTGATGTGTATAAACAATATCAATAAAAACAAGTCTACAGTGAACTCAATTTTGTATTAATTAATGACAGCGTCCTCGCCAAATATGTTTTATCTATTGTTTATTTCACTGATTTTTTTAAAGTTTAATATTGCCAATGTGTTTGTAAATACGCATGGGTGAGACGGACACACAGAACCCACAACATCCCTGAGAACCCTGAGTCTCAATAGGGTGGCACCCAAATTACCAGTAAGTATTTGTGTCATTGTTCGTCTCGTGTCTCACCTGACGGCGTCAAGCGTTTGGACAAGAGGTCGAAGCTTTTGTGAGCCAAATTGTTTCTAGTTATCCTATAACAGATAAAATTTTGTCTGGGTATTGTGAACTGCAGAACGGGCCAAAATGTCAGTTTGGTGGTTTGGACTGTCTTCGCAACTGGAAAACCTGATCCGCAACTGTCCAAATTATATTCAAGAAAGGCAAAACCCCAAACAACTGTTTTTACAAGCAGAAAATCCCTCCAGGCCCTGGCAGATAATTGCGGTAGATCTATTCAAGTGTGATACATGGTACCTAATTGTCACTGACTATTACTCTAGGTTTTTTAAGATATTCTCTCTAACATGCATGTCAGATGTCGCTGTTATTGGCAAGTTGAAGGAAGTCTTTGCACAATTAGGCATACCAGAAATAGTAAGAGCTGACAATGGGTCCCAATTTATATCCAGTAACTCTTCCAGAGTTTTGCTCAGACATATAATTTTCAAGTGGTTTCTTCTTCACCACATTATCCTCAATCTAATGGTTGTGTTGAGGCGGCGGTCAAGGTTGCCAAGAGTTTGTTAAAAAAGAATGGGGATATTTCCTTGGCACTCCTGCCGTACAGCACTACACCCTTGGACTGTGGATTCAGTCCAGCCGAGATGCTAAAAATACACGAACCCTGAATGAAAATAACATATATTACCTTGAGATTGATTAAGGTGCACAAGATGGTATAAGAATTAGCCTTCTAAATGCGGTGATGGCGCGGATACGGATTCGGTGATAGCCAACTACGTGGCCATGAGCAATGTGGCCGTAAAACAAGTAAACATGATAAAACCCTTGAAATATACACATACAAATATACCGTTAAGATTCTAGCTGCAATTAAGCAGAAATTATAAGGAAAAACCCTTAACACGGGCGAATGGTGTCTGATATACAAGTTGCGCAGGCCGCGTGGCCTCTGACATTATCTCTCCTTATATCGTTTAAGTTGAAAATTCCGCAAGGGCTGCAAATTATTAAGTTAAGCGGATAGCATTATGCTGGGGACGTCTGGCAAAATGTACACGAAGCAAAGGTTAACCGGTAAACTAAAGTGAAACTACGGAAATCTACCTCAGTGCAAAAGTATGAAGTGTGTACGTGACAGTTTCTTATCTTGCCAGCTCTCCTAGGACGACTGCGCAGCGGCAGGGGTTCCCCGGACCTACCATGGCTGCCTACGGGGTTCACACAAGCAGAAGTGCTATGCATGCTGAGTAAAATTTGACGCTGACTAACAGCCAGCGGCGCTAGAACCCATGATGGTGCTCAGCACGCACGAGTCATGTGTCCTGCATGTGCACAAAAAGGCCAATCATTCTAAACTCCCACATAAGTATTATTTTTCAGTGTAAAATGTGTTTTATATTTGTATTTGCTGGGTTTACTACGTCTTAAAATGTGTTAAAGTGTTTGTTGCTATTTTATAATTGTTTGGTTATGAAATACAAAGTTATCACCGAGATTAAGAACACTAATATTCCAGCATGAACGCCATCATAAAGAGACACTGAAATAATATGAAAAATTCATAAGAAAATTATAAAAATCTAAAACAGTATTTAATTTAATTTGTGTCATTTTATTTCTATAATAAAATATTTTTCTCTGCGTGCATAGCACTTCTGCTTATGTGAACCCCGTAGGCGGCCATGGTAGGTTCGTGTGACGCTTGTATCTGTACAGTCTGTCGAAGAGAGCTGGTGAGGTAGGACACTGCCACATACACACTACAACTTCTGTTCACTGATGTATGTTTCCATAGTCAATTTAGTTTACCGTTCAATCTTTGCTTGCATACGTTTTGCCAGACATTTCCCCAGCAATATGCTTCCGCTTTACTAATTTATTTCGCCCTTGCGGCTTTTTTAACTTAATCAAGGAGAATGAGTAGAAAAATGTCGGAGAGGTCACGCGACCCGCAGAACTTGAATCAGGTGCCATCCGCCTATGTTAGTGGCGTTTCATTGTAATTTCTGCATTAGTGCTACACACAATTTCAAGGGGTTTGTTTTTATGGATATATTTGAGGGAATTTTTCATGTTTGAATATTTTACGGCAACATCACATATAACCACGTGGCCAACCGACGCCAAGTATCTATACGCCTTCATTGCGTTTTGAGAGCTTATTTTTGTAACATCATATGTGCTGTATTTTATTCAGTGTTCTGTGTTAAATTTGTTTCAGGGTTCCATGTAATTTCACGTAAATTAATACTTTTTTGTACTTGACCATGCAGTCATGTTCACGTTTGATTTTACCGCCATCAGGCATGTCACGAGCCTGTAATCACGTAAATCATAAAGAGAATAATTTTCTCAGCAAGAATAATATTTTGTCTGAATTTAGTGTGCTGTTTCCACGAAGAAATATTGCAATTTCACCTGCACCACGTGGTCCTGTATGAGCTTCATCCAGTGGCATCTACACTTGTTTCACACATGTGTGTGTTTATTGTGAATACTCATCTCATGTCCCATCTTGTTTCGTGTATCTTTTGAGTTTTTATGTAATTTTGTAATTTGGGTACTGTGAAATTATTCCCGTCCTATCCGGCTCTGTGTATAGGCCGTCATCACACTACCCCAACGAGTTTGTGTTAGTGATGCCGAGTAATCACTCATGTTAATGTGTTATCAGGGTTCCATTTTGCAATTCACCGTGTCCTATCTTCAGGGAAAAATCGTCAGTCCACCCTAGCGGTTGTCGATTTTCTTCCCTTGTGAAGATTGTGTTTTCATACACCGCGGTGAGATCATCCATCTGTGTGTCCACTAGATTAATTGCGGGCTCGGGAGCACCCAAGCGGAGTTAGCTAGACACGACAGAGTATATCATTAGTTTCATGGCACATTGATTTATACGCACAGTATCAATAAAACAAGTCTACAGTGAACTTGCCTCTTTCATTTGTAGTGATAGTGACCTAGCCACATGTGTTTTTCAAGTGATAAATATGTTTAGTAAAAGTTTAGTATTGCTTACGTATTCGCAAGTACGCATGGGTGAGACGGACACACAGAACCCACAGCATCCCTGAGAACCCTGAGTCTCAATAGTGCGGTGATTGGGAAGCACCGCTGGCGCCCATATGACCAGTAAGTTTTGTGTCATTGTTCATCTCGTGTCTCACCCGACGGCGTCAAATTATTATTCTGATTTTTAAATGGCACACAAAGCATTTTAATACAGAATTGCAACCAGACTATTAATACTGAATTGATATTATTATTTTATTGTCTTTTAAAAGACGGTTTAGCGTGAAGAATATTGTCTTTCCCTTCAGGGCCATGCGCACTTTCAATTTGAGAATTAAACATTACATAAACACTGGAATACAAACATATTACACTTTGCAAACAATCTTGGACCCTGAAAAGAAATACATAGTACTAAAAGAAATTATTCTGTTTTGGGTAAGTCTGTGCAGCAGTACCACACATGTGTTTACCACCACGTGTTCTGCTAGCAGTGAGCGCCATCGTGGTCTAACTGCCACTGACTCTTGGACGGCATCAGTTAAAAAAATAATGATTTTGTACAGTAAACTTGATTTATATGAGTTGAAACTCTTAAAAGTAAATTCCCCATTGGTCCTTCTAAAAGCATTATTTTCCTTCAACCATAAAACATAACATTCAATTAACCACTTACTACTGTGTTAAGTTTTGTGGTTAAACAGCCATTAGTACAAACTGCTTTTCTTTGCAATTCCACTGTAACGAATGATTTTCCATCTTTTGAACGGTCTGACGAGATGCATATTAAAGAAACGTATTATATATTTTTGACGACACTCAACCTTATCTTCTAGAACATACCGATGGCAAATTTTCACACCTTTGAAACGTGCAATTTTCATCGCAGCTGGTACATTTTTGTTAAATTTAGCAAATGAAAAGACTTGCAGGATATGTCCTCTATGGGTAATATTGAAGAATATAATATTAGCTACACCTTGTTCTCAACATTTCATTGTTCATATACATCACAATTTCTTAATTCCCTGCGTTCTGGTGAAATTTACATACAGACAGCATAAGATATATAGAGTAATTATGTTCTAGAGGCCTAGAGATTTCCTAATGGTTAGCAATGCTGCTGTTAACTGTCCAATGACAGGTTGGAACTAACATACAAGGCAACACCATGTTGACAAACGACAAAACATTCAAGTCACAGACTATGCCAGGTGGCATGCAATGGTTGGCGCTGCCTTCTACAGTGTGAAGATAAAATAACACCCCGAAAACTTTTTCTTTTAATCAGGAAGAGTTTTTTTATTGAGCTAGAACTTGAACCTAATGGCCTTGATCTATTAGGTAGGGTAATAATGAGCAGTCGATCACTATTCTATTATGTCGTATCCTAGTTTATTTAGTTTTTATAAAAAAAAAGACTTATCACTGCTTTACTCGTTCCTTGTTCACTTCTATTTTGTTTGGTTTCAGCAGGAGCTTCTGGAACTGAATCCACACTTTTTTTTCGCATCAGAATAGTGCTCCAAAACTGACTTCTGTCTCTTCATTTCAGGTTTAAAAATAACTGAGTAATTTTTCATTAACATGAGAACCATAATCATCCGTAACACCAAACTGAAAACGCAACTGCACAATATCTCAACACCACGACCAGGAACAACAAGAATTGGTTTTCATCTTCAGTCACAAAGAAATGAGGCTGGGTAGCGGGGTGGTGCGACTTAAGGACAATGGCCAAAGAATTGTTATTCTGGGAAGAAAAGAGCAGGTAGTAAGTTTTAGTGTTTTCACGTTTCTCAAATAGAAAGATGTCACAATACACTCCAGGTCATTGCCTAGCTAGCATTGGCGAGCAAATTTATTTTCAATCTTAGTGCTGGAACGGACTATTACCAAACTTAACCTTAACGAAAGAAAGATAATATTCCTATTGTGATAGAGAACATCATTTTAAAACATCAAAATGATTAGTAGCTTAAAACAACCAAGATTTTTACTTTTACTGTTAATACACTGTTCTGTGAGATAAGGTCACGACTCATTTTTATACAACTGATATTGAAGATAAATATTATTATTTTAACAAAATAAAAGGAGGTTAATGCTGCATAGAATAATGCGACTGCAGTCAGAGAGTGTCAAAAGTTTCTTCCCTGAAACTGGTCGTAGTTGGAAAGACAATGTGCCGTGCCTCGTATCGGCCTATATTGGCGTGTTGTTTAGAGTTTAGACATAGCTGGCCTCTTTCCCTGGTTGGGGAAGGGGTTATAACTGCTGGTCCTTTTTGCAATGCTTGACGCAATCCCTAGCGTCCTGATTTACTCTGAATGTGTGTGGCCGGATTCATACAAGGATTTTACACTAAGGTCTACTCATAACATCTCCCCCAATGGTCAGTAGCAAGGTGCCCCTCATCTCACCCTGGAGTCTGGTTAAATTTTGGATTGTATTAGTAGTTGTTAGGCTCTTGATATGGCAGTAGGAGAAAGGAGAGGGTTGATGACCACTTCGCTAAGGATGAGTTCTTTTGACAGGATATAGCTCTGAGAGAGAGAGACGGATAACTGAGGTAAAAGGAACTGCCTCACAGTTCTCAAGCAAGTTGGCCCGTAAAAGGCTGTCAGTCTGGAGAAGTGATGTGGTTTGTTTAAGCTGTGGCCAGCCGGGCCTTGAACTTGAAATGTGCTGTGGTGTGCAACTATCTTCCACGTGCTTGACGTAGCAGTGCAGACGCCATTTCAGCGGTACGTGAACGTGACAGCCTTTTCTTGATGCTGTGGTTCCCTAACACTACCTGGCATTTCTTTAATTAATACTTACTACTATATACTTAATGCGAAAGTGTGTTTGTTTGTCCGTCTTTCATGTCACAATGGAGCAATGGATCAATGTGATTTTTGCTACAGATATAGTTGGAGGTCCAGAGAGTGACATAGGCTACTTTTTATCCCAGGAAAATATCTCAAACTGTTCCAAAAAAAATATGATGAGGGATATACATAGGTACTAGATTAAACTTTTTATTAGGATTACTGCATAAAAAAGCATTGTTAAAAATTTCTCCTTTTTTTTGTCTATAGACTGTCTTACATTCCTTCCCAAGAGCCGCAGTAGCTCAGTGGGGTAGAGAACCCGATAGTGGGGCCGCAGTAGCTCAGTGGGTAGAGAACCCGATAGTGGGGCCGCAGTAGCTCAGTGGGTAGAGAACCCGATAGTGGGGCCGCAGTTGCTCAGTGTGTAGAGAACCCGATAGTGGGGCCGCAGTAGCTCAGTGTATAGAGAACCCGATAGTGGGGCCGCAGTAGCTCAGTGGGTAGAGAACCCGATAGTGGGGCCGCAGTAGCTCAGTGTATAGAGAACCCGATAGTGGGGCCACAGTAGCTCAGTGTGTAGAGAACCCGATAGTGGGGCCGCAGTAGCTCAGTGTGTAGAGAACCCGATAGTGGGGCCGCAGTTGCTCAGTGTGTAGAGAACCCGATAGTGGGGCCGCAATAGCTCAGTGTGTAGAGAACCCGATAGTGGGGCCGCAGTAGCTCAGTGGGTAGAGAACCCGATAGTGGGGCCGCAGTAGCTCAGTGTATAGAGAACCCGATAGTGGGGCCGCAGTAGCTCAGTGGGTAGAGAACCCGATAGTGGGGCCGCAGTAGCTCAGTGTATAGAGAACCCGATAGTGGGGCCGCAGTAGCTCAGTGTATAGAGAACCCGATAGTGGGGCCGCAGTAGCTCAGTGGGTAGAGAACCCGATAGTGGGGCCGCAGTAGCTCAGTGTGTAGAGAACCCGATAGTGGGGCCGCAGTTGCTCAGTGTGTAGAGAACCCGATAGTGGGGCCGCAGTAGCTCAGTGGGTAGATAACCCGATAGTGGGGCCGCAGTAGCTCAGTGTGTAGAGAACCCGATAGTGGGGCCGCAGTAGCTCAGTGTATAGAGAACCCGATAGTGGGGCCGCAGTAGCTCAGTGGGTAGAGAACCCGATAGTGGGGCCGCAGTAGCTCAGTGTGTAGAGAACCCGATAGTGGGGCCGCAGTAGCTCAGTGTATAGAGAACCCGATAGTGGGGCCGCAGTAGCTCAGTGGGTAGAGAACCCGATAGTGGGGCCACAGTAGCTAAGTGGGTAGATAACCCTATAGTGGGGCCACGCGTGGAGCAGCGGGTAAAAGCTGGTATATTTATACTTTAAACTTGAAATATTAAGTATACTGAAATTATATTGTAAGAAATTATAATTACGTATAATGAAAATTAATGTAACAATAATGAAATTATGTTATGTACTAAATGGAGCTTGATGTCACGGTGGTCGGATGGAGATGGGATAATATCGAAATGTAGCAGATAGTGGAAATATTCAATTAACTGTAATAAAATGTGTAATGCAAATTTAAAGTAAATTATAGTTTGCTTTTATTTAACATCTACATTTTGACATTTTTGAGCAGGGAATGGAAAGTAAATTTAAAGTAACATTTACAACATTTTCTAAAACTAAACAGATTTATGAAATAATTATATTTACATTGTGTTATAATAAATAACTTATTGTCAGCTGATAGTTATTAAGTGTTTTTGTACTTGTATCTGTAAATAATAATGTTTTCATTTTATATATATAATTGTAAATTGAAATATGAAACTGTATTGTCTAAATAGGCCTATTACTAAATAGTTAATATTGTTGTTCTGTGAAATTAAATTTATGTACGAACTCTGTTGTAATGATACATAATTATAATCAATAACTTTCTTTTTGTTGTTGCTCTACAATGTAATTGCTTCTCTGATGTCAACATTTACAATCCGTTACTTTATACATACAAGTAAGTATTTAAATATGTATTTCTATATCACATTGTTAATGTCAGAAAACTGATTTGAACTTTGTTGTAATTCCTACTGTTAAAATGTTTTTTGAACTTGGGAGCGCTCCATAAATTACTGGTAAATGTATGAATATTTATAACTATGTAAACTACAGTGTTTTTAATTTTGAGCTAAATGAAGTGTGTAATGATGTTTGTATCAAGTGTTGGTATGCACTGCAGGAGTGAATATGTGAGGTTGTGACGTGGCAAAGGCCATTTACAAACCCAGCTAACGTCACAGTCCCCACTAGCTCAGTCAGTCGATACATGAAACTCTGGCGCCATGTTGAAAAAAAATAATGAAAAGAATATACTTCCAGTTTGGAATATGTCTCAGGTTTATTTAGTTTCCATAAAGTGTACAACACGGACACAAACAGGAATAGGTTCGCTTGATGTACAAACTTGAAATATCAACAGCATCACAGTAGCGGTTTACGTTGCCCGCCATGTTGCCTTCTTCCAGGCCTGCAGAAAAGTGTTTCATAGACAAAGGCACTGGGAGCATAGCTCGGTGCATGGCTACCATCTCTCTCCAAACTACAAAACTAATAACAACACTTGGCTGGGGCTCACGGCCTCCTATTGGCTGAAAACTACATTACCATGAGAGTTTCAAAACAAATACAGCTGATAGCAGGGGAAAATTAAAAGAAGTTGAAAAAAAACTAATCTCCAAAACTGACGCAACCTCGCTACGGCGTGGGAACTCAAAAATTCCAACGAACTACAGATAACTGCTTGAAATACAGTCCTTTATTAAAATTGATAAGCCCTTACTTTTCCACGTGTCACGAAAGAAAAATTTCTAAAATTACACCCACTGATAAAATAAACAGGGAAATTTAACTAGGAGTCCGATAAAAAATGGTTTTAAAAACAATTAAAACTTACCTAACCTGCAATGCTACAAGGTGTGCGTGTAAATTGAATTTGTCTCCGGGTTACCTGGAGAAAATATACTACGCGTGAGATGGGTTGAAGGGGGAATGCTGAGATCGTAGAAACTGACACGCCTTGTGGCCGTGGATGTGTGCGACGTCTCTACTCATGCTGACGTTGCCTGTGGGGTCTCTTAGACGTTGTGCACTGAATTCTCAGGACAATTCAGGTACAAACATGACAAATTACAATTTCAAATCATATGAATTCATCTAATCCAATTTATTATAACAAATGCCCAGAAAAATCATTAGAAAAAATACAAAAAAATAGCTGAATCACTCTTATTGAAAGTATGTGCCAAAAGGCTAGCAAAACTTGCAAAATTTTACAATGACTAGAATCAAATACATTTTGAAAGAGTATAACGCCAACAAATGCAATGAGAAAAAATACCAGCAATATTGATTCTTCAGCTCAAACTGTCTCAACTCGATAGCAAATCATTTGACTTCAAAGTTAATGACAATATTTGCAAACGTCTGAGATGTGAAAATAATAATTTTTGTTTTGAGTCGTTCATTTTGAACTTTAAGACCTGTTTCATCGAGCCAATTAGTTCGTCACCTTGACCAGTTTTGACTGCTATTCATTTCTTATTGGAACGCAAAGCCATACATTAAATTTAAGCAGGAATTTTAATGAGTAACACTTTCAAACCATAGTACATCAACGACTGTTGATGCCAAGAATTCCAACGTCAGATTTTAGCATGCGTAATGCCTTAAACTTGCAAAAGTATTGAATTCAAACTCTAGAGAAATGTATGTTATGAGCAATAATGTTAAAATACAATTCGTGAGCACTCCACTATCAGATTGGCCCATTAAAGGGCGAGGCTCCTAAAAACACATGTTGAAAACTGAATTTGAAATATTATAAAAAATTACTTTCAATCAAGTGGTACCCAAAACAGTACATGAGCCTAAAATAAGGCACCTGATTGTAAAAGAGCACAAATAGTTCAAAATTTAAAAGGTATTTTCTCTACCCGCACGTACAGAAAAGCTGTAGACAGGCAATACACAAACACCATGGCCGGGCGAGCTGAATGAGGCAACGATGACTAGACTACACTACACTGTTGAGATTTCTCAAATACGCATGGCAAAATACACAAAACCATACTTAAATACATACGTGAGCAGCCTAAGCTTTCAAAATGCAAATGGATACTCTACTTTATCGTGCACTCAACTACCATTACGTGAAAAGCTATAAAAAACAGACAAAGCTAACCCAATTATTTGACATGCCATCCACAACTCACCGCTTGATTCCCCATCAAACAAAATGTGAAAAATTTAACAGTTGCAAATAATTAAAGAGATTGTGAATCAAACTTAAGTGAAAGTGCACTGTGTCACCTTTACATTTTAACAGAAGTTGAACTCCATCCCAACGGTCTGATGTCAGTCGTGTTAGCAGAACAAGCAGTGGAGGTAGAGAATAGAGGGGTCACAGCTCACACACCAGCTGACTTCCAGATCCCCTGCAATGCTTACCACGTGACACACTGGGAGGGGAAGGGGTGAGGGGAAAAGCAAGGAGTAGGGAGTTGGAGACTGAGCGCCGAGAAGCAAAACTATTGAGCGCTGCGGGTGGCTATTTGCTGCACTAATTCGCGACGGTGCAGCAGTCGGCGCTTTCTGTTGTCGGTTGTTGGTGCCTTCCGGAAGGACTTCTACGGAGATGTGATGTCACTGCTATTCTGAAACTTACAATTGCTTTACTAGCAAAGATAATTTGTTTTGTTTACATACTCTGTATAAACCTTAATTAAACATACCTGAATTAATTTGAATTATGAATCTATTTTATTTCTATAGGTGTGTTAAAATTTTGTGGTGGTGTGTCCGCTGTGGGGTAGTTTTCTGTTGAGACATTCATCAAATTAATTTTTCTCAGAAAGTTCTTTTTGATTTCTGGGGGACAATATATAAATGTTAAAAAGTGATTCTAATTTAATTAATTTCATTAATAAATAATTGTAATGAAACTGTTAAACAGTTATGCATTGTGATATAATTCTTTATTTTGATGCCGTCGGGTGAGACACGAGATGAATGAAGACACAAGGTACTTACTGTTGGTGGGCGCCAGCGGTGTTTCCCAGTCACCGCACTATTGAGACTCAGGGTTGTCAGGGATGCTGTGGGTGCTGTGTGTCCGTCTCGTCCGAGCGTACGTACAAACACGTAGGCAATACTAAACTTTTAGAAAACAATGGCAAGCGGTAGCTGTCATTACAAAAAGAGAAACACTTCCCTGTGGTGTGTGAAAACACAATCTTCACAAGGGAAGGAGGTTGACAGCTGCTAGGGTGGACTAATGATTTTCCCTGAAGATAGGGCGCAGAGAATAATGAAATGAGACAAAAATGAACAAGTTACACAAACACGTGTGATTATTTGGCATCACTAAAGCGGACTCGTCGGTGCTCGTCTTGCCGCACGTGGTTAGTGAAGTGACGGCCTATACACATAGCCGGCTAGGACGTAAATAATGTCACCGCACAAAATTACATACAATCACATGAATACCCTTGGAAAATTATAAGGCACGACATGAGTGGTCACAATAAACATGCAAGCGCATGAAAGCATTATTAGATGGCACGAGTGCCGCTGGATAAGTGTTGCAGCGGAGCACTTGGTGCAGGTGAAAATAGTGTATTTCTCCGCAAAGATGGCGGATTCTGGTCAGACAAAATATTATTCTGGTTGGAAAAAATATTCAGTTGCAGATTGAATCGGTTTTGAGCCTCTAGCATACTAGATGGCAAGAAAATCAGACATGAGAAATGACTGCTTGGTCAGACATACAAATCAGCAATTACACGAAAATACGTTGAACCTTGAATAAAATTGACATAGAACCCTGAATAAAATTGTGGCGCATATTATATCACTTAAATAAACACTCAAACTGCATGGATGGTGCAGATATCTACTTGGTGGCTATGAACCACATGGTCGCAAAAGATGTGTCTGTAAAATAATTAAACATGAAAAGTACCCTTCAATAGATACATACATACATAAAAACAAAGCCCTCAAAATTGCATGCGGCAATAATACAGAAATTACAATGAAACGCCTTCATCATAGGCGGATGGCGTCTGATTCCTGTTGCGTGGGTAACATGACCTCTACAACATCTTTCTCCCTTTCTCCTCGTTTAAGTTTCAAAAAGCATCAAAGGCACCAATTATTTATTTAAGCAGCAACATAATGCTGGGGAAATTATCTGGCAAAAACGTATGCGAGCAATGGTTAACCAGTATACTAAGAAAGAGCTATGGTAATCTACATCAGTGCATAAGTTTGAAGTGCGTACATGACAGCGTCTTACGTCGCCAGACATCCTACGACGACTGAACAGAGGCTAGCGTCGCACAGACCTACCATGGCTTCCTATGGGGTTCACATAAGCAGAAGTGCTATGCACGCAGAGTAAAACTTTTTATATATGAAAATTAAGTGGCACAAAATCATTTAAATATTGTTGTACATTTTAGATTTTTCTTATGAATTTTTTTGTATCATTTTAGTGTCTCTTTATGATGGCGTTCACGCTGGAATATTACTGTTCTTAATCTCCATGCATGGTGCATTTCGAATTCATAACCAAACATTTTGCAATATTGGCAAACATACATTTCAAACACTTTAAGACATTTTAGAACCTGAAAAATAAAGACCTATTTTGCACTGTAAATAATATTCCACTATAGGAAATTTCAAATTGGAGCCTCTTTGCACACGTGCATGTACATGTGTCACGTGCCTGGTAAGTGCTGTCATGGGCTTAGCGCCGCTGGCTGTTTGCCGGTGTCAATTTGTATATAAAGTTCTTATTCTTTGAAAACAATATAATGACCCTGTGTGTGTGCTTCTAAACTTTTAATTAATAATTTATTAGTAAAAATGAACAACTGCATCTATATACAAAATATTGCATTGCACAATGCGGGGCTTGTATTATAAGATATAACTCTAGATGGTAATTATAACACCTATTAGAGGAAACATGTAAAGTGGGAGGTAATTATAATTAAATTGTACCTTAAGAGCACTTCCACACAAAGATTGGCATACTGGGTTGGGGAATAATTGGCACTCATGGCATACACCAGACGAGGTCGGGATAGCCAGTGCAGTCGTGTGCACTGCCAAAGTTGCGCCATACTGCCTGATTCTGTCAAGACTAGTAAGCACAAAGAAAAGCCTACCTGAACGGTATTACATGCCGTCAGGGGCTTAAGGGCGAGTTGTCTCACGTGAAACTATAAAGAGTTGACCTCCTGGCTGTAAGGACTCATTCAACTGTGTGAAATGTAGATAAACTGCTCAACACACAAAAGAAGTTGAAATGGGTATGTCACTGGCATAACTCCCAATCTGCAAACACCTTTGCCATTCCACACAATTAAGCTTTCTCATGTTGGAGTTCAGTAGTCTGTGAACGAAGGATCACAAAGCTACAAAACCCAACGGACTTCGTTCTAGCCTGTGTCCGCATGTGAACAAGGTTTGGGAAGTGTGTGAAATATTCAAACTATTGTACACTTAAATCTAGAACTGGAACTGCATGGAGAGCGAATGTGGTGGAGTCATTACGAATCATGCACGGTGGATTGTTTTCACAACACGGCTGCAAGTGGGCTGCGCGAGCGTGCTGAAGTGCTAAGTTTACGAAATGGTATGTCAGAAGGGAGGAGGAGGGTTTACGGGCCATGCTGCCGAACACATTGAGGAGAAATAAAGGTGCATGTCCAGGACAACGGTGAAGAGGAAGAGGGGGGAAGGCACACAATCGTGCTTGTGATGTCCCGAAGAAGCACTCGTAGCCTAATACTATTGTAATATTTAATCTGACACACATTTACAAATTATGAAGCCTTGTTAAATGTATGGCAACCTCTGAAAACTGTCATGAAATGCTATATCATTGACTCGGCATAATAAAATCTGATGACATTAACATACACTGGCGCTGGCTTACAGCCAGTGGCGCCGGCTTACAGCCAGTGGCGCTAAGCCCATGACAGCACTCGCCATGCACGTGACATGTCTACTTGCACGTGTGCAAAGAGACTCCAATTTGAAATTTCCTACAGCAGAATATTATTTACAATGCAAAATGTGTCTTCTTTATTTTTCAGGTTCTAAAATGTCAGAAGTGCTTGAAATGTATATTTGTCAATATTGCACCATCTGCCTATGATGAAGGCGTTTCATTGTAATTTCTGTATTATTGCCGCATGCAATTTTGAGGGCTTTGTTTTATGTATGTATTTATTGAAGGGTATTTTTCATGTTTAATTACTTTACAGCCACATGTTTTGCCATCACATGGTTCATAGCTGCCGAGTAGATATCTGCGCTATCCATGCAGTTTGAGTGTTTATTTATGTGATATCATGTGCGCCACAGATTTATTCAGGGTTTTATTTGAATTTTATTCAGGGTTCAATTTATTTTCGTGTAAGTTTATTGTTCACCGTACGTCTTTTGTCTAATCAGATGGTGTCAGTACTATATGATATCAATCAAATTAGCCATATAATAAATTAATTTTGAAGACACTTTTCACATTATTATTATTTACTGTCACAACTTTAATGAGAATTCTAAGAGCAGTGCACACAGGTGATCTATATCTGTATTAAAATAATATTACAGAGTAAAATTGCATCAGCAATATATAATTATACTATTAGGTACTCTCATTTCATATTGAACTTCTACAATTGCGGTTCATACTGAATTCTGCTAAATGTACCACCGGTCGTAATGAGATTTCATCTAAGTTACTAATATCGGGCTGTAAAACTCAATTTATTATTTAAAACTAATGAGAAATAAAAGTAAATGAGTACATTATATTAATTCTATTGCTATGGGAATCTGAAACAAAGTTGAAATGGATGTCAATGAAACTTTTAATATTAATATTCCTTAATTTAGCATGGGTGGGTGGGGGATGTAAATAAAAATTAAGGGATAGGAGGGTAAATGAGCTGGCAGCTAGAGGGAGGGAAAGATTGATGCTTCCGCCAAATGTTATAAAGTAACATTTTATGTAACTCCACACATCATAGATTTTGGGGACATAGCTGATTGATTAATGAGATGGTAGAGAATAACTGTTACTGAGGGTGTTTAATTATGGTATTAGGCACAGACAATACAAAACATTGTATTATTAAATGTAACTTAAACTTGATGCCGGAATCTGTGTCATCTTATAGAGCGATTAGCGGCGACTAGACACACCTATTCTTCGGTCCTTCCCTGAAGCTGGCCGGACGTGGAAAGGTGACACGTCACTCTTCTTATCTGCTTATATTGGCACTTTGTTTATGTGTCTGATGCAAAGTTGTGAAAGCACAACAGCTTCCTTGTGGTTGCATGAAACACCATGATTAGTGCAAACAGCCAAGTCAGAGATGGGCCGTAACTTATTGGTAGGGCAGTAAAGGACACCTGATCCAATATGATCAGGTAATGGTTGCTCTCATAGAGATTGAATATTGAGTATTGAATTTTAAAATGCTTTTCGTTCAAAATATCATAAACTACTTCGTGAAACTTTGATTATTAGATGTAAAGGGAGTGAAGATTGTTTCCGATTATCTGATTTGAGAATAATTTTTGTTAACAATGCATTAAAATCTGTAAAATTATCCTAATGTCTTTAATTATGTGCATAGCATATAATTGTAGATATTAGAGTATTCAAAACATACAGTATATACTTGTACTTCTGTCTACAAAATCTTATGTGCTGTGGAAATAGTCCCTTTGCGCCTTTTTTCCACATTGCTTTCTGCTGCAATGTCACACCACCTTTTAATGAGAAGTACATCTGAGGAGATTGATTCCTCATATTGTTCAACAAAATTAAATGGAATCTGAGAAAAGGAATTTTTTTTCTGATTGCTAAACATTTTTTCCTATGGCTTTCTCCCTTGTATTGGAAAACCACAAAAAGAGAGCTTCACTCACCTGTTCATATTCAGAAGGCTTCATTGATTATATGTTCAGCATTATTTCAACACTATTCTTATAATTTTTATTTAAATTGCATCCAAACTGATACTGAGGAAATTCCTACACCTTAATCAACAGCCGCAGCATTGAGAAGTTCACCACTTTTTACTCTTTTATCACTTGAAACTTTTGATCAATTATCACCATTCGTTTCTGTTTTGTGAACATTCTACACAATAAAAACAGTAACTACAGTAAAGTACACTTTACTTAAATACTGGCAAAATTAAAATTCACTATAGTAAACAGGTTGCAGCCGTAAAATGAATAAGGAACACGTATACTGGAGTTGTTTACTTGTCAAATGGAACTGGCTGATTGGCAACAAACACATTTCTGATGAGGAGGTGCAGATTTTCAGAATATAGCTAGGAGAAAGATTCCTATAATCTTGCTCAAGTTGGCATTTCATGGCAACCAAAATATTTTTCTAACTAATTGTCATCTTTCATCAGCCATTTTACCAACTTCCTGTCGCACAGCAAGTTGGTGCGTTGCTAATATGGGGTGCAGAAGGTCCTGGGTTCGAATCCCAGGTAAGGCATGGGTGTTGGTGTTAGTTTAAGTTAAGTTAATTTGTAAGCCGTCCCCTGATAAGCCTTCAGGCATAACACCAGGGGATGTTAATAAGTCCTTTCCAATCCAATCAGTTATTTCCAATGACTCCGATGTCTGATAATCAAGAGTTTTATTGTACACACATACGTATATAGCTATGTGTTTTTTTGTAAATTTTCAACACTATATTTCTTAATACTTTATTACACACATTAATACCACATTTCTCTTTCTAAAACTGGATAATAAAAGAGTTCCATACTTCAAGAGGGCTGGTTGCTGGAAAATGTACAAAGTGTTGCTTCCTCCATTGTAGAGTTTCATTTCAAGGCATATCTTCAGGCGTGATGGCAGCCTGTTGGTCAAACTATTATGGGTGCTGCCCATGCTCTAGGGTAACTCTCTCTGTGTAGTCACTCTTATTGGTTGCACTTACAAGTGTGGTTCTTGGGTTGCAGTTGAGTCCATCATGAGCATGTGGGCCGAACGTTGTGGTCATGGCATGCTTAAGGACCAGGAAATTCCGGCTGAGGACGCTGTCCTGGTGGAGTGCACCTCCAAGTCTTGGCTGGACAACATTGAACCGGAGAAGCTGCAGGTATGTTGGCGAACAGGGGCAGGCCTTTTTTTTCCCCCACACATTGTGTGACAAGGGAGTTGGACAAGTGATGCAGTAAAGCCCTGACGTTACGCTCCTGGGTTTTGCAACATGACAGTATTAATGAGAACCATAAGAAAAAATTGCAAAAATTTAAGAGGTTATAAGAAATTATAGGAAAAAAAGCAAGAAGTGGCAATTAAAGTTCATTGAAAGATGTGTCTGCTGTCACACGGAAATAAAATATAGGAGTTGTGTCACTAACATCATTTGTTTGGACAGTCTGCGGAACAAAAAATTCTTACGAAAATCCATTAATGCCATGCCACCCTTCGTACTCGTGCCTGGGCAGTTAGGCCACGTACGCGACTTGTAACATCGTACTATCACACGGTAGCCATAAAAAAAGTAAAAGAAAACCCTATCAGGAAAATATATGTATATTTCTAAATAAAAGTAATTCTGAGTGAACAAATTTTTCTAGTGGGCTACATATTTGTCAGCTAAGTTTGGTGGAGTGCAAGAGGGGTTCGACTTATAGCTGGTAATCAGATGGCGGAGCAAAGACAACTGATTGGTTGTGGAGAGCGCATTAAATAACTAAAGAGAAAACAGTAATAATGGTCATTCGTCTGCTGAAATCATGAGTGAGAGAAGAGATTTGGGGCAGCTCTTAACATTGAG
The DNA here is from genome assembly GCA_029891345.1 of Dryococelus australis. Taxonomy (NCBI): domain Eukaryota; kingdom Metazoa; phylum Arthropoda; class Insecta; order Phasmatodea; family Phasmatidae; genus Dryococelus; species Dryococelus australis. The sequence continues at coordinate 7,574,331 of CM056994.1, forward strand.
ATGTTGAGAGTTGATGAGGGTGAAGTGAGGTGAGTATGGAGCAGCACTGGAATGAAAGGGCAGGGAAACAGGAGATCCTTGAAAAAATCCATCAACCAGGTTTGGCACGATTCCCACACGCAAAAATCAGGAGCGAACCTCCTGTGAACCGAACCCGGTTCACCTAGGTGTGGGCTGGACTTTGTGGTGGGAGGATGTGTGCTCCTCCATATTTGTTTCGGGCCGTGTCCCTCCTGCATGTCTTTAATTTTCAATTTTTTTGTGTTAATTTACAAGTTTTTCTATTTTTGAGAACTGTTTTGGAAAGTTTTAAAACATTTTGGCTTTTTTTTTTTTTTTTTTTTTTTTTTTCCCCACATCAAGATTATTCAAGGTCATGGTAATAAGGTCAACGTCTTTTTTTTTCTTCTAAACTACTTTATTCTAAGTGTTATATGAAGTTAAGGCCCGAAGGTAGGGCGGAATGTTATTGCGTCTCAGGGCTAACCCCTTACGCCTACTAGGAAAAAATCGTGCAAGGAGACATGCATCGCGGCAAAGAGGGATTGGGCAGCCACGGCCTGCACTTTGGGGCCATGACTACCTCCCTAAGTGTACTTAGAGCTAGTCTTAACTAGGAAGAGCAAGGGAAAAACCGCCAAGAGAGACGTAAAAACCCTTGCGACAGAGAAGTGAAAATTCAAAAATTATTACATGCATTATATTGAATTAAATAGAATGCTACAGGAGATAGAGTGTATGGAAAACATGCTCTTAGTTAATAGGGTTGTAAATACTAGTAGAGAGGGGGCAGGAGCTTTGTTTATTTTGATTTGATGCTGGCAGTAACCAGAGAGGTGTTTGGGCGCCTCTCTAAGGAGAGAAGTGATGCTATTGGGCCTCTTCCCCCCCCCCCCCCCCCGATCTCTTCCATGAACCTGAAAACTAAAGGAGAGTAAGTGAACCACCAGTAAGTGCCAGCAGGACTGGCTCTTACTGGCTTTTACTAGAACATTAAAAGACGGGAAGGACATGTGGATGAAAAGACATATTAAGCTAGCCTAATTGACCTATAATAATATCCTAAATATAGCCTATAGTAGCATATGTCCTCAGGGACATATGTAACCAAATAATGCTGTGCTACCTCACAGCAGTCAATGTCTGTAGCCATAGGCTGTGACAGAGCATATATACAGCTGTATGCAGTAAGTGCAGTGAGCTTTGCCTAGCCGGGGGGGGGGGGGGGATACTTATAATTACGGGGAGGTCTCTCACCAATTGAAGCATCGAACTACACGACGCTACAAACCTCTACCTTTCGGCAGCTGTGGCCTTGGAATCAGCTGCAGCGCAGGGCCAAGCATATTAGCAACTGGCTGGGATGAGAGGTTAAGTCTATGTTAATGTATAATATCCTACATAGTTTTTTTTTTTTTTTGGTGAAGTATTATGACTTAATTTAGCTAGGCTGAGCTTGAGCTGTCCCCTCGGGGCTGCTCAGGGTTAAACTACTATCAGTATATAAAAGGCTGCGTAGGGCAGCCTTATATTGATTGGCAGAGCAGTGTGTAAAACGCAGTGCTAAGGGGGCCTGTGGGCTAGAAGCGACTTGGGTCGCTTATAGCTTCGGGTCTCATCGATATCATAGTCCCCTATGACAGTGATGAGAGGATTGGCATGTTCGTTGAGAGATTTATAAAAGGCTTGGGCCTGCTTGAGAATTACATCTTGCAGCAGTTCTTGTTTGAGTTCTGCATGCAAGTTTCTGGTGGGTATATAGTGTGGTGCATGAGCAGCCAATCTGAGGCATTTATTCTGCACCACTTGTAAAGAATTTAAGTGAGTGGGAACACAATAAGCCCATGCAGGTGCAGCGTATGTGATGATGGGTTTAACCAAGGACTGGTATAATTGTATCCCATTTTTTACTGATAATCTGGAGCTGCGATTTAATAGTGGATACAGGATAGACAGGCGGGTATATGCGAGGTTATGCTTAGCCTCGACATGGTGGCGCCATGTCAACTTACTGTCCATGATAAGGCTGAGGTTCTTTACTTCATCCTTGAAAGGAATATTTTCCCTAAAGAAGGTTAGCTGCAAATTAGGGGAATAATACGGGGACGTGTGAAGATTACAGCCTCGCTCCTGCCTACATTTATTTTAATGCGCCATTGGCGAAAATAATTTTCAAACTCACTGAGTTGAGCCTGAAGTCGCTGAATTGCCAGTTCAGCTTTGCGTGAGTGGGTGTAAATAACTGTGTCATCAGCGTAGACACCCACGTTAATAAGTCAATTATTGGGGGGGGGGCAGGGGATGTCGTATGTAAAGATTGTATAGGACTGGACCCAGGATGCTACCCTGCGGGACGCCAGCCCTAATGTATTTCTTGGTAGACAGCGCTCCTTCTGTGGATACTGCGAATGAGTGGTGGTCCAAGTACGAGGCCGGCCAGAAGTTTAATGTAGCAGTCTGGAAATTCAGCCCGATATACCTTATATAAAAGCCCTGCGTGGAACACCCTATCAAAGGCCTTCTCCACGTCTAAAAATTCAGCTGCCGTGAAGTGGCGCTAGTTGAATAATTTAGTTATGTGTTCCGATAAGCATACGAGTTGATGTACTGTTGAGTGCTTTTACCGAAAGCCAAATTGCTTATTAGGGAATAAGTTATTTTCACGAATATGGTGGTTTAACCAGTGCAAGAGTACTCGTTCGTGAATCTTAGAGAGCGTGGATAGTAAACTGATGGGGCGGTAATTTTGCAGTTGAGTGGGGTCTTTACCCGGCTTGGGAAATACAATTACATTAGCACTTTTCCAGGCAGTGGGAAGTAGGCAAGATTAAACCTTGCATTAATGCACTTGGCTATAGCCTCAAACATGCTGTCAGGCAGCTGTTTGAAAACTACAGCCTGGAGGGAGTCGAACCTAGGTGCTTTATAGGGTTTCAGACGTTTAATTATACGCTTGACCTCCTCAGCGTGCGTGGGGTCTGGTTCAGCCATGGTAGGCTGTCGCAGGCACACTCGGAGGTCTCTATAAATTTGGGCAACAAAAGCTGGATCAGCTGGAAAGTTATTAGGCTGGAAAGCTAATTCTAATTGATTTGCCATAGCCTCAGCTTTCTGCTGAGGCATATAGGTCACACCGTCATTGCCTTGAAGAGGTGGGATTTTGGAACACTTTTTTAGTTATGTGCCGCAAGCTTTGAGCCTTAGAACATAGGTGGGATAATTTATTATTCCAGACAATGGACTGCCAGACAGTGATTTCACTATCAATACGCTCTCTAAGATTGTTAACTGGGGTTTTGTTTGCCTAGATCTAGTTTGTGAGTAGAACCTGTACAGCCTATCTTTGCACGAGATAAGTTCCTTAATATTATCAGGGAGCTTATCTGCTTTAATCCTCTGTGTCTATTCCGGGACATACTTATTTACTCCTGTCTGAATTAGCTCTGTGACACGCTCGACAACATAGTCTAATTTGTCGGGAGAACTGATAGGAGTTGTGAGATTTATTTCTAGGTATTCTCTGAAACCAGGCCAGTTCGCATGCTTATAGTCTTTAATTTTTCGAATTGGTGTATTGTATGTTTCAAGTTCATTGAAAGACAAGTGGACAGGGGATAATGGTCCGAAGACAATTCGTGGAGCACATTAAATTCTAAGGCCATATTAAAACCTTTATTAAGCACAATATCTAATATATCAGGCCTATAATTAATATTATGAGGGTCAAAGGTAGGTTCACTAGGGGCATAAATTATATAATTATGGTTCTCTTGGTGTCCAAACAAAGTATTGCCACTGGCTTTGTGAGTGAGGCAGTCCCAGGCGGGTTGCTTTGCATTTAGATCGCCTACGGCAAGTAAGACTGGATAAGCATTTGTTAATTCATCAAGATCTGCACGCAAAAGTGTGCGACCTGGTGGGCAGTAAACTGAATAAATGGCAACATGTTGATTGCCCAGTTTAATGGTAACTCTCACTGCTTCGAGTCTTTGAAGGTGTACTATTTTCGCAGGATTGCATACTATTGAATTATGAATTAATATCATGACACCTCCGCCGTGTCTGTCGCAATATTTTCAATAGCATTTATAGTCAAGAACAGAAATTTGATGACGAGAAATAAAATTCTACAAGCTCCTGTTTTTTACTGTGAATGCCATTAGCATTCCAGTAAATTATACTACTGACTACATTAAACCTAAAAGGCAGAGCATTTGCCATCTGCAAATTAACAGCCATCAAGCTGCTGCTACTGCCCTTTCACAATTGAGAGGGCTGCCCCAGTCAGGGCTCGCCCTTTCTCCTCAGGTGACTTGGTTTGGTCAGTCCAAACCACTAATAAGTTACAGAGTGCCTCCAGCACTCCCCTAAAGGCGGGAAATTTTTCATTAAGGGGGTTAGTCATTGCCTCCTTAATTAGAACCTACATATTAAGTGGTTCCGAGGTAGCTGGGGTTTAGTCCATCTGTGACACTGGCCACACCAGTTTTGTTTGACTGGCAGAAACCTGCTCGTCCAATGGGCGTTAAGCTGGCTCCTGATTGGCCGAATGAGTGACTGTGACTGAAGGGGTCGCTGAAGGAGAGTAGGAGGGGGCCTGAGGCTGCTGTTGCGAAGTTTTCCTTCTGGTATTTTTGTTCTGTTTCCCGTTTTTCGACAGAGGAGCTTCTCATGGCTGCCATCTAGGGCGATATGGTCTAGCCAGTGGTGGGAAATTGAGTTCCGAGGGCTGGCCATGGTAAGCCAGAGCCCCATATGTGTTTGCCACAGGCACTGGCCTGTTTTGTGCATACTGTGGCACAAACATTTGATCTTGGGAGCGTGACTGTCTACCCTGAATAGTTGGCCAGCCATCTTGTGCCTGGGCTGGTTTCTGGAGGGGCCAAGGCTGCGCCCATGGGGCAGAAGTTGACTCGAAACGCCTAGGAGGCTGATTTGCGATGGCAGCAGAGTATCTGCTCTGCTGCTGTCGCTTTCTGCGTTCTTCTGGTGCAAGGTAGTGCCATTTCTCTGCCTTATAGGCCTCGCATGCCCTGTAATTGGCTGCATGATTGCCACCACAACACACGCATTTCCTTAGCGACCTGTCTTCTCTGTCAGGCAGGTCACGCTGTACTGTTGGATGGCCCTTTCCACACAGTCTGCAACGAGGGGGGAGCGGAATACACGAGATGAGTGGCCGAATCGCTGGCAATTACTGCACTGCGAAGGGCCTTCTGGTCACTGGAACTCCTCGACCTTTATCACTAGGCCGCAGAGTCCCCTGAGTTGGAAAATTGAATTAGATTTTCTGAGGCTGGCAGCTCCACAATAAACATATGGAGAGGCTTTCTGTCCCGCATGGACAGCTTTGGGGTGAACGGCGAATGGCTTGAAGCCGCGGGCTACGAGTTCCTCTCGTATCCAATTGCTAGGGACTGTACTGTCAAGCCCCTTAAGAGCAGCCTTAATTGGGATTTCGCTGCGCGGGGTTAGATGGTTGTATACTACTTGCAGGCCATCTAATAAGTGTATAGCGAGGCAATAGTCTTCGTGAGTTGCAGGCAGGTAGGAGACGTCCTGTGGGACGACTCAATTTATTGTAGGCTGGCTGAGCTTTGCTTGGAACAGCCTACACACTGTGGAATAGCTGCAGCTCACTGTGTGGTAAACGGTGATTGGCTGGAGATCAGACTTCCTCTGGTTGGTGCCTGGCGACTGGGGCATTCCCTGATTGGCTGGGACTTGCGACGGTGCACCCTGATTGGTCGGGCCTTGCTATCCTGAGGTGGCTGCTGCAGAGGCAGATTTGGCTGCCATTTCGCAGGCTTTTCGCTTTTTGTGGCGATGTCTTTGTCCATTTTTACGTGTGAATCTGTCATGACGAATCCCGGGAAAAGAGGTTGGGGGATGGGGAGTTCCCCGAAGGGCCTTGCACCTACTCTCTTCTTGCTTCAGCTTTGGAAGAAATTCTAAATAAATTCCTAAAATAAAAATGACCTAATACACAATCAGCCTCCACAAACTGGCGTCCCTGACCTCTCCCCTCTACCGGAAACAAGCCTATGGGACAGCCAGCTGCTTGACAATAATTTTAACTACCCTGACTAAGGGATTTACCTGTTACCTGCGCCCTATAAGAGAGCCCAGGCCTGGAGTTGCAGTCCTCTTTTCACAAAAATCCAACTTTTTCTCGTTAGAAATGCTACAAGATCAGTCGCGCGCACAGCTCGTGCCAAAAAAACTGGTGTACAGTTTTTCTTTCAGTGTTACTTTCAGTAACACCTTTCAATGACTAGACAGCTCGGAGTGGCTGTGACACACGTCCGACCTGCACCAAACCCTGCTGGCGACTGTGAGGTCAACGTCATTGGTGCAGGGTCAAGGTCACCTGCATCCAAGTTAGCGACCGGTAGATGTCACTACATGGCGGACGGCTGGCACCGGTAACCTTGGCCTCTGGTTTTCTTTTGTATTCTACTAGTTTATGTGCAAGGACTGCTAAAATGAAACTTCATTAAAAACTTCTGGAATAAATCCCATATAAATATATGGTGTATGAAACATATAATGTAGGCTATTAGACAAGTATTTGATGATATGATATCTAGGGACTACAGTTTGAATACCGACCCGCGTTATGGGAAATTTTTAACTGTGTTTGTAAGTGACTTTCTTTCTTTCTTTCTTTCTATGTACTCATACAAACCTGATATAAAGATTTAGGTGATCTCCGGAGATGAAGTATGGTGTAGAGACCAGAGTTCAAGACTCAAAATTATATATATATATATATATATATATATATATATATATATATATATATATATATAAAATTATTATTATTTTGAGACTTGAACTCTGGTCTTTACACCATACTTCATTTCCAGAGATCACCTAAATAAATAAATATATATATATATATTTATTTATTTATTCATTTTCTTTTGGAATTAGAACATTCTTGTTATTTTTACCAGTGTTCATAGAATGTTGACTGATTATTGTCAAGTGCCTATACTATTATATTGAGGGTGGCTGGAAGAGTAGAAAGGAGTGGTATAAGTGATAAAACAGACAATTTGGTAAATTTAAATTAATTTTCAATTATGTCATACATCAGAAATTCCCATTTCTCAAATGCTTGCAAGAGTTGTGTTCTTCAAACATTCACTCTTCTCATGTCCGCTTGCATTGTAACCAAATTCGTATCGACACTATGGGCGAGGCGACAAAGGCGCTGGCCTTGGCTCCATATACTGACTGTTCAGTCGAAAGCCTTTGTATGCACAATTAATCTTTATTGCAAGGTGAGTGAGTGCTTCCAAATCAATATTTTAATCTAAATGGTGGAGGGGAAAATATGCTACTGGTGTGTATCATATATCTACATATACAATTTAGTCTGGAGTATTATGTCTTTCTAGGGTCGGTTAAATTTGACTTCAATGTCTGATGTATGATAACTGTTTATAGTCTGTTTTTGTGGCCTGATGTATATTTACTACATTTCCATGTTGTTTTAAAAAAAATTGTATATTTTCTATACTTAATTGTGACTGAGTATGAGTATGATTCATCATTGCAGTGTTAGTAAAATTAACTTAATTAATCTGTCAGTTAGACCTACAATTTTCAGGCAAATAGTACTTTAAAGTTAATGTTAAAGATGTTATGATGTTATGTGATACAGTTAAGCATAGATCCTTGAGATGACGGGATATACAATATATTGACTTAAGTGGGCTCCGACCCACTTCCTACCAGCTAAGGTTCATCAATTTAAATTATACCGGAAGGTATATGTGAACCAAAACTGGTCCGGCCTCACTAATTAAGCTATAAAACTTGAATAAATAAATACTGAAGTATGTACATGGAATAAACTAGTAACCTGTACATAATATCCAGAAAACATTAATTTATTTTTATGGAATGTGCTGACTATTTTTTTCAATGAATGCCAAATATGAAAAATATTCCTATAATCTGTTGTAAAATGCATCTCGAAACTTTTTTACACTTAAATTTTATAAAAATATATTCCCTTCATAATAATTTAAAGTTATAGGTAACAGTTTTTTATACAGCAATTAACGTACAACAGCTATTAATTTACAATGGTGTATCTCAAGGTTGAATACCACTAAGACATGTATGAAACAACGGCTTACAGAGGAGTGCACTATTATGAGATTGCAATCCGGCGATCACAAACATAACACTGGTAATTGGGACACAAACCACAACACAAGGAATCCCTTCCAACGAGGCAAGGCGGAAGGCCTTGGAGTTTGTTAGTCAATATGCGCCCAAAATTAAGCCTGGAAGCACGGCAGTCACTGACTTTTGTCCGTGGTAGCAGAGATAAAGACGCTAGGAGATGGAATATGAAGACCGCCGTAATATGTCTACAATCATCAGCCTTCGGAGCCATGATTCAGGTGAAGACATTATATTTAAGTAGCATCCAAACTAAATAATGTTCTGTGGCTTAGTTAAATTATATTTAGCTTTTATTATCTCTCAGAGTTCCTCCAATTTAACTTATTGTTAAAGTAACGAGTTGCAACAAATATTTAAACAATACAACAATCTGCAAACATGCTTAATTCACTGCATCTCTGAGTACTATGCATCTCCTAAATAATTATATGAACAATGTAAACCTTATGCCGTCGGGTGAGACACGAGACGAACAATGACACAAATACGTACTGGTAATATGGGCGCCAGCGGTGCTTCCTAATCACCGCACTATTGAGACTCAGGGTTCTCAGGGATGCTGTGGGTTCTGTGTGTCCGCCCCATCCGTGCGTACTTACAAACACATAGGCAATACTAAACTTTTTATTAAACATCACTGGAAATAAACACTTCATAAAACATATGTGGCTAGGACACTTTCACTACTGAATAAAAGAATTAAGTCCACTGTAGACTTGTTTTTATTGTTATTATGCATACACATCAACATGCCAATGAAATTATTATCTCAGTCATGACTACTCAATTCCACTTGGGTGTTCCCCAGTCCACTATTAATCTAGCGCACACCTAGATGGATGATCTCACCGAGGTGCGTGAAAGCACAGCCTTCACAAGGAAAGAGGGCCGACAACCGCTAGGGTGGACTGATGGTGTTTCCCTGAAGACAGGACACTGTGAATTACAAATGAAACCCTTGATGGAAACATTTTAACACGTGTGATTACGCGCCATCACTAACACAAACTCGCTGGGGTTCGCCCTCCAGCACGTGGGTAGTGTGGTGACGGCCTATACACAGAGCCGGCTAGGACGGGAATAATTGCACAGTACACTAATTACACAATTACATAGACCCTTGAATGATACATGAAATAAGATGGGACACGAGATGAATATTCACAACAAACACACACATGTGTGAAACAAGTTTAGATGGCGTGGATGCCACTGGATGAAGTTTGTAGCGGGCCACGTGGTGCAGGTGAAATTGCAATATTTCTGTGTGGAAACGGCCAATTAAATTCAGACAAAATATTATTCTTGCTGAGAAAATTATTCTCTTTATGATAGCAGTGGTTACAGGATTGTACCATGCCTGATGGCGGTAAAATCAAACATTAACGTGCCCGCTTGGTCAAGTACAAATAGCATCAATTTACATGGAAAATACATTGAACCATGGATAAAACTGACATAGAACCCTGAAATAAATGATTGCACATACAATGTTATATAAATAAGCTCTTAAGATGCAATGATGGCGTATACAATGGCTTGGCTTCAGTCGGCCACGTAGTTATACGCGATGTTGCCGTCAAATATTCAAACATGAAAATTACCCTTAAATACATACATTAAAAAAAATCTCTTAAAATTGCGTGTAGCAATTATGCAGCGAGTTATACTGAAATGTCATAAACGTAGGCAGATGGCGTCTGATTCAAATTGTGCGGGTCGCGTGACCTCTCCCGACATATTTCTCCTCCTTCTCCTCGTTTCAGTTAAGAAATGCCACAAGGGTGCAAGAAATTAATAAAGCGATAAAATAATGCTAGGGAATATGTCTGGCAAAATGTACGCAAGCAAAGTTTAACCGGTAAACTAAATAAACTATGGAAACCTAAATCAGTGAACAAAAGTTGTAGTGCATACATGACAGTGTCTTACCTCGCCAGCTCTCCTCGACAGACTGTGCAGAGACAAGCGTCGCACGGACCTACCATGGCCGCCTACAGGATTTACATATCGGAAGTGCTATGCACGCCGAGTAAAATATTTAATTATTAAAAACTAAAATGGCACAAATTAAATTAAGTATTGTTTTACATTTCTATAATTTTCTAATGAATTTCAATATTATTTTAGTCTCTCTTTATGACTGCATTAATGCAGGAATATTAAGTGTTCCTAATCTCGGTGCACTTTGAATTTTATAACCTAACAATTGCAAATTAGTAATTTACAGACATATTAAATTTAATATGTCTGTAAATTTAAAGACATATTAAACACTGCAAAGACAATAGAACACATTTTACACTGAAAATAACATTTTTACGAAAGTTTAAAATTATTGGTCACTTTGTGCACATGCGGGACACGTTACACATGCGTGGTGAGTGCCGTTATGGGTTCTAGCCGGCATCAAACTAAACATAAAATTGTGACAGTACAAAACAGTTCCACGAACGACTGCAGAAAATAGGGTTGAACACATTTTCAACTCTCACCAAAATAGTGACTTCTGAAGAAAAAAAAACCAGTTACAGTCAGTTCCATGGGCTATGTCTGATGCAATGGACCCCTATAAATATGGTAGAGAACTAATTGTGACATATTCTTGAAAACGTTGTTCCTTCTGACTTTTCTGTGAAAAGTCAGAATACCCAATGAAATGACTTAAGTTGAAATTGGCGAGATTATCTTTCAAAAGTTACTCCAGTGCCTAGGAAACAGAATCAACATTGTTTTTGATTTATATAAGTAAATTCAATTAAAGTCTTTGAGAGAGGTCACCGGCAAGAAAATAGCTCACCTGCCTAGTATGCAAACCTAGTTCATTGCTACTGAAGAAAAATGCAGGAAAGTAACTTCAGATGAAGTGACAGTGTGTGCAGAACTTTCCTGTGACTTTGAAGATGCAGACACAAGTAGGGCCGTCCTTACATGCCGCACATGTTGGCAAGAGCAATATCCTTACAGCTGTTGGTCATTAGGATGACACTGATGTATTAGTGATTCAGCTAAGTTTCATTCAATAAATCAAAAGTCAACTTTATGTGAAAATAGGCCAGCAGAGAAAAAATTTAATTGTAATGTGGTTTGACAGCTTGTGAGAGGTGGGTGATGCCTGGTTTAGGAGAAACCTGGGTGCATGGCTAATTATCACAGAAAAGGCTAAAGTTCCATAAGGGCGCCAGCTCATCTATGGCATGGACTCTGGTTTTCTGGGCGGTAGTTTGTTGACAGTCATGTGGCATATCCCTCTCGCAGCTCACGTTTACAAATAAAATACGTAAAAAGTCACTGATGCCTTTATATAACATAAACGAGCACGTGGACGTAACACTCTGGAATGGGCCATGACCTGAGGTAAATCAACGCTAAATTGTTTAAGATGAGAGTCACTGAAATACGTATATTGACTGAAGCAGAAGAACCATACAAACATTCAATGATACTGAATCCCTAGAATGAAGTGGGCACGGCACACAAGGCCCATCATTGGCTGATACTGCAAAAAGCATTTGTGAGCACAAGAAAACTTAAGCGGTTTAAAATCTCTGGGGTTGCGAGTCTACGGAGATGAGAGTGCGGCGCAGGGGAGAAAAAGAAATAAAATTAAATGTTTCAAATAAAAATACACTGACTATGGAAGTTACTGACCAGACAAAGACAATGATATTCCCCCACGATGCAAACGTGTGCACTCTCCTAGGCCCGCTGATCTAGACAGAGGAAGCTGACGCCAAGATCCTGTTACCAAGCGGCGATCTCATCCAGCTCCATGAGGGAAAAAGTCGTTACACATAACTTATAAACAAGTAAATGTAAAACAGAATATGAGGCAGCAAAACACTTGAAGGAATTAAGTCATTAATTCGAACACGTAATTATCCCTTTTAAACATCCAGTATTACTATTGCTATGTGTGCCAGGGAAAATTAAGAACATCTGAAAAACCCTGAACGGACTTGCAGAACAAATAGAAAATCATGTAAATATTACACAATACATTATACGTAAATAAACCCGTCACTTTGCACTTCAATAAATTAAAACATTAATTTAGTAAAAGCTCTTGAAATTTAAGTTTGGGCGCTTCGCATGGCGGCTGCCAGAACTATCAATTTCATCGTACTTTATACGTTAATAAAAACTGAAAACATAAATTACGCCCTTTGAAACTAAAAGAAACATGACATCAGCTCTCAAAAATTACACATTGAATAATTTCGGAGCACTGAGGGGTAGCAAACGGGAGGTAGTGATACCCCTTATTCACTTTAGGCTCTGCTTTTGGGGGATCACAACACTTCACGCACTGCCGTTTAAATCACATCGAGCAGCATTGGTCTGCCTTCCGAGTAGGGCAGCCAGTGCCATGTCAGTTGCCCTTAAAAAAAATGTAGTCGGCAAGCTACATCTTAAATTACCAGATGGATGCAATGTTGATTTCATGAAAGCTCAAATTGGGTTTGATAGCTTCGCAGGCTGTGACAGTATTTCCATCTTCTATGGAAAAGGCAAGAGAACACCATTCAAGGTAATGAGCTCTGCAACTTGCTACGCTCAATCTTTTAAAGCTCTCAGCGAAGACTGGACTATTAGCGAGTCTCTACATGCCAGCCTGGAGCAGTTTATGTGTCAGATTTACTGTGATAAACAAACTGATGGCTTCGATAAATTGTGATATGTTTTATATGGCTCTGAAGGAGGTAATGTTATGCCAGAACCTATTTGGCGTAAATTGCTGACATGCTTTAAGATGGCTCCCACACCTTATGATCATGGCTGGTGTAATGTCAACATCTGCATTGACATTATACAGCTTGGAAGTCTATCAGCTCCCGAGGAAGAAGTGCAGATGGTATATGGCACCAAATGCAAAGTCTGTTAACCAGGATCTTGTCCATGCTCCTACGTCAACCTCCCTTGCACTGATCTCTGCAGATACTCGTGTGATGTGTAACAAATTGCTGCAGAATATGTTGTCTTGCATATTTAAACAAATGGAATTTGTGAGCAGTAGTTCAAACTTGCTTATCATTAGGATCTTAACTATAGGCTTCACCTTAACACTTTACAAAGCTGTTGTTATTGGCTTCAATTGGTGAGGCGGTAGATGGAAGCAGAGTTGTAGAAACTGTCCCAGGATGCCAGGCCATGATTCTGCGCATGGCCATGTGGTGAGCAGAGACTCTTAGCAGGGTCGTGACGTCACCACGTGGCAAGTCAGTTCATGCCAATAAAACTATGTTCTGCTCCGTTGTTGGTAATTCAACATGTCAAATGCAAGTACAGGGTGGCTAGGTCACATAATCCTAAGAATTAAGGACAACCATGTGCATGTTGAATCCACAGTTTTCCAGTCTTTATTACTCAATAAAAGCCCAGAAAAATGTGTACGAAGTACTACACTGACTCAATTACAGACACAAAAACAGTACAAAGGCGATGCGGTACGGAAACAATTACATTAGGCCTCGCCTGAACCAGCCCGAGATAGCCACACTGCGTTACATGAAGAAAAAACCACAGGTGACATAATTATTTAAGGACCCTTCCAAGTTAACGAACAGGCTTCGCTGGCTGTAGGGATACCATAAAAACATTCCGATAGAATTACAAGCCAGAATTACCAGTTCAGTGAATACAAAGTTGAGGTCCCCGCAGGCCATGCTGCATGCACCCGTCTGGCTTGAGCTCCCAGTAGAGACTGCCCAATGTCTGTCAGAAGCAAGTACATGACCCTGCGCTAGAATTTGTGGCTCCGTGCAGAACATGTGAATGGAGAATGATGTGTGATCGAAAATGCACAAGAATGCTTTTTTCCACTGTTATATTTGGTCGTTGTCTGATCTTCAGGGCCCTCTACACACGTGCTGACGCACTGAACACGCGCAACACATGACCCTGCTGGCTCATGACGGGCTTGTGCAAGTTTTTAGCAAAGGAAATAAGAAACCACTAACTTCTATTTCTAAGTAGGCATGTTTGTAATCTACAAAAAATTAAATAAAATAAGACCCCACTTGTCTTTACCGCACAAACGGTACTATTTATTCATTAAGCATCTAGTCGTAACCAAGTGGTTCAGAGTCCGCTAAAGTCTATATCTCATCATCTTAAGACTGTGCTTAACCGTATGATGTAAAACATTTAACATTAATTTTCAGTGTTTCTACTGAATGTTTAGTAATAGGAAACAAACAAAACAAAAAACATTGCATTTTTTTATTTCAGTTTAAAAAAAAAAAACATTTTGAAGCTATTGTGATTTTGATTTCTTTGTTAGTATGTTCGAAAAACCTACTTAAAACTGAAGATGACACCCCATACATCTTTACTGTGCAATTGGTACTGTTTTTATTAACTCACATAATTTTTTTTATTAAATAAGAACAATATGAAACTACCAATTATGGTTTCCGTGTTAGCATATTGACAAACTGAAGAAAATTACCCCCCACCCCCACCCCCCACCCCACCCGTCTTACCACCTAATTGGTACAATTTTTTCATGCAGCTAATAGACTAAAAGGTGATAGTAAATCAATCAGCACACGCATATCTAGGTGGTTTTCACAGAGTACCGTAGGCAAATCAGGTTTTTTTTGCAATTTTACCTGTATTTTCTTTAAAATATATGTTTATTATACAATACCTAACTATTACCTATGTTTTAGGACATCCTGGAATTATCAGAGAATTTTTTCCTCCAAAACCCAGTAGACATCTTGTAGGTGGGGTAGTGAGATGTGAGTTGTGTGGTGCGCAGGTGTTGGCAGACATGTATGACAACCAGAGCTGCACAGATGTGGTGATCCAGTGCTGCAACCACAAGCTTATCAATGCGCATAGAGATGTACTGGCCGCTCGCAGCCAGCTATTCAACGTGAGTTACTAATCCTCACCATGCATACCCTTCGTCAAAAGTTTTGATGTCAAGTTTGGTTGTAGTACAGTTATATATTGTAAATTTAAATAATGTATTGCTCTTGTGAATCAGCAGTTAAGTTTCAAAGGAGGAAAATGGTAAATTAACTGCCTTTGCTTTCGAAAAATGATCCATATGTCGTAACATATTTATCATTAAAAAATAATATTTTTATTAAGAATATAAATTACTTTACAAACACTATTACAGTTACAACATGGGTACCATATAATTATTTCTAATACATGTTGGGGGCTTAATGGTATTGATGCATGATGTCTTTTTAACTATTACTAATCAACTTCTACTAATCGGTGTAAACGAATGTGGGGCACTTGCAACTGAGTTTGATTTGCTGCCACCACCAACAAGACGTCAGAGATTGTTATACCTACTAAGGCATAGAACAGACGCTCCACGCGCCTGATACAATTATTCACTGGCCGAGCCACCAAAGTCGTACAACGAGGTTCACCGAGTACTGCAGCGTGCCGCCAGATGCCACTACTATTACGAGCGCAGAGGCATGAACCTGGATCCTGCGCCGGCCACTGATGTTACTCTCACAGAGAATCTATGTCACGCACTTCACACCTGCTACCCCCTCCCCAGGACAACCCCCTATGCCAGATGAAGAAGGTGCAAGCTGCTGGAAGAGTATAAATAGCGGGACACTCGAGAGCTCGTGACCATTCTTCAAGTATTTGATGTCTGTCTCCTACCTTGGTCCTTCATCGCGCATTAGTAGTGCCGCAGTCCTAACCTCTCCCCTGAACTCTTCACTGCGCCTCTCGAAGGGATGAAGATTCCTCTCTCTCTCACCAGTCTACAGAAGAACCTACGTCATCAGCTTATTTCTCTTTGTTTCACTTCGGCACATACTGGCCCCTTCTGGACAAGCAGAGTAGAGCTAGGGAAAGTTAAATCAGTTAAACAGCTACTTGCAATCTTCCTTTAGCTTTGCGCAAGTCACCTCCACCTGCTTGACCTACTGCAAGCCCTAGGGGATAGGAGGTATTATCTTCACCATCCTTGTTTATTTCCATCAAATATCACTTCCGTATCCTAGTACACAGGCCTAAACAGGGGATGGCAGGGGACCGGGGTTTTACTCTTCCCATAACGACACCTCACACCACCCACAGAACAATTTTGGATGGCCACCCATTCACTGCACTCGTATGGTGAATGGTAGAACCCACACACCAGGATACAGCTTCCTTAGGTGTTGGACTGCCGGTCTGGGGTTTGCCCTTCTCATTGCGCACTAGTGGTGCCGAGGAGGGTACTTCCTCAGGTCTAGGGGAGCCAGCATCTCTGCTCTGAGATACTCACCACACCAGTGTTGGAAGGCTACACATTCTCTGTACCTAGTGTAGTGAACTGTAGAGCAACGACACTAGGGACACGTTCGTGGTAGGATCTGCTTGTCAGCTCGGAGGTTGCCTTTCTTATCGCGCACTAGTGGTGCCGAGAGAGGCAGCGCTCTGAGTCTGGGGAGATCACTCTTACTGGGACCTCACCTTGTTGGGACCACTGTTGCAGTTACGCAGCTCGACTAATTCCTCACCTCGATGCGTGAGTTTGAGAGTGAGTTACAGCGTTGATCGGCGGTCCCAGCACCCATACTGTCTACACTCTTACTCGTCAACTGCCTCACTCCGACCAGGTCTGATCCTAGGTATTAGTCCTAATGCCATTTACCCACAGTGGTGGTATTCAAAAGAGGGTGAAACTGGCAAGGGCTGCCTCTAAATCTCCCTAAATCTTCGAGCTACTTAGTCCATGAGAGCAAGCTGCAGTACTCCATCGGCTCACCGCTCCAGCTCCACGCGCTGCCATACCAGCTATCTTTGAGCCGCCAACCAAGCTAGCCGAAGGGCACCATCCAGTAGTTCAAACCTTCCTCTACAGCACAGACAGTATCCACGGAAGGAACACCCCCTCACTCAGTGGGGCACCCAACCTGCCCAACACCTCGTCTACCCACGTACCAAATACCCCACTACCAGATAACGCTCGTACCAGAAACGACTGCTATTACATCTCACGACAAGTCAAAACTAATACAGTCACAAGGATGACGTTGCCCAGGTATACCCACCAGTGCAAACCCGCACGCCCGCCGAGTGGTCGTGGCTGAACCTGACTTTGTTCCTAGTTGATGACCAACGAAGCTAGTTTCGTACACGGGCCGAGCACCTGTCCCGCACAGAGAATAAGTCACCACAAGGACGTGCCTAGCCTAGCGCCCAACCAAAATCACTTTGGGCCGGTGACGGAACGAACCACTAGAGTACATCACGCATCAGTATTATATATTAAGAAGACATAATGCAGTGTAATATTTTCAACAAACCAAAATATTCATTATTAACAAAGCTGGCAAGAGTGCTGCATTGTTGGAGTTGTATTCTTGTACCAGTAATGTGTTCATTTGGCTTGAAGAGAACAGCCATTCCTCCATCCCCCCCTCATTGGAATAACAGTGGAAGTTTTTCAGGTTAATATTTGTTACAAGAACTGCAGTGTCATGACACATGCAGCACTTGTACAGTTGTCCAGTGCAGTTTGTAATTAACGTATTTACCTCTATACAAACAAGACTATGTTTTATTCTAAGCTTTACTTCCAGAACTTAATGGCATATGGTTTCTTCCACTTGTGAAAAAAATCTGCTTGTATGCACCAGCAGTCGTGTGCAGGTAGAAGATGTGGCTGTTATCTCCATCTTCGTCCCATGTAAAACATCTCACTCTGGTACAAGCAAACCTTCCATGATGTGATATATCTATATCATCTGACGCCGTCGGGTGAGATACGAGACGAACGGTGACACAATAACTTACGGTAGATGGGCGCCAGCGGTGTTTCCCAGTCACCGCACTGTTAAGACTCAGGGTTCTCAGGGATACTGTGGGTTCTCTGTGTCCATCTTACCCGAGTGTTGGCACCGTTAGCCATTGTTACCCGACTCTCAGCATTCACCGTGCTTCTGGTGCCAGCTGCTGAGAGAGGACGTGGCATTGGGTTGTCAGAGACAATACGTGGAAGTACACTGAGTAGTACACGCACACGTTACCTGTCTCCCTCCGCAGGCTCGATAGTAGTAACTGCATCCTTATGCCTTTCTCCCACCACAGTGGTATCAATAAGAGGGTAAAATGGACTAGGACTACCTCTAGAAATCAACAGGAGCTTCGTCCCTGTCATGCCGGATTCAAACACCTCAGTCCACGGTAACAGGTGCAAGTACTCCGCCAGCTAATGGTACCCATTACACCAGCCTACGAACTAGCCCACTTCAAACCACGTACCAAGCTCATTGGGTAGGACCACCCAGTCATAGCATACACAAGTAGGCAAGACAGATCTCTCGGCCTAGGTAACCTTTGGTTTTGGGGAACGCCCTACCCTCAGGCTAAACCAGTGACAAACAGCACTAACGACCCCCTGCACAGCAACCCCCCAGAAACCGCAGCTCACCCCAGCATAGCACAATCTGAGGCCCCGCAAGCTCAATCAGTCAAACGTCGCCCAGGTATACCAAGGGGAATTTCGCCTAACCTCAGGATCGT
The DNA here is from genome assembly GCA_029891345.1 of Dryococelus australis. Taxonomy (NCBI): domain Eukaryota; kingdom Metazoa; phylum Arthropoda; class Insecta; order Phasmatodea; family Phasmatidae; genus Dryococelus; species Dryococelus australis. The sequence goes on from CM056994.1 coordinate 7,593,039, forward strand.
TCTAATGGCACCTAATTTCATGCGTTGCAGAAAGGTCACACTGCCAGGTTTGTATTCTTCATGTCCTCCAGTGTCGCGTAAGAAGACTAAGAGTCCAAAATCAAGCCGCCGCCCCCCCCCCCCAAATGCATCTGATCTCCAACCCCCCGAAAACCATCCTTGACGTTGTGATGTACCTCTTTCAGCCAAGGGCATCATGCGTCAGTATGTTTACTTAAAGCATCAATTAGTACATAGTGTGACACTGACTTTAACACAGATTCCCGTCAGATTTCCAAAACACTTTTAGTGCTGTCTTTCTGTTCATTAATCTGGTATCGGCTGTATCAGCAGGTGAAGTATTGGTTAGTACTGGTATCGTTAAAAATCTGTATCGGCTCAGTACTAGCTATAACCACAACTTACCAAAACCGTACTTGAATACTCATTGCATTTCTTTGTTGAATATTAAATATTACTTGGTTGTGGTCTTTTCATTGTACATGATCCCAAAACTGTTTTTGGTAAAATCACAAATGAGTATATTGTCACATACAGATAAATTTAGATTCTGTATTTGTTCATGGTCTTATATTTAAAACTTTTCTCTGGTGCAGCTGTGGGGCCACGAGGCTCGGGTGTTTGCAGTAGGAGGTTGATGTCTGTCTGTGTTGACCTTTTTACGGAAGTGCATCACCGTTGGGTTCAGTGCACTATGTCAGTGAAATGGGAAGTTTTAGTCGGCACTCAGAGGCTGCTGTTACAAAACGGGTGTGGGCGTGAAGCCTGGCCAATTTCTAGTTCAACATCCAAGGTCTCGCTGGGTCAGGAATCATGGGCTTGCATGTGAAGTTCGAATGTTAGTTGGAGAGAATCTTGACACTTCTACGGAATGGGGAGGATGTGCATGTTGTGCCTATAAACAGGCCCTCTGCCCAGCCTAGGGCTGTTTTTATTAGTGGGTAGTTTTTGTACTGCTGCGGAATGGGGAGAACGTGACATACACGAAACAGTGGATGGTTTCATGAGAAATGCGTGTGTTTGTGTATGCTGGCCTTGGGCTCTGCCTAGGGCCGTTTGTAATTTTAAGTCGTTGTCCAATCGTGCTTGAATGTAGGTTAGTTGCTGAGACATGAGTAATGAGCTCAAGGCAGAACATTGGCCTGTTCCTCGAGCACTGGATTATGTGTACAAACAAAAGTGAGTTCGGCCCTCGTCATCTCCTCGGAGGGAGAGGGGTTGAGATTTGACATCACAGCCGGTAACACTATGGGTGCTAGCCACAGCACAAGGATGACAAGCTCCACTAGTTACCACATTGTGTAATCCTTTATGTAGACTAAGGTAAGATAAGTTAGGTTTTTTCAATTAAGTGCCCCTCTTAAGTTTTTTTGATTTAGTTTTATGGTTTAATTAATGGACTCTCCTATGCTGATGATAAGGCTAGATAATTGGTTTTGACGCCATCGGGTAAAACACAAGACGAACTATGACACAAATACGTACTGGTGATATGGGTGCCAGCGGTGCTTCACAATCACCGCACTATTGAGACTCAGGGTTCTCAGGGAAGCTGAGGGTTCTGTGTATCCATCTCACCCGTGGTAACTTACAAACACGTAGGCAATACTAAACTTTTACTAAACATCACTTTGAAAATAATCACTTGATAAAATACATGTGGCTAGGACACTGTCACTACTGAATAAAAGAAGGTAGGTTCACTGTAGACTTTCTTTTATTATTATTGCTCGTACAAATCAACGTGCCAATGAAATTATGATACTCTCGGTTATGACTAGCCAATTCCACTTGGGTGCTCCCCAGCCTGCAATTACTCTAGCGCACACCTAGATGGATGATCTCCCCAAAATGTGTGAAAGCACAGCCTTACAAGGGAAGAGGGCCGACAGCCGCTAGGGTGGACTGATGATGTTTCCCTGAAGAGAGGACACAGTGAATTACAAATGAAACACTTGATGGAAACATTTTAACACTTGTGATTACTCGCCATCACTAATGCAAACTCGCCCGCCAGTACGTGGTTAGTGTGGTGACGGCCTATACACAGAGCCGGCTAGGACGGGAGTAATTGCACCGTACACAAATTACAAAATTACAAAATTACATAATTACATAAACTCTCAAAAGATAAATGAAACAAGATGGGGCACAAGATGAGTATTCACAATAAACACACACATGTGTGAAAACAAGTTTAGATGGCGCAGATGCTGCTGGCTTCAGGAGTCCGCAAACTCCCCGTGGTGCCCAAACGAACCGAAATGTCGAGCTCCAAACAGAGTCTCGCCGAAAACCTCGAAGTTGTCGAGGCTGAGACCACACTCAACCAGTGCCATATAGCCACATGCCCTGGCATTGGGGCAAATGCGATTAGATGTGCACACTGCCGAGTATGATGCAAAAAAACCCAACAAGCCAAGGTGATGAGGCAGATGACACCAAGAGCCTCTGCCTCAGATGACCGCCCAGACCATGTCAGCCCCGTAGGACATGGTCGAAACCAAGGCAATGACGTCAGAGGACACTGAAGCCGACACCTGCACATCACCTCCTATTCGGGAGGATGAGCCAACCCGAGCCAAGGAGATAGGAGTACTGCAAGAACCACTCCCTCTGACGGCCAACCATGTCTTGACAGAAGGCAGAGTCTATACAAGCTATTCAAGAGGCAGAGGAACCTCGCACCAAAAAGCAACTCCACCGCTTCCTTGGATTGTGTAACTGGCTCTGAGACTTCGTGACCTATATTACTGACCTCATCGCACCTCTACACCCGCTGCTAGAGAAGGAAGCATGGTGGCGGTGGGCACCTGAACATCACGCCTCCTTTCACGCCCCTAAGACCAGCTTTCAGAATATCAAGCAACTACATTGGCCACAAGGAGAAGGACCCCTGATCCTACAAACCGACGCTTGCCAAAACAGCCTTCGTGCCATCTTGTACCTGGAGGACTCGGACGGCAAACCTCTTATCATAGTGTATGCCAGTACCAGGCTCAATGCCGCAGAACAGAAATGCCACATAAATGAGCAAGAATGCCTCTTGGTCATTTGGGCTATCCAGAAATACTTCTTCTATTTGAAGGGAACTCGTTTCATTTTGAGAACAGACAGCAAAACTCTCAAATGGGTACAGGAATTGAAGAACTACAAGGCCAAGCTTGGAAGATGGGATCTCTTTCTCTCCGAGTTTGATTTCAAAGTCCAACACTGCCCAGGCAAAGACAACCACCTTCCTGATGCCCTGTCACGTCAATCAGACCTGTAAGATGAGGCTAAACCAGACAAAGATGCAGACCACGTCTTGCCCCCTCAACCTCCGTAAAGCAGCCCAGAAGAACAAATCAGGCATCTTCAACTCCAGATTAACCGAAGCCAGTTTGAACGCTACCAGCAACAGGACCCTAACGTGAAAGACCTCATACGGAAGTACCCGCAATGATTCACACTACAAGACATCATCTGGTCACACAATAATCAGCCAGGAGCCAATTGGAGGATCTGGATATTTAAGGAGCTGTGCACCGATATCTGCCGACACTGCCATATCCACTCTGAAGCAGGCCATCCAGGCACCCGGGAAACCCTATCTGATGTCAGCACACGCTATATCTGGAATGGTATGAGCAGGGATGACCACCAGTATGTCCACGGCTGCACAACTTGCTGCAGGAACAAAGCTTATCCCTTGAAACAACTGACAGCCAAACCTTGCAGACCACATACCCCATGGATGCACATAGCTGCCAATTTGATGGGATTCTATCTCCGCAGTACCAAGGCGAACAGGTACATGTTGGTCATGATGGACCTATTCTCCAGGTGGGTAGAAGCCTTCCCTCTGCCAAACCAAGAGACCCACCACATCATCAGAAAATTCAACAATGAAATTTTCCCATGCTGGGATACGTGCAGAGTATACTTACCAACAACAGGACCCAGTTCACTAGCAAGAAGTGGCAGATAGCCTGCCAAGAATGGGGAGCTGAGACCTGGACAACTCCACCATGTCACCTGCAAGACAACCCCATTGAGCGGAGAAACCAAGAGCTTGAGAAAAGCCTCATATTCAATATGAGGGATGACCAGAAGTGCTGGGATCACCACATTCCCAAGATTCTCTTTGCTTTTCGACGTTGCACGATCAAAGCGATTAACTCCAGTCCCAGCCTGCTCTTACTGAGCCACACCCTGCAATGCCCAGGGGACTGGCAGTGGGAGCATGAGTCGGCTGAAATGCCTCGTCCTGAATATATTAATTTAGCCGCCCTGGCCTTGATGAATAAAGCAAGGGACGACCAAGAGGCATACATAGAGAAGAAATACCCACAGCCATCCACTGGACTTCAAGCCTTTGAAATGGGCGAAGCCATCTAACCTGCAGTCACCCCTTGAGCAGAGGCCACAACCAGTTCAGTGCGGGACTCACCGGAAAGTGGCTAGGCCCCTATAAGGTTACCATGCTAGGATAATGTGTATTGGACTGAAGATCGCTGGACGAATATACAAGGCCACCAGGGTACAGATGAGGCCATACCCCATAGAAGCCCCAGCATCTCCAGTACACGACCCTACCTCAGTTATCTCTGAAACGCCAAACAATGTGGAAGAGTCTGCTGTCAACGCCACTCCCAAGGAAGAATCGTTGTCGTATCCTTGCGAGTGTGCCAATGAGAACCAAAACATCCCAGGAACCACCTACTCCATGCCTACGCGGGTGGGATTCCCTAAACAGCAAGCCAGAGAATCTGTACGAGTGCTACCTTCAACACCGTCAGATTCCAGAAAGAAGTTTGCTGACCGACCCGGGAAGTGGACTCCGAGTACAAGCACATTATCTTGGCGAAATCCACTGTATAGAGATCCAAGCTGCCACTGGCCTCATCCAAGCCGTATCACCAAGAGAACTCCTATGCCACCAGCTCCAATGAGCTCCATCAAGGCACACCTCCCACAAGCAAGGTGTATGCTAGAACTTTCAGACCACACTGGGCCTTTCTCAAGACCGCCATTCAGTTGGTACCAGCGGCCATAATCTACCCAGATCACGTGGCCACCCTGGTCGTCGAGTCGTCCCTCAACACAGAGGCTGCTAGCTTTGAGTTCCCGGCACCATCCCGCGCCACGGCCGACTTCCAGGGCCAACTCCATGGACGTGAATTAGGACCACCTATATGCGCTGTCGTGTTGGAGGTCATTACCCGACCTCTGACACAAGCGTCTCCAGTCAGAGGATCAGGCGAGGAGGTCCCTCCATTGCTCCATACTACTGATGTGGTCGATACGTCACCCGACGCTGAGCGGGGGATGCAAATGCATGACTTGCCTCTGTGATGTCACCAGCCAGCTGGAAGGGAATGCTAAACAAAAGACAAGGGCTAATAATACTACTAGTGTGATCTAGTGGGGAGTAAATGAACTCGCTTGTCCTCTAAGCTTGATTACGGTGGACCGGTAACTAAAACAATCTGCGAGGCAGACAATACAATCTTATATCCGAACATTATAAATTTAACCTTCAAACTCCGTGCAAGGGACCTTAGGATGGAGCTGAAGTTGTTAAAATTACATTATTCAAAAAGAATCATGCATCAGTAGCATACTCTTTTCACCACCCACATTTCTATGCCAGAGTTAGTGTTCTCCGAGTGTGGGGAAACTGTTCCCTCCTGAGGCACTCATCCACATGCAGGGACTGTCAACAGCGAGGCCTGAATCACAATGCTCACCGCATTCCGACACCTAGTGCTGAGATAGTGTGTCCACTTGAGTCAGCAGACGCTACACGTGGTTGTACACCAGGTAGGACAACACATCACCTTCAGTCACTTCACGGACGTGAGAGTGTGACAGTCCAGATGCCCCACTCCCATCAGAGTGGTATCCGAGAGGCCAGACAGGTGTTAACTGTCTCTGGGCGCTTGCAGGAGCTTACCCCCCCTCTTCATCTGTATGATTGTGCAGCTCTCCCTCCCTCAAATATCAAGCCCAAGCATTGCAGTGGCTCCAGATTCCAGTCACACCAGAGATTCCTAAGGACCTCTTCAAGGAACCTCATCCTTTTGAGCGAGGAAACACACTCCTTGTTATCAGCCTACATCAGCAGACAGGACCAGTCTTTGGGACTCACCAACACCTACTTCAGGGGATTAGAATGAGCGGAACCTAATCAGCCGACCGTCACAACCTTTTGACGTACACCAGCCTAGCTCACACTCATGTCAGCCAGAGTTGTCCTAGGTTAAACCGCCATCAGAGGTTACGCATCGCCCAGGTATACAGTTAAGAGCCCATTCTTTGAAGCGAGAGATCACGCTTATCAAACCCGACTTATGCCCTACCAAAATGCTACCAGACCAATCCTCTACACTGGACATGCACCAGTGCCATGTAGAGACTAAAAGAATCCCAAACCCCACGCCAGAGGGTGCGTTTTACCTAACACACGACAAAACCTACCTTTTAACGTAACAACGACCTTCACAGCCCCGAGGCATCTCGCATCAACATGGATACCAGGTTTTCCCTTGAGGCAGTTAATGACTGAAATTAATGCATAGCTTCAAATTACCAACACAAAAATACACAAAAGGTATATAAAGGGTTACACAATTACATTAAAAATTACACAAGTTTACGATAAATCAATGCATATTTACTGATACATAAAAAGAAAACAAGGTGATGCTTCGCTAACTCCTAAGTAAGTTAATGAACTGGATGCTTGCGTAGAGTTTAAATGCAGATGAAGGTGTTCTGCGCAAGAGTTACGCATGTTAATTGATACTGGGGGTAAAATGGTTATTGTGGACTTTGACTGTGCTGTAGCCTACTAGAGCGTGTTCAGAGGTAACCTAATTAAATTACTGTATTGTAGTTACAATTACTTCAAGGTCCAGAAGGGACATTTGCATGATCTCCTCCTCGATGGCATGTCTAAAGATAAAGCAGAAGTTTTAGTGGTTACAATTGATTCTGAAAACACCAGTTTTAACCATTTTCATTCCCAAAAATAATATTTCCAGTTGGAATGAGAACTTGAAACTGATCTTTGGGCACAAAAAGTTTCTTAAATGCTTTTTGTGTTCAGACACCACTGCAAAATATCACCCAGTTTTGAATCACATGTTTTCTATTAAACCTGGAGCTCTTAAGATGCATCCCCTCCAGCTGCGGACTGTAGCGTATATGTTTGTAGTGTTGGTTGTTTCATAGATTGCCCTGAGGAAATCATCACGCAAGTGTGCTGTGCTGGAGGTCAAGTACCTGCCCTTCAAGTACATCAAGGCTCTTATCGACCTCATCTACCATAATCAAGTTCTGGTGAGTACACCGGTGGACATGTTGCTGCAACCATTTGCCATGTCACCAATTACTGAAAGCTATAGTGTCAAATTATCTGCTGGGTTTTTTTTATTTTATGAATACTGCAGCGGTGTTTCAGTATATATTGGTTGAAACTCCACTGCAGTGTGCAACAGTTATACAACATTTAGGTATGCTTTAGATTGTTTCATATTAACCTTGTGATTTCACGAGGTTAAACTCAGCCAAGCTAGTTAAGTGATTACCTTTGGACCAATATTTAAGTATACGTATGAGAACACGTGTTCTTTACAAATTAAGTAAATACCTTTATTCAAACTAAACACTTCAAAAAAAAAATTTAACAAGTGTATATGTGAGACATGTTTGTTTTATTTTTCAGATGTACCTAATAAAAGTTATTGTAAAAATATTCCAGAAATATTCATAGCTCAAAATCCACACCAAATATTCCAGGGATGCAACCCACCCATCAGAAATTTATGAGATTTGGTGTATTCTGCATGTGCATAGTTCAATGAAATTCCATACATTCTTTTAAAATTTTATCTATCTGTGTTTGCTAATACATTGCAGGACAATAAATATAACGCACACAGAAAGATGTATTAGCAAAGAAAACCAGTCTGGATTAAGAGATTTACTCTTCTCCCACCAAGGTGAATTGGGTTTGGGTCTTAGCCAAATTTATTTTCACAAAACAAACATGGTGAATCTTGCTATTGGCTAGCAAGATTTTTTTGGGGTATTTATATTTTCTCCATCTTTACCTCTGTTCACTCTCATCGGAGATCAAGACTTTGCTGTTAAGCTCCAAAGAAAAAAAACTCTGAACTCAGGTATTTTTATTAGTTCAAAATATTTGGAGAAATAATCCATTGTTAACAGAACTTCCAGAACTTCATTGGTACTTAATGTTTCTTGTGCATTTTAATTAGAATGATGGATTGGAATAGTTAAAAAGATAACTGAAGAGAATGGTGATTATAACATCCTATTCATGCACTCCCATGGCCGTAGTAAAATGTTTTACTGGCTAGTGAAAAGGACAAATGTGTGTGTGTCCTGATCACATCTTGTGTGTGATTGACCCTGCCGAGGTCACAACAATGCAAGGAAATCTCTATAGAATTGAATTTTCCACTGTGAAAAATTTGTCAAGTGGGAAACTGTAGTCATCAAAACAAAACTGCAATAAATTGGGGTCAACACAGTAAATTATTACTTCCATTTCAATCATGCTCAATTCTACGTGCACATGGTCGGCATGGGACCTCCACTTCTGGCACGGTCTAGTGTCCCTGCTTCTGATGGCCATTAGCCAGTTTTACGCAATTATTGATGGGAAACGTCTCTTTTCATCTTTCCGGTATTCTTTTTCACTCTGAACACTTGCCTTGATATCTTATGGTGTTTCTCACATTTACGTAGCTACAACTACATGTCAGTGTTTACGAATGCTGGTTGGTGCTAGCAGTGTCATTGCCAGGTGTGCGGTCAAATAAAAACACGTGAATATGTGATTATGTGTGTGTTTTTTTATTCCTTCTTATTCTTCTTCTTCTACGTAATGACATTTGCCCAGTTACTGACTGTATGGCACAATCGTGGAGGTTTATTGCGCTAGACCAAGTGTGCGGGAGGTTTTAGTTAACCTAACTCACTCTGAAGGTTTTTGGTCGTTGGTAACGTGAGGTTGGTGGCTGAGCGAAGCTGCAGTTGGGTTTAGATTAGGTTTTACTGCATTGTCTCACACTGTACTCCAGGTTCCAGGCCACTGACTCTTGGCTCCAAAACCTAGGATTGGCTAGTCCGTACCTAACTTCAGTCTTGTATACTAGACCCCCTCTTTCGAATATACTCGTCCTGGGCTTTTTGAGCGGTAGTAGTGGGGCTAGGGTAGCTAACTGGATGTCCTCGGGTTGAGGCATATCAGTGGGCTCACTTTCCCATTGCCAGTCGCCTGGTCGGCAGAGTATTTGGCCCAGAAGGAGTATGCTAGGTCTTGTGTCTACCGCTTCGTTGGTTCTATGATGTAGGGCAAACAAAATGGTAGGGATGTGTTAATCCCAGTGGCAGTGATAGTTTCCCACACTGATGCGGAGGCACTTCTTGATCTCTTGGTTCCTTTGCTCTGTGGGGTTGGCCTGGGGGTGGTACGGCGGAGAAGTCTATCCATGTTTCGACTCTCCATCCCTGGCAAGCTGACTACCATTGGCGACTCGTGAATTGAGTGCTGTTGTCAGTTAAAATAGCCGTCAGATATCCCAGGTGTGCGAATATCTAGGTTTCTATCTTTCACACGGTCGGGGTGGTTTCTTGGCTAGGTAGAGGGAAGGCCTCTACCCACCTTGAAAACTTGTCGGTTACTACCAGCAGGTAGCGGTTACCCTTGGTGCTGCGTGGATAGGGCCCCATGAGGTCGGCGGCTATGTGCGTTCACGCTGTCTTGGGTCTCCTTGGCTGTACTGTAGGAGGTGGAACTGGGTAGGTTTTGCCTCGACAGCACGTAACGCAGTTTCTTACATACTGTTGGACATTGCGGCTTATCCCGTCCCAGTTGTATCGGACTTGATGTCCAGCAGGATCTCCCGGGTGCCCAGCTTGAGGATGGTCATGGTGGTGCCAGCATATATCGACGCGTAACTGCTGCGGAACCCAGATCTTCCAGGGCATATTGGGTTGACCGCTACATGTCCACACAACGTCATTCCGTAGTTTGAATGGTTGGGGCTGTTCCCATAGTAGGCGGCGTATGTCAGGGTCCTCCCGCTGGCCTAATGTAATCTGGTGATGGGTGATTTGTAACTGGAGGAGATTTGTTCTTCCGGACTTCTTTCGATCTGAGAGGGAGGGGACATCTTCCCCTCCTCTTCCCCCACAGCTTTTTCCTCCAGTGTAGGGAATCAAAACAGGGCATCTGGCAGGTTGTTTATTTTACCTTGGCAGTGTTGAACTTAGAAATTGAATTTGGTGAGAAACATACCCCACCGTTCGAGTTTGGCTTTTGCTTTCAGTTACTCATGCAGCCATTTGAAGCCTTTTGAGTCGGTCCACTGAATGAAGTGTTGCCCTTGAGGTAGTAGCAATATTTCTTCCACTGCCCAGATAACGGCCATACATTCCTGTTCATTTATATGATAGCGTTGTTCCGTGGCGTTAAGCCGGGTTGAGTCCTACACTCTCACATTAGGATGGCCGTCCTCGTCTTGATATAACACAGCACCTAGACTGTTTTGACATGTGTCTGTTTGCAGGATTAACGGTTGATCTCCTTGCGGACGGTGGAGTTTTCTGATGTTCGTGAAGCTGACCTTCAGATTGTTACAAGCTTGTCGTTGCTCTTGTCCCCATCGCCTACAGGTGTCCTTCTCGAAGAGCAGGTGAAGTGGTGCCATGTGTTGTGCAATGTTTGGTATGAAGTCACGTAACCAGTTGCACAGACCTAGGTACCGTCGTAGTTGTCGCTTGTTTGTTGTTTCGTCGGCCTCTTCCATGGCACGTATTGAGTTTTTTAGCGGGATGTTTCCCTCGGGTGAAATGACATGTCCTAAGTAGTCTATAGATGACTTGCTGAAATAGCTCTTTGACAGCTTGCAAGTCATTCCATGGAGTTGCAGACGTTCAAGAACTCGCTGTAGATGTTCAAGATGCTCCTCCCAGCTATTTGAATAGATGATTACATCGTCAAGGCATGCGAAACAGAACTCTCCGATGTATCCGGTCAGTACCTCTGCGGACGTGAGGCATTGGAAAGTAGCAGGGGCATTCTTTAACCCAAATGGCATTACTCGGAATTGAAGAATTTCGCCCTCGGGTGTATTGAATGCCGTGTACTTGCGGCTCTCTGGGAGTACTGCAATCTGCTAGTACCCGGACTTCATATCCAGGGTACTAAATATTTTAGCTTTGCCAGTGTCATGCAGGGTATGAGTTAGGTTAATAACTGGGGGAGGGGGATAGGGTGTGTTACTTTGTTTGGGCCCTTATAATTAACAGAGAAACTAAGCTTTCTGTCTTTATTTCGGGATGTGGACCACGTGAGAATTGTAGGGTTCCACAATCCCCTGGTCCTTCATGTCTTTCACTTGTTCCATGATTAGGTCACGGCGGTGTGCTGACACCCTACAGGGTTGGTTGGATACGAGGACGTCAGTTATTGTCCACATCTCATGTTGGATCGACCTAGTCTGATGTAACAAACCCCTTGCCCAAATGCACTAGCATGTTCGTGTAATACTAGGTGTAGCTGGTTAAATTCTGTCTCACCAAGCTCGTGATTAAACCGGGCAGGATCAATAGACATAGGTACAATGTTGTCTGGACTGTAGTCCCAGTTTACGGTGATCCTATCCTTCTCGCCCATGTACACACGGCGTTGCCCATGGTCTATGATGCACTGTTGTTGCCGTAGCCATTGGTAACCTAGTATCATTGCTTTGGAAATTATAGGCAATACTATGAATTCTGTTGACGCCGAGAGGTGGTGCAGGCTTACCATTAGGGTAATTCGGCCATCAACCCGTAGAGTAGTATTGTGCTGAGCCATTCACATTATTTTCTTTTGGGGCCGCATATCCTCTAGATGTTCAGTAGTTAGAAGGTTGCTTCGGATAAAGTTCCCAGTTGCGGTTGATTCAAGTAGTGCCAGCACTCTGTTCCCGTTTATCTCGACTTCTATGTGTGGGGCTATGGGGACTGATTGTTCCTCATTTAAACCTGTTGATGATGGGCCCTTGTGGTCTGGTGGTGGTGGCCTGCTTCGTAACCCGGCAGCGGCGTTATTCGTCTTGACATCGGGGGTTGCTTTTTCGGTCGGTCTTGATGGTATGGTTGCTGTCGTCCATTTGACCTTGTTGGGTGGAATGGCGGACCCCTCTGGTTTTCGGGGACAGTCCTTATTCTAATCGTTCTCTGGGCAGAGGCCAGGTGTAGGCGACCTGGTCCTAGGCTAGAGAGAAAAGATTGAACTAGAAAACTGAATATATAACTACTGAACTAAAACTGTCTTATTGCAGGTGTCTGGAAGAGACAAAAGGAACAAGTTCCTTTGCTATAGTAACAAGGTATATTCATGTTTGATGGTTGTCGAAGACTGTTGTCGTCACAGGGAGTAGCTGCAAGGATTACTGAAGACTCTAAGTTCTCTGGAGGCCCCACCGCGTACGGACTTATGTAGTCAGAAGTGTAGGCTGCCACGTCGTGGTGCTGGGAGGGCATGTGACGTCATGCTGTGAGGCTGGCATGGGAGGTGAGATCCCTCTTGTCAGCACTCTGCTTCATGGATCTTCGGTGGCGCTTGGCTGCGCCCCAAAGTGGCTGACAGCTTGTTGGCACTCAGCGCATGGGGAGGGGGGAGGCGGCGTGCTCACTGTTTCTGCAACCTTGAAACCACACGTTCGGCTGCCTGATAGATTTAAGCGGTGAGCTAAATCCTTGTATTGGATTGTGGTATCGACTCTCAGATTGGTTGAAGTAAGGGTATACTTTACATGACGAGTGATGAGTCGTAATCATATTTAATAGTGGTATAAATGGCACGCTTCAATGAAATACACTAAGTTTCATCATATTCTAAGATTGTTGGGGTAAAAATAATTTTTTGTCTCGATGATTTTAAGTGGAATAACACTGTTATGTAAAAAAATGTTCTCTGTGATTAAGTTAAAGACTGCCAAGTTATGGCTTATGGCAGCATCAGGTCCATATCATTTCAGGTACAGGTGCCTTGCTAGGGCTTGAATTTTAGGCAGATAGTCTGGGTCACTGACTTCAGTTGGTAGCTAGATGCTTGGTGCGTCTGGCCCTATCCAAGGGTTACAGGACTCAGGTGTCTTGATAGGTAGGGAGAACAGTCTCTGTGGAATGGCTGGCTCGATGGTTATTATGTTCTTATGTTCCTTTTGGGCTTGGTCTTGCTGGGCTTTGGAGATGAATTAAATACCCACTGTCTGAGGTTTTTCATGCCTGGCCCACTGGCTATAGATTCCTGGTGTCTTTGTGGGTGGTTGGAAGAGCCCAGGTTTGTATTGTAAGGATTCTTTAACTTGTTGCTGTCGTGCGAGTTGAGTGAGCTCCCTCTGATTGGTGTACACGATCTTAGCTGGAGGTTCTTGGGGAATCGACTCTTTCTTGGGTTTTGTTGTGCTGCACGTACTTAATGCTTCCTTTGTCCTCCTCGATTGGAGAGAGACATATGTAAGGGTAGGTTTGAAAGTGCTACAGGGATCTCTTGGCAGTAATATAGAAGTGTTTCCTTCCCATGGAAGTTCAGGGTCAGGTGGACACCTTGTCATCCTCCAAATCTCTGCACCTAGCGGTGAATCTAGGAGGTTCCTACAGAATGTCTAGCCTTTTCCTGTGTGTGCCAGGATCCCAGTTATTCACACTGGCCCTCCAATTCCAACACCCGGTGGTTAATCACGGTGGCATGTTGGATTGAGGGTGGTGACTGTAACTCAGAATTAACCTGGATGTGACCTGGTGATGGCTTCCTGGCAACATTCTTGACCATTGTATCTGAAGGACACTGGTTCAATCAAGACAGACAGAAGAGCCACAGCACCAGGCGTCAAGTTGTGATGATGACCCCCGTCCCCCTTGAAGTGCACTCTCCTGCTGCAGGAATTGTCTTGTTTCTGTTCTGAGAGTGTATCTGGTTCCTCTGTTTTATGTCGAGAAGGCCATATGGACATGGTAGGTTACCAAGTTAATTAGGTCAGAAGGTTGTAGCCTTGTCGTTCACCTTTGGGAATGGCAGTTGGGGGTTGAGGCTGATGTACTTCTTCCCCTGGGCAACGGTCAAGCAGTGGCTACGGTGAAGTCCTAGGCTGTTGACTTTGGCCACGTCTATAATCGAGCGTTGAGACTTAGGTGGCGCACTTGCGAGCAATGGGCGAGTGGGTACCCTGGTAGGGGTATAAGTGGGTATGACGTTAAGGGGCTTCACTGCAATAATAATATTGGGTGACCAGACGAAGGTAGGCATCTTCTTTGGTGATGTTGGTGACAGTGGAGATACTGCACGTGGTAAAGTGCCAGACGAGGTCCAAGGTTGAGCTTGACGAGCTGTATACAGACTTTCTTTAACATGCAGCCTCTTTCTTCCAGGTGTATACCTGGTTGACACCTGTACCACTACTCTTCAGTACTCCAGCCTGAGCTAGTCCCTGCTCGGCTGCTTTACCCCACCCAGCCCTATGGTGTCGTATAGGTGGGGTGAGAGACCAAATAGGTTGATAGTGAGTGGTCAGTAAGGGGTAGACACAGCCTGCTGGAGAGTAGGGTGCCGGGTGTGAGATTAGGTGGAATGCCTGACTACTGGTAGTGGCTTGGCGAGTGGGACATAGCAGGACTAGGGGCAACTACTCCTGTGGCTCCCTGGCGAGCGAGATGTCACTAACGGACCAGGTGTCACGTAGAGCGAGACTCCTCAGGGGTTGGCTTATAATTTCCAAGCAGGTGACATGGTGAGTGAGGCATCGCTGGCGAGCGGACAGGCACCTACCTACCGGAAAGGCAATAGTCCAAGTGACAACCACTCTCATGAGGCCTAGAAAGGCAGGCTTCCTAAACTTCACTTTGAGACAGTTACTAATAGAAGTGATAGGGAACAAGGTTTCGGTTTGTCGCTATCCTTGGAAGAGTCTTACTAGGACTGGTAATGAACAGGAAATAGCAGGAGCAAGGTATAGAAAAACAGAGTGCTGGAAGAGAACATTCAACCATGGTCAGATTTATGCATCTTTTATTGATTGCTCAATCAAACACATATAAACCAGCCTGTATCCTGACTGAGGCCAGAATGGCCGATCGTAAGTTGCCAAACTGGTAATATTTACCTAGTCTCGGAAGATGTGGTAGCCCGAGGGGTGAGGGTGACCAAGTCAGTGGTACCCGTACTTGAGTCAACTGTGGGTGAGCTACAAGGTAGCTGGAAGCGCAGAAGGGTTCTGTTTGCTGGCTGGCAGCAAGGCGGCATCGTTCAGAGTAGAACTCCAGACAGTGCTGCGAATGGCAGTGACGACTCGAAGAAGTCGGTTGACTTTGACTCTCAGGCAGAGTGATGTTCTTCAAAGGGTAGAAGCAGTGTCTGGTTGCTCTTGAGCAGCGTGACGTTGTGCAACTAGACTGGTGTGAGACAGCCACTCTGTGTGTTCTCGGGCAGAGTGACTGTCTGCAATTAGACTAGAATGAGACAGTCCTGAATTGAGGACTGCAAGTCCTATTTACAAGGGGCCCACAGGACCAGCACGGGGGTTGCAGGGTGTGGAGAGAGAGAACGCAGAGAGATGAGAGCAAAAGTGAGCTGTGGAGATTTCCTCGTTCATGGTCGAAGGTAGAGAGTGGTGATGTGATGCAAAGCGAGTTGCAGTGCAGCAGGCGGCAACAGCTGGGCATCCTAGGGCATGTACGGAGTAACGGCTCTTCTTAGAAGGTGGCTGTGGCGAGGCTATGGCTATATGAGAGAATGACGTCACTCGTGGCACGTCAAGGTAAGAAAGAGCTAGTTAATGAGATGGGGTGATGTCTCTTGTAGAAAACTTTGGGATAAAGTGCTGCAGCGTTTATTTAGAATTGTAAGTATTCTGCTTTTGGAAACTCTACCCATCAGAGTCTTCTTCCAAGCTCAATAAAATCCCTGTCTGGTCTTACCCATGGATACTAGTAACCTTAGCCATGTCAAACTACTGCTACCTAATCTGGCTACTAGCTGTCTAACAGTCTTTAGGCATGGAAGTCACATATCTACTGCCTGCAAACACCTTGAAGGGTAACTGTCTCTAGTGTTAAATACTGTTCATCTCTAATAGACAGTTGGCTAGTAGTGCAAGCAGTTGAGTGAGCTAGGTAGGTGATGGTTGAAGACCAGCTGGTATTTTGTGTGTCTGCAACTTAATATATACTCATGCGGCAGATATCCTGATCCTGATGGTCAGGGGTGCATGGGGGTGACACACTGCTCCTTTAACCCCCAAACCGCAGCAGCTGTACGAGCTGGCTGTGCATACGAGGTAATGCTAGTGGATGGCGGCTGAGCCAGGCTGGGTTGCGAGATGGCAACTGGCGGTCAGGCAGGGACAACCCAACCCCTATTCAAGTCATCTCACATTTGTAGTTGCAGTGGGAGATCTCCAGGCCAAGTGTGATAGCGGCACTTATGATTGCATAAAAAATGTAAGATGTATTATTTCATTAATTTCTTCAAATGATTGTGTACGTTGATGTGGGGAAATTTATCAGTCTTTAAAAAAATATATATTTTTGTTGTTGTTGTTGTTATTATTAAATTATGAATGACCTTTAAGAGGTATTGGCATTTTCAAATTTAGTATTTTTCTACACAGTCTGAAAGTACACTTTGGATTTTTAGTTTAAATGGCTGGCAGGACACAGGCTTATTACTTATTACTTTTTTTTTTTATTTGGTATTGTTTGCTTCCTGTCACTATCACCACCTGTGTAGTGGCATGCACATACAAATCACTTATTTATTCTGAACAGTCATACATCAAAAATAACAAAAACATGTAATTTGTAACAATTTAAAAGGTATTGTATATGCTTTGTAATGTTTAAAACGCTACTAGAACGCCTAAAATAGACGTTATGACCCAAAAAAATTATTGGGATTAGTTCCCGTTAATGCATTGGTCATATCTAATGTGTGTTTACCTGTAGAAGTGTCACCCTCTTGTAAAGGTCGCACTTGTATTTTTCAGCTTAGTATCTTTTTTTTTTCTCTAAGAGTTGCCCTCCCAAAAGGGTTGATACATTTTATGTAATAAAAACAAATGACAATCATTTGTTTGTTGAAAACCAGTACAGGCTAATCATTTACATATATCACAACAATATAAAAAAAATTTAATTTCAACACCTGAACTATAAAACTTATGAGAGTCATAGTCAATTTTTTGACATGTACAATTGGCGTAAAATGTGCAAGCCATACTTCAGTAAATGCATAATTGCATGTGTTGAAATTTGTGTAGAGTTTGGTTATTTTTAGAAGTGTAACAATTTCCTGTGTTACAATTTTGGAAGGTAAGCTAAGCTGTGATGCATGTCTGAGAATGCTATGAGGGATGTGATCTTACAGGTGGCGCGGGTGGATGCTGGCCGGATGCTCTACCTCATGCAGCAGTTCCAGCTGCGGGGGGCATTTGGGGAGAATGGTGTGGAGGGGCTGCTACTGCGGCTCTCTGGCACTAAGCTGCTGGGCGAGCACTTTGACCACCTCTTCCAATACACTTACGCCACCCCAATAACAAAGGTCCACCCTGCACCTCACACCAACATTTTTGTTTACTGTGCACCATTTTTTTCTCTCTAATATAGTGAGCAAGTTGTTGATCATCTGTTTACGAGGTCTTGAGAGCAGATGAGGGTGAAATGAGGTGAGAATGTAGCAGCGCCAGAATGCAAGAACGAAGGAAATGGGAGATCCCCGAGAAAACCCGCTGACCAGCAGCATAATCTGGCACGATTCCCACTTGCAAAAATCCAGGAATGATCCAGCTAGGGATTGAACCCAGTTTGCCTAGGTGGGAAGTGAGCTAGCTACTTGCTTGGCCACCCCTGCCTCCTATAGTGAGCAAGAAAAGAAGTAACTTGACAATTTAAGAAGTTTTGTGGGTTAAGGGTGCCACTTATCAGTATAGTATTTTGCATGTTGAAAGCCTTGCAGCACAGGGGTGCTCATGACATTCAACTGGCAGGCAATCTTTCCATTGACAAGTGATAACTATAACACTTTTTAAAAATGTTTTAATTAAATTTTTGTTTTTCTACAGATACTATACTTAGTGTTTTAGGGGTCCAGGTAGGCAACATTCTTTGCAACTCTCAAGCGGTTCAGTCCCTTCAGAAATTTAATTTGTTGTTTTACTGTATTTGCATAACTTTTTTTTAATTCGAAAAGATTACAGGAAGTGTTTTCTAAGAAAGTTGGAATGTTTGTCTATAATGACTGCAAGAGACTTTGTGTTTTGAAAGTAATACAAAGTAGCCATGGTGGAAGGTTCTGGTGTGTGGTAGGCGAGGCTGCCTCGGGAGACACTGCGTTTTACCAGCGTCGCAGAGCCCCTCAAGCCTATGTTCAGGGACAGGCGTGGGGCCGGTGAACCTGCCGCACCCATCAACCATCAACCGGTAAGTCATGTGCTTCACAGCACCCTCCAATTTTGTGTTTACCTCATCTCTGTTGTTTGTGCTTGACTTTGAGTGTCGCACATCCACTCATTACAGATGCTTACACACAGTCGTTCATTTAACAGTTTTCCTTATTGTTACTTATGCTATTTTTTCTTTTGAATCCAAATATTTTTACCTTAAGTGGAAAGTATTTATCTCCGTTAATTTGTTATATGATGTTATATCAAGTGTAAGGGTAAATGCCAGCAGGGTGAGTCAACAAGCTACCCCAATAAGGGTGGACTTCCCAGCACGCCAAGGAGCAGCCTCCGTCAGAACCCTGCCCTCTACGACAACCAATTTCCTACGTCGAGCTGCCGCCAGATGTCACCTGCCACGACTGAGATTTCACGGCAAAGTCCGCTGGACCACGAACCCCGCTGTCGACTTCCGCCACCTTGGTCCAATCCCAGAATGGGCTACACCATGCTGCCCCAATGAGATAGAGGAGCATCAAGAGTCTCTACCTCAATCGGCAACCCCACCAACTCCAGCCCCGGAGGGCCTGGCCAACCGAAAGGCCGCGACGTCGGACACCGCCGCAGCCATCACAGCCACTTCGCCTCCCCACCAGAGGGGAGCAACCAGCCGAGCCGAGGAGCCTGAAGAGCCTCTGCCTCTGAAAGCCACCCTGGTCCCGATGTTGGACGACTCCGGGATCGATGCCAGGACCCGTCCTTATGAAAAGGAGGACGAGCCCGCCAGTACCCTACCCCAGATGGCAGAACCATCCGCGTCCAGCCCAGACCCAACAGCCACCCACCAGATCTCTGTGCCAGAAGGTGTAGAGACGCATCCAGAGGTTCACCAGCCCGAACGGGAGGATGAACCCAGCAGCCACACTGGAGAGAACGAGGAGTCTGAAGAGCCTCGACCTCGACCGGCCACCCCAACCGTTCCTACCCAGGGAGACGCGGTTGATGCTTTGGTCGCGATGCTGGACGGCGCTGGGGCTACCATCATTACCTGGACCCATTCTTCAGAACAGGAGGATGAGCCTAGCAGTGCTGGCAAGGTCAGTGGACACAAGGAGTCCCTGCCTCAAATGTCAGCCTGACTGCGGCCTACCCTGACGAACATGACCCCACACCAGGTCTAAGCGTCAGGAGATACCGGGGCCTAAACTCAGACCCATCCTTCTGAATGGAAGGATGAGCCCAGCAGCCCTGCCAAGCAGGCAGAGAAATCTGAAGTCCTCTGCCTCTGACCTGATAGCCACCCAGCCACCGGGTCCAGGAGGAGAGGGTCCACAATCATCCCCCGGTGCCTGGTGGCGGGTCCCAGCTAACCACTGCCAGGGATGAGAACCCCACATCTGCCAACCAGCCGACCAGAGTGTAACCCGTCCACTCCTGCCGCGGCATAGCACAGCCTGGTCAGTACCGAGAATTGCCTTGGAAACCCATGTCCCGTTTAAAGTGGCCGTACCCCCTGCTTGCGGCCATGAGAAAGCGAGGCTGGCCAGCAAAGATTCGACCTCAAACACAGTGAGTAGTTACTTGCTCAATGAACAGTAGAACACTACCAGAAAACAGCTGTAAATAGCTGTCTAGTGAAAATTTGTGTAAGGACGAACATTTTTTTTTACACAGCCATAAATTGCTGTTAGTAATAGAGGAAATCCAGTAAAAGTAAAATTTAAGGAGGAGCGCTGACCACTCACATAACGACACTTTCTTTTCGGCAGCCATAAACAGCTGCTACCAGTCAGTGGAAAGTGAAAATAGACAGAATAAGTGATATAAATAAACCCTAATAGCAAACCAGTGATATTGTGCTATGTCAAACTAGTTTTACGGCACCCAAGGATGATATTAGTGCCGCGATAATAATGTGTAGGATTTGATGCGGAGACGTCACGCAAAATCCAGTCCTAAGAGACTTCCCTTTCCGAAGAAGCAGATGTGAACAGGCCCATGCCTGAATTAAACGAAGGACTCCCACCAAAGAGCCAAAATGGAAGTTTGTAAATAATTTTCAAAAGACTATTGTTGTAAATATTTACAGTGCTCACTTGTCTTTGAGGGTTTACCATATTTTTTAATTCAATGTAGGTGGTTGATACAACATTGTGTTAGTTTAATTTATTTCAGTTTACTCGTGTTGTATATACAGGTAGTTACCACCGGCCTAGGTAACGGAAGGCTTCAAGGAAGAGCCACTTTTTCCTCACCCTCAGCACCACGGCAGGTAGAAGCCATTAACCAACATGCCTCTCATGAGTGAGGCCTTGCAAATACTCCAGAGTGTTCAATTTTTTATGTGTGCCACTTGTGTCTTTTTATTTTCTTTCCCCACAGTTTGCAATCTATAAAATGATTCTTGTATTACGTTACCACAGCCTTCAGCTGACTTTTGTACAGTGATGCAACCAGCCTTCTTGTGAGGTGATAGTTCATCACCGCCTAAAAGACAAAATTTTTTCTTCACCCAGATGAGTCTACATTGCTACAGGGGGGATTGATGTGTGACGCTTTCCGACATTTACTCATACGACTTCGCCTCATCAGTGTGTACCTCGTCGCCCCAAGGCAGGATCCGAACCATTACTACAATTACCAGAGTGCGTACAGGATACGCCCCTTGTCACAGAGGCTATTACAGACATGTCAGTTGGTACTGTTCACCTGCTGTCATAAATCATGCCAACCCCCCTGAAGCACGAATGAGCCACCAGCCAAGCAGCAGAGACCACATTCCAAGTGCAGGTAGTTTCAGAGCATGCCGAGGGATGGCGCCCCCCACCTACTTAGCGCCGCCCAGAGGAGGAGCTCAATACCGTCCTTACCTCACACCCTTAGACGAGGGCGAGTCAGCAAAAATATAACCCTGTGTGAACCCTGAAAACATCAGTCGTTTGCCTGCTTTTCCGAAAACAGCACATCTCAGACAATTTGCTCCACCACCTTGCGTGCTAGAGCTCTCTGCTATCCTCAACTTCTTCCAGACCTTCAGAAGCTCTCCAACAGTAACCCCTGAAGAAGTCTTCAACACCTCCCTTGCCTGCCTACCCTTCTGGTAATGGCAATACACCCACAAGTCCTTTCAGGACAACGGTACATAGTAGTTAGGGTTAGTTTCTATAGCTACCTAGCCAAACTACCTTGTCCAGCCTAGAACCAGGTCCTCTTCACCTGGCTTGTGTAGATAGTACTTACAGTCAGCTTTCTGTAGTTAGGAGGTAGTATGGGCCACCGTGTCTATTCCTCTCGGAGTAAACACGATTCCCTCTTAACCTCTGAGTATCATTCCAAAAGAAACTGTACTATTCCCACGTATACACCACGCCCAACACAGGGAAGCAGGAGACCATGTATCTGGCCATTTGTGTTTTCCAAACCTAGTGTAGGACTGCCGGCTCTTCTCACCAGGACACACATATGTCGAAAACATGCATTTTCAGTGGTTACCCATACCGTGCACCCTATGTACAGTAAAGTAGAGCCTCAACCACTAGCAAGATGATCCATACGGAGTCCAGTTAACCAGCCCAGTTTGTGTTCCGTCCACCTTGCTGAACTGTTACCAGAGGGAGTATTCAACTGGTCCTGGAGGTCAGACCGCTTATGGACCCACACCCACAGTTGCCTGAGAGAAAACCCACCTCTCCAACCACAGCGCCGCTGTGATGCCAGTTGGGGTAAAAATGTTATGACTCTTTGTTGGCTCTGCTTCGACTTAGGTAGAACACTCAGTTAGGGATTATCGTCGCCTTCTTCCCTCTTGTGAGGCCGGTCATAGACGCTACCCATGCCTTACACCCAGAGGAATGGGACAAAGTGGCGGGAGAGAAAGGCTGCTGCCGCCTCCAAGTCTAACAGGAGCCGCAGCCCAGCCCCTTCTGCACTTTGTAACAATAACCCCCGGTAACAAGCTCATGCCGCCCGCCAGCTAGCGAGGCCTCACCTCCTAGCTACCTCTCCATCCTTGTTTTCACACCCTACGAAGATGCCTAGATTACCACATCTGATCATCGCCACCTTCCGCTGAGAGGAGCACATTCCAATAGGAATAACATATCCATGGCTCCGGGGACCCCGACCCGGAGCTACTCCAGCTATGGCAGCAGCAGCACCGCCGCTGCACCCAACTCCACCAGCAGCCGCCAACAGAAGTCTCTACTGGGTCAGCCCCTCCAGAACACAGCTTACCCAGATAACCATGTGGCAGCGAGCCACCCAGCATGCCGGACGGTCCAACCAGTGTTAGACTTTGTTCCGAGTCTCCAAACCACGCACCCCACATCATACACTCATCGGACTCCAGTCAGCCAGTAAGTGAGGACGAACATTTTTAAACTCTGTGTGACTGATTCCAAAACCCCTACCTTGACCTTGACATTCTCCCCTGTCATTCGGCGTCACGCATCAGTTCTTTTAAAATGCAAGTTCAGTATAACACTTTACCACGTTGCTCAGTGATTTCAATTGTTTCATGCTGGAATAACTGTGTTGGCAGGGCACATACAGGATACAAAGGGAAATAGTCTTGTTAAAGTGCATGTTACAATAAAATTCAGTTTGACACTCGAGTGAGGTGAGATGCCATCTGTGGCGTGGGGAAGTGTTTGACTGTTATCAGTGATGTTGGTATCACTCTGTGCTGTGTTTGAAAACATGAATTGCTGGACATTGTGACATGTTCCTGATGTGTGCTTGTGTTCAGGTGTAGCTTGTGTTGGAATAGGAGCAATTTTGTGTTGCAGCCAACCACCGTCGTTCGAGAGCTAGCTGTTACGGAAGGAGTGCCAATCGACCAGGAGAAACTAAAGGTGATATATGCCTCTATTCATGTCATACAGTTTGTATAAATTTGAAGTAAGAGAGAGTGTGTTAACATTCTCCTACTCCCTTTCTTTGGCTCTCTCTTTATAGTTGGTTTGGTGGTTAGACAATTTGCCTCCCACCACAGTGAACTGGGTTTGATTCCCAATGAGGTTCAAATTACTATTTTTCTGCAAGAAAAATTGTGTAAATCTGGTTGCTTGATACATATGTATGGATGTACAGTCAACTTATGATGTATCGTTATTGCATGTATTGATCAACCGCATCCACCAACAATTTTTTGTGGTCCCGGGGAAATCCCTATGTTAATAATGTTAACATAAACTGCATGCATCGTTTATCGCATGATGCATCAATCAAAGTATATTTTGGGTCCCTTCATCTAATATTTTCAGCAACTCTAGTTTTTAAGCTGGTTGTTTATTTAAATGTTTAGTAATTGGATATGAAATACATCACGCACGCTGTTGTTTATAACTGCTCTGCGGCATTTTGTCTTTTGTCTTGTCTTCCCAATATGTCTGTCGACACTGCGGCATGGTGCGACGAAGGAGACTGGCTTGCTACAGTAGAACCTCTCTATTATGACCCCTCACGGTTCCCGGGAATAGGGTCGTATTAGAGGGGGAGGGGTCGTAATAAAAAAGTTTGGAAAATTTTGGGTTGATTTTGACTCGCCCCTAACTCCTATGGCCCCAAACTTGCCATTTTTTTGCATGAAGTTCTTGTTCAATTGTGTCTAGCACATAAAAAACCACTTTAGAAACTAAAAATAAATACGTATGTAAATTTTAATAGCTGGACGTCTCCTGATTAATTTGATACCCAAGAAAGGCATGTCGGACCACCCCTTGTAAAACAGAAAGCCCAAACACAGTATGACATGCCAATGAAAGTGTGTGAAAAGATTAGACTATGTATTATTAAAATATAACTAAACACTGATGGAAGTGCCTTATGTTTGAAGCAAAACACAGAACTTTATTTATTGATAATATATATAAAAACAAATATATTGGATCACTCGTGTGCTGGGGCTAGCAGCGAATACCTTGCCGTGCACACGTAGCTGGGCGAGCGCCTAGATCCTCTGCAGCGCAGTCGGGCGCGGCGACTCGCATCTGTGGATCAGTTCTAGATCCTCGGGGCTGGGCAGCTGTCGGTCGGTTGCTACAAGCTGGCGGGCAGCGCAGCCGGCCGCCAGCCGCTACAAGATTATTCTGGCTGACGGGGGCCCGCCGGCCACCACCATTGCTGTCATTACAGGGCCGGTTCTCTTCGCAACAGAGGCCCGGTGTTGATTAAACATGCTGATAGATGCAGTTCACGTCAATGTGTTGAATTTATACTATGTGTAGGCGGCGTGTGGGTCTCTGCACTGACACGATGAGGCCCAGCAATGTTTATGGGAATATAAAAATTTAGTGCGGTCTACTTGAAATATTAACTATCCCTAATTTTTCATCAAAAACTTCTGACGTGACCTATAAACACACATGGCCTTGCTCGCCAAAATATGGTAACATAAGAACACATTTTATTTGCACACACATACCTATAGGCTATTCATGGTAAAGTGAGCACTTTGAAAGCTCTCTCATTTGGAATAATAGTCAATAAATACATTTTATTTTAGCCTTAGGCGTTAACTTTCGAGTGTGGTGAAATATACACACTGTGTTTATTACTTACTTGGCAGTATTTATTTTTAAATGGCATGAAGTAATTTATTGCTTCACGCTGCTTGGGACAACAAAGTCTATGAGGCAGCTTGAGAAATGTGCGACTGCTAACATCAGTAAAGGCTAGTTTCCCATAGACTGAAAACCGTAGATAATAGAAACTTGTACCTGGGTTAGAGAAAAGGTCTACAAAAACAAATCCATGCATAACTGAAACCGCCCTCAAGATACTGTGGTTGGCGAGGGATTACTGTATCTATTTTTAGATGTGCCTCAAATTTTCGTCTTTTTCGACCCAATCTTTTCACGGTTCCTCAGGATTGGGTCGTAATGGAGGGGGTTTTACTGTACTTCCCCTTGCGTGCCTC
The DNA here is from genome assembly GCA_029891345.1 of Dryococelus australis. Lineage (NCBI taxonomy): Eukaryota > Metazoa > Arthropoda > Insecta > Phasmatodea > Phasmatidae > Dryococelus > Dryococelus australis. The sequence continues at coordinate 7,618,401 of CM056994.1, forward strand.
CAAGAGAAGTGGTTACCTATAGTAACAAGCGTGGCGACCTAGCATCGTCTCTCTCTCCCTCCCCCTCTTTCTGTCTCTCTCAGCAGCACACCTTCCTTCCTCCCCTCACATGCCATCGAGAGGAGAAGCTGGTGTCTAGCAAAACAGAAAAACAAGTCTGTTGGTTGCGCAGGCTTGCCTTCACATGCCAGCCTAGAGCAAATAAAGTGCACGTGGCAAACGTAGAAATTTTATTAAGATTGTGTGTCACTCAAAATAATTGCACCTATCATCGCTTACATTTCTCAGCAAATGGTTTCACCTGAAAATGTTACGCAAAACATTTTAACGAGGAATTATTATATGCAAAGATATTTTCTTTTGTGATTAAAGGTAGTTTTTTCCCGTAAGGTTGGTGTTTCATTGTATATGGCGTAAAATTAACATGATTCTAAATCATAATATTATTTTAACTCAAGGGGCAGCATCTTCACGTTTAAAGTTATATGTCCAGAAGCATATACTTGACCTCCCCTTGTCACCAAAAATTGTTTGAACATCGAGTGAATTGTGTTATAAGTATAAAGTTCATTTTCAGTTACTTTTTGTGGGGAAATCGGAGGATTTATTTTGATTTATTTCTATATACACACATCTTTTGAATAAACTGATAAAATGTAAGGGCCTATTCATTACCTTTCGCCCTCTAATTACGGATAGGTAAGTACCGAGCCAAGTGCAGCGTAACTTATGACAGGGAAAATCAGAGAACAATGTTTTGAAGTATTAATAATTAAAGACGGTGAAGATTTCAGTTGTAATCATCTTATTTGTTCCATTTTGTCTCAAAATTACAAGTTTTATTTGCAGTAAAATTAATTAATTACTTTAAAAGACGGACATTTTCCATGGTTGCAAGGTGTTGGAACTCAGCAACAAGGAGCGGCGTGGAGGAATAATTCTCCTGCCGCCACCCCTCACCATCACCCTATATTGTGAACACACTGCGTGATCGATAAATTCTCCGCACGCTCTCATCTGATTGAGTGCACACGGGACATTCAAAATTTGACTTTCAGTCTATGTCATATTATTTTCATTTTCTAAGGGTTTGAAAGATTTAGGTCAGCTTGCATTTCGTGTCGGATTACAATAAGTTATTTACGGTATTTTGAGACGTTATTTTCTTTATTCAAACGAATTTAGGTGAAATGATATTTAATGTATTATTTACTATAATACTAATACAGTAATACTTTTTCTAAACCTCCCGATTGTGTTTATTAGCTAAACTTTTTTTGACAGTTAATGTACAGCTTTCATTGTACTCAAAATGAAGTCTAATATCTGTTTTATTGATGAACATGTCAGAACCCTCATCTACAGAAATCCAGCAATCTATGGAAATTTTTCGACAGTCCCCTGAAAACGGTACAAAGGTGGTCAACTTTTATATGTTCACGCCGGCTAACAGCCACCAGCACTAGAGCCCATGACGGCACTCATGTGTCACGCACGTGCGCGAAGAGACTGACAATTTTGAACTTTCCAAAAATGTTAATTTGAGAGTATAATGTGTTATATTGTTTTTAATGTTTTGAAGTGCTTGTACTAATTTTAATTGTTTGGTTATGAATGTTCTATGTGCCCATGGCACCAAGATTAAGAACACTTCATATTCTAGCATGAACGCCATCACAAAGAGGCATTAAAATAATACTAAAAGTCATAAGAAAATTATATAAATGTAAAACAATATCTATTTTAATTTGTGCCATCTTTATCGCGGTCACAGTAATGTTTGATTCACCGCCATCAGGCATGTTACAAGCCTGTAATAACACTTATCGTAAAGAGAATCACTTGCTCAACACGAATAAGATTTTATCTGCATTTAGTTTGCAGTTTCCACGCAGAAATATTGCACTTTCACCTGCACCACGTGGTCCGCTACGAACTTCATTCAGCAGCATCCGCGCCATCTAAGCTAGTTTTCAAACATGTGTGTGTTTATTGTGAATATTCATCTCGTGTCCCATTTTATTTTATGTCTCATTCAAGGGTCTATGTAATTGTGTAATTAGTGTACGGTGTAATTATTCCCTTCCTAGCCGGCTCTGTGTATAGGCCGTCACCACACTAATCACGTGCTGGAGGGCGAGCCTCGACGAGTTTGCATTAGTGATACCTAGTAATTTACCGTGTTAATGTGTATTAAGGGTATTCATTTGTAATTCACAGTGTCCTGTCTTCAGGGAAAAACCGTCAGTCCACCCTAGCGGCTGTTGGCCCGCTTCCCTTGTGAAGGCTGTGTTTTCACGCAACTCAGTTAGATCATCCATTTAGGCGTGTGCTAGATTAATTACGGGTTGGGGAGCACCCAAGTGGAATTTGTTAGTCATGACCAAGATAATCATTTCATTGGCACGTTGATGTGTATGAATAATATCAATAAAAACAAGTCTACCGTGAACTCAATTTTTTTTGTTCAGTAATGACAGTGTCCTAGCCACATATGCATTCTTTATTGTTTATTCCAGTGATTTTAATTAAAAAATTTAGTATTGCCAACGTGTTTGTAAGTACGCACGGGTGAGACGGACATACAGAACCCACAGCATCCCTGAGAACCCTGAGTCTCAATAGTGTGGTGATTGGGAAGCTCTGCTGGTGCTCAAATTACCAGTAAGTATTTGTGTCATCGTTTGTCTCGTGTCTCACCCGACGGCGTCACATATTATGATGAGAGAGGGCTCAATGGCAATATGGCATGTCAACGGAGAGGTGGAGACCATAAATAAGAGAGATTGGTAGAGAGCTTTCACATAAAGTACACTCTAATGTTCACATGCTCTGCCATAATATTTGTAAATGTTTTTAAAGCCCTGTCTGTATAAATCACAAAAATGGTACATTAGTCTATGAGCATAATTTAACCATAAAAATTGTAATTATCATTAAATTTCTACATTATAATTTTTAATGTTGATTATTATTTTCTTATACACTCATTGTAATGACTGCCAAGAAATAAGTCATCCTGCAACAACCATCAGCTTACACAGTACTTTGAAAATGGGGGTGTTTATTGTTTACATACTGTATAAGATGGTCACAACATCTGTAAAATTTTATTGCAGTTATATAAACAGAGAATACAATGATGTTGACATATTCTTCCCATAGAAATTTAATGCAGTTGTCAAAAAAAATGTGAGTAATTTATGGTTTATTGTAATGAATCTCCTCCCATTAATAACACTACCATTATGGACTTGTCCATTACAGAATAATTTTTTCAGGAAATGCTGTTACTAAATTGTTCAAAATGCATTTTTGTGGTGAGAGTTCCTAAAATTGTGGTAGCCTCTATTATCTGTTTTAGTATATTGTGCTGTCTGTTGGTGTTGTGATTATTACTTTTAATTTTAATTATATTTTGTTTATAAATTAAAGTATAGTTGCATGTTGGCAGGTGGAGGATGTGAACCCAAATTGTGAGGATGCTCCAGGACTGGAGAGTGGCAACACTGAGGTGAATCCAGTGAAGATTGCTAACGTTCTGCATTACTTTATCTTGGGCATGGTAGCCACCATAACTTTTACTGTGGCCGGCTCAAATGTACATGAGTTAATCCTATGTCAACTTTGTTGTGTTTTGATTTTATTATGTCGTCAGCTGCCATTATGAATCACAATTTCCAAAAGAGGTTGACGCATGTCACACTCCTGGCCACAGAACCCTCGCCGCTGAAATCTCGTTGTTCACAATCAATAAATATACCAAACGGTAGCAAAGCAGGCGAGGGATAAACTAAGGGAATTGTGCCCCTAACTGAGCTATGATACAGTCTGCAACAACCTATTTTGCTGAGAGCACGCAGCCAGACAGACACACCACCTACCCACCCAACTCTTGTTATCTGTACAACTTGTCTGTGTCTGCAAGAAGAGGTGGAGATGGTCCAGCCCCTGCACACCCGGGGTCCTTTAGAGTAGTTAGAACAGTTGAGCTTGCCAGCACTCCTTAAAGACTACTTGGCCGCCGTGCTCACAGTGCCACTTTAGTCATTTTCATGTTTGTACCAGTCAGTCAGTCAGTAGAAGGAATTAGGAGTTTGAGAGAGAGTTTCCACCATTAACTATTTTACTATGGGTATTTTTTTAATTTGCCTGAACGGCAATAAATCTTGAAATATGTCAACCTTGTGTGTTTTTAATGACTTTGTTTGAGAGCAATTACCCATAAACCACATCGCTCTACATTGTTCTCACCCACATTTTTTCTGGCCTTAATTACAGCCACCAGCCATACCAGGCGGTAACCAACAAGAGGGACGGAGGGGAAAACATAAGGCCTACAATACAGTTGAGGGCGGGAGTGATTGCATCACTTCCATATCTGGCACCCAGTGCAGTGATCATGCAGGCTGACCTCGCTTGATCTCTGAATATTCGGACATTACTCACAATCACAGTGCTGGGAGACCAACAATCAAAACACTGAAGGGGAACAAGGAGTCACGCTTCTACTCACTAACCTCTGTTCATTTCACTGAATCTCAAACTGCTGGGGACAGAAGATTGAAGGCAGGGGAAAATATCCTTCCATCTTTTTGGCTGCACATTGAATGAGTCTAGGGGGACTGCAGACAGGAACATCATGGTCCACCTTGAACCCCTCTACCCACCACATCACCATTCCATCAACCATACCGCTTACCACTTGCCACACACCCCTCATGGAGGAGAACGTAAGAAGGCAGTTCAACGTAAGTGTCCTTAGCTTCCCTCTGAGACAGCCACTCTTGACATTAGGGCTAGAGAGAGGGACAAAGTCCAGCAGCAACAGCAGCAAACTTACACAGAATCCCCACGATCCACCTCAATGTTCAAAAGATACTGCATCTCACACCTGCGACTTGTAAATCAGCAGACTCGTCACATTTTCTTAGTGTAGTTTAAGAGAATTTAAATGCATTGACAGCTGACCATTTTCCAGTGTCTGAGTGGAGTGTCCTTTTATTAAATATTCTTCTTGAAAAATTAGACCACTCTCTTCTCCATGACTTTGAAATGTCAGTGGAACGAGATTTGCCAACTTGTAAGGATGTTATAATCTTGGAGTTTCGTGCTGTGGCAGGTGAACATGTGCAGTTGGTTGGCATACAGAGTGTATCCACGACGAGTAATATAAGTAGAACGTACAATGTTGAATGTGAAATCAAATTCAAGACAAAATAGTGGTCACAACACTACATTAGTTGCATTGGAAACAAACAACATGCTGCATGTTATGTAAAGAAAACCATTTTCTTCATGAGTGTGAACAGTTTTTGTTAAAATCTGTTTATGAAAGAATTACATTTGTGAAGGAGTAGTCACTGTGCTTTAACTGTTTAAAAACCTAACCATAGTGCTGTGAAATGCCTGTTATTAATCAACTACAATTACCACTCATCGCTAAGTGTTCCTACTTCCACAACTACAGACGTGAGAGACACGTACAGAGAATTTTCCAGTTGAATCTCGGTTGCCTACTCTACCAGGCAACATGAACTTATAAGCAAATTCTCTTCACCTGAAGGTTATGCAACCAGGACATGCATGCAGCCCCCCCCCCCCCCCCCCCCGACACTGAGAGCCTACAAGCTGCCCACCACTGGGCAAGGCCGAGCGCTACCGAAGATGAACGAAGCAGTAGTGCTGACTACTGCTGACCAGAGGTTTTCAACTCCCACGCCACGGCAGAAGGACATCACGTGCCTTCCCCGCACTCTGCTGCGGCAACCTAGACGTGAGCACTATATAAGTCCGTGCACAGTGGAGCTCCAGCACTTCATTCTTCGTCCCCTTTTGCGACATCCCAGAGCACTGATCAGTGCTGAGACCTCCGGATATCTTAGAAGCTTTAAGTACGCCCCCAGCAGCTACTTCCCATCTCGATGACCAGTCAAACCGCGAACATGTTAATAATTATTAAATTCTGTTTATCTCTTCTAGACATCCATTTACTTAGTATAGTTCAACAGTAATTCACTTTGTATTCGTCTAGAGCTTTATTCTTTCCCTTGTAACCTAGGACCAGGTCGCCTACACCTGGATAACACAGTTATCTTCAGCACTCCTCTGTTCGGTAGGACGTAGCACCGGTCACATATTTATTTGCGTTCTCAATAAACATCTATTATTCTCTATCATTAAGCTTTTTCTTCTTTAGAATACTTTTCTGTTTCACTGGCTAGAAACAAGATACGACGTGCACTGCTGACAGAAACCGGGAGATTGTTAGTTAACCGAATTAGTCTGACTACGGATCCTTTTCAGGAGTCCGTGAGTCTAGCAACACACACATTAGACGGCGACCTGTTTCTTTCCACCAACCCGAGTACTAATTCAGTGCTGGAGGGAAGGAACAGCGGAGCTCCTATCACTAGTAACACCTTCATCCAAGGAGGGGCTACAAGCCTGGGTTATTTCCTTGCTTTGAGCACTAAGTTAGTGCTGAAGTGACCATAGACTGAGACTTGCCGCTCAACCTTGCCTGAACGCACAACCAATAGAGGCTTGGTGGTCCACACGGCTCTCTGTCTCTGATCAGCCTGCAGAGCGTGGGGGATCAGTGGAGACTATTACCGAGCTCATGCCAGCAAGCAACTATTGGGCAAACACTATAGGTACTGTTCTTGTCAAGGTGCACTACGTAAATTATTAAGCCACATTACTCTATGCCTTAGAAGGCGAGGGGTGGCCTCTAGCATACAGAACAATACCAGACTTTCCTTGCTGCTAGACAGCGGTCTGCACTACCACCTCCTATGCAGGAAAGGCAGGATGAACGGGACCGCTACGCCACACTCGGACACCAAGCATTCGCGGCTGCTCCGGTCATAATTGTATACTTTGCACCGTCTTTACGAACCAGCCAGGAGTACCACCCTGTGCCGAGAGGGTTGGTTTACCAGACCGAGGTTATGCACAGCTGGTCCAAACCACACTTCTGGAGCAGAGGGCCATCCGCTTGGATTCGCCGCTTGAGAGTGGGGTGAGTCAGCCGCCAATGAGTGAGACCTGGACAGCATCAACCAGGACGACGGTGTAAGTCAATATCCAACACCCGTCAAGCCTAACTTAAAAACCCCGCTATTGGTCTAGTGACAAAATCCTCGACCAACGTACCATTCAGTTTAACCGGGCACGCATCAACATGATTCTTCTACTAATAAACTGTAAGCACTACATCTGTCAAAGGTAAATCAAAACAACACACTACCTGTTTGCTAGCAACTGGTCTTGTTCATGTGAAAGACAGCAGTGGACAATTTCAAGTCATAAGAGTATTGTTAGATGGTGCGGCGTTGGCCAAACTCCTTTGCCAGGTTCTAGAGCGGCTACATATTGCTTCGTCAAATCTGTTTGCTCACCTGTTGACATGCTCCTGTCAGCAGATATTGTCAGTGAAGTAATGACTGGGACTAAAATATCAGGGGAACCTAGTGCCTTTCACTCAATGTTTGTCTGGGTTGTGACTGGCGAGAATAATTGTGAAGCGTGTGTAACTCCACCAGTGTCATTCTTGATCAGAACAGCTACACTGGATGTGCAGCTACAAAAATGTTGGGAGGTAGAGGAAGTACCATATGTTCGTGTGATATCTGCAGAGGACAAGAAACGTGAAGATCACTTCCATTCTACACATGCTCGTAATGCAGCTGGGAGATACGTGCTTCAGTTGCCGTTCAAGCAAGAGTTGCAAACCATTGGGAATTCATTATTAGTTGCATCATCCAGATTTGTACGTCTTGAGAACAAATTGAAGAAGTCACCAGAATTGGCTAATGAATACAGATTGTTCCTAGAGGAGTATAAGGACTTAGGCCACATGTCACGTATGATGAGTGTTCCAGCAGCTTTACAATGAGAGTAGCGCACTGAAGCCTGATCCATTTAAGAGATGTGAAGTAGCAAACGTGATACCCCATCATGCTGTACTAAATGAAGCTAGTTGAACTACCAAAGTTCGTGTAGTCTTTGATGGATATCAAACAACTTCTACTGGTATTTCATTAAATTAATTGTTGCTTACCGGGCCAAAACTTCAAAAGGATATAAGTGATATCCTTAACTTTTGAATGATGCCAGTGGTCTTTACTGCAGACATTTTAAAAATGTACAGACAGATTCACCCTGACGACCGCAAGTGCCAGTGCATTTTGTGGCGTCCTACTCCAGATTACGATGTTCATGTATATCAATTAAACACAGTTACGTATGGGTTAGCATCGTCCCTTTACCAACCATTGAAGACCATGCAGCAGTTGGTATTGGATGAAGCTCATCAGTTTCCTCGAGCATCACAAGTATTGTTACGAGACGTAGTTACTGGAGCCAGCTCTGTAGAGGAGGCAATACAATTGAAGGGTGAACTTATGTCGATGTTGGCTCAAGGAGGATTTGAACTGCGAAAGTGTTCCTCGAACAACCCCACTGTGTTGGAAGATATGCCTGCAGAGCAATGTGAAGTTCTGAGAAGCTTTGATCAAGAGACAAGTCCAACTATCAAAGTTCTTGGTGTTCACTGGTGTCCAGTTACAGATGAGTTTATATACCACATCAACATTCCCCAGTTATCCATTACTAAACTAGGTATTCTCTCAACAATTGTGAGCCTCTTTGACCCTTGTGGATGGGTGTCACTAGTGATTGTGTGGGTTAAGATGTTGCTTCAGACTGTGGACATTAGGATTGGAGTGGGCTCAACCAGTCACTGAAGGAATTGCTCAGCAATGGCTGCAGTTCCTAACATCATTATCTCCCCTTGCTGCTGTGTGAATACCAAGATACATCAGTTTACATGATGCAAGCAACCATCAGTTCCATGGGTTTTGTGATGGCTCTGAAAAGGCATACGCTGCTGTGATCTATGTGCAGTTTGTTGACAGTGGTGGAGTGATTTCGACCCACCTGGTAATAGCTAAATCAAAGGTTGCTCCGCTGAAAACACTGTCTATCCCTAGGGTTGAGTTGTGTGGTGCTATGCTCCTGGCAAGGTTGTGGCTGTATGTGAGCAACCAGTTTGAAGTGGTGTGACACTACAACTGTGTTGTCGTGTATAAAATCATCTCCTCATAAATTAAAAGCCTTTGTAGCAAATAGGATTTCTGAAATTCAGACCATCATACCTCCGAGTGTATGGCATTATGTCCCATCTAACTGCAACCCAGCAGATTTAGCTTCTCGGGGAGTTTTTCCAGAGCACTTAGTTGGTAACACACTGTGGTTTAATGGTCCTGACTCGCTGGCAGGCTCGGATGCAAATTGGCATGGACAACGGGTATCTTCGATGTGAACAAACTTCCTGAATGCAAGTTTGTACAAAATCAGGCTCTTGCAGTTCAAGACAAGAGACATTAATTAGTTGACTTGTCGGACACAGTTTCCTCCCTATCTAAACTTGCGTGTGATAACATGGATGCTCAGAGCTAAGAGTGCCTTCAGGAAACAAATACATGTGATTAGAAGTTATTGAGCTCTGAGGAGATGCAGTCTGCAATGGTATTTTGGATCAAAGTTGTGCAACTACACTATTTTATTTAGGAAATTAGAATTCTGGAGCGCAACGAGTGTCCCAGTAGTCTACCGAGTCTGCAGCCGTTTCTAGACCCCTTTAGAGTAATCAGGGTGGGGGGGCTGGCTAAAACATTCTTTCTTACCTGACCAAACAAAACATCCAGTATTACTTCAGGAAAGTGTCACCTTTCAGTGCTCGTTAACTACCTTCATGCTGGACCACAGGCTACACAATCTCTCCTCCAGCGACAATTCTGGATATTGAGCGCTAGACGACTAATCGCAATGTATCCACAGTTGCATGCAGTGTTTCAAACACCCCTACCTCACTCACGGGAAACCTGCTTGTTGTGAGGTTTTCACAAGTGCACCCTTTTCTAGAGGTTGGTGTTGACTTTGTGTCACCTTTTAGTTCAAAGCTCCCAAAAGTACGTAAGTTGGTTGTCACAAAAAGTTATCTCTGTGTGTTTGTGTGTATGTCGAGCAAGGCATTCCATTTGGAAGTTGTGTCATCTTTGTGTACTGATGCATTTTTAGCAGTTTTGAAAAGATTCATATGTGTGAGAGGAGCACCATCCGATATATTTTCATATCACGGCACAAATTTTGTTGGTGCTAACAGACACCTTAAGGAAGTGTATCAAGCTTTGTTCTCTGAACCAGCATGGCAGACACTGCATGATCAATTAGTTGACCTTAATATTGTTTGGCACTTCAACCCACCAGCAGGACCACAGTTAGGAGGTTTGTGGGAAGCTGCAGTCAAGTCAGTCAAATTGCATATGAGAAAAGTGATTGGTGAACAAATACTTACCTTCGAGGAATTAGCAACACTATATAGTCAGCAGTTTTGAACTCCAGACCATTGTGTCCCCTTTCTATAGACCCCTCATAATTTGATGTTTTGCTTACTCCAGGACATTTTTTGGTTGGAGCTCCCTTTATTAGAATACCAGAACGCGACCTCTCTCACATTGTGGAGAATCGTCTTGATCGATGGCAATTACTCACAAAGTTAAAACAGTGCATCTGGAAACGATGGAGCAGCAAATATCTCCATGCACTTCATCAAAGAACTAAATGGAATGTTGCACCTCCTAATGACAAAGAAGACATGCTCGTCCTGGTGAAGGACTCAAACTTCCCACCTCTGAAATGGAGAACTGCCAGAATCATTCAAACCTATCCTGGTGAAGATGGTGCTCTCAGAGTCGTGACTCTAAAATCTCCCAATGGTGAACTTGTTAGGCCTGTTTCGAAGATATGTCCATTGCCAATAATCTAAGTGTGTATCTAAATATAGGAGACAGTGTTATCATGTTCTATAGACTGGTGAAATCTCTTGTGGTACTTTGAATTTGTGTGGTTGCCTTTGTTGACTTGTTAATTGTAAAATATAAAATTTTCCAGCATGCGGTATGTTCAGGCCCAAGTGATTTTTAAAAAATATATAAAAAAAACTGGGGGTAGGCCTTTGTCTACCGACGGTTGTATTCAGAGCTTATTGACATCAGGAATTGTGGGAATGGAGACAATGGAAGGCAGTGAGAGACAAGATGGCGGACGGTTAACTTCGTTCATCTGTGTGTGCAACTAAAACTGAGTTTGAGTTGACAAAACAATAAATTAATTGTGTTTACAAACACAGGTGACTCTACGTATAGTATAGATTTAGATTTGACGTGTTCTGCTCCTACTACTAACCAACTACGATTACGGCTTATCACTAAGTGTACCTACTTCCACTACTACAGACGTGAGAGACACATGGAGAGAATTTTCTAGATGAATTCTCTAATGCCTACTCTACCAGGCAACAGGACCTTATGAGGAATTATCACCTGAAGGTTAAGCAACTCAGCAGTCACATCGCCCCCCAGTACCCCGCGCTGAGAGCCTACAAGCTGCCCGGACCTCGGGCAAGGCTGAGCGCCGCCAAAGAGGCACGAAGCAGAAACGCTGACTACTACTGACCCGAGTTTTTCGACTCCCACGCCAACCAGGGCAGGATGCTCACCCTCCTCGCAGCCCACACCAGCAGCCTACAAGCTTCACCTATATAAGTCCGGATGCTGCCGGGCTCGGGCAGTCATTCTTGTATCATCTCTCGCAACATCCTGAGCACTATTCAGTGCTGGGATCTCCAGAGATCTACGTACACGACGACCAGTCATCCAGCGAACATGTACATACTTATTTAATTTCACTTTGTCTCTTCAAGACACCTTGTACTCAGTTCAGTTTAACTTGAAATTTGTATTCGTCTAGAACCAGCTATTCCCCTTTTAACCTAGAACCAAGTCGCCTACACCAGGAAGCGCTGATACCTTCATCTCTCCACGGTTTGGTAGGAGGTAGCACGGGTCACGTGTTTATTGAGTATTCAATAAACACTCATTGTTCACTACTCTTCCACTTTTCATTTACAGGGTACTTGTCTGTGTTAACGGTTAGAGACAGAATACGACGCGCACTGCCAACAGGAACCTAGAGATTCTTGACATCCACATTAGACGGCTATCTGTTTCTTTCTAGCCACTAGAGCACTAAATTAGTGCTGATAGGGAGAAACAGCGACGTCACAACCATTAGAAACACCTTCACACAGGGAAGGGCTACAAGCTCAGGTTATTTCTTGCTTTGAGCACTAGTTCAGTGCTGGAGTGACCTTAGCCTGGGGTTTGCCGCTCAACCCTGTGCGAACGCACAACCAGTAGAGGCTTAGTGGTCAACATGGCTCCACGTCCCTGATCAGCCCGCATATGTAGGGGATCAGTGAGGACTCTTATCGAGCTCATGCCAGCAAGTCACTATTGAGTTACACTGTAGTAACTGTTCGTGTCTAAGTGGAGTGGCAGAAGACTTAGGGAACGATACCTAGCTCACCTTACTAACAAACCGTGGGTTGGCATTATCACCTCCTACACAGGAAAGGCAGGCGGAACGGGACCGTGCCACCCAACTTAGGCACCAAGCAGTAGCGCCTGCTGCGGTCCTAGTAATCTACTTGTCACCTTGCTTTCGTACTTGTCCATCGTGCCACCCTGTAGTAAGAGGGTTGTTAAACCGTACTGAGGCAAGACATGGCTGGGGAAACTCAAACTTGTGGAGCTGTGAAGCCTATAACTGGAATTGTCGCTTCGGTGTGGACCAAGCTCCCCGCCATTGGGTGAAACCTGCACCAACCACAACACCCAAGACAGTATAAGTAAGCAGTAACCAACACTCCTCGCCTCAAGCCTAACCAAAGTTAATCACCCCGCTTTTGGTCTAGCGGAAAAATTCTCTACAAATGTGCCAGTCAGTCTAACCGGGCACGCGTCAAGATTAACCATAACAATGAAGTGGTTGACAAAGATCTATGGTAATAATTAATAAATATATGCTGTGTATGCATGTCATGCTGTTCTTCCTTATGTTTTAGTCATAGCATCACACCTTACAGCTCAAACATATTACCTTGCAGGTGGAGACAGTCGAATATGTGGACCAGAAAGATGTGACCATCAATCAGAAGGGGCATGGCTTCAGGAGGTCCCGGATTCTGATACCCACTGAGGCTTCATGTGACAGATTTATGGTAAGTCAGTCGACTGAACGTCAGTAAAATACCTTTATTTTATTAGATAGTGCTAAATGTAAATTTTGATCAGTGCTGACGCAATGCCTACTGTTTTTCATTCTTGGTTCCTCTTTCCATTGTTGCGTAGGAGCCCATCTTGAAAATCAGTTCTTTGTATGTAATTTATTTTAGATTAGTAATGGTACGGAAGTCATTTCAGATGTAAAGATATATGAAAAATGTATTTTTGGTATGTATGACTAGTAGGTGGCATAGAATTGATTTTAAAAGGGATTTTGATTTCAATATATTATTAAAGTACTTGACTTCTGTAAAAGACTAAGCTTTTCAAGGATTTCATCATATTTAGTATGTATGGACTGAATAGTCTCTCAGTTCAAAATGTATGTTCAGCAATTAATAATTTTACTTGGTGAGGGGTAGGAAACAAGAAACACTGACCTTTTGTGTCTGTTCAGGCAAACAAACCGTACTTTACATTTACACCCACGACATCTCAAGGAAGAGTGGTCCAAGACTAATCATTACTGTACCTTTGCTTTTACAATGCAGGGAATAGTAAAATTTATTAAAACAGCAAAACAAATAAATAACTACTTTGCAAAATGGTGAAATAAATGTAGACTTATAGGTACTTTAGTAAAAACATCTCTGGTTTGAGCAGTTAGTTTTTATGGTTGGTGTTGAATCAGTTTGTGGGCATGGATGTTACAACATCACCTAACACATTTCCAATAACACCGTGCATACAGAAGTAAGGGACGACCTGTTCGTAATTGCTGGAATGTGTATACTGTGCAGAGCCTAGCAGCACCAGGAGAATACCCGCAGCCACTGAGGGCTGCTAGCAGGCGTAATGAGAAGAAGCCAAAGAGCTCACGGCCGGTACGTATGAGTGCTTAGTACATGGTGTCGTAGTGAAATGTGGCTCTCTTTGACTTTCAGTTACCATCTTCTCAAACTTTCTCTGTCCTCTATTCCGCACTCTTGATTCATGGTTACAAAGGACTGTTTCATGGATGATTGTTTGCAAGATATTCTGGTCAGTGAAACAACGTCCATGGCCAGTGCCTTTTGGCAGACCATGAGGCTGTGGGTTAAAATCGAGACGGGTAAGCCGTAAATGTCTGTGCCATTTATTTTAGTTTCAGTTCATTTAGTTTTTTGGCTGCCCAACTTTGCCTTTCCCAGACAGTCTTCTAGTTCAGGGCTGCCATCAGCCCTGAAGCTGAAATCCTGGTTCTTGTATATAAAAATCCTGCAAAATCCTTGGAATTAAAAAAAATTGGCAAGTTACAGAAAAAAAGTGAATATGAAGGACGTTTACCTAATTAATGTAATTTTTTTGTTTTGAATGTACAAACCATGGTAATTCTTTTCTCCACTCACACTTATACTTTTGTTTATATAACGACTGTATTGGCGATAATTTTCATTTCCTCTCAACTGTGATATTGATGCCAAACGCTAAACACCATCACCAAATTGCAAGGCACGGCACAACCATTTTGAGTAAAGTGCTGTGTGCATGCACAATATCTTTGGCACGTGAAAAAAAAAATATTTGTTTACGTTAACACATGACATCTTTTACAGTAATGGAGATTTAACTATTGCTCCATCCCAAAGTGAGTTGTTGCGGAATTGGAAATTAAATTTGTCCTGTTAATATGTGAGACTGTACTGTCCACCTCGCAGATTGTTTATTCACCGGCCCACTGTAACAGTGCTTAACGGCAACGAGTTCTTTTACTTCCCACTAGATAGTTGTAGTAGTAATTATCGCTTGTCTTTTGTTTAGCATTCCCTTCCAGCCAGCCGGTGATGTCACAGAGGTATGCCATTTATTTGCATTCGCACTCCCCTCCCCTGCTTTTCAACCCCGCTTGTAGCACGAGCCAATCAGCAGCAGTCTTTGTTCCCAGCGTCCGCCGCATGGTAGGTGACCAGATTGCCAGAGAAGTCTTCGTTTCTAGCGCTCGACGCTCAGAATTCAACCAGATTGATCTCAGCTCTTCCTAGCGTTCATCGCTCAGGAATCGACCCTTCTACGTTAGTTCCAGCACCCTGTTCACATCGCTTAAGCTACACTTGTGATAGGGTTAGGTTACAGTTAGGAACTCTCCTTGCTACACACCCCGCAACCCCTGTGTTACCCTACAGATACAGACATATCTGTAGTGGTCCCATCCTAAGTTTTGTTCAAGGCTAAATCTTGTCACATACGTACTTGCTTAGTTCACCCTGCTACATGTCAGTGATACGTTACGTCGTTCTGTGTGTCAGTATGTACAACAGTGCAAGTGTTTGTTTCTTAGACATTCAGCATCATACATTGCATTCCCTTGATTGTACACCAGTCGCCTCTACTGACCATCCTGACTTGTACTTGTAGCTTTCCAGCTGATATTCGTGCCATTGACCAGCACCTAGAGTTCATTCACCACGTGTTTTATTTACTTTACCGGAGTAAAACGTGGGTCAGCCTTTAATTTGAGTATTTTTCCTGTAGACTTAGCACCCTTCTGTAGCTACCCTCACATAACAGGTTTGCAGATGATCCTGGGGAATTTCACTCAAACGAGCCAAACACTGTTTTCTCATACATGCACTAGCTTTGGCCCTTGGTATAGAAGGAAAGGAGGAGCCACACAGGTACACTTTACTGGAAACATCTCATCAGCTTGGTGTTCGCCGAACACTTCTCCGCGGACTTCGCAAGGAGAGACTGTCCTGTCATCCCCTAGGTTGAGAAGACTGGGACAGGGCCACACACCAGTGTGTGACTTTGGACAAGGTGAGGCCTGACTTCCCTCATGTTCCGCAGTCTGTGCCAAACTTGGGTGCCCGTCCTCTACCCATACGAGGTGCCACATGTAAAACTGCACAAGGAACCTGCAGACGTGGTATAGAAGCAGTAGGGTAAAGTCCATTTCCCAATGCCCTACACCCAGAGGAAAGGTATAAGAGAGAAGGTGCAAGAGATACTCTCAGTATCTGGTAGAACACACGAGTATTAACCTTCTGGTGTTAAACAGATAGCTAACTAACACATAAAGCTCTGGCCCAAGCACTACATCATCTACAAGACCCAGTGGAATTTCGGTACCAAGAGATCTTCAATCCGCCAGGGAAGACCGGCCCAACGGAGTAACCTCTGTGGATTGCTGAGTATCTGAGTCAACCCAGCCAACCACTTTCTGCATACCACACCTACGCCAAAGTCTCAGCTCTCATTTCATCACCATGCTACATCCGCATCAGTAATGCCTTACTCAATTACTGCTTCCAAACTCTGCCGTCTAGGTATATCCAAGGCAGTAGTGGCAACTAGATGCCGTATTGTGTTGCCCACACCTGATGTCGTGCCCTGCCGCATAGCAACACTGCCAGTTTTGTACAACAGGAAGGCGCAAGCACCCAAAAAGAACTCAATCTCTGAACACATAGAAGCGCCTGGATCAGCATCTAGCAAAAAATACCTAGACGTCATCTGCAGAGACATTATAGTGAGTATTTATTCCTAGTATGACATGTGTCAACTTTTTGCGTTTATCGATGCATCGCTATTTTGAAGTAAAGTACAATCAAATATTATGTAGATGATGCGTGATTTATGTATTAATAACTGACATGGACGTTCGTTGTGGAGATAAAAATTCCAAAGTTCTGAAATTGATATTTTTGAAAAAATGGTGGTAAACATGCAGTGGTCTTATTGCTCTTTAAGAGCTTTGGGCGAGACTTATCATTTATTTTTACCATATAGTTTAGTTATACATTGATGCATTCCCGATTAAACTGAACTTAGTACGTTGGTCAAGGATTTTGTCCGCTAGACAAAAAGCGGCTTAGTTTGGTTTAGATAGTCAGCATGAGACGAGGGGTGTTGGTTAGTACTTACTCACTCCTGCTTCTGGGTGTTGTAGTCGGGGTAGGTTTCACATAGACACAGTGAATTCGGTCTATGCCGGAGCTGAGATTCCACAGGTGTGCTTCGTTGGACCAGAAGTCGAGGTTATCCCAGCCAAGTCCCCTCCCAGTGTGAAGGTGTTTCTAGTGGTTGTGGCATTGCTGTTTCTCTCCCACGAGCACTGACTTAGTGCTAATGTGTGACAGGGAAGAAACAGGTAGCCGTCTAATATGTATGTGTTCTGATGGGCAGACACGTGAAAGGGATCCACAATCAGGCTAACTCGGTTTAACGAATCTCCTGGTTCTTGTCTGCAGTGCACGGCGTATTCTGTCTCCAACCGTTAATACAAACAAATATTGTGGAAATGAAAAACAGAAAGGTAGGTAACAATGAGTGTTTATTGAAGGTTCATAAACACGTGACCCGTGTTACCTCCTACCAAACCGTGGAGGGATGAAGGTAACTGCGGTTCCAGGTGTAGGCGACCTGGTTCTAAGTGAAAAGGGAAATAGCTGGTTCTAGACGTATACAAATTAGTTAAAGTTAAACTGCTAAGTAAAAGGTGTCTAGAGTAGACAAAGTGAAATTGAATTCAAATGTTTATGTTCGTTGGTCGTCGGGACGTAGTAAGTAGCCACTGGGGTGTACTTGAAGTTTCCAAGATCTCCGGAGGGAGCAACACTGAGGCAGTGCTGGATGTTGCGAGAGAGGATGCGAAAGAATGACTCCCGAGCTCGGCAGCATCCTGACTTATATAGTGGAAGCTTGTAGACTGCCGGCGCGTGGTGAGGGGTGGGCGTGACGTCCTTCTGCCCTAGTTGGCATGGGAATAATCTGGTCAGATTTCTGCTTCGTGCCTCACCAGTAGCGCTTGGCCTTGCCCGAGGTCTGGCTAGCTTGTTGGCTCTCAGCATGTGAAAAGAGGGCGGGGGGAGGTATGCCTGCCGGGTTGCGTATCTTCAAGGCGAAGAAAATTCGCTTTTAAGTTCCTGTTGCCTGTAGGTAGACAATGTGTAACTCACATATGTAGTGGTGGAAGTAGGTGCCTTGGCGATGTCATAATCGTAGTAGATTAGTTGTAATACGCGGCATGCATTAGACTGAAAATTGAACTTTGACAGACAGTTCTATTTCTCCAAGCTACAGTATTGTAACAAAATGTTATTGTTGTGACTACTATTTGTATAGATTTTAAAGGAATTGTTTACTTTGTTATTAGAATATGTTTTATTTCATAAAATTTAAAGAATAAGTTTTATTACCACATATCATACAATAGTATGTATCCAAAAAACAAATAAATATGCATGATATGTAGTACCATGAACCCTATTTGGTGGTTTTCGTAGGATTAAAAAATAATTTTTAATTTTACTTGAATTCTTAAGGTTGGTATTTCCATAAAAACTGCTTCACAATCCTCCTCTAATGCTATTCATTCAAAATTTTGTATAGCAGTTTGCTTCACATGTGCAAAAAAGTAAATTATACATTGGTGTCCAACTATGTGCTCTGGTGAGCCATGGCCATACGCCCCCAGGGTGCAATCACGTCGGCCCACGTGGCTCCCTAATCTCTAAAGGGATACTAGGCCAGCACACCTTAATTTTTCAACATTGAGGGTATTGGCATCAAGTGTATTACTGGTATGTTTATTTGAACTCGAGTTGTCAAAGCAATTTAGGGGGTTTTTTTTTTTATCTTGTATTGTAGGTGAAAAATTCTATCGCTTAAGTGGTTTGTGCTTGTAGTCATCAAGAATATTGTAATGATTAATCTTGCTTTGCAGTAAATGCCAGGTGTGAAATGGTACTCGTGTTTTCATTGGCTTTTGGGTTATTCCTCCATTAACTAAGTTCCGGAAAGGGAAGAACTATTTGCCAGTGCCTGTCGGCTTCTGTGCCACTATTTTGAAGGTCACAATGAACCTCGAAAGTACGTAAAGATTACATCTGATAGTTGCTACGATTTATCATGTTATTTGAAAACTCTAGTGCTTGCCTATCTGACCTCACATTGTTATGCATGACCCAACATAGCTTGCTTGTTTATCTGTGTGGTCACTAAGGCCATACATATAGAAATGGAAACAAACCTCTCAGCAGCTGCATTCCTGGCAGCTTTGAAATGGTTGGTTTCCATCAAAGGGACTCCTACAGAGAAATTGTCAGGGTTCATGGCTTTTTGAAGTAATTACATAGCAGGCTTCTTTCTGGAGAAAATGAGCAGTGTATCCTTGATGACAGTCCAGTGTGAAATCAAGTGGCACTTCAAGCCACTGGTCAGGCCTCATTTTGGTGGCTTCTGGGAGGGAGCTGTCAAAAGTGTGAAGCAGCACTGTGTGCCCTGTCACCTGACCCTGAATATTATTATATGATGATACTAGGGTATTTCTTTTTGAGAGAGCCACGGACTGCCATACCAGACCACAACATAACTGAGATCCTCCCAAATAGCTTGGACGTGTGGCAGCTCAGAACACAGTTTCAGCAGAGGATATGAAAGTAGTGGAGTATGTGGAATACCTCCATACCCTTCACCAGAAAGCCAAATATACAACCTCGAGGGCCAACATACAACCAGACCAGTTGGTGTAGGTTAAAAACTTAAATTTGTTTGCATTGAAATGGAAAACTGCCAGAGTTGCAGCTATCTGTCTCAAGGACAGAATGGGGTTGTGCACATGGTCACATTAAGTACCTTTTGTGGAGTTATTACAGGACCATTGGCAAAAATTCACCCTTTACCAGTGAACTAAATGACAGTTTCAGTATGCATTACTCATAATTTAGCCTGTAGTGTAGCGACTGGTTTTAGCATTTAGTGTCCATATTGCTTACGGAGTAGTTTGTTAGTATTGCTATTGGTGTGAACTATAGTTAATGTTGTATATGGTTAGTATTAATCAGTAATAAATATAGATAGTTTTTAAAAGATACAAGGTTTGTCTGTTACGTGCTGTAGCTAGAAACATTAAAAGATATAACATATTGTTTAATTGCTAATTCTTGTTTAAAGTTCCACTACAATATTAGCCATTTATAATTTAACTTAGTTTTGGGTGTGAAACAGGTAACACTGCCTTCTGTTAGTGTTTCGATATGCTAACCCCACTTTACACGTACACCCACAAATTCAGAAGAAACAGTTATCCAAGTCTAATCATTAGTTGTTACCGGTTTTTTACTATGCATGAAATAGTAAAATTTTAATGAAATTGACCTTATTTCTTTGAAACAGCAAAACAAATAACTGCTTTGAAAAATTGTGAAGTAAATGTCACAGATTGACTTATACTTTAGTAAAAACATCTTTGATTTGAGCAGTTAGTTGCTATGGTTGGTGCTGAATCAGTTTTGTAAAAATGGATGTCATAACATATAACATGGCACCTAACACATTTGCGGATACAGATGTAAGGTATCACTTGTTTGTAATTGTTGGAATTGTGTACTGTGCAGAGCCTGGCAGCACTAGGAGAATACTCGCAGCCATTGAGGGCTGTTAGCAGGCGTAGTGAGAAGAAGCCAAATAATCCACGGCCGGTACGTGTGAGCACTCAGTGCATGGTGCCATAGTGAAATGTGGCTGTGCTTGACTTTCACTTACCATCATCTCATACTTGCTCTGTCGTGTAGTCGGCACTCTTGATACATAGGATAAAAAGGACTGTTTTATGGGTGATTGCTTGTAAGTTACCATTCTGGTCATTGAGATAATCTCCATGGCCAGTGTCATTTTACAGACCACGAGGTTGTGGATTGTAATACAGACGGGTAAGTCGTAAATATCCATGTTATTTATTTTATTTCAGTTTCAGTTAATTTAATTTTTCAGTTACCCCATCTTTTCCTTTCCCAGACAACCTTATAGTAGAAAATTAGAGTTGTTAATAATCGCAGCCAAGAAATGGTGGGAAAAAATATGGGGAATTTGTAGAAGGGTGGCCCCAATTTAAATCCCAATTAGTGTCACATTTTTCCGGAGACAAAATCCTTTAGGATTTAATTACCAACCTGCACTCCTGTGCTCAACGTAGCGATGAGCAAGTAGAGCTATTCATTCTGGAAAAGGAAAGAATCCACAAAAGGGTTTACCTGGAGCAGAGCAAAGGACAGAGGGTGAAATGCATAACCCGCACCCTCCTACTCACGTTGCAGAACCTATTAATCACACCTCAGCCCCAGATGGTCCAGGAACTCACAGACAGAGCAAAGGAGCCAGAGATGAACAAACTCCCCCGTCCCGCCACCCTCTTGTCTTGCTATTGACTCTACGCCAGCAGGCATTTCCGCAGGGACTACCCAGCCCGGCAAGCTCCGGAAAGGAGAACCCCTCTTCCCCTACGGGCGCTGGAAGGTCACGCCCTGCCTCCACCTCCCCTCAGCACTCCCTCCTCTTGCCGGGGCTGTCAAGGACGGCACGTCTATGGAGCTTGCCCCACCTGGCAGGAGAGGGAGAAAGGGAATGCAGACACCCGGGCGCCGAGCGCATTACCGCATCCTCGCCCCTCTCAAACACCGGCCCGGACTAACGAAGCCGTTACCCGTTTGCGAATGTAAATACCTCCCCTCCTTATGCAGACGAGTCCAACTGGGCAAATCACCTATTACAGCGGTATTAGACATCGCTGCTGCCCGGAATTTTGTCAGTAGTAAACTACTCACGCGGCACCAAAAGGCCAGCGTGACCCCTACCGACCTAACGGTCACAATAGCCCACAATATGGCCAACCTTCAATTGTCTGGGGAAATTACCCTTTAACTTAAGGGTACACGAGCATCACGTTAAAACTCCCTTCCTAGTGGCCCCTTATCTGGGGGAACAAATGATATTGGGACGGCCCTGGTTGCGAGAGCAATGATATATGATCGACTGCATGCATGATAGTCAGTTGGAAAGGCAAATTGATTCAGGCTACCGCTCCCCCTGTTCCAGTTCGTTTGCTACATCTGCGAGTCAACCCCGAAACTTTTCCCCACACAGCGAGGGTTACAACACCTACTCAGGTCCAACGAGTCATGCACAACAACGCAAGATAAACCCCATGCCCCCCGGTAAAACCTGGCCCAAGTCTCAAGCTACCATGCCTACGGGAGCTGAAACAGAGTCGGGCATTGTACTCCGGCATCCACCCCCTAACCAAGACCAGGATAGCCACATGCAGGATTTCCGCAGAGACGTGGTCGCCCGGACACTGCCTTCGAAACCTGCCTCCAATCTGATCACGACATCAGCCCTCCTGGATTCCATTGACTATTGAAAGAAGGTGGTAAATCACCAAACAGGGATGGGATCCCGAGTGGGAACCGAACCCCAGACACCTCCGAGGCGGACGAAGCGTCCCCCTCAACCTCGCGACAGTAGATAGCTCTCGCAGGACTTGGGGAGAATAGACAGCCCCCTCCCCTGTTCTACCATCTGTATTCTTCTCACACCAGTAGTAGCTCACAGTTCGAACCCCGCCGGACACCACCTCGTGTCCAACCCCAGCCATCGTGGCACGATTCAGCGGATCACTTAACACCAGAGAGCCTACCTGTTAGAGCGAAGTTAGGTGAAGGGACATCCCCCTTCTACCTCCACTGAGAGCACTGTGATTAGGCTGTGAACCTCACTCGTCCCCCGTCTTGCCCCTCCCCTGGCTGTAGAATGCCAGGAAATACCTGAGACCACGACAGCACGCGATGCACGAGTCTCCCCGGCCTTCTTCTCTGCGGTTGAAGAAGCGCCCACCCTGGACGACGACTTGGATGTGGCAGAAAACCCACTCTGGCCAGGATTGGTCCTGGCAACGCCTCCCCCATAAACGGTGGAGCCCCTCCAGGACAGGGACATTAGGATGCACGTACTACTACCCTACCCTTTCTACCCCTTCCCAGGCAAGAAAGGACAAAGTGGACGAGACGAGGAAGAATGTTTACAGCAGTCTTCGATAACAACATTGCAACAGCCAGTCAACTTAGTGACCTACCCCAGCAGCTCTTCGAAAAGCCTGGAGAGGAGGAGAGTCATGCCGCGTGGACAGCTAATACAGTAAACGCGAGTTACTGCTACATCTCTCCATCGTTGGGAGCAGACAGTGAAAATCAGTACCGCGCACCAATCACCCGTGCAGCTTCCGCACTGTTAGGAAGTGTGATCATGTAATCTAAGCCTATCAGCAGGCCCGTGAACATAACCACAACGTAACCCTCTCCATTCCTCACAATGCTATTGGGTGACATTGTTTAACAAACCTCCTGTAACAGTAAGACCACGAGGCGAGAGCTCGCTGTGAGCATGCTGTAACCGTCACCCAGAAAATTCCCTACCTTCATAAAATTTTAAATTTCAAAATGTTTGAAATACCAGTAACGCCAAGTTGCTAACCCTGTAAATTTATGGAGTGTAATTTGTGTAGAGTTTGCGTACCTCGTAAAACCATTTTTCTTGTTACGTTAACTAACGTAATTTTATTTCACTAAGGTGAAACCCCACATGTAACAGAAACACAACCCTGTGATTATCTGTAGGTTAGGTGTTTAGCATTGAGGCTATAGCCGGGATTACAACCCAAATTCCTACTTTCTAAGTTTTAAGCCTAACAGGTACATAATGTGAGTTTATTTTCTCTACAAAACACTTCGGGGTATGTGCTACTATCAATTAATTTACACAAGTTAGCAACCTTACAGTCTGGAGGGGGGGAAGGAGAGGGACGAGAATAGACTTCTCATGGCTGTAGCGTATGGGGTATTTGACTCGTGCAGAGTAGATAATTATGTCGACCGTACTGATGATGGTACACATTACACATGGATTTACTGAATTCTCATAACACAATATCTAACCTACATAGGGATTACTCTACAGTTAACATTTTCAACTCGTGCAAAAATCTAAAGATTATAGGGGGTTTTCATCTTAAGGAAAAATACTAGGCTTACATGACTACTTTCGTTATTACATATCTTCAGTGTTAATTGTATTCGTCTAGAACCAGCTATTCCCCTTCCAACTTAGAACCAGGTCGCCTACACCTGGAATCGCAGTTACCTTCATCCCTCCACTGTTTGGTAGGAGGTAACATGGGTCACATTTTTATTGAATATTCATTAAACACTCATTGTTTTCTACTTTTCTGTTTTCCATTTCCAGGGTATTTGTTTGAATTAACAGTTGGAGACAGAATACGACGTGCACTGCCGACACGAACCGAGATTTGTTTTTAACCAAGTTAACCTGACTGTGGAACCCTTTCAGGTATCTGCACGTCGGAAGACATGCATCTTAAACGGCTACATGTGTCTTCCCAGTCACACATTAGCACTAAGTCAGTGCTCGTGGGAGAGAAACAGCGATGCCACAACCACTAGAAACACCTTCACATCGGGAGGCACGACAGACTCAGGTTATTTCTCACCACTCGCACTAAGTCAGTCTGCGGTGACCGTAGCCTGGAAGTTATGCCGTTCAACCTAGTGCGAACGCACAACCAGTAGAGACTTGGTGGTCCCCATGACTCCATGTCCCTGATCAGCCCGCGTACTGTGGGGAATCGAGCTCGTGCCGGCAAGTCACTATTGGGTTACACTGTCGAACCTTCCTGTCTAAGTGCATCACGTAGACTGTCGAACTGTTTGCCTTATGCCTCACGAGAAGAGGAGTGGTAGAAAACATAGGGAACAATACCTGCCTCACACTGCTCTCACACCGTGGATCGCACTGCCACGTCCTACGCAGGAGAGGCAGGTGGAACGGAACCACGCCGCCGAACTTAGACATCAAGCACTTGAGCCTGCTCCAGTTCTGGTAATTGACTTCCCACCTTGTATCTGCATACATCCTACGTGTCGCCCTGTGGTAAAAGGGTTTCTGACTAGTACCGAAGTGCAACTCGGCTGGGACAACTTCAACTTCTGGACCACTGAAGCACACCTGTGGAATCTCCAATCCGGCGTAGACCAAATTCGCAGTGTCTATATGAAACCTACCCTGACCACAACGCCCAAGAAGCTTGAGTAAGTAAGTATTAACCAACACCCCTCGCCTCACACCGACTATCTAAACCAAACTACCCCATTTTTGGTCTAGTGGACATAATGCTCGACCAACGTGCCAAGTCAGTTTAATCAGGCACGTGTCAAGTGTTTGTTTCTTGTCATTACATTTTTGGTCCTCTGTGACAGATAATTAATCGCTACAGATGAAGCGAAGCTACGCATGTGTTTTTGTTCTGTTTGTTTTCAATGACTGAGGACTTTTTTTGTTTTGCGGCAAAATGGTGACAGCTATGTAACGTATTTACGTAGTTTTTCGTGTTGTGCGGTATTTTGGTTTCTATACTAGTTACCATGGGTTGTGCAAAATCGGCTAACAGCGTGTACAGGTTATGTGGTATTTTGAAGGTTAAGTGGCGAGTCATTAATAATTGTTTCTGTGGTGTCCCACGTATTTTTCTCTTGGTTCGTTGGCCTTGTGTTGAAAGGTAAGTTATCAGAATGAGTTTCAAAGGGTTATTAATAATGTTAAGCAGGTTCAGACATGCCTGCCATCACTCACAATGGCTGAAGGCGCAATATCCTTCAGAAACACAGAAAGCTAAGGTATATGTACATGTACATGATATCCAAAGCATTGAGGCAAGTATCAATTCATGTTGTGACAAATTTCTGGCCTTGGAAACCATTCCTAAGGATTATGATGAGGCTGCCTTTATGGAACGCTCTACCATATCCCCGCTATTGGCAAACGAGGGTGAAACAACCACTCGTGTGTCTCATGAATATCAGACTCCCCAAACTGAACCTACCAACATTATCAGGGCATTGGGAGGAATAGCCTACATTTCATCAACTGTTTCAGGCCACGATTCATGAGAATCACACACTTTCCAATGTAGAAAAATTTCAATATTTAGTCAGTTGTTTGAAAGGCGAAGCATCTCAGCTCGTGTAAACCTACCCTTAACTGGCGAAAACTAGTTTGTTGCATGGGAAAGTTTGTCATCCCGTTATCATAATTCACGGAAACTTACTACACTCCATATATACAGAATTTTGGAGTTGCTTCCTGTTACTGCTACAAATTATGTCATTGCACCACTTTGTCAATGCCCTTATGGAAAATTGCAGTGCCTTAGATAACTTAGGTTATGCTGTCACCCAAAATAATTCCATACTGCTGACTATTTTGTTGAAAAAGCTGGATTTGCCCATTGCAAACAAAGTTTGAACACCATCGCTCTTCATCACCTGACACATTTCCTGAGGTTGGTGAGCTTTAGAAACTGAAGCCACTAAGTTGAATAATGCACATGAAATAGGAACCAAGCTGGGTCACGGTTTGTCAAAACATAGTCCAGCAAGTTCATCCCAAAATAAAGTTGTTCTACTGTCGAGTTCTGGGCTCGGTACAAGGAAATGTGTTTTGTGTCAGCAAACATCTCATGCTATCTACAGCTGTGTAGAGTTCATGGAGAAATCTCTTGCAGAAAGGCAAGAAGTTGTGCGCAGTAGAAAGTTGGGTTACAATAGTTTAGGTACCTCCCACATGGTGGCACAATGTTCTTCAAAACATACCTGTTTACATTGTGACCGAAAGCATCATTCATCATTACACTCTAACTGACAGGTAACTGATGCATAACACCCACCAACTTCAGATGCACATGCTAATCAGCAGTTGAGCTCGGACTTGGTTGACACTGGTGGTAGTGCATAGTTTGTGGGAATATCTGCCTGAACATCTGCTCACACTGTAATTCTTCTATCTACAGTCATAGTAAAAATTGCTGATTGTCAAGAAAGGTTTCAGAACTGCCGTGAATTTTGGATAGTGCTACCCAGGGAAGCTTTACGTCAGAAGTATTGGCAGAGAGGCTGTGCTTGCCCAGGGTCCTCAGTACAGACCAGGTGTCCGGACTGTCTCAAAGTCACATTAAGATTAGGGGAATAGTGACTACTAAAATCAGGGCAACTGCAGAGGGAGCATCAGAGTTCAGTTAGTCATTATTAATTGTGTCAAAGGTTACCAATATGTTACCCCCTACCCAAGTAGATGCTAATACCAGTGAGAAATTAGGCTCTCTTCCTTTAGCTGACTCTTCGTTTGATACCCCTGGCGGTGTAGAAGTCATTTTGGTTGCAGAGGTGTTTTCACAAGTTCTGGTAGGAGGCAAATTGAGTCTTGGAGAAAGGATGCCTATTGCCTTCAAAACCAGCCTTGGGTGGATTTTGATGGGAAAATGCCCTACGACCCGTGTAGAGACCAGTGAACAACCAGCACAGCCAAGGGCATTACTGTGTACCAACACACTCAAAACTGTCCTTAAGAGATTCTGGGAACTAAAGCAACATTATAAGGAAACGCACTATTGCCTTCCCTCATGTAGGTATGGTGTTCGTCTCCCATTCCGTTGCAACATGGAACTTGGCCATTCTCAGGTGCTCATAGATGCTTCATCTCATTAGAGCGCAAGCTACTCACTCAACTTGATATTAAGTTTCTCTATGTTGATTTCATGACAGATT
Organism: Dryococelus australis; assembly: GCA_029891345.1. NCBI lineage: Eukaryota > Metazoa > Arthropoda > Insecta > Phasmatodea > Phasmatidae > Dryococelus > Dryococelus australis. The sequence continues at coordinate 7,645,963 of CM056994.1, forward strand.
ATGTAGCCTTAAAGCATATGGAACCCTTTATGTACTCTGTCCCAGTGCCCAGTTCTCAATATTACATCATTCCTCACCACAGAGTTATGAAGCATTCTAGTTCCACGACTAAACTTAGAGTTGTATTTGATGCCAGTGCCAAAACGTCAAATGGAAATTCTCTTAATGATCATTTGTATACAGGTCCCAAACTGCAAGCTGATTCTAGGGATCTTATCTGTAAGTTTAAAACCCAGCCATTTGTCTTTTGTTGTGACATCAAACAAATGTACTGTATAGGCAAATTGTCATGCACCCTAACGACAGAAACCATCAGCTTATGGTGTTCAGACCCAGCAAAGGCTCTCAACGTGTATGAGATGAGTACAGTCACCTATGGCGTGACAAGTTCTCCGTTCTTAGCCATCTGATCTCTGCAACAGCTTAGTATTGACGAGGGTCATGCATTTCCTCTAGCAGCAGCTGTGCTGCGTACTCAGACATTTGTTGATGATATCATTACTGATGCTCCATCATTCGAAGAAGCTCTTGCTGTGCGAGACGAGTTAATCCAACTACTGCAGAAGGGATGCTTTGAGTTTCGGAAATGGTTTGCCAATCACACCCAGCATTTGGTTAGTCTTCCAGTGGCAGACTGTGAAACGTTCACGTTCACCAATGATTCAGCGCATGCGCGTAGCATTCTGGGACTCCAATGGAATGTCAAGGGAGATGCTTTCTCTTATTATGTGAAAGGGAAGGTGCAGTTTTTCACCAAGCGAGTGGTGTTGTCATATGTCGCTAGGATTTATGATCCTCTAGGATGGTTGGCTCCTGTTGTGATATGGGCAAAAATCTTCCTACAGTCACTGTGGCTACATGGACCTGGTTGGGATGACTCTCTTACCCCATCACTTTTGCATTCTTGGCAGACTTCATGCATGGAATGGTAAACGTGAATTATCTGTTAATTCCCCGTCCAAATGCGCTCACTCAATTTTTATGTGTTCAATGCCATGGTTTCTCAGATGCATCAGACAAGGGTTACTCAGCTGTTGTCTATCCCCGTGTAATGTATTCAGGTCACTCCACTTCAGTCAGATTCGTTATGGCCAAGACTAAAGCAGTACCACTAAAATGAGTCTCCCTACCCCGTCTTGAGCTTTGTGGAGCACACCTTGTGGCCAAACTCCTACATCATTGTCAGGAGCTTCACCTTCCAGACTATCCTGACATGTCAGTATATGCATGGTCCGATTCAATGGTGACACTCGTATGGATCATGAGTGCTCCTCACCTGTTAGACGTATGTAGCCAATCGGGTGTCTCAAATTCAGGAATGGACTCCCCCAAGTAGTTGGTAACATGTGAGTTCAGCTGACAATCCTGCTGACTGTGCGTCACGTGTGTTGATGCCTGACCAGTTGCCCCTGATCACATCTGGTGGGCAAGTCCCCAATGACTATCGCAGCCTTGTTCCACATATCCCAAACAACCTTGCACTGACACCCAGCTAGAAGCTCTCCCAGATCTCAAATCTAGAAGCATGGCTGTCTTGGTTGTTACTCAAGATGAACCTGGGGTGAAGATGTTTCAGCAATTCTCAACGTGGATGCAGTGCATGCAGGTACTTACTTGGGTAATGAGGTTTATTCGGAATGCTAAGAGGGAACATCAGCTTAAGGGATCTCTCTCTGTTGGTGAATTGAACTTGACCACAAAAAATCTGCTACAGGGTTCAACAGACAGCCCTTTTCCATGAAATCAAATCACTAAAAGGCAATAAACCATGTTCATCTCGTATACAGCATCTTGCTCCATTCCTTGATCCAGATGAATTGTTCAGGTGGGCTGGCGACTTGAAAACTCTAATCTTCCTGTTTGTGCTAAGCATCATGTTATCCTGCCTAAAGACCGTCATGTTGTTCAACTATTAGTTAATCATTACCATATAACGTATCTGCATGCTGGTCCACAATTGCTGCAAGCTATGTTAGCCAGTATATTTTGGATTTTGTGCAGTCGCAAGGTGATTAGATCATGCATATTGAAATGTCTACGATGCTTCCACTGTTTCCCAAAAACCACACCACAGCTGATGGGTAATCTTCTAGAACCTCTTGTTACCCCCAGCCTGTGTTTCTCCATTGTGGGGTGGATTTGACTGGGTTATTTTCCATTAAGGTCAGCAAGCTGCGAAAAGCTCCGTTGTCTGCTTGTCAACCAAAGCTGTTCACCTAGAAGTCGTTTCTGATTTATCTTCTGATTCTTTCATTGCTGCTCAATCTCGATTCATGTCACACAGAGGTCTTTTTGCTCATATCTAAATGGATTGTAGAACCAACTTTGTCAGAGCAGCTGCTCAGTTTCATCAAACGGTCTCCAACTTGTTGCAGTCATCCTCCCACCATCACAAACTTTTCTCTGGCCAACAGGTTCACTTTTAATTTCAACCCGCCAGCTGCTCCTCATCAAGGTGGTCTTTGGGAAGGCCACCTTGATTTTAAAAGTGCCAAGACCATACTAAAGAGAGTAATCAGACTGTAAATATTAACTTTCGAAGAGTTCACAACAGTTACTGCTCGAGTTGAAGGAGTTCTGAACTTTTGACCCCTCATTCCAATGTTATCAGACCTATCTGACCTCAGTGTATTGACTCCTCGCCATTTCTTAATCGGTAGACCGCTTCTAATCTATCCGGAAGACAGTGTGTACAAGTGTTTGATTCTTGTCGTTACACCACTATTGGCCACAGAAGAAGTTCCAGAAAACCCAAGAGATGGCAGCACTCCAGTGACCTTGTGACATCACAGCTCGCCAGCCTCCGAAAGAGGGTTTAAATTTGTCGTCGCCTCCAAGTGGGGAGATAAGAAATGAGTGACGTTTCCGCAACCCTCGATAACCTACCCCAGTGTTGGAAGGTTATGCTACCCCCAGCACCCCCGCAAGATCGCAGATCTGAAGATTTTTCGTATATAAGGAAGTCAGGAACCACTCTCCAGCAGAGACGCTGGGCTCGCCGGCCAAGCCGGTTTGCGAGTTCTCCCTGGTCTGCAGAAGACTATCGTCTTTTCAGCCTGAGAAATGGCTGCAGCACCCAGAAGCCTGCAAGATGACTTCACTCTCCTCTGCAGGCTGTGAAGGCTGCACCATCCTGCAGCTTGTGTAAGGCTCATCCACCACTGCACCCGCTGACCGTGAGGATAACATCCACACCAGAGGTAACCCTACTTCCGCACCCTGCACCCCTTACGCCAGTCAACTTCCGTGACTCAATGGTAGCAGGTCGACACATCTTAATTTACCTCCAGAATAAACTCTCATAAATTAAGTCACGCTGTGAATCGTGTACTTTACCGTTTTCTTTACTGTAAATAATTTTTCTGCATATTTTATTTAATATTTTTCCAGGCTCACCTTCACCTGTTTGAGTACGTTAAATATACTTCATACACGTGTAGCCAGTGAGCTATTTTCCTTGAAATTTATTAGTCAGGGCTTTCCCTTTTCATATTCATGTAATAAAATTTACGTCAAACTTTTGTGTCTATTTACCATCATTTTTACATTAAAACCTACAAGTGAAATCTTGTACCTATGAAAGTTCATAAAAATGTGAAAAACTGACTTAATTACCGAGTACTCGTAACATCAGATACATATTCAAAAAAATTGAGAATTAATTTTGGAAAACGTAGGGTGACTCTGCTGATATAAACGTGGCGGGAATTACAAATATAGCTAGCTTATGTGCACTATCACGGTATATAGTAATAAATAACGATGTCTGAATTTATGATCCATAATTAAAACATGATTTTAATGTTAAAATACATATGTATGAAATTTATATTCAGATGTGTAAGCGGGGGGGGGGGGGGGGGGCATCATTACAACAGCAAAAAATATTCGCAAAAAGTTACTACTCTATACCATATTTACTAGCATTATTCTCACACCTTTTTTACATAATATTTTAGTCCAAAAAATTTGTGTGCATGAATTGTACAAGGAATCGCCCAGACTCACCAAGACACGTGAATGTAAACATTAAAATGAGGTCTACTGTACTTGCATATTGTGGCCGATTGCTAGCTGCTTCCTCTACATCGTCAGTGGAAATAATTACAGGACCAAAATAAAGAAATAAAGAGCAGTCATTAGTATTACTGCACATTGGTTTTATTTTACTGTGCAGCTAAATGTAGAAAAAGGTGTGTGTAAACCTCTAGCAATGCAACTGTTTTCAACATGGCGGCTTAGTAGGAAAAAAAAATTTCAGCTACGTACGTTTCAAAATGTCGGTGTTTATGTAAACATTATTAGCAAATTTAACTCCACTTGTAAACCAGCTAGGCAGTTCGCGATAAAGTGAGCACTTTTGAAGCCCTAGTTACTTTTTTCTTTCAACCAATTTAAATCCTTCTCCCACTTGTTAATGTTAAATCCTCCAATGTGAGTAATAAACACACTATATAAATTCACCATACCCAAAACCAAAAGACCAACACCACAATGAAACATATTTATTGGTTATTATGTCTAATGAAACAGCTTCAAAAAGTGCTCACTTTACTGTGAACGGCCTATAAATGCCTTGACAAAGGATGCGAGCGTGGGTCGGACAGAGCGTGCGGCATTGCAACATCTACTGCACTGCAGCATTGCCACTTCTCATGGAGTGTGGCTTATACACGTTTTACGAGATTAATGATACGAAATGCACTATTTAAGTAATTTCAATTCACCACAATTGTTAGAAAAGGCAAATACAATTAAACTAAATGCATTCGAATCGCTCGTAAAAACGGAAATACAAAATAAACCCTCACTTGCTGTAACCAAATAATTTAACCTTGGTAGTATAGTACTATATGATGGTGTATTAAAAAACTGCCGTAAGTACGGAATTCCCGTAGTAGGCCGTACTTGTAGGTACGGAATTTCACTCATTCTAGCTATCAGTGTTTCAGTAAAACTTGTATCAGGTACTGTAACTCCCACTGGAGACTAGCTGTGTGGTACACCGAACTCTACAGGGGCCGGAGCTTGCAGAAAGCCTTAGTCTGCAAACTACACACTGAGCTCCTAGGTTTCCGGTGGATCCGCACTTACCGCTCTTTTATACATCAGGGCATTGGGTGTGTGTGTGAATAAGCCATGCCCCCAGGACTGCACATTTGTGGGGAGGTCATGGGACAGGACCAATGCATTGTAAGAAGGGTGGAGTCTAGTGTTGACGTCTGTGTAGGGAATGCCATGCTCTAGAAAGGGCTCTGATAGCCAACCCCATTAAGGAGGACGCAGGTACAGTCGAACCGCAGACTTTCGACAACCGAAGTAGTTCCTCTGCCAGTCTCCCCATTTATTCCCCTGGATCATTGGACCCAGAGGGAGATAAGCTCGCTCAGTCAGAACCTTCACCCCCAGTAGCCAGTGCTACTCCTGCTAACGCCGTCTCCGATAAGGCTCCTCCCACTTCTAGTATAATAAAGTCTGCATCTGGAAACAACATACGGGTTCAACACCCGCCAGAGGTGAATCCACCCAACGTCTGCGTAGTCAAACTAGCCTAGGGGAAAACGGTACGAGTGCGACTCCCGCCAAAGACAGTCCCCAAACTACGCGCGGCAACACCCCACACAAATTATATTCCCTCACGTCAACCCACTCTGCCCATTCGAGTAGCCCCGATTCCCCCAGCCAGGCCATCCACCTCCACCCCCACAATCACGTAAATTGCATCTCTATCTCATACAGCTTGGCACAACTGACGTCCTGATTATTGGCAACCATAGTAGTGAGGAAGATAGAACTCCTTGGGCGGGAAACTATCACAATCTTCCTTACTCTGGGGTTTGCCTCCCCTCGATTTAGACGGTACCCTCTCATTAAGCGGTCACCCACGGAATACAAACCCTCCACGACCCATTGGGCCAATAATTCTAGCCAGTCATGCCGCGGTAGGCTTACCTAAGATCTTGAGAGAGCAGTCAGTCTCCTAACCACTTAACCGCCGGGGTAGGTCACGCATCAGCCTTAACTTGGCCACAAAAAATTAAGATGTTTTATTATTATTAATTATTTATATAAAGAACGAATAACCAGGTTCTAACCTTGCTATACAGAGTCAGTGCTACGAAGTCCAAACTGTTATGTAATTATTGCATGCAGGGGTATGATGCATGCAGGGGTATGACACTTTCAGGAGTGAATTGTGATGTAGACAAGTCAAGATAATTTTTGTTTTGTTTCTTGTTGCAGGTGGCAGTCACATCAACTCCTAAGGCCAAGGTTAGGACAGCGGCAGCTAACGCCAAGTTGTGTTTCGATGGTAAGAGATGTTGCACACCATTGTCTGTTGCACCACAGAATTTAATTTCTGGAAATGTTTTAGTGTCACTGAGTGGGAAACAAATGAGAACCAATCATTATTTGTCATGCTGACTCGCCACGAGCGACATTTTCTCATCTAGCCTCGCCACAGCCGTGACCACCTCCTAAAACAGCAGTTATGCCGTACATGCCACAACACGCCTTGAAGTCCAGGGTCTGCTTGCTCAGCTGTTGCCACCTGCTGCGCCGCAACCCACTTCGCAACACGAAGCCGCTCTCTACCCCTCCAGACTTCCGCTGAGATGGGGTACTGATCGCCGGCTTCTGCCATTTCCGCCGGCTCACCACCACTGCTCTCTCTAGGTCTCTTCTCTTTGCGTTTTCTCTCTCACCACACCCCACAATCCTTGCGCTGGTCCTGTGCACAGTGTATAAATAGGACTCGCCATCCTCAGTTAAAGAGTTAAAGGCTGTGTGCCAGTCTAGTTGCAGAACGTGACACTGCCCAAGAGCCATCTGACACCGCATCTACCTTTGCAGTATGTGTCTCTGCCCGAGATTCAACCGGCTTTGTCAAGTCGTTGCTGCCATTTGCAGCACATTTGAGAGTCTTACTGTGTACAACACCACCTCGCTGACAGCCAGCACGCCAAAGCCTGCTGGGCTTCCAGCTACCTCATATCTCACCTGCAGTTGACTCAAGTTTAAGTACTGCTAACTTGGGCTCGCCCTCAGCCGTCTTCTGAGACTGGGTCAATTAATGGTTGGCAAACTAGGATCAGCTCCTTGGGTCCTAGTTAAGGTACAGGCTGGTTTATGTGTGTTTACTAATCTCTCAATAAACAGACATATCTGACTTCGTTGAGTTGTCTTTACCAGCTCTCTTTTCTTTCTTCACCTTGCTCCCACTATCTCTTGTTTTATCACCAATCCTAGTAATACTCTTGCAGGGATAGTCACAAGCCGGAACCTCATTCCGTACCACACCCTTTGGGAACTGTCTCGAAGTGGAGCTTGGGAATCCCGTCTTCCTGGACAACACTAGAGCAGTTGTCACTTTGGACTATCGCCCCTCCAGTACGTACCTGGGTTCGCCAGCGACGTCTCACTCACCAGGTTACTTGCTGGAAACAATAGGCCCAACTCCGACAAGGAGCCCTGTTTCTACATGATGCTTGGGTTCGCCAGCTACATCCCGCTCTCCAAGTAGCCATGAGAATGGATGCCCCTAAACCTGATACTGTAACCCTCAGTTTGGTACTTGGGTCTGCCAGAGACGTCCCACTCACCAAGCCACTAGACTGAAGGGCAGTAGTCCAGGCTACCTACCCTACCCAACAGCCAGCACCTTACTGTGCGTGTGCGTCAAAGCAAAATGGTTATCCCAAAAATGAGAGGTTATTTGATACACATGATGTACACATCCTCCATTTTTTTCAGTTGTGGATACATGTTAGTTTGTCACCTCTGGCAAAATAATTTTATTAGTTTAACTGTCTTTTGTTACTCTTGACCTATATCAGTGAGATTACCATGGAGTTTTGAGGTTAGGTAGTGTACTTTTTGGTTATTAAAGTTCAGTGTATATCTATTTTTTGTCCACATGTGTGCAAAAATATGGAGATATTCCACTGTACCTGGTGCATTTGATTGCTGTGTAAAGCCAAACCATTTCCTGCGAGTTGTTTTTTTGTGTCACTGACTCTTATCTCTTCTCCTCAGCACTGGTGTGCGGCAGCTCCCAGTACACCAACGTCGACACTGACGGCAAAAAGATTCCACGCCCACCCAACGCATTCATGATATTTGGACAGGACTTCCGCAAACTGCTAGCAGAGGAAAACCCAGGTAAGTTGTGCCAAGGGCATTATCATATGTGGATATCTGTTTTGAGTTCAAATAAATTAGGAATATTTTATTCTATTACATTAACTAGACTGTTTTTATTTACATTTAAAAAAATATGATAAAACACACTCATTTACATTGAAGTATCTTATACTATAAATTAATTTTACTGCAACTTTAAGCCATTGTATAAGCTTGCCACCTGATGTCAAAGCAAGTACCAAAAGTGCATCTTGGCCATGCACAGAGGTGGTTGTTCTCCTCCATCCAGTCATCTCATTCGCCATGCACTCAGGACCCTTGAAATACTGTTGCATATGCTAGAATCATGCAGGTCACTGTGAGGTGGTTACACAGCCTGAACTCTGCCCTGCACAGTTGTCACGCTAGTTCACTTTGCTTGTATGTTAGCTTGCTTTTAACTTCCGATTTTCAATGCATTCTGCTGCTTTACTGTTGTGCATGCTGTATTACTAACAGAGTTTCAAACCATCGCCCCAAGAAGTACATCCATGCCGAACTTAGTTCCTGGGCTCACTTTTGCCCCCTCGTTACAGCAGCCGCTGTATACTACTTGGCAAATTTGTCCATTGTCCTTCATACACTGGTTGAGCACAAGTCGGAGCACAGGCCATCCCCTTTAGATGGAATAAACATTCATCTACCTCGGTCAACTATTATTTCTAAGACCCCTGGAATAACGACCCTCTCGAAATGACCTTTCATTGAGGAACCATGAAAACAATTTAATTTAATAGGTGTTACAATAACTACCCCTCCAAAATAGCAACTCTTTTCCTGGGAACTATGAAAGGTCTTAGAATCAAGAGTTTATTACTGTACTTTATTTGTACCAGTCATTCGTTTCTCATTTCTGTACCTTCTTCCCTGCTTACTCACTGTGTGTGTGTCTGGTCTTGCACTTCCAGGCACACATCCAGTTACCGGGAAACAGAATCAACTCCCATACCCTTCGAAGGATGCGCTGACATTTGTCAGAGTTTGGTGTACTGGTTGGTGGCAAGTTGCACCACTCTCCTGATAGTCTACTTGGCAAGGAGAGGTAGAATATTTCCAAGGTTCCCAGGTTTGAGCAGATAAAAACGCTCTTAGGTTATTGTGAGCCTTGGATAGAGGTCTCGCCGTTCATCCAAATACCATCATGGTATGTGTGGAGGATGCTGTAAATCCAAGGAGGATGTCGAGTTCTACAGTGGTCACATCACTTGCTTAACTGTCCCTTGAGGAGGAGCATGGGGCTGTTTCCCCGAGCCATTATAGGCTTGAAAACAGTCAGTCAGGAGCCACGTAGGGTATACCCCACGGCACCAACACCAGGGAGGGGCATTTCCTCTCTGCGTGGACCACACCAGCTCCTCCCATTCCAGTGCTGCTTAAATCTGCTATTTACGTTACTGAAAACAGCTGTTCCTCTACCTTTGAACATCACAAGATCCTATAATATTTAATCACTCATTTTCTTTTAATTACGTCCTCTGTAGCATAATGTCACTGAAATATAACAGTTGTTAGCATTGCAACTGTGTCCATGCCCCGACACCAGGCTGTCAAAAGAAGGTGGGGAAAATCCTTGCTGCCCAATCCAGGTGCTCTGTGGAGCAAGGGTCTAACATTCCAAGGGTTTACCATGAAGAGAGGGAAGAGGCTACTTCACTGAGTCAGACATTGTGCGTACCTGCCACCTCATGGAGCCAAACTCCAACCGCACCTTCATCACCTTACCATCCCCAGAAGGCTGTCGCCACTGTTGCAGAAACTTCTGAAGCACCAGCCAATCGCTGCCTCACGGCCCCACATCATGCATGTGATCTGGAGGCTTGAAATCAACCCTTGACATTCTGTGGCATGTCTGCCTGGCGGAGAATTTGTGTAAGTTTGGCCTACCTACCTACCTTCAAATCTGCTCCTCTGCTTGTAGCATGGAAAATGATAAAAGTACAGGCTGCCCCAGCACCTTCTACCAAGTAAGGAATGAAGGGCAGACACCCCATTTTCGAAACAATGCTTCCTAGCTCCTAGAGGGAGCAAGGCGTCAACCCCTCTCAATCCAAATAGTTAGCATTGCCAACCACCACCAACCTTTGCTTGGCTAGAATAGGGTCCTCAGGGTGTTCTGATCTGGTTGTGTCACCCCATCACTGGTGGCATGAGGATTGCCGCAGGGCTGTGCTGACTAAATAGTCTGCTGTCTAAGAGAGAGCAACACCTAACCAGCCCTATCAAATAAGACTGTACAACAGGACGTGCAAGAGAAGTTTATATTGTAGCATACTGCAAGGAAGGCAGATAAAATCACCCCAGAGTCTGCAAGGTACAGTACGTCTTGGGGACATGGATTGCCAAAAAAATGTAGTGTGTGCACACAAGGGTGCAGGTGCCTCATTGCCTGCAGTGACCTACTTATAATTACACATCATATTACTTGTTAAAAATAGTATTTGAAGCAATTTTAAACAGTTATATAACAGCTTGGACAAACATTTGATGTGTGCCCGGTTATAGACTGTTTGGTTTGATCATTGTGGTTTTAGTGCTTTAGACCAAATGCACATGTCGTACGGATGTGCAGTGGAAAATATACGTAGCACATCCAGTAGGAGCAGTCAGGATTGCTCGTAACCTTAGTGAGGCGGCACGGTCAGTAGATAGTAAATGCGGGACCTGGCGCACCCCACTTTTTCCGGAAATTTCTGCCAAAAGTCGAATAAAAAAGTATCATTAACTATTTCTCGTTATTTTAACAAAAGTACGAGAAAAAATTAAAAACTCTAAATCTGAAATTCAATTTAAAAATCTATCAAAACTAAGAAAATTTAAGCTAAAATCAAGCAAATTTCTCGTTTTCTAGCTACATTTTCATGTTTCTAGTAATGACAATTATCAGTTTAAAAAACAAGCAATTTAAGCCCAAAATCAAGCAAATTTTCCAATATTTCACCAAATGGCCGTGCATAACTATTCATACTATAAAAACAAGCAATTTTTATCGAAAATCAAGCAATTTTACCCTAAAATCAAACAATTTTACAATAATAGGCATTCAGATTTGTCATTCTCAAAATCAAGCAAATTTAAGCTAAAAACAAGCGAATTTAAGCTAAAATCTAAAATCAGATGAAATATTAAAGATAATTGTTAGATTAAAAATAATAGAATATTTACATTTTCAAGAGAATTCTAAATCATGCATAGTTTTTCCATCTTTCATTTCTTTGAAACCATTACATGTTATATAAATTTGTTTCACATTTATTAATTTTAAAGCATTTTTATCAAGTATATTTACATTACGATCTGATACAGTAATTTTATATTTACCACCTAGAATACAATTAATTTTTTCCCCTAATTTATATCTGTATAATTGAAATTTGGTGGCTTTAGCAATTCCATTATTGTGTTTATTTAAAAGAAAAAAAATGTTTAATAATAAAAAAAAAGTTTCTAATTTATTTTAAATTTATTATTTTCAATTTAATTTTAATTTTAGTTATTTATATTTAAATAAAAATTTTTATTAACCATTTCTTTGCTTTTAAATAAACACAAAAATGGAATCGCTGCTCAACAATGAAATGGAAAATAATACCACATCCAAGCTATGTAAAAAGTGTGGTGAAGTATTAAACATAGAAAATTTTTGCTACCATAAAACAAATAAGGATAGACTTTATAACAACTGTAAAAAAAATGTGTAATTGAAAGCACCAAAAATAAGTTTGTGTTAAAAAGGGAGAAAGTATTGTGTGAATGTGGAAAATATTTTTGTGTTGGATCTCTCAAAGAGTTACATAAGAATACAAAGTCACACAATGTGTTAGTAGATATTGTAAATGAAATTCAACATGACAATTACCCAACAAAAACATGTAGAGTATGTAATGAGAAAAAATATATAAAATTATTTTCAGTCCATACAAGAAATAATGGCAAACTTAGAACAACAATATGTAACAATTGTATTAGTGAATATAATGTGTCGTCTTAACAAGAAATTTACTGAACTTAAAGAGAAGGGACACCTTCAAAAACACAACCAAATGTAATATGTTATACAGTTAAAACTATTTCACTTATTATCAATAATTTAAACATTTTATAGATTTCATTTTCCAATAAATTTACCATTTTTATAACTCGTCATTGTCTATATAAAAATTTAAAAGCTTTATAAATAAACAATCAAAAATGTCGGCAAACAATCTTGCAGTTGGGTGAGAAGACAGTGAGAGAATTAAGAATTATAGGTAGAGATTTAAAAAATAGATATTGGCATATTCTGAGGGAAGATGATTTAATTAAATGTTGGTATATTCTATTATACCATTTACTATAAACGAGCAAAGAAAAAGCAACTGTGAATTTACTTTTTTCATGTCAATATCAAAGAACTATTTTCAAGACATAAAAACTAATTTAAAGAAATATTTCCATTCTCTAATAATGTATTTGTACACCCTGTAAATAAATGTAAGCGGGTAACAGAATGGATAACAAAGAACAATTTTACAAATTTACCTTTATTAGATGTTAATATCAACTAATTATGTAAGCAAGATAGAAAAGAATTTGAAGAAATATTCCCCTAATCTACTAATGTATTCGTAAGCAAAAGAAATATAACAACCAAAAAAATTATATAGTTAATAAAGCTTTTCAAGGTAGGATATCAACACATAACATTGAAAATAATTTTAATTTAGTAAAGCCAGATCATTTTTTAAATTCAGTGATAAATGATGTTTTTGAAATAATTCACAATATTCTTAGAACATTTAGAGGGCTGAAAACTAGCATATAATTATATACTAATTTTCGTGAACAGGAAATTATAAAGATATACAAAATTATAAAACAGGAAATACTTACACAATTATCTGAATTTCAAAGAGGAGGCTCAGGATGGACTTTAGCTAGAGTATTTGGAATACAATTAGCTATAAATAAGTATAATCCATTAAATGGAGCATCATATATTGAATTACCAGAAGATATTAAGAATAAGAAAGCATGCATAAAAGTAAAAATGATGATCAAAAATTGTTTTCTTTGGGCAATAAAGTCTGCATTGTTTCTAGCAGAAAAAGATCCACAAAGAGTAACTAAATATAAAAATGTAGGTCTTAATATTGATAAAATAATAGATAACTATGAATATCCAATTTCAGTTGATGATATACCAAAAATTGAAAATCAAATTGATACATCTATATATGTATACCAAATTTCAAAAGTAGTACTATATTTAATGAGAATCTTGCGGCCATACATATGAATAAAACAAGTGTAAAATTTAATAAGCCTATTTATGTTGGCATGCCAATTTTAGACTTATCAAAACAATTTATGTATGATGTCCATTATAAAGTAATGAAACCAAAATATGGTGATAACATTGGATTATGCTCTCAAGATACCGATTCCTACATTTATAACATAAAAGCAGAAGATTTTTATGAAGATATGAAGTCGATGATAGAAAAATTTGATACAAGTGATTATTTAAATGATATTATCTATAACATGCCACAAATAAATAAGAAAGTTATAGGTAAGATGAAAGACGAATGTAAAGGGAAAATAATGAAAGAATATGTTGGTTTAAAAGAAAAAATGTATATAGAGTTGACAATAAAGAAAATAAAACATCAAAAGGTGTAGAGAAGTGTGCTGTTAACAAGAGAATTACATTTGAGGACTATAAGAATTGTTTATTTAAAGAGAAAATAGAATATAGAACAATGAATTTAATGGTTGAAAATATTGAAATTCATACAGTAGAAGTTAATAAAATTGTATTAAGTCCTTATGATGACAAAAGGAGTATACCGGAAAATAAAATATATACATTACCATGTGAGTATCAAAATGTATAATTTTTATATTATTACATTTCTATATTATATTTTTATCACCTTTAATTTCCAAAACAATATCAATTACAGATCCATCAAAATCAATCCGTTTACCATGTTCATCCCTAATTTTTATAACACTGTGATTAAACCACTCATTATCTATTCTATAAGAAATGGATATGGGTTTGCATAACTAACAGAATCTCTGAAGCCAAACGTAGGTTTTGGTGGAAAACTAGTAATAATATCAGTTTCTAAATTATTAGATTCGTCATATTTTATAAACATTCCATAGGCTAAATTACAATGAACATGTATTGTTTTAATGAATTAAAATTAGGTAGCTTAGTACCTACAACAACTCTGTCTTTTTCAATAAGCATATATCGCTCAAAACCAACATATTGGATAATCGGTCATCAAATTTAATATCAAACTTATATTTAACCACAACTCTACTTTTCACATTGTCTAATGTCAGTTCAATGTTATTTGTTAAAAATTGGTCAATCTAATTTATAGTTTCCTTTAAAGATTCAATATCGTATTGTCCTTTAAGAATAGTACAACTTCATTTTTGTCAATGACAGCACTCATTTTTTCAATTGTCGTTTTAGTATTGTTGTCTATATTTGGAGTCAAGAATTTCACATGAAAACTAATCAAAGCAATTGATTTGGTTTCATGAATTATATCATAGTAAGCCTCTTCCTTAGAATGGAACTATTATTTGCTAACTTAAACACTTTATTATCCATTTATTACAAAAATTATCATATTAAATAGAAAAAGTTAATTGGGGTGTTGGTATTTTAATTTCCAAAGAAAATTCTAATTATTAAAATAATGGTGAATTATTGCCTGATAACATAAGAGGCATAATTGTTGGGCCTAGTAATGGAGTAAAAACCAACTTGATGATTAATTTTATTAATTAGCCAGGTTGGCTAAATTTTAATAAATCGTATATTTGCTCGAAAAATTTAAACCAACATAAATATCTTGAGTGACGAAAAGACTTTGATGCAGTATCCAAAGAGTTTAATGAAAAGATGGCTTATTTTTTAAATAGCAATTATGAAATGATTCCACTAGATCAGTGTGACGATGTCATTTTAGAAAAACAGTATGTCATCCGCAAATATTTTGCTATGGAAAGACATAAAAATATTGATGTTTTTTTTTTTGGCACAAGCATATTCAAAAGTACCTAAACAATTAGTTAGGGATAATGCTAACTTTTTATGCGTATTTTGCCAAGTCACATTCATAGTGATTTGTGCAAAATGTTGGGACAAAGATTTCGCTTTCATCACAATAGATTTGAGCAGAAAAATGAACAGTGATAAGTATAGAGACCAAATCCAGCATTTTATAATTTAACTCTGTCTAGTTTTTCTTGTTCACGAGAATTCTTTATCTACTTCCTGAAGAAGCATTTCAGCGCACTCTCGTTGCAACAGGAAAAACTTATCTGCACAGTTATCCGTGACAGAACTTAAGTGGACTCTTGCGGCAACAGGAAGCAGCATATCACAACTATGTCGCTATTTACTCAGTGCGGCTAACGCTCTGTGCGACTCTCGATAACGAGCTTCCAGCTCGCTGCAACTCACCACAAGAGGCTTTATAATCATTGCCTCGCTCGTCTTGTCGCCATGGTTCAGTGGCAAGGCGTTTGATTTCTAATGGGCAGGTCATGGGTTAGATCCCCGGTCTGAGCAGATAATTTAGTAGTGTGAATATGAGGAGCCCATATAACCCTTGCTCTTGGTCATACAGAAATTTATAAGTATTGATGCAAATAAAAATGATACAATCAAGCTTCAGTAAAAAAAATTCTCTCCATACTACACTTGTAGTATAACATATTTATAAACTGAAGTGTTCTCATATAGTGAATGGTGCCTCACCATATGAGAAGGGATACCATAGTAAATTAAATAAATAAATAATTTAAAAAAACCCTCACTTCTCCACTAAAAAAAAATGGCCGGCCGGTGGTGAAGTGAGGGGTTTCTCCAAATTGAGTTTTGATGAGGCTAATTAAGGCTGGAAAAATTAGGTCACTGGCAAGGTATTAACTTACCCTTAAACCTAAAACATAAGGTCCCTGGCGCGGCATTAAGTTGCTCATAAATCTTTTCGAATTTTTTTTAAATAAAACGTCCACCATAGGTGAAATGTGCATTGAATGAACGTTGAACCCGTTTTATGTATGTTAAGCGATGTTGTGTTTGAAATGAATAGCCGTCATGATCATGATCCTGCACGACTGTGATCCTTACAGAAAAATATTTAAATTCATAAAACATCTGTTGTATTATACCAAGAGTTATGTGAAGTATCAAAACCTAACCATTTTACATTAATTTTATTAGCATTTTTCAACCAAATATTCAGCAGGATAGTCTGTTTTCATAATTTTGTATTCATAAAACTACCCTTTATTTCTTTTCCGTTGGTATCTTCTAGTTTGTAAGTTTGTCACATCATTATTTAAAACCTCATAAAATGGTAAATAATTCTGTTGTCCAATTAGCTGTATAACTCTTTTCAAAGATTCGTTTACTTTTGCTTACACTGACAATATCGCCAACTTTGTATTTTGGTTTAGTAATCATGTCTACAAAATTTGTTTGCATTAAATTTTTTTCATTGGTCTTATTAACTTCCAATTGGTTTCATACCAATGGTTCTATGTTTGTTATTGTTGTATTCTTTAAATAAATCATCTAAAAAAAGTTACCCATTTATAATTGCCATTTAAAGCAAATTTCTTCCATATTTTTTTCTCCATTGTATGATTATATCTTTCTACAACACTGGCTTTAAGTTCACTGACTGTAGAATAATGAGTGATGTTATATTTATGCATAAGTTCATTAAATATTTTATTATAAAATTCAGACCTATTATCGCTTTGAATATTACACTGTTTTCTTTTAACTAATATAGATTCTAAGGCAATTGCTACATTCTTGGCTGATTTATCTTTAATTGGTATAGCAAATGCATATTGAGAAAACAATAATTGTCATAATATATTTATATCCATTGTTTATATGTGATATGCCTTTTTAATTTACAGCATCCATCTCGACAGTCTGTCGAGGAGAGCTGGCGAGGTAAGACATTGTCACGTGCGCACTACAACTTTTGTTCGCTGATTTAGGTTTCCATAGTCCATGTAGTTTACCAGTTATTGACAGCGTGTTTGTAAGTACGCACGGGTGAGACGGACACATAGAACCCACAACATCCCTGAGAAACTGAGTCTCAATAGTGCGGTGATTGGGAAGCACCGCTGGCGCCCAAATTACCAATAAGTATTTGTGTCATTGTTTGTATCGTGTCTCACCCGACGGCATCAACTTTTAGGAACATACAGTTTTAACCTTTTAAAGCACTTGACCCTGAAATAAAATTAAAGACATAGTTTACACTTAAAATAAATATCTCGTTACGTATAAGTCGAGTTTATGGTCTCCCTGTGCATATGCATGCCCACGTGTCACGTGAGTGGTGAGCGCCGTCATGGTCTTAACACTGCTGGCTGTTAGCCGGTGTCAATATATAAATTGTAAATATTATAAATGGATCAATTTATAAAACTTTTAGAAGATTGGGCTTTTGGATATGAAATTATAATAACGA
The DNA here is from genome assembly GCA_029891345.1 of Dryococelus australis. Lineage (NCBI taxonomy): Eukaryota > Metazoa > Arthropoda > Insecta > Phasmatodea > Phasmatidae > Dryococelus > Dryococelus australis. Next base: position 7,663,662 of record CM056994.1, read on the forward strand.
TGCAACTTCCATTGATAAAGAATTGGACATCGTTAATTTCAAAGTTGTTTTAAAAATCAATAAAAATTATTTAAGATCAGATAAATTTTCTAATTTTAAAGAGGATGTTTGTGCTTTGAATTGTTGCAAAGGGTGGGATTATGTAATCAGTAATGATTATGGTTCTTTATTTTTAGACTTTAAAAAGTTTTATTGGTGTTTTAGCTTAGTTTGCTCGATTTTTGCTTAAATTTGCTTGTTTTTGAGAATGAAAAATCTGAACGCCTATTTTGGAAAAATGGTATATTTGTTTGATTTTGAGGTAAAATTGCTTTATTTTCGATGAAAATTTCTTGTTTTTATAGTATGAAAAGTTCTGCACTGCCATTTTGTGAAATATTGGACAATTTGCTTGATTTTCTATGAAAATTGCTTGTTTTTTGCACTGAATATTGTAGTTACTAGAAACACAAAAAATTAGGTTGAAAGTGAGATATTTAATTAATTTTAGCTTAAATTCCCTTGATTTTAATCGTTTTTTGATCAAATTTCAGATTTTGAGTTTTTAATTTTTTCTTGCACTTTTGTTAAAAATAACAGGAAATAGTTAATGTTACTTTTTGTCTTGTACACTTGGCGAAAAGTGCCAGCAATATGACAGGCGATTCTGCATGGTGTTCGAGGATGAAGTATGTAACTCATGAACCACTCAACCAATTATGACAAAACAAAGTGTATTACTTCAGATATTCAATCAAGAACTCATATATATATATATATATATTTGAATTAAATTGTTATTAATGACAAATTACGTATTACAATTAATTAAATTGTATGTTATAAATGAAATGATCTAATATGAATTGAACAGAAGCCTGTAAATAAAAGTATACAATTTACTATGACAAATGAGAAATAAAAAAAAGAATTCTCATGTCTATCAATGGATGTCCATTCATTATTTATTAAAGCAATATATTTCACCATTGTGGGTGTGTCACAGAAGGCCTTCTTGGTTCAGGGGTTGATAGCTGGTATATATGCATCTTCATATATATATATATATATATATATATATATATATATATATATATATATATATATATATATATATATATATATATATATATATATATATATATATATATATATGACATATATATATATATGACATCTTCATATATGTGTGTGTGTGCGTGTGTGTGCGTGTGTGTGTGTGTGTGTGTGTGTAGCGCTGTGTATATACATATATGTTTAAAATAAAATATTATTGTAACGACACATTAAATGAACGCCATGAAATAAATAATTAAAACACGAATGCCACAGATTATGAATAAATAAATCGAATTTAACAACATTATAGATTAAATATTAGATAGGAACGTAAAATGTAAACAATATAAAGTCTATTATAAAGTACAAAATTATAAGACAACAACTATAAAGTCAAGCTTAATAATCCCATTAATTACAAAACACCAAAGAAACGGTTGAGAATGAGAAACAATTAAGCATTAGAACATTTGAATTCAAAATATTCCCGCCAAGAATTCTACGAATAAGAACCAAACACAAAAAAATTACTATGCTGTTTTTGATTTTGCCATGTTCCAAACTGATAATTATAAAAAAGAAGTACCTAAGTGCATTGTTTTTAACTTTTCAAAGAAATTTTCAAGTATTCCTCATTTAATTTGCACACCTCAACTTGGCGAACCTCTGGACACAGGCTCAGTTGGTCGATATATAAAAGAGGGTCTGCATGTTTGTAAACTTTAATGTGTACCGGGCTATAACATGTATGCACGGTCAAAGTGATTTTGATAGCGCTAAACCATACACACTTGGCTGTTTACTACTAGCAACTCTCGCCGGATGAGTCGGCTGGCAACTGGGAACGAAGTTTCCTACTACGGCAACTTGCTTATTCGGGACGCAGGCTAACTTAGTAGTCTCTGTCTTACCAGGGATTGCTTCGGTCGGTGGTAGTGGAGCTGATGTTGGCTGGCTGGATGCGACGAAGCTGGTGGAGGCTTGTTGGGCTCTGGTACTGTGTCGACCAACACAGTACCGTCGGTTCCACTCTGCCGACTCCTGGCTCCAGAACCTGGGGGCGGCACTCGTCAATTCCCCCACCCCTTCTCCGTTGCGATGAAGAGACTCATTGGTCGAATATGGTGGAGTAGGGAATGAAGATGTTCTCCCTTATCTAGAAAATCTCTGAGTGTAGAATGTAGAAAAAGAATTTTATTTTTTAATTCTTGTTAGAGGGACCCTTAACTCTGCGCTGCTTGACCGCTGTAATTGCATTCTTTCTGTGTTCTGGGGTCCGTCTGGAAGCACGTGGCATGGCGGCACGAAGCCGAGCGCCAGGCAGAGGGTAGCTACCCCCACCCCAACATCGCACGAGAGTGACATCATGAGGTGACGTTACCCCTCCCACCTCATTACGTGTAATAAATACAGTTTGTTCCATTCCCGATGAGTATCTGTTATATAGAGATATTTCCCTCAACCACTAGGTACATTTCTACTGTATGTTGTCAACCGAGACCAGTTTTTGATATACCAGTATGAACCTTAGAGTAGGACTGCAGAGTCCCTTCAGGAATCCATACGTCTGATACATACACCATTTGATGGCCACCCATTCTAGACCGCTCAGGATAGAACGGTAGAGTCCTGACCACTGGAAACTCATCCAGCAGGGGCGAGACAGGCTCCTTAAGTTGTATCCTACCACAGCACTTATGGTGCCGGCCAGGATATTTGCTCGAGATCGACTGCCTACTTCTGTTGCGACTTACACCCAACACCCAACAGTAGTAGGAAAGCGGCACACATGGTTTATCGCTCTAGGTCTTTTGGTAGAATGCAAGGCTCAAAGAGGAAGGAGCAGAAGGTGGCTTGTATCGCCGCCAAGCAAGAGTGTGTATTACACCCGCCTACTCTTAATAGGCAAACCGAGCGGGACAGAACATCACTCTCGCCCATCTCCTGGAGAAACCTTCCTCTCCAGTATTTGAATATATTTTCTTCCCTGTGCACTCTCACATCCTCAAGGAATATCATCCAGTAGTACAAGGTCTGATTCAGGGTACTGAAGTAAGTTACGGAGCAGCCAACCCCAGGTTCTGGAGCCAGGAGTCGGCAGAGTGGAACCAACGGTGCTGTGTTGGTCGACACAGTACCAGAGCCCAACAAGCCTCCACCAGCTTCGTCGGTTCCAACCAGCTAGCATCAGCTCCTATACCACTGACCGAAGCAATCCCTGTCAAGACAGGTACTGCAAAGTCAGCCAGTGTCCCGAATAATCGAGTTGCTGTAGTGGGAAATTTTGTTCCCAGCAGCCAATCGACTCATCCAGTGAGAGTCGCTAGTAGTAAACGTAACTAAAACATAACAGTTGTAAACAGCCAAGCGTGTATGGTCTAATGCTATCAATACCACTTTGACCGTGCCTACAGATTATAGCCCGGCACGCGTCACACCTCACAAAAACTTCGTAATATTCATACAAAATGCAAAGAAGTACATATGGATTATACATAAAGGAAAGCATAGCAATTAGAAGTCATCAACAGTACCAATACAAAATGTAAAATTCAACGTGTTTGTAACAAAAAAAAATTTCCAATATCGCAGGCAAACACTAAAGAACAAAAAAATTAATTCTATGGATAAATTTGGTGATTGCAAGTAGCATATACATTTCTTTTCCCCTTCCTTCTTTCTGCCAGCACCACACAATTTATTACATTTTCAAAAACTTACAAATTCAGGGTAAGAGAATTTTAACCCTTTATTTTAGTTCTATTTTAGAAGCTATGTATAAATTTTATGTTTTGCTTATCACTGACCTTGGTTTCCTCGTCTTTCTCTGTTATTGTGAAAGGAATGGCAAAGTACACTGTGACTTAACCAACAGTGGAGAACATAACATACTGAGATCTTTATCCTAGAACCTCGTGGCCTGAAAGCAGGCTTCAAACTTGTCCCAGATAATGGTGTGGCTGGGTTGTGCGGTCTTGCAGGGGACAGCAACAAGGTGGTGTCAGTGGCTCTGGGGCATGCGTGGGGCATGCTGACGGACTGCGAGCGGCAGGCATACTACGATTTGCAAGAGTTGTACAAGCAGGAGCATCAGGCACGCTACCCAGGATATGTATACTGCCCTGCCCATGCCCGGCAACAGAAGGCCCTGCGCCGTCGCACCTGATACACACACCTGTGCTCCACTGTAAGTGTATTGTGTATACCACATGTCAGTGAGTTGTTATTCCACTACAAATATTAGCAGTATTTGCTTCCCAGAGGTGTGCAGTGTATGTGAATATTTGGTGAAGTAATTACTACCAGATCCTAACTTCTGTCTCAATCTTCAGAAGTGTTCCATGGGGCCATATTTGATACACATATTGGTGGATTCTATCATAATACTCATGATTTGTATGGTGTAGTCTTTCAGTTTCTCTCAATGTGCGAAATACAGTGCAAACATTTGCGTGAATCATTTTTGCTCATTAGGTATGTTTGTGTGATGAAACAATAAATATTTTATACTGTGTAACATTTTGTATCTTTATTCTGAATGTTTACTTGACCTTTTTGTGGCTTCTCAAGACCAGTTGCCTCTTCTTGTTGGATCAGAGCATTTGCAAGCCTTTCTAACTGTTTAAGTTTGATTTTATAACCTTGCAAAATCAGTGTATCATACGGCAATACTACAGCTTGTGTACCATATCAACATTCTGCTCTTAAACTACAGGTTTTCAGGTACTTTACATGTTATATGAACAATAATCACATTAACATATCTTTATTCCCAACTACACTTTTTCAATATTTCTTGTAATAAAAAAAATATTAAAATTTTTGAAAGTATAGTAATCCCTCGCAAACCGCGGGGGATAAGTTATTTAAAAACCACTGTAGGAAAATGCAAGCTTTTATAGGGGGAAAAGAGTTTAGGTTAAGGCGGCCAACTATTTAGAGTTTCATTACTAGAAAATTGGATGTATTACACACAAAATAGTTACTAAATACAATGTTGGGGATGCCTTATATTTGAAGCAAAACACAGCACTTAATTTATTGATAATAGGTATTAAGATACATTGTCAGAATTAAATCACTCGTGTGCTGCGGCTAGCAGCGAAAACATTGCTGTGTGCACATAACTTTGCGAGCACCTAGATCCTCTACAGCACGGCTAGGCACGGCGGCTTGCTGCTGTCGCTTGGGCCCAGATCCTCAGGTTGGGCTGTGAAGTAGGTGGTGATGCTCATGTCAGGGCCACCCGAGTGCCGCTCAGCTGTTGCTCATGCCGGTGCTGATAGGCATGGCTGGCGCACTGCATGGTCGGTTCACACTTTGGTAGGATTGGTGGTTAGCAGGAGGGAGTCTTTGGTGGGTATGGGAGGCCTTGCGTATTTGGCACCTCCCTCCCACAGCTGTCGGTCTGTCACTACAAGATTACTCTGGTGAGTGGCCTGCCACCGCCACTGCCGTCGTTACAGGGCCAGTTCACTTCGTAACAGCGGCCCGGTGTTGGGAAAACATTCCGATAGATGCAATTCACGTCTATGTGTTGAATGTCTACTAAATTTAGGTGGCGTGTTGGCCTCTGCACTTGCACGATAAGGCTTGGCAATGTTTTACGGGAATACAAAAATTAAGTGCGTTGCGTTGACACGTGCCCGGTTAAAGTCTACTTGGCACAATCACCTAGGATTTGTACGCTAGACCAATTGCATGGTTTTATACAGGTTTGTCAGTGGCTGCCGAGAGGTGTTTGCTACTGACTTACCCAGATGGCCTCCGTGATGCTGATGAAGTTGAGGTTTCGACCCTTGTTCTCAACTTACTCTTGGTTGGTGTGAATATGCGGTGGAAAATATACAAACACCACGGGAGCAGTCGCGACTGCTTGACACCTGAGTGTGGCGGCGCAGTCCCGTTGCACCTGCCTTTCCTGCGTAGGAGGGGGAAGTGCAGGCCACTGTTTGGCAGCAAGAAACACTAGGTTTTACGCCTTTTGCCGTGCCTTACCTTGAAAGGCATAGTGTGTCGCTTCTTAAACAACACACGTAGTGTACCTTGACGAGAAACAATTTAACAGTGTCATTCCAGTAGCTGCTACCTGGCACCAGCTTGGTAAAAGTCTCCACTAAACCCCCACGCTTGGCGGGCTGATCAGAGACTGGGAGCTGTTTGGACAACCAATGCCTCTACTAGATCTGATTTCAGACAAGGTTGAACTGCAAGACACAGGCTATGGTCACTTCAGCACTATCACTGCTCGTAGCAAGGGAATAACCTGGACTTGCTGCCCCTCCTTGGATGAAGGTATTCCTAGTGGTCGTGGCTCCTGTGTTCCTCCCCTCCAGCACTATCAGTGCTCGTAGCAAGGGAATAACCTGGACTTGCTGCCCCTCCTTGGATGAAGGTATTCCTAGTGGTTGTGGCTCCTGTGTTCCTCCCCTCCAGCACTATCAGTGCTCGTAGTAAGGGAATAACCTGGACTTGCTGCCTCTCCTTGGATGAAGGTATTCCTAGTGGTCGTGGCTCCTGTGTTCCTCCCCTCCAGCACTACCAGTGCTCGTAGCAAGGGAATAAACTGGACTTGCTGTCCCTCCTTGGGTGAAGATATTCCTAGTGGTCGTGGCTCCTGTGTTCCTCCCCTCCAGTACTACCAGTGCTCGTAGCAAGGGAATAACCTGGACTTGCTGACCCTCCTTGGATGAAGGTATTCCTAGTGGTCGTGGCTCCTGTGTTCCTCCCCTCCAGTACTACCAGTGCTCGTAGCAAGGGAATAACCTGGACTTGCTGCCCCTCCTTGGATGAAGGTATTCCTAGTGGTCGTGGCTCCTGTGTTCCTCCCCTCCAGCACTATCAGTGCTCGTATCAAGGGAATAACCTATACTTGCTGCCCCTCCTTGGATGAAGGTATTCCTAGTGGTCGTGGCTCCTGTGTTCCTCCCCTCCAGTACTACCAGTGCTCGTAGCAAGGGAATAACCTGGACTTGCTGCCCCTCCTTGGATGAAGGTATTCCTAGTGGTTGTGGCTCCTGTGTTCCTCCCCTCCAGTAATATCAGTGCTTTGGGAAGATACAGGCGGCTGTCTAATGGGTGTGATAATTCGGTTTAGGAAAATACTATATTCGTGTCTGCAGTGCACAACATGAATTGTTCCTAGCGGGCGAAATAGAAAGATTCTCTGTAAATGAAAAACCGTAAGGATAGAGAACAAAATTATGTTTATTGAAAAATCAATAAACACATGACACGTGTTACCTCCTACCGAACAGTAGAGTGCTGAAGGTTACCTTTGTTAGCCAGTTGGAGGCAACGTGGTCCTAGGTTGAAAAGGGAAATATTATTCTACACGTGAAAAGTACCTTACTACTAAACTGTACTAAAGAAAGCCGGTGTCTATAAGAGACAAAGTGAAGTTAACAAGTTTGCTGTTTGTTGGATGACTGATCGTCGTTGGAAGTAGCCACTTTCGGTGTACTTAAGACTTGGAAGAGCTCTGTAGGTCCCAGCACTGAACAGTACTCAAGATGTCGTGAGAGAAGAAACAAGAATGACTGCTGGAGCCCCTCTGCGCACAGACTTATATAGTGCTCAAATCTAAGCTGCTGCAGTGGGGTGCGGGGAAGGCGTGACGTCCTGCCCTGGGCATCAAAGTTGGAAATCTCTGGTCAGCAGTAGTCAGCGATACTGCTTCGTTCATCTTCGGTAGCGCTCGGCCTTGCCCGGTGGCGGGTGGCTTGTAGGCTCTCAATGTGACAGGAGGTGGCGTGCCTGCTGGTTGCGTAACCTTGTGGCCACTGGCTCGGCCGCTCTGCAGAATCGCGGTGGCCGAGAACTCATGTTCAAAGTGTTGCGTGCACAACTCTCTCATGGGTAGTTGATGTAGACACCTATTACGTAGGTTGAAATAACGGTATACTTCACATAAACAGCAATGAGTTGTAATTGTAGTTGATTCGTAGTAGGAGTGACACGCGTCAGCTGCTTTCTTGAAATATTAATTATCCTGAATTTTTCATCAAAAACTTCTTACTTGGCCTATACACGCACACTGCCTTACTCATGTAAATATGGTAACATAATAACACGTTTTGTTTTCGCACACTTACCTTTATTCGCTTTACACATATTATTGTTTTTGCAAGAAAAAAAAATTGTTCATCATAAAACATTAGCACCTTACCTAGGCATCGGCGCACATAAACTTAAAAAAAAAAAAATCATTTTTAAGGGGGTAAGGGGGAATATCAGATATGTCCCTCAATTCCCTGCACCTTCATGGTGCCGCTGAAGACAGGGACAGACTATGATGATGATATGTCCCCCAATTCCCTGCACCTTCATGGTGCCGCTGAAGACAGGGACAGACTATGATGATGGTATGTCCCCCAATTCTCTGCACCTTCATGGTGCCGCTGAAGACAGGGACAGACTATGATGATGATATGTCCCCCAATTCCCTGCACCTTCATGGTGCCGCTGAAGACAGGGACAGACTATGATGATATGTCCCCCAATTCTCTGCACCTTCATGGTGTCGCTGAAGACAGGGACAGACTATGATGATGATATGTCCCCCAATTCCCTGCACCTTCATGGTGCCGCTGAAGACAGGGACAGACTATGATGATGGTATGTCCCCCAATTCCCTGCACCTTCATGGTGCCGCTGAAGACCGGGACAGACTATGATGATGGTATGTCCCCCAATTCCCTGCACCTTCATGGTGCCGCTGAAGACAGGGACAGACTATGATGATGATATGTCCCCCAATTCTCTGCACCTTCATGGTGCCGCTGAAGACAGGGACAGACTATGATGATGGTATGTCCCCCAATTCCCTGCACCTTCATGGTATCGCTGAAGACAGGGACAGACTATGATGATGATATGTCCCCCAATTCCGTGCACCTTCATGGTGCCGCTGAAGACAGGGACAGACTATGATGATGGTATGTCCCCCAATTCCCTGCACCTTCATGGTGTCGCTGAAGACCGGGACAGACTATGATGATGGTATGTCCCCCAATTCCCTGCACCTTCATGGTGCCGCTGAAGACAGGGACAGACTATGATGATGATATGTCCCCCAATTCTCTGCACCTTCATGGTGCCGCTGAAGACAGGGACAGACTATGATGATAGTATGTCCCCCAATTCTCTGCACCTTCATGGTGCCGCTGAAGACAGGGACAGACTATGATGATGGTATGTCCCCCAATTCTCTGCACCTTCATGGTGCCGCTGAAGACAGGGACAGACTATGATGATGGTATGTCCCCCAATTCTCTGCACCTTCATGGTGCCGCTGAAGACAGGGACAGACTATGATGATGATATGTCCCCCAATTCCCTGCACCTTCATGGTGCCACTGAAGACAGGGACAGACTATGATGATGAAATGTCACTTTTTAGAATTTTAGATTCACGTAATTCATGGTTATATTAATTTTAAGATGTAAAATTAATTTTCTTTTTCACATATAAATTTGTTATGTATGCATGTTGCCATGAATTAGTAACATAATGGTGACATAATTTCTACTGTGAACAGATTGTTATGTTTGTAATGTGCGACTGTTTTTACAGAAAAAGAGGAGGTATGATGGAAGGAAAAAATGACAGAATGACAAGGAAGGTAAGGCAGAGGCGGCGGCACGTGACTAGAACATAGAATTCTCACTGACCCAGCCTGCAACTCCCCCACCTAAAACACCACAGTCCCCTTCTGGCATGAAGTAATTTATTGCTTCACACAGCTTGGGACAACAAATGTCTCAGTCTATGATGGCAGCTTGAGAAATGCACGACCACTAACATCATTAAAGGGGCTAGTTTTCCATAGAGTGAAAACTGTGGGTAATAGAAACTTGTACAGCGGTTGGAGGAAAGGTCTACAAAAACAAATCTGTGCATAACTGAAACTGCGTTTCAGATACCGAGGTTGACGAGGGATTACTGTAGCATAAATGGTGAATTACAGTAGGGTGCTGCCTGTCCACATGGGAACACCAACCCCTCGCGTCCCGTGGCTAGCTGCATTTTTCAGAACAACACATTTGTTTTCCCACTCCTCCAGCAATGCTGGTGAGAGATTCTCCCTGCCTGCTAGTCAAGAAGTTGTAAAGAAAATGGTGGGGGCAGTTAGTCAAGATCATGTCTCCTGTTAAAGAATGGCTCTAGTAATGAATGTAGAGTTGCCAAAAGTTTCTCCTCTATAAAAGTACTCATCAGTGATACTGGCTGTAAGAACACAACATTCAGTAAAACTATGCAACAGAACTGAAGTGACAAAAATATTATATGTTTGCTGTAAGTAAGGGTGTTGAATGGAGGTTCCTGTAAATGATACTTGGATATTCCACTGTAATTTAATTTTTTCACAGGTCATATATAGATTATATAAATTGACGCATGCCGCTCAGCCTACTAATTAACAACGATTACGACAATGCTAATTGTTCCTATTTCCACTGCTACAGAAGGGGGGAGAGAATTTCCCCATGAATTTTTGGCCGCCTACTCTACCAGACAACAGGAACTTATGAGTGGATTTTCCTCACCTGAAGGTTACGCAACTTGGCAGGCACACCACATCCCCTTCCCTGCGCTGAGAGCCTACAAACCGCCTGCGTCTGGGCAAGGACGAACACCGCAGAGGAGGCACGAAGCAGAAACGCTAACCAGAGTTTTGTACTCCCACACCAACCAGGGCAGGATATTCGCCCTCCCCGCAGCCCGCGCCAGCAGCCTACAAGTTTCACCTACATAAGTCCAGACGCTGCCGGGCTCATGCAGTCGTTCTTTCGCAAACTTTCTCGTGAGATCCTAAAGCACTAATTCAGTGCTGGGACCTCCAGGAACTTCGTAACCTTCGAGTACGCCCCCAGTGGCTACTCACCATGCGTCGATATCCATTGAACACGTACACACATATTTAACTTCACTTTGTCTCTTCCAGACACCCTTTTTCGTAGCCAGTTTAACTTTTAATAATTTTGCATTTGTCTAGCACCAGTTACTCCCCATTTTTACTAGAACCAGGTCGCCTACACCTGGAACCACAGTTACCTTCAGCTCTCCACAGTCTAATAGGAGGTAGCACAGGTCACACATTTATTGAGTCTCCAATAAACACCCATTGTTCACTACCCTTATGCTTTTCATTTACAGGGTACTTGTTTGTCTTGATGGTCAGGTACAGAGTACAACGTGCACCACCAACAGGAACCCAGAGTATTGACATCCACATTAGATGGCTACCTGTTTCTTCCCAACCCCCGAGCACTAAGTCAGTGCTGGTGAGGAGAAACAGCAATGCCCCAACCACTAGGAACACCTTCGTACAAGGAGAAGTTACAAGCTCATGTTATCTCTCACTTTGAGCACTAAGTTAGAGCTGAAGTGACCTTAGCCTGGGGTTTGCCACCCAACCCGGTGCAAATGCACAACCAGTAGAGGCTTGGTGGCCACACGGCTCCACGTCCCTGATCAGCCCGCATACTGTGGGGATCAGTGGGGACTCCTATCGAGCTCGTGCCGGCAATTCACTATTGGGCTACACTTTTATTACAGTTCCTGTTTAAGTGCACTGAGTAGGTTGTCAGACCAGTGTGCCCTCTGCCTTACAAGGTAAGGAGTGGCAAGAAGCGTAGAGAGTAATATCTGGCTCACGCTGCTATCAAACAGTGGATAGTACTACCACATCCTGCGCAGGACAAGCAGGCGGAGCGGGACAGCACCGCCCAACTTAGACACCAAGTAGTCATGCCTGCTTCGGTAACACAAATCTTCTTGTCACCTTGTATTCACATTCACCCTGTGGTAAGAGGGTTGCTCAACCAAATAGAGACAAGATACGTCTGGGTAAACCCAAATTTCTGGAGCAGTGAAACCTATGACTGGAATCGCCACTTCGGAGTAGACCAAGCTTGCCGCTTTTGGATGAAACCCTTATCAATCACAACACTCAAAACAACAATATAAGCAAGCAATAGCCAACACCCCTCGCTCTGTACCGTAGAACCACCAGAGTTAACCACCCCGCTGTTGGTCTAGTGGAAAAATCCTCAACATACATGTCGGTCAGACTTAATCAGGCATGCGTCAAGAGATTTTCTGGCGCCCAATGTGGAGCTTGAGACAAGTAGCTGTGCACAGTGAACAACACAAACTAGACCAACCATACCCTGAGAGATAAGGGTCGAAACCAAGCAATCAAGTGGACTTTGGGGAGCAAACAAACATCCCGTGGCGCCCTTAAACCCAAAAATGTCAGACTTGAAGTTAATGTGGTTGCCGGCGAGAACCACAACAGTGAGCCTGACACATGCTGTAGTCAGGTCGACTGTACCGGCAGCGGAACACTGAAAATAGAATGCACATACTGCTCTTTGTTTCATTATGTATCCATAGGCTGGCCTGAAGAGGCACTGGTTATAGACTAGAATACTGCTGTGCCAAGTGCCGTCAACAACCTACAAGCTTCTGCAGTGAAATTACGTGTCCCGGCTGAGGCATAAATTGCATCTGGTACATAACATGCAGAGAACCCGATCATCACTTCTTTATAGGGTGGCAAGCTGAGCACTTATCTATGCCAGAAATGGCTTACCAATGTGAGAGGTGCAGAAGAAAACACATCTCTCACTCCCGCAGATCCAAATCTTCCCGAATCTATATACAACCGGGAACGGCACCTGGCCATCCGGCAACTGGACGGGATGAAGACATTCAAATTACCGACTTCGCAGTTCAAACTCATTAGGACCCGGTGGCGTTCACGCAATAATGAAAGAAAGAATTCCTAGAGACGGACCTGCCACCGAAACAATGGGTCGACAGAGCACAACTACATTTGAAGGGCCTCGCCCTTACCTGTTGGGAGAGAGATGGTGAATTCCTAACGGACTGGAAGCAGTTCACTAGTAGGCTAGCAGCAGAATTCACGGGTGAGGAGATGTTGGCTAGATTGACAACTCAATTTTATAATCAGACCTGGGTACCCAACGATGAAGTGGAAATCTTCATACGGAGGAAGGAACAGATGTTCAGATGCATTTTCCTCGGTGTTAATGAAGCTACTGCCGTTCGCTCCATCAGTCGAATGATTCTACCAAGTCTCAGGAATATCCTTCTTGCCACCAGACCGACCACCGTGGACAAACTGGTTAACCGAGACAGAGAGGCAGAACAAAATTTTGCAGTGCAGGCTAGTCTCGAAAAGCGTATCACCCAAGACCCCAGAAGTTCGAGCTCCACCAGTGGCACCTCTTGAGTGCACCAGCTTCAACTCCCCGCCTGGCCTTCGTGCCCAAATGCTGTTTCTGCCCGGAGAATCATTGGAAGAAGGACTGCCCTTGAAAACCAGAGGGAGCTGCCATTCCATCTAACCAAGTTGACAAAACGCTGTCAACTATTCCAGCCAAACAGACTGGAAAACCAACTCCCAATAGTAAGTCGGGAAATGCTGACGCCAGGGCTCGAAGCGGGTCACCGACCCTGGTTCACAAGAGCACACCCTCCAGGGACTAAGGGAAGAAGTTCCTATTCCTATAGCCCCACACATAGAAGTTGAGGTAAACAACAGGGTGCTCGTCTTGCTAGACTCTACTGCCACAGGCAATTTCCTCCGGAGCGATTTCTTAACATCAAGCCAACTTGCCGAAACAAGACCACAAACCAGAACAGTATGAATGGTGCAACCCGACTCCATCCTAGTCGTAACCAGACGAATTACCTTGACAGTGAAAATACAAAGTGTTGCTACACTGACACAATTTATTATGTCTCGGATCCTGTCCGAATCAATTATACTAGGATGTCCATGGCTCATCTGCAATCAATGTATTCTAGATCACGGACAACGTAGAGCCTATCTGTGAGAAACCAACCAGATCACAGTTAACTGGGATCAAAATCCAGATGACCTTCCGCCAATGCCCATTGACCCGATGTGCATTAACCACGAACTTGAAGAACCAGAATTCTACAAATTAAAAGCAGTACTAGATGAGCATGCCAGATCATTCGGACAAGGAGGGCTGTTACGACAAACACGTTCTATTCAGCTTGAAATATGGCCGACCACCGACGTACCGGTTTAAACCCAACCATACCAACTGTCAGCCCGCCGGCATGACCTCATTATGAAACAGGTCAACGACATGAAGGACGCGGGAATCATTGAGCCATCGAATTCCCCATACAACTCTCACATGGTCCTCATACCGAAGAAAGATGGGAAATTGCGATTTTGCATAAATTACAAATTGTTAAATGAAACCACCCACCCGATCACTCCCCCAGCTATAGACTTGTCTCATACCCTACGAGGTAGTGGCAAGGCCAAAATATTCAGTACTCTCGACATGGAGTCAGGATATTGGCAAATTGTGGTCCACCCGGACAGTCACAAATATACGGCCTTTACAACACCAGAAGGCGAAACCCTGCAATTTCGAGTCATGCCATTCGGCTTGAAAAATGCCCCAGCAACGTTCCAACGACTAATGTCTGCAGAAGTGTTAACAGGTTACATCGGCGAGTTGTGTTTTACCTATCTCGACGATGTAATAATATATTCCAATAGTTGGGAGGAACACCTAGGCCATCTGCAAAGAGTGTTGGAAAGACTGGAATTACATGGAATGACTTACAAGCTGTCGAAAAGCTTCTTCGGCAAGTCGTCAATAGATTATCTGGGGCATGTCATCTCGCAGGAAGGAAACGTCCCACAACACAGTTCAATACGAGCGATTGAAGAAACAGAAGAACCTATGAATAAGCGACAACTTCGACGGTACCTGGGTCTGTGTAATTAATTATGAAACTTTGTTCCAAATATTACAAAATACATGGCACCACTACACCACCTCCTCGAGAAAGACACACGGTGGTGATGGGACCTGTAACAACGACAAGCGTTTTCCGACTTGAAGAAGAGCTTCATGAATATCCACCAGCTCCACCGACCACATGGAGACAAGCCATTTTAATACTGCAAATGGACGCGTGTCAGAACGGCCTGGGTGTAGTACTTTACCAGCAAGGCATAGAAGGACCACATGTGATAGCGTATGCGTCAACTGGCTTATAGGCTGTTCACTGTAAAGTGAGCACTTTTAAGACTCTGCTAAATTTTTCCTTGCAATTAATTTCTACCTTTCCACTACATTTTAATATAAACATTGCAATAGGACTAATAAACACAGTTTATACATTTCATCACTCTCAAAAGTTGATGCCTGAGACTGCAATAAAGTATATTTATTATGGGTTAATACCTTTTGTGAGGGCCTTAAAAAGTGCTCGCTTTACAGTGAACAGCCTATAAACAAAACAGAGCATCGCTACTACATCAATGAGCAGGAGTGTCTGACCGTTATCTGGGCCATGAAAAGAAACAAGTATTATCTCGAAGGGCAACACTTCATTCTACGGACCGACTCCAAAGCCCTCCAATTGCTACACGAGTCGCGGAATTCTAAGGCCAAGCTCGGATGGGATATGTTCCTTACTGAGTTCGAATTCGAGGTCCAGCATTGCCCAAGCAAAATGAATGACTTACTGGACACCTTGTCTCGACTCCAGATACAGGAGGAAAAAACTGAAGAGGAAGAGAAGATGTCTCCCCCACCGCAAGTCGAAAGAAGTCCGGAGGAGCAAATCCGACTTCTCGAACTGCAAATAACGCACCAGCAAATAGCCTTAAGTCAGCAGGAGGACCCAAACGTCCGACACCTACTATGGGAACAGCCCCAACTATTTGAAGTATGGGATGACGTCGTGTGGACACTTAGCAGACAACATGATGCACCTTAGAAGATCTGGGTTCCACCGCAACTACATGCCAATATATGCTGGCACCATCACGACCATCCCCAAGCTGGTTACCCAGGTACTAGGGAAGCACTACTGGGTATTAAAACCCGTTACAATTGGACGGGATAAGCTACGAGCAACTGTGTCGCATGCTCCCGTGGCAACGCATACCCGTTCCCCCCCACCAAAACCACGAAGACCCAAGACGGCCTGGACCCACATTGTCGCCGATTTGATGGGTCCGTATCCACATAGTACAAAAGGAAACTGCTACCTGCTCGTAGTAAAAGATAAATTTTCAAGATGGATAGAGGCATTTCTTCTACGATATGGCAAATTCCTGACTGACTGGAAGCAGTTCAGTAACAGGCTCGCTGTGGAATTCACTGGTGAGGAGGTGTTGCCAGACTGACGACTTAATTCTATAGCCATACTCAGGTACCCAATGACGAAGCTGAAATCTTCATACGGAGGAAAGAACAGATGTTTCGAAGCATATTCCCCGGAGTCGACGAAGCTGCTGCCGTTCGTTCCATTAGTTGGATATTACTACCTAGACTCACGAACGTCCTCCTTACGGCTAAACCTACCACCTTGGACGAACTGGTTGACCGAGCCCGAGAAGCAGAACAAAACTTTGCAGCACAAGCTAGTCTCGAGAAACCTGTATCGACCAAGGTCTCTGAAGTTTGAGCTCCACCGGTTGCACCTCATAAAAGTGTACCAGCTCCAACCACTCGCATGGCATTATTACCAAAATGCTGGTTCTACTCAGAGAACCTCTGGAATAGGGGCTGCTCCGGAAACCAGAGGGGTCTGCCTTTCCACCCAACCATGTTAATTGAATGCCAGTAACTATCCCATCAAGACGACTGGAAAACTGACTCCCGAAAGCAAGATGGGAAACGCCACCGGGGTGCGAAGCGGGCCGCCACCACCAGACACCAAGGGCCCATCATCATCCCGGATTTAAATGAGTAAGTATCAGTCCCCCATAGCCCCTCATATAGAAGTATAAATAAACAGGAACAGAGTACTGGCACTACTTGATTCAACAGCAACAGGGAACTTTATCCGAAGAAACCTCCTGACTGTCAAGCAACTAATGAGCATGCGCCCGCAACGGAAAATCGTTCAAATGGCCCAGCATGTTACTACTCTCCATGTTGACGACCGAAGTACCCTGCAGGTAAATCTGCATCACCTCTCGGCGTCTCCTGAATTTATAATATCTGCAGCAATTTCTGAAGCAGTGATACTAGATTGCCAATGGCTACGGCAACAACAGTGCATCATAGACCATGGGCAATGCCGTGTGTACATGGGCGAGAAGGATAAGATCACCATAAACTGGGACTACAGTCCAGACAACATTGTACCTACTTCTATTTAATCCAACCGAATTAATCATGAGCAGGGTGAGATGGAATTCAGCCAGCTACACCAAGTATTAAAAGAACATGCTAGCGCCTTCGGACAAGGGGGATTGTTGTGCCAGACTAGGTCAATCCAACATGAGATCTGGACGACAACCGATGTCCCTGTGTACAACCGACCTTACAGTGTCAGCACGCCGCCGTGACTTAATCATGGAACAAGTAAACGACATGAAGGACCAGGGGATAGTGGAACCCTCAAATTCACCGTTTAATTCCCACATAGTTCTCGTCCCAAAGAAAGATGGAAAACTTAGATTCTGCGTCAATTATAAGGGTCTAAACGAAGTAACACATCCTATTTCCCCCCCAGCTATCGCCCTAACGCACACACTGCATGACATGGGTCAAGCAAAAATTTTAGTACCCTGGGCAGGAGTCCAGGTATTGGCAGATTGCAGTACTCCCAGAGAGCCGCAAGTACACGACATTCACTACACCCAAGAACGAAATTCTTCAATTCCGAGTAATGCCATTTGGGTTAAAGAATCCCCCTGCCACATTCCAATGCCTCATTTCCGCGGAGGTACTAACTGGTTACATCGGAGAGTTCTGTTTTGCATACCTCCATGATGTAATCATCTATTCCAATAGCTGGGAGGAGCATCTTGAACACCTACAGCGAGTTCTTGAACGACTAGAACTCCATGGAATGACTTGCAAGCTTTCAAAGAGCAATTTTTGCAATTCATTCATAGATTACTTGGGACACGTCGTGTCACCAGAAGGGAACTTCCCACAACAAAATTCGATTCGAGCTATTGAAGAGGCAGACGAACCAACAAACAAGCGACAGCTACGACTGTACCTGGGTTTGTGCAACTGGCTACGCAATTTCATACCAAACATTGATCAACACATGGCACCACTTAACCCACTCCTCGAGAAGGACACTCGTTGGTGATGGGGACTGCTTTTAATAATCTGAAAGCCAACTTCGCGAACATTAGACAACTCCGCCATCCACAAGGAGATCAACCGTTAATACTGCTAACAGACCCATGTCAAAACGGTCTGGGCGCAGTACAGTAAAACCTCTCTATTACTACCCTTCACGGTTCCCAAGAATAGGGTCATAATAGAGGAGGAAGGAGGGGTGGGGGCATAATAAAAAAAATTGGAAAATTATGGGCCGGTTTCGGCCCACCGCTAACTAGCACATAAAAACCACTTTTTAAATTAAATATAAATATGTATATTTTAATAGCTGGACATCTCCTGATTAATTTGATACTCAAGAAAGACATGTTGGACCACTCCTTGTCGGGGTTGCAGCAAATACATTGCCGGCTGCTGCGTATACGTAGCTGGGCGAGCGCCTAGATCCTCTGCAGCACGGGCGTGGCGGTTTGTTGCTGAAGCTCGGCCCTAGATCCTCAGGCTGGGCAGCTGTCGGTCGGTCGCTACAAGATGGCAGGCGGGCGGCGACCGCTTGCCCACTGCCACTGCTGTCGTTACAGGGCCAGTTCACTTCGTAACAGCGGGCCGGTGTTGGGATAACATGCTGATAGATGCGATTCACGTCAATGTGTTGAATTTACACAAAATGTAGGAGGCGTGTTGTCCTCTCCACTGGCACTATGAGGCTCAGCAATGTTTGCAGGAATATAAATATTTAGTGCAGTCTACTTGAAATATTAATTATCCCGAATTTTTCATCAAAAACTTTTGACTTTGCCTATACACGCAAACGGCCACACTCGCCATAATATGGTACCAGAAACATAAGAACACACTTTATTTGCACACACTTATCTTTATTCACTTTACACATAAAATTGACTTCACAAGGAAAAAAACAATTGCCCACCATAAAAAATTAGCATATTATGTAGGCGTGGGTGCACATAAACTTAAAAATAATCATTAAAAAAAAGGGCATTGAATTAAATTTGAACTGATTAAGAAACTAGTCTGTGTAATGTGCCGCTGTTTTTAAAGCAAAATAAGAGGGATAATGGAAGTGAACAAAGACAGGGAGGGTAAGGCAGAGGCGGTGGCGCGTGACTAGGACAAAGAATCCTTACTGACCCGGTCTGCAACTGCCCCCATCCTCCACCTGCTCACGCTTTGCTTTCACGGACAATACACCAGTGTCCCCTTGTGGCATTAAGTATTTTATTGCTTCATGCAGTGCTTGGGACAACAAATATCAAAGTCTATGATGGTAGCTTGAGAAATAGGCCACCACTGACATCAGTAAGGGCTAGTTTTCCATAGACTGAAAACCATGGATAATAGAAATTAGTACTGCCATTGGAGAAAAGGTCTAAAAAAAAACAAATCCATGCATATCTGAAACCGCTGCACAAGACACCATGGTTGACAAGGGATTACAGTTTCTATTTTTAGATGTGCCTCAAATCTTCGACTTTTTCAAACCTAACTTTTCACGGTTTCTCGGGATTGGGTCGTAATAGAGAGGTGGTCATAATAAATGGGGTCCTAATAGAGGGGTTTTACTGTATTACATCAACAAGACGAGAACGGCCAACCTAATGTGATAGCATATGACTCAACCCGGCTTAACGCCACGAAGCAGTACTGTCATATTAACAAACAGGAATGTCTGGCCATTATCTGGGCAGTGAAGAAATATTGCTACCATCTTGAAGGACAACGCCGCATTCTGCGGACTGACTCAAGCCCTCCAATGGTTACACGAATCACAGAATGCTAAAGCTAAACTCAGACGGTGGGATATGTTCCTCACAGAATTCGATTTTGAAGTTCAACACTGCCCAGGTAAAACGAATGACCTGCCAGATGCCCTGTCTCGATTGCCTACACTGGAGGAAAGAATGTCCCCTCCCTCTCAGATTGAAAGAAGTCCGGAAGAACAATCCGTCTCCTCCAGCTTCAACTTACTCGCCACCAGATAACATTGAGTCAGCAGGAGGACCCAGACATACGCCGCCTATTATGGATACAGACCCAACATTTTGAATTACAGGATGACATTGTGTTGATGCGTAGTGGGCAACCCAATACACCCTGGAAGATCTGGGTTCCGCAGCAGTTATGCACCAATATATGCCGGCACCACCACGACCACCCTCAAGCTGGGCACCCGGGCACAAAGGGGACACTGCTAGACATCAAAGTTTGATACAGTTGGGACGGAATAAGCCACGATGTCCAGCAGTACGTAAGCAACAGTGTTACGTGCTGTTGTGGCAAAGCATACCCAGTGCCGCCTCCTTCAGCGTGACCAAGGAGAGACCCAAGACGGTGTGGACACACATCGCCACCGACCTCATGGGGTCCTGTCCCCACAGGACTAATGGGATCCTTTACCTGCTAGTAGTAACTGACCAGTTCTCAAGGTGGGTAGAGGCCTTCTCTCTACCTAGCCAAGAAACCACCCCAATCGTGCGAAAAATTGAAAGGGAAATATTTGCACAATGGGGATACCCAAAGGCCATTTTAACTGACAACGGCACTCAATTCACGAGTCACCAATGGCAGTCAGCTTGCCAAGGATAGGGAGTAGAAACCTGGACTACCCCGCCATTCCATCCCCGGGCCAACCCCACAGAACGAATGAACCAGGAGATCAAAAAATACTTTCGTATCAGTGTGGGAAATGACCACCGTCACTGGGACAAGCACATTCCAACAATTCTGTTTGCCGTTCGTCGTAGAATCAATGACGCCATCGATAGAAGCCCTAGCGTGCTCCTCCTGGGCCAAACACTCCTCCAACCAGGCAACTGACAATGGATAAGTGAGTCCACCAATATGCCTCAACCCGAGGACATCCAGCTAGCTGCACTAGCCTGAACTACTACTGCCCAAAAGGCCCAGGAGGAATATATTCGGTTAGAAGTACCCAGTACCGAAAACAGGGATACAGGAATTCTCCCTACGTGAAACGGTACTACTCTTTATGCACACCCTCAGCAAGGCCAGTAACCAGTTCAGCGCTGACCTCACTGACAAATGGGACGGTCCATATAGTATTGTGGGCAATAGAGACAACGTTTACTGGTCCGAAGACGTACGAGGACGGATCCGAAAGGCCACCCGAGGCCAGATACGACCCTATCCAGGGAACATGCCGACACTTGGGGACGACACCGCCGAAAGAGAAATACCTGGTCCATCCAAAGATGAGGATGAACCTCCACCCAGAAGGATAATTCCAGATACTGATCCAGGACCCTCGACAAGGCCAGAACCGACACCTATCATCATTGACAGAGCGCGTAGCTACATCGCGCCATGGAAACCCGATGTAGAACAATGCCAAGGAGCATTCTCTGTCAGATCAATGCCATTGACGCCATGCAGCCATGCTGAGAAAATCGCAGCCAAACATGATAAGGCAATCCTTAGCTGCTGAGAATTGTCATGGCGGAGTCCACGTGACTGAGAACCCAATCAGACACCCCGCAGATCAAGCCGCATCAGTGAGCAATCAGAAACGCCATTGGTGAGAGGGATAGGAATCACCCCAGCACCTACCTCTCCACCTAGTACAACTCCGAAGCCAGAAGTCAAGGCCGTTCTAACTTCCACGAATTCAATCTCTGGCTCAGGGTGAAGTATTTCCCGCCAATAGACCGCCAGAAATTGCACTCAGTACGAGCACAAACTCTGTGGAAGAGAAGGAATCGCCAGGGACAGTGGTCAAGGACATGCCAACTTCTACGAAGTCGGCCACTGCACCCAACGACAAGGAACTCCCACAGTCATGGCCATCAAACTCCAACGACGAGCTTGCTCCGTCCCAATCCTGGCATGCAGGAACACCCATAAGCCGGGACATTGAGCTACAATGAGCGTGCTCTGCCCCAGGAAATCCCGCAGCCCTCGACATCGAGCTCCACCGAGATTGCTCCACCCCACAATCCTGCCACGCAGGAACAATCGTACAGCGCCATTGAGGACAAGAGACGTGATCCACCTCTCCTTCAACAGGCCACCATATCGACAGATATCAAGAACATCGACACCTCCAACTACCCGGCCCTACAGCAAGACGCACCACGTGTAGCCGAGGTCGAGCGCGGTAATCCGCAGCTACCTTGCGCTGCCACAGCATGCGCCCGAGACCGTCTATACCTCCAACTACCCCTCAACTGAAGCAACACCCGTAGTAGAGGTCGAGAGTTCTCTCCCTCCCACTGCCGCGTTGCAGGACCTGGATATTAAGAATGTTGATGCCTCCAACAACCCGGCCCCACGATGGGATGCGTCTGCAAGCAAGGTGGAGAGCTGTCTCCTACCGTAGCTCCCTTGTCCTGACCCAGTGGAGAAACGTCCTACCCTACGGGTGGGAACCTGTGCAGTCATGGAGGACTTGGACTCACTCCCTCGCTCTACCACAACGTCTCTTGTAGCTGTGCCCTCTTTATCAGTTCTAGCAGAAGCAGACGCTACAACACTACATGCTGAACCACGACTTCTGATGCCACCCGTACCGTCAAGGGAGATTCAACGCCTGTCCAGTACCGAGAATCACAGTGGTGACCTACGTCAAGGTACATGTGGCCATACCCCCTGTATTCTGAACTATGCCTCAGGGGCAGGCCAGCTAAACCAAAGCTCAACAAACACAAGTAAGTGCAGTGCTCGACGATGTTAAACACACGTAGTTGTAAACCACTGCGATAAACATTACAGGACTCTGTATAGATCTGTAGCAAAGTGACATTTAATCTACTCGACCAGTCAAAGACAGTGAGATAGGCAGGCAGACACACACACACACGCACATTTAGGCTAGATTAAATATTGTGTATCCAGTAAAAGGGCCTACCCAGCTGTCATCAAGCTGGGAAAGTGTAGGAACCGGTGAGGTAAATGCAACAGACAGTTATTTAGTCACTCGACTATGTGCAAACTGAACTTGTGAATACAGCAGTCATTATGCTGTATGTAATTTAAAGCCAGTGAAAACAGACGTTTTACACCTCGCTGGCGACAAGGTTCCGTAATATAAGTGGCCGACAGCCCACAGACAGGCCTATAGACGCTCACCATAGTGACGGTAATAACTACTAATAGTGTATCACTTAGTGACGCTTGCCACAGTGCCAGCGATAAGTTGAAGACAGAGACTTCGACGAAATACGTCTTAGCCTTAGCCTACGATAAGAAAGACTCCTGCAAAGGAATAAGTAGTTTTAGATTTTTGTATAAAGAATTTGATGTGTAGGTACACCTTTAAATATTACCTTGAGTTTTTACAGTGTACTTGTGAAGATCGCCCACAAGAAGAATGGTGTTTTGTAGGAATGCATTTTCTGCTGTGTTGACTTTTGTATTTATTGCGTACTTACCTATGAACATTCTACGAAAATACACAGTGAACATGTTAGAATTTAAATGGAGAACCGAATTTGATTTTCAGTAATAAGAATTTGATGTGAAGGTACACTTTTAAATATAACTATGAGTTTTTACAATGTATATGTGAAGAACACCTACAAGAAGAATGCCTTTTGTAGGAGGGAATTTTTATGTTATACATTTGTATGCTTATATTTTTCTGGTGTATGTGATTTGTTTGCAATATCTTGAGCACCAACTAAGTATCAAACCAAAACTCTGAGCCTCAAAGCTCCCATGAACTCACTACGGTGAAATCAGGTGCAAGATATTTTTTAGCTTCAAAAATATTGCAGCGTTATGTACTGTGACAACTCCATGGCTTTTGTTGTCTCTGGCATGCCCTCTATTCGACGATTCGAGACAACGTCTGCTGTTGTTATACGCACATGAAAATGTTTGTTGAAATTGAAAACAAAGTCTGGACTAATTGAATATTCTACTTATAAACGAACATATTATCTACCTCTGCCCTGCTTGCTGGTGTGGTTGTGTCCCAGCATGGCAGAGAAAATTAAATTATTTCTTGGCTTTTGTGTAAGAAGAACGTCATACAATCTGCTCTTGGATCAACAAGTGTTATTATGATGCCTGTAGTTTCCGTTCCTGCTGCCAGCGGAGCTGAGCGCTGCGATCGCCTTCCCCTCTTGGTGGAGAGGTGTGCTTGCCATCTGCGTAGAAGGCCGTCACATTAGCAGCTTTGAATTTAATTCACGGATCATTACTTATACCCCTCCAGGGTATATTGATTATTGACTGTGATTATCGCCTTCTACCAAGTGTAAAGATCGTAATTCAAATATTGGTATGTAACTTTTTATTGGTTCCTACCTTCGCAAGGCAAATAGTTGATTCTTATTGGGGTTTGGAATTGATTGACCCCTCCAGGTAATAATTGCAATTTATTAATATATATGCCTTGTCTTTTTGCTCGTTCGGGGTCAGACAATTTCGGCCTCAGGGGAGCATCATCATAACAGTTATGTAATTATTCACATTAATTTCTTGGTAGGCTTCACAAGCAAGTAGGTTATGGTATCACTTTGACGAAAGGCTAGACACCCTAACATGGGCTTTCAGGAACACTGTTCTTGCAGATAAGGCTCTCTACTAAGAAAGGGAATTTATATTTTTATCCTCAGAGTTAAGACTTCTATTGGCAAAGCAGTTGCTTTGGTCGTAGGACAAGAGGAGAGGAATTGGAACTTTAAATTTGTTAATATTGTATTTTGATGGCAGGCGAGTCAACTCCCTTGGAGTTTTAAGATGTTTATTATGTTTGTTCTATTGCCATATTTCTTAGATTTGTTGTTGATAATGAAAGAAATTCTCTTGGAAATTTAATGAAAGTTTTACTGAATTTTGTCATGCAAGGCCTATTAAACTATAGGTTAGGTAGATGCAAGTTTGAGCGCATTTTTTCATGCAGGGCCTATTAAACTATAGGTTAGGTGGATGCAAGTTTGAGCGCATTTTGTCGTGCAATGCCTAACGCAAGTTTTAGAGAATTTAATCATGAAAGGCCTATTAAAACATGTGTTTGGCATTGGTCCTATATGGCCATTGAATTGTTTGTACTGAAAATTTAATGTATATTCTGTTATCCCTGGTGGATATATTTTTGATAAGTATAAAGGCTATGATTTTAAAGTGCCCTTTATACGATGTATTCAATAATTAAAATGGGCTTGTAAGTATATATACACTTGTCCATATATGTATCTGAGTTCCAGTAAGGGGAGAATATTTTGAGTAACATGTATTATGATATAATTTTTACTCAGAAATTGTAGTATTTTTAAAGAAGCTGTAGGTTTAACGCAGAGTCTTGAAAGGTTCTGCACCATCATGTTGTTTTCTCATAATGGGTGTAAATTATATATTTTTATACATATTTAATTATGTTTGAATACCAAAGAAAAGAAAGAACAGAAAATGAATAAAATGATACTTCCTGCACAGTTCATGTTTTCTGAACTTAGTTAAGCAAATGATATTCCAAACTTACTTGAAAAACAATTTCTTGTTGGCTTTTGCCAGTTGTTTACTTATGCTTAAACCTTTTTTAGGTTTGTGGGATTCAGTCTTGCTGTTTCCTTGGGTCAAGGAATCAACAGGGGTCAGAGTACGTAAATTTAAAGTGACCAACATACGCCAATTGCCTACATTTCATGCATGTTTTTAAAGTGTACTCTCATTGTTTCATTTAGCCGGTCAACCAAGGTGTTAAAGGGCCTGCAGTTGCCGAACTAATACCCTGTCACACGTAACTGTTTAGCTTGCTGTGCTACCCAAGGTGCCATGAAAGATTTTCCTTTTCATTTTTACCACTACAACAAGCTCCAGGATAGTTAGTGGCGTCTCCCCACCTTCCGCGAGTAAGGCTTGAACATACTTATTTAATTTTCCTTCGTTTTTCGCATGCCATCATTTTTTTAAAAGTGCTTTCTATTTCAGGTTGATGTATATTCTCTTGTAAATATCCACAGCGCTATGCTGAGTGTTTGTTGGTGGCATGCAAAAATTAAGTACGCCAGTGGGACACCCAATAAACTGTGGTACACCTGACACACTAATCTCTGCAACAGGGGAGAAAAAACACATTCGCAGCATTAGCGAATACTGCACCAACTGGTTGAAGGGCAGAGAGAGAGGAAGCCCACCACGAGAGAGACAGAGCTATGGTCTCCACATCCCATAACTCTCAACTGCATCGGTCGGCTCGAATGCATAAAGCGAGTGCTGCTACAGCGGTCAAACACCCAACACTAAGTGTCCCGCCTAAGTGATGATGAAAAAATTTTTCTTCTCCTCTTCCCAACTTTCTTTGCTACTCCTACCTAGACCTTCTAGACCTTCCAGAGAAGGGGCCTATGCCTTACTCCACCACCTTGTCATGATGTGTCTTCATCGTATTGAGGGGGAAAAGGGGGAAGGGGCGAATTGACACATGCCGCTTACACTCATCGCTCTTCACATGAAGTATACCCTTACTTCAACCACCCACGTGAGAGTTGTTCTGCAAATCAATACACAGATGTTGGGCATAGTTTAAATTTAACGGGCGGTCGAACACGTGGCTATATAGTTATGCAACCAGCGAACATGGTGTCTCCCCCCTTCCCTGCCGGGCTGAGTGCCAACAAGCTGTCGGCCACCTCGGGCACGGCTGAGCACCGCCGACGATCCACCAACCAAGAACGCTGACGACAGGATTCCCACCTCCGACGTCAGCCTTCCAACAGAAGGACGTCACACGCCTTCCCCGCTCCCCGAGCGGCAGCCTAGACTTCTGACTATATAAGTCAGTGTGCAGGGGGGCTCCAGGAGTCGTAATTCTTCTCTTTAGATAACCCAGAGCACTCCTTAGTGCTGGGGCCTCCAGTGAACCTCAAGTGTTCTGTAGCCGTTGCAGCTTCTCCCTGTGACAACAGTCTTCGACAACCATTGATCACGAATATACCTTGCTACTTTAACTTCTTTTCTCTTTTCCAGACACCTGCATTAGACAGCTTTAGTTGCATGGTTAAATATTCAGTTTTCTGGTTCACTTTCCTCTCCAGCCTAGAATCAGGTCGCCTACACCTGGCTAACATAGTTTTCCTTCAGTACTCCGTCAGCTTGGTAGGAAATAGCACATCACTGTGTATATTGAGTCCTCAATAAATACAGCTTTGTTCTCTATCGTAACGCTTATATTTCTACAGTAACGTCTACTTCGTCCGCTCGGAATAAGTTGCACTGTGCAGTACCAACAGAAATCGGGAACTTTTGTAAATTCTAACTAGCTTGACTGAGACCCTCCTTCTGGGGACCTCCAATCTGGTACACACCCATTTGACGGCTGCCTGTTGCATCCTACTACCCCGAGCACCCAGGTGCTGGAGGGAAGGAACAGAGGAGCCACGACCACTAGGAATACCTTCCACCAAGGAGAGACAGCAAGCCTAGGTTATATCACCTACCAGAGCACCTAGGTGCTGGGGGCGGTATTGGCCTGGGTGTTGCGGCCTGGCCTTGGCTGGATATCGCATCCAGTAGTAATATTGGTGGCCCACACGGCTCAACGTCTCTGATCAGCCCGCTAACATGGGGGATCCGTGAGGACTCTTACTGAGCTTGTGCCACGAATCAGCTACTGGACAACACTATTATAGGGGAATAGTTTTTCTCGTCCGGAATGCAGGACGTATCTTGTTCAGCGGCGAACCAAACTCTATGACCTACAAGATAATTCACAGGTGAAGGCGTAGGGAACAAAAGATTGCTCATCTAGCTGCCCAGCAGCGAAGTACCTTAGCCCCTCCTACGCAAAGAAGACAGGCGGAATGGGACCACGCCGCCTCACTGAGATTACAAGCAGTCTCGACTGTCCACATGGTACAATATATTCATATTCCACGGCTCGTCTGAATTAGTCCCGACCATCATCCGGAGATGAGGGGTCTAGTCTACTGGACTGAAGCTAGGTACGGACTAGCCAATCCTAACTTCTGGAGTCAAGAGTCAGCGGCCTGGAACTCGAAGTACAACGTACTCTAAATCAAGGACTGTAGAAACATTTTCCTTTTCTTTTTAACCACTACAACAAGCTCCAGGATAGTTAGTGGCGTCTCCCCACCTTCCGCGAGTAAAGCTTGAACATACTTATTTAATTTTCCTTCGTTTTTCGCATGCCATCATTTTTTTTAAAGTGCTTTCTATTTCAGGCTGATGTATATTCTCTTGTAAATATCCACAGTGCTATGGCTACAAACTGAAATCTACATCCATCTTTGGTAGTAAAGGCTGTTTTCTTTCTGTCCTGTGGGCGGATAGGAACTTGCCAATATCCAGACTTTAAATCAAGCTATGTGAATACTGACGCTGGTCCCTTGATACAGAATCACCATTTGCCATATTTCTTTGGAGCAAGGATAATACCTGAATTGTAGAGACTTTGCTTAGGTTCAATAACATTATCTTTGAGCATCTCACATATCTGCTGGTTGATGACACTGCAAAAGAAAATACATAGGTCTCGTGGCTTGGAGTACACCGATTCCTCATGCGTGGTGATAATCGCATGCTCCACGACATCAGTTCGCTGCCGCTTCCCCCCAGTGTGGAACACACTGGCATGCTGGTCCAGCAGATATTGCAGATGTTGCTGATGTGTGACAGGCACCTTCTGCTCGAAGTCAGCAAGCTGCACAGCAATTGTTGTTATTGGTGGTGTTGCTCCCACGGCGTAAACAGTCCATCAGCCACGTGTCCCTACGTGCAGACGATTCAGGTGCCGTTCTATCACGGCATGGTTGTCAACAAGCCATGGCAGTCCCAAAATCACTTCTTCGCACAAGTCCGGCACAATGTAGACATCACACTTGGTACGCAGCTTTCTAATTCCTACCGTTATGTGCATCACACTTTTCTCTTCTCCCTGGTGGTAGGTGGTAGCGAATTGCAGACATCTCGGTGGCACCCTAGTCATTATTTCTTGTACTAAACCCTCCCGCACAAAGTTGTGACTAGCGGCGGTGTCAATAACAGCTGTGACTTTTTCCCCTCAAGTTCAACACAGATCCGTAATGCTTTCACGGTATTGTCAGTCACTTGAAACACTTTTGCACCGTCAGTAGGCGGATTGTTACGACCTGGCAGTGAGATTGGTGCAAGTGCTGTTTCGCCAACCTCCCTACTTATTTTCTCATCCTATTGCCCTGGTAGTAGTTTTCGCTGTGACCATTGTGAAATTTTGTTCCCTGTCCTCTGTTTTGCTTCGCAGGTGCAAACATTGACTGCAGTCGTGTAACATCTTGCAGCACTGTAGGTGTTGACGTGCGGTGGTTTCGCTGCTGTGACTGATATTCTTGGTTTGTGCATATGTCCCTCTCATACAAACACGCTTCTCTCGTGAACTGTTCTACACTGGGCACATGTCGCCCTCCGTAGATACGGCGTAATGTCAGGTGTTGATAATGCTACAATTATCTCTAATACCCCACTGGTAGCCTGTCCCAGATGTAAACGCCTACACAAGCCTAATTTGTGTTGTATGAACTCATCAATTCCCTCGTGCTTTCTCTGTTGTTCGTAATACAGTCACGCTTGTGCCTGTATAGCATCTCCGTCAGTGTCGAACCGACCTAGCAATCTCTCGCAAAACTCTTCCCACGTGACTCAAAAGTCCCTAACCTAGTTCCACCACGTGGCACTGGTTCCCCTTAACCTGTAGGCAGTTACCTCAGTCCAATCATCTCTTTGCACGCGATGCCTATGCAAATTTCCCTCACAAACAGCTAGGAATGTACCTGGGTCTTCTGAGTCGTGTGACGCAAAAGTTGGCAGTAATACATTGCGATCTGGCTCAATTAAACCCTGTGGCGTGTACGTAACAACTACTGGCGGTGTGGGTTTCGCCTCTGGTGTGGGGGGTGGTGCAATCTCAGCACAGTTTGTCTTATGGCTCTCGTTACGGTTTATAACATTATCACAGTAGGCGGTAAACTCCGCAGGCCCTATGCATCGTAAATGCGAGTCTTTCGTACACTGTTGGCACTGCATCCACTTAGTTCCCGCCCCATCACTTCTGGTATGCATGCATAGACATTGCTCTGACTGCGTAGCGACGTTGTCGGATGTGCATTGACACAAGGGTTGCTACCACATACTTCCCTTAAACAATTTAATTTCACTCAATCTCCCACAATGCATGCATTGATTGATCGGCATTTCCAAGTAACTCGCGTTTGCAGGTGTTGTGGTTGCCCATGCGAATGTCTTGAGTGCTTCTTGCGGTTTTTTAGGCGTGGTTTCCGCCATATTCTCGCGGATGACACAACGCGGTTGAACACACTTGCCCCCACTTAGAAACGCCAATTGACGCTGTCGGGTGAGACACGAGTCGATTGATGACACAAATACTTACTGGTAATTTAGGCGCCAGCGGTGCTTCCCAATCACCGCACTATTGAGACTCAGGGTTCTGAGGGATGCTGTTGGTTCTGTGTGTGTGTTTCATCCGTGCGTATTTACAAACACGTAGGCAATACTAAACTTTTACTAAACATCACTGGAAATAAACACTTAATAAAACTTATGTGGCTAGGACACTGTCACTACTGAATAAAAAATATAAGTTGACTGCTTAATAACAATAAATGCAAGTATACATACACATCAACATGCCAATGAAAGTATGATTATCTCGGTTATGACTAGCCAATTCCGCTTGGGTGCTACTCAGCACGCAATTACTCTAGCGCAAGCCTAAGTGTATGATCTCGCAGAGGTGCGTGAAAGCACAGCCTTCACAAGGGAAGAGGGCCGACAGCCGGTAGGGTGGACTGCAGTTTTTCCCTGAAGACAGGACACGGTGAATTACAAAGGAGACCCTTAATACATATTAACAAGTCATGTAGACTAGCACCATCCCAGTCGACTTCATTAAAGCAAATGGAACGCAGGTGAACCCGGGAATACACTCAATCGTGCCAGAACACATTGTTGGTTCCCATACGTATCTAATATGGCTACCCATTCTATCTACGCTGTAGGTAGATCGGTAGAGCCCACACAGGAACACTGCTCTCGGACCAGCTTGTTAGTTTGGTACTCTCTTCTTTTCCACCGCACCTTTGTGCCAGTAAAATGGGTGTTTCTTAAGCTAGGAAGACTTGGCCAAGACAACAGCCACACAGTGACCCTCGACTGTAAGGCCCGACTTGCAACACACACTGCACATCCATGCCAGATGTTGGATTAAGGTGTCCGCTTAGTCGACGGCCCACACGTGGTCTGACACACTATAAGATCACAAGGAACCTGCCTTGCCTTGCCGATGTGAAGGGTGTGTGTTTCCCCTAATGACCTACTCCAAGTGCGATGAGCTGAAGGAGCGTGAAACTGACCTTACTGGCCTCTGGTCGTCTGCAGGAGTTAACCCTGCTCTAATAGCTCTGATTGCTCTGCTGAGCCCAAGAGAACAAGCTCAGGCACTACGTCACTTGCAAGACTCCATAGTACCAGAGGTTGCCAAGGATTTGTTTCTTGAACCAGTATGTGCAGGCTCAGGAGTTCATCTGTGGCTTGCTGTCGACCTCAGCCAGCCAGACCAACGGTCTACTGAAGCCATCATCTCCCTTATTCCAGTCGTACTAGTACCAGTTCCTCGACCTACAAAGAACACTTCTCAAGCCAAGCACTAACATATTACAAATGAACCATTTTCAATACTTTTTTTTCTCAAGTTTGTCTAAGTCTAGCAATGAACATTTTTTGAGTTAGTCAGAACAATTCAATTTAAGATTATACATGTACATCAATTTCCTTTTATTATGCCCTATTGGCTCATGTCTAATCTACACAATAATTCTACTCCCTAAGAAACACTTTGATATTCTGCTTCAAATTCTGAATATTGTTTACGTGGCATGATTTTTTTTTCTCACTTTTATGTAAGCGGCAATATTCCTAACCCTACATATACACTCAAATTCAACATAATTTATACACTCTATACAAACTTATGTTGGCACAAGATGCTAACCCTAATCATACATACCGTTTCCATTATTTACAACCCTACATTGGTACCAATTGTTAACCTAACCATTGGATTAATGTCAATCCCTACATTACATACATTATGGCATACCTATGGCATACTGGGAGAGGCCATCTCTTGACGGCGAACCACTGGCTGCAGTTGAGTTTGATGGCGTCCTCTCAACCCTCCATGGCGTCTACATACCCTGGCAGTGGCATTGGGGGGTAGAGAACCAGGAGACAAGGCTAGATCTGCGACATCGAACCCCTGCACCTTTAAGCTGTCCATTACCTGCACACAAAGCAAAGCGAACAAAGCCACGGCACTGTCTCACGTTGTTTGCCCCTCGTCAGCTGGGCACTTGCAGGTTTCCGCAACTGACGCTACTGTTCTTAGGGACAAGGGTCTGTGCACAACCCACGTTCCATTCGTTGGTTGAGATTCAGCGACCTCGATTATCATACTTGCTGGTGCCATTCGGTCTAGAGCTCTTTGCCAAAAAAATGTCTGTAGTAGTATTCACTCTTCGGCCCAATCACCCTACTGAGGTAGGCAGAAAATAGTTAGGTGGTTGGTGGTTCTGGTAAACTTGAACGAACACTGGAAGTAGGTTCACGAGTCTACTTCCGGGAATTCACTTCGTCATAATCATGGGGCTGCAGAGCTCAGGGTAATAGGCGTATTTGTTCTGCTTTAAGGTTAAATGTGGTGCGGTAATTGTACTTACATCCTCGCTGACTCAGGAGTCCAGTTTCCCCAAACTGTCTCCATGTAACCCAAATGGCCAGTCCGGTTCATTTTCTTTGACTGCTGCTGTTGAGCACTGTCATGTGCTCGAGTAGGTTTCTTACAGAATCCCTATGTATGTCTTATCGGGTAACAACGGATTCGGAGTTAGGAAGTGAGTGGACTACTGCCACTGGGCGCTGGCCCCAGGGTATGGCTACTTCCTATTTCGTTCAGAGACATGCCTCTCTACGCCGGTCGTCTAACACACAATGTTAGTGGGTTAGCCATGGCTGTGCTAGGATGAAGTCATCCACAATGTCTGGGGACACCATGAATTCTGCTAGACAAGATAAATGGTGAATCCCAATTAAGAGATTTAGTTTGCTGTGTACTTTTAGGGTTTGACTAGGCTTAGCTATTTGGACATTGAGTAGTTAGGGTGGTTTATTGGCTTGTTGATGGGGTGTCAGCAGATCACTCCTGATAAAATTGCCTGTTGCTGCAGAAATCAATAAAGCTAGACGTAAACATCCATTATGTTCACAGGTACAAGAGGAGCCTCGTTAAATGTATTGTCGTCATGATTAGTACATAGTTTAGTAATGTTAAGGGACTGGTTTCTTCTCTGGGGTGGTTGTCATGCATGTATACCAGTTCGGGCACTTCCCGTCTGGGCGAGATCCTTAATTTGAGAGAGCTGCTGGGTGTGATGCGATAGCATGCTGTTTCCTTCCCCTCCATAGCACAGCCAGTTCGGGCTATCCCTATTGAGATACTTTATCGAGCAGTGGCAATAGCGGGTGGATAAGGGGTGACGAGGAGGGGACGGGCTGCAGACTGCTTGTCACTCAGACCGAAGGGGTGAGGAGGCAAACTTGGGGAGCACGTGATGGGCTGTCAAGCTGCGCCTACGCTATTTCAATCTTCTCCATCTCTTCATCCACTCAACAAGGTCTTCCACTGTCTGCATTGAAGGAAATGAGGAGCCACACCTTTCTACACTGCCCTTAGAGTAGCTTGTCGGCCTGGTGTTCATGAAACTCTCCAAAGTGAACTTCGCTGGCAGAGATCTGTTTGGAAGGCTGGGACGTGGCCACTCACACCAGTGGTGCCACACATAATTCTGTTCAAGGATACGTGCAGACATGCTGTAGTATTATAAGGGTAAATCTTCGCTTCCCAATGCCCTTTGCACATAGGAGAGGTCTGAAGGAGAAAGTATGCCAATAGCTCTTTGCATCACGCGAGCACACAAGTTTCAACCCACCGTAGTTAAGCAGATAGCTAGTCTGTCTCCACGAGAGCAGGTGCAAGCACTTGGACAGCTGCAAGAACCACCTGAGAAAACCCAACCTTGCGAGTACCCTGAATACATTGTAGAGTATTTACGCCGACCTGGACAGTCTCCGACACCAGTTATCGCATACCTCGTTCCAGCATTTCTTCATCTTTCACCTCAACGCAAACCACAGGACATTGAGCAACGAACCCTTACAACTATTAACACTGCCTCTAGTTCATGTGCTGCGCCTTTTAAACGTCACCCAGGTATTACCAAGATAGTTGTGGCACCTAAGCGCAGAATCATATTATCCATGCCAGATTTTGTGCCCTGCCGAGTAGCCACACGGCCAGTTTTGTACACAGGGAAGGCACCAGCAACTGCACAAAACTGAACCCCTTTACAGACCAGAAGAGTCCGGCTCAGTTTCAGAACAAAATTATGTTCTTGCTCCTGCTGCGAGACCTAAAGTGAGGATTAGTTCCCATTATATCACACAAAGTGTGCAACGGGGTTTAATGGAAAACGTTGACGCATGCCCCTTATACTGCGATTAAGTATACCCTTACTTCAACCTGCATAAGAGTTGTTTACTTCAGCCACCCATGTGAGAGTTGTGCATGCAATACGTTGCACATTAGTTATTGGTCGCAGAGAATCTTCAGGGCGGCCGAACATGTGGCTACAAGGTGACGCATTCAGGAGGCACGCTGCTTCCCCCCTCGCAGTCAGACAGATCGGGGCGGCCTAGCGCCGCCGAAGATGCACGAACCAAGGAACACTGACAAGAGGGTTCCCACCTCCCATGCCAGCCTCCACTGCAGAAGGACATCACGCGCTTTCCCCGCACTCCACTGTGGCAGCCAAGACTTCGCACTGTATAATTCCGTGCGCAGTGGGGCTCCAGCAATGCTTGTTATAATAAATAAACACTTAAGTGCTGGCTTCGACCTCAGGGTCGAGCAGGATCTTTCTTCTGACCACTTACCAGTACATATAGATTTTCACTCAATGTTGAAATTACTGCCCCTAAAAAAATTAAATGCTATTCTCATGCGAACTGGCCGCATTTATGAATTATACTGACGAAAATTTACCCCAATTAGATGCGGATTCTATAACTTCAACTGCGCTAATTGACGAAGCAGTCTCAGTCCTTACTAGAACTATTCATAAAGGTATGGCAGAGCACATTCCAGAGAAAATAATCAAACAAAACTAGAAACTTTCCCACAATATATAAGGGATATTATGGTGCAAAAAAAATTACTTAAGGTGCCATTATACGCGTTGCAGAGATCGCAGAATTAAGGCCCGCATAAATGAATTACAGGCAGTGATCTCGGAAGAATTAGCCCTTTGGAGGGCTAGTGTTTTGGATGCGAAAATCGCAAAATTAAATACAAACACGAATAATCTGTGGGGGCTAACCAAGCACCTATTAAACAAAACTGATAAAATTCTGCCTGTAACCATGAACACTGGGGTATCTTCCTCTCTTGCAGCGAAGGCACAGGCCTTCGCCAATGTGCTAGAAAATACTTTCAAGCCAAATCAGGTACCCAGTGATAGAATTTTTACCGCCCAAATTCTCCAGGAACTAGATTTTAAACAACGGCAGCCTGCAGAGCATGAACCCGAATATACACAATTGCAAATAAAGGCACCTGGTGATGATGGCATACAAGCGATTGTATTAAAGAAACTCCCCGATTTAGCACTTGAGCATTTAGCACTCTGTGTGAATTCAATGCTCAAGTTCGAATATTTTCCGAATATATGGAAAAAAAAACGAATGTAAATGTTTTTCACAAACCAGAAAAAAAAAAAAAAAAACAAGAACCTGCCACAAAATATTGGCCAATCAGCCTACTCAACACACTTTCAAAAGTAGTTGAATATATTATATTAAGGCGAATAAATTCTCACCAGGAAAGTAATAACTTACTACAAGAGGAGCAATTTGGCTTCCGATCAAAAAACTCGACAACACGACAGCTTATACGAGTTACGGAAAACATTACGAATCCTTTTAACTTCAAAGAGTATGTTGTTGCAGTATTCCTTGATATCGGAAAAGCCTTTGACCGTGTATATCATGCAAGCCTAATTCATAAATTAGATGAAATAAAACTCCCTGACTGTTATGTCAAATTGATAAGCAGCTATTTGGGGCACAGAGATTTCACTGTTTCATGCGAAGGTGCTAAATCTGATGCAAAAATTATTTGTGCCGGAGATCCACTAGGCAGTATTTTAGGTCCAGTATAATTTAATATATACATAAACGACCTACTGAAACCTGATCACCAACTGGTGCAATTTGGTTGTTATGAGGATGACATTTATTTTCAGTCGGTCCCACAATCTCGAACTAGCGATTCAAAGGTTACGAAATGTCTTAAATAGTTTCCAGCATTTTTACACAAAATGGTGAATTAAAATTAGTCTCCGCTAAAGAGTCGCTATTGTCTTTACTCGCAGACAATTACCTAAGACGAATAATCGTCCTGAATTAACTCTTTTTGACGAACAAATCCCCCATAAAGATGTGGTGAAATACTTAGTTATCCATATGGACTGAAAACTCACTTGGAAGGCGCATATAGATGCAAAATGTGCCAACGTCCAAGTTTGGCTATCCACACACTAACCTAAATTAAACCCACGAAGCGCCCTAACCCGAAGCAAGGCTGTTTTTCTGTATGCAATGCTAATATGCCCAATCATAACTTATGTTGCGCCCACCTGGGAACATGCAGCTAAAATGCACATTAGGCGCCTCCAAAAAATTAAAAATAAATGCCTGCGAATAGCAGCAGATGCGCCCAGATACTGCCCTATTACAGATCTGCATCGCGAATTAAAAATTGAAAAACTGGATGAACACTTCATGAAATTAGCACAAACATTTTACACTGATTGTGCAAATTCGAAAATATCCAGCCTCGGGGATTATGACCCCGAGGAAACAAAAATATAAGCGGCCGAAAAGCATTGTGGCTCACAGGCCGCCATAACCTCCCTAAGCTACCCCAGTAAGACACGTGATAATTCCCACAAACACATACAATTATGCGAAGCAACATGTGAACACAGAACAAGGCAAAGCAGGCTCTGTACAACTTCTGGCTCGGAGATGGCCCTGTTCTTTACATTGCAAATTTGTTTTCTATGCTACATTACGTGCGCACCCGAGTGTCAGCATCGCGGGATCCAACCTGCAGTTTCAGTCTGGTGTAGGCCTGTGCGTTGGCCCTGTACACCTACCTGATATGCAATATGGCGTCCTCCAGGCTGGCAATTATATTATTTATACACTTCATTACAAATTACCTAATTCTTCGACACTACACTGGTCACGCACAACTCTGCCAACACTACACCCATCACCACACTAGTTGCAAGCGAACTTCCACTGCAGGTAATGCAGTTTCATTACATCACACCACCACCCCTTCCCCGTCCTAATTACTCATATTTTTATGCCTGGAAACTAACACTTTTTTCTGCTTCCAGAGAGATGACTGGCATCTGTGGGCGGGTGGCACAATTCTGTCCTCCGCCTCCAGGGCCGTGCTACTGCGGTACGACCCTGGATACATTCCTGCAGCGGTTCGACACATTTCGTATCACCCTCATTAACCTCACAAAGTCTATCTTAGCGAACTAACAATAACTCTACCATCTCCAGCCTTAATCCAATAAAAGGAATTATTTTTATCCTCTTTGACTGTCGCATAGTTTTCTTCAGGCCCTCTCCTCTTTACCTTGTTTTCTATGCTCCTTACAGGACCCTTCTTCTTTTACCCCCTAACATGCATGCCGGAGGGCACACAAGACTGTGAAGGTGCTCCCACTGGCGTAGCGGGATTTGGGGGCTCGCCAGAAAATTGGCTCCAGCAGTCATTTGTATTCTTCTCTTGCGTTCACCCCGAGCACACCTTAGTAATGGGGCCTCCAGTAAACCTCAAGTCTCTGTAGCCAACATGGCTACCTGCTACGACAACAGTCTTCATCACCAACGAACACAAATATACCTTGCTAATTAAACTTCAACTTCTTTTGTCTCCTACAGACACCCGCATTAAACAGCTTTTGTTTAGTAGTTAAATATTCAGTTTTCTAGATCACTTTCCCTCCAGCCTGTTGCTTTCTATTACCTCACAAGCACCAAGGTGCTGGGAGGAAGGAACAGAGGAGCCACGACCACTACGAAAACCTTCCACCAAGGAGAGACAGCAAGCCTATGTTATATCACCTACCAGAGCACCTAGGTGCTGGGGCGGTATTAGCCTGGGTGTTGCGGCCTGGCATTGGTTGGAGACTCACATCCAGTAGTAGTATTGGTGGCACACACGGCTCAACATCTCTGATCTGCCCACAGACAGGGGGGATCAGTGGAGACTCTTACCGAGCTTGTGTCATGAATCGGCTACTGAAATTACACTGTCATACTGCAATTTTCTCGTCTAAAGTGCACATCGTATCTTGTTCAGCAGCGACCTAACTCTATGCTTTACAAGATAAGACGTGGCAAAAGTCGTATTGAACAAAATATTGCTCATCTAGCTGCCCAGCAACGGAGTACATTAGCCCCTCCTATGCAGGAGAGACAGGCGGAATGGGATCGCGCCGCCTCACTGAGATTACAGATACTCTCGACTGGCCACGTAATGCATTATATTTATTTTCCACCGCTCGTCCGCACCAGTCTCTACTACCATCCGGTAGTGAGGGGTTTAGTCTGCCGGACTTAAGCCAGATACGGTTTTGCCAACCCGAACTTCCGGATTCAAGAATCAGCATACTGGAACTTGAAGTACAGCATAATTTAACTCAAGAACTGTAACAACAGTCTCACTCAGACCATAAATCCACGTTACCACCTGACCAAAGACCTTCCGAGTAAGTCAGGTTTTTAACACCTCCTGTCAGCAACCTATAACTGCACACTTGTTCTAGCACATCAAATCTCGACGGCCGTGCCACACATTCAATAGCCAGGTAAGCGTCAAGTGATTTTCTGGTGCCCAACATGAAGCAACAGACTAGTAACTATATGCAGCAAACTGCTGAACTAGACCAACCAGTGCCCAGAAAACAAAGGGTCAAGCTGGATAAGTCATCCGGACTTCGGGGAGTCCACGAAACACACCAAGGCACCCTTAGCCATTAACATGTCGGCTTCAGAAATCAATGCTGCCACCGGCGAACACAGTGACGCTGAAACGGTCATACCCGATTCTCAGTGCAGCCATGCCAATGGGCCAAGCAGTGGCTCACTACAAATTGAATGTACATACAGAACCAAGACATTTCAGTATGTATGTCTAGGGTGGCCTGACGAGGCCCGTGACACAAGGATTGTAGTATAGGTGTAAAGCCTGCCGTCAACAACCAACGAGCTTCTGCAATTAAATTACTTGTCTTGGCCGAGGCATTAATTGTATAAGCTGCACGTCATGCAGCGAATCCTTGCATCACCTATGCATGGGATGGCCCAATGAACGTGTGTCTATACTAGGGATGGCCTACCAATGTGAGAGATGCCGACATAAGCATATCTCTCACTCCCACAGGTCAAAGCCATCCCGCATTTACAAACATCTGGGGACGGCAACCAGAAGAAACTACGACATCCAGATTACGGATTTCGCAGGTCGACCCCATGAGGATCCAGTAGCCTTCACACAATAATGTGAAAAGTAATTTAGGGAAACAGGCCTCCCTGCCAAACAATGGGTCGAGAGGGTACAATTACATTTGAAAGGCCTAGCCCTCGCCTGGTGGGAACGATACAGCACTGGAAACAGTTCAGCAACAGGTTCGCTGCTGAATTCACTGGCGAGAAGGTGTTAGCCCGACTGACGACGCAATTATATAGCCAGACTCAGGTACCCAACTACGAAGCTGAAATCTTCATACGGCGAAAGGAACATGTTTCGACGTGTGTTCCCAGAGTCGACGAAGCTACCACCGTTCGTTCCATTAGTCTGATGTTATTACCTAGCCTAAGAGACGTCCTCCTTAAGGCTAAACCCACAACACTGGACGAGCTGGTTGATTGAGCACGAGAAGCATAGCAAAACTTTACGGCACAAGAAAGTCTCGAAAAACCTATATCGACCAAGATCTCGGCGGTAAGAGCTCCATCGGTCGCATCACTTAAGGGTACACCATCTCAAACCACTCGACATGCCATTCGTACCAAAGTACTGGCTCTGCCCAGAGAACCACTGGAGTAAAGACTACCCCCGGAAACCAGCGGGGTTTGCCATTCAACCCAACAAGATTAATGGAACGCCAGCAACTATCCCAGCAAGACCGACTATAAAACCGACTGCAAGACGGGAAATGCCGCCGCTGGGATGTGAAGTGAGCCACCATCACCAGGCACCAAGGACCCATCATCATCCTGAGTTTAAATGAGGAACCATCAGTCCCCATAGCCCCCTCACATAGAAGTCAAAATAAACAGGCACAGAATGCTGGCACTACTTGACTCGGCAGCAACAGGGAACTTTATCCGACAAAACCTCCTGACTGCTGAGCAACTAACGGACATTCGGCCCCAACGTAAAATCGTGCGAATGGCCCAGCATGTTACTACTCACCAGTTTGACGGCCGAATTATCCTGCAGGTAAATCTGCATCGCCTCTCGGCGTCTACCAAATTTATAGTATCGGCAGCAATTTCTGAAACAGTGATACTAGATTGCCAATAGCTACGGCAACAACAGTGAATCATAGACCATGGTCAATGCCGTGTGTAAATAGGCGAGGAGGATAGGATCACCGTACATTGGGACTACAGTCCGGACAACATCGTACCTACACCTATCGAATCCGACCGAATTTACCACGAGCTTGGTGAGACAGTCCAACCAGTTAAACCAAGTACTAAATGAACATTCTAATGCATTTGGACAAGGGGGTGGCTGTTATGTCAGAATAGGTCGATCCAACATGAGATCTGGACGACAACCGACGTCCCTGTATCCAACCAACCCTACAATGTGTCAGCATGCCACTGTGACTTAATCATGGAACAAGTAAACGACGTGAAGGACCAAAGGATAGTTGAACCCTCGAATTCACCGTATAATTCCAACGTATTTCTCGTCCCAAAGAAAGACGGAAAACTTAGATTCTGTATCTATTATAAGGGTCTAAACCAGGGGTATCCAACCCGGGGCCCATAGTGTCATGATATGGCCCGAGTGCTTAGGCCCGCCGTGTCATGTAGGCCTAAGATGGCCCGCGTGGGCTGTTACGTACGAAAAAAAATTGTGTTTCAAAAGTAAACATAATTGCACAGGAGTTATTCTTGTATCAGGCGAGTGGTATGTTACATGTGATTAGTAAGTTTTGGCTGGAAACAATCCACATGATCCATTGGGTGTTCACCCCCACAAAGGGTCAACGCGACCTTGAAGAGTAGCAGCGAGAATCAACAGGTGGCGGGGAAATCCCCAAACCACCCCCTTCCCCCATGCTTCCCACTCCCATCCATCCAGCCTCGGGTTGCACGTCAGTCTCGCCGCTTATGTGCAGGTGATCGGCCAAAGCTAGTGGCAGTAGTTTTGTTTGTGCAGTTGACTTCCCATTGTGATTTGGAAGAATGTGGGACTGTAAGCTGTCTACATTGGTAAGATGCTTAGTTTTATAGAACTGTAGTAATAATGTGTAACGACAGGTCATGGCTTCCATATCGAGTAAGAAAAGGAAAATCACTGACTAATGTAGGACATTTCAAGTGAATTTTTTACTGAAATGAAGAACAAACCAGTTTGTTTGATATTCAATGAGGCGGTTTCATTTTTCAAGGAGTTAAATGTTAAGAGACATTACGACACTAAACATGCATATGTGTTTGTCTTCACGAAATTGACCTTTAAACTTGTCAAAGTATCTGAACTAAAACGTAAACTTTCAGGTCATCAGTTGCTTTTCAAGTTGCTAGATATTCCGGCCATTTTGCATGCTGGTCACCCACATGGAGGCGAAGCTGAACTTTTAATTCGTGGTTCCGCCTTTCTGTTGGATTGGCCCTGGGGTGGTAAATTGCAGTTGTCATGTGCCTCACTCCCCACTTCGTGCCTAATTCGCGCCACTGCCTTCTAGTAAACTGGGTCCTGTTATGAGTTAATAAGTTTTTAGGAAAATCCCAATGTGGGGAAAAATCATCACTGAGCACTTTTGCGATGTTATTGTACAGGCACTACTGACGACGTATGCCTCAATCCACTTTGAAAAATTGTCAATGACTACCACTAGAAATTGTTTCCCGTTAACTGACCTAGGGTATGGTTCCATTAAATCAAGGCGCACTGTCTCGAAAGGATTTTGCGGCATGCGCAGCTGTTGTTGCCGGCCATCTGTTCTGCGACTTGTAACAAGTTGCACCTGTGACACTTCTGCACTAAACTGCGCACGTGTTTCGTGAGTCCTGGCCAGAATAAATGCTCCATTAAGTTGCGATCTCTCTGGGACACTCCAGGGTGTCCGGCTACACTGACATTGTGTGCATGGGCGAACACCTGATCCTGCGCACCTGTAGGGACATAAACTCTCCACTTCCCCGGGTTACTCAACGAGCACGTTTACAACCTGCCATTCACGACTCGCCAGATCTCTACTATTCCCTGCTCGCACTACCACGTCTTGTCTTGCAAAAATTGGCAACCCTGCTGCGTTTGCTTTACTTGTTTTAGTTGCTCGAACAATTCTGAAATTAGAATGTAATTTTCCACAGCACTTACTTGCTGGATACTTAGTTCGGAAATAGTCCCATCACCTGGCAGATGGATCTCTTCTCATTCTGCTTCATCTTGCGGGTTCGGTGCATGTGATAATGTGTCTGCTAACTGGTTCTCCTTTCCTGCTACGTGTTCCACAGAGAAATCGAATGACTGCAGGTGCAGTGCCCATCTGGTTAACTTACTACGGGCCTCGCACATATTATGTCAGTGCGTAACATAAAGCTCTGGTACTCTAAGTACGCCCTGTATTTTTTTATCACCCAGATTATAGCAAGACATTCATGTTTATTGACATCGTAGCAGCGCTCGGTAGGGCTTAACTTGGCGCTAGCGAAGTCAATTATGTTTCTTTCCCCATTATCGGCTAGTTGGTAAAGCACTGCTCCTACTCCATCCTGGTTTGTGTCTGTTAGTAAATACAAATGCTTGCCCACGTCGTATCTTGCCAGTGTTGGACATGTCTGAAATTTCTCCTTAATTTCTTGAAAAGACCGTAATGCTGCTTCTGACCATTGAAATCTGTTTTGAGGTGAGAATAAATATGTTAGTGGTGCTGTTATGACTGAGAAATTTTCAATGTGCTCTCTTAACCAATTTATTAAACAGAAAAATTTCCGTAACTGCTTCCTCGTTTTTGGCTGTGGATACTCTGCTATTACTTTCAACTGTTCTGGACTCGGCTTTTTTCCCCTCTGCATCTATGATATGCCCTAGAAAGTCAATACTAGCTTTCACTATGCGACTTTTTTCCAGTGCACACGTCAGCCTATTAATGGCTAACCTCTCTAACACTACGAACAGATGTTGCATGTGTTCCTGCCATGTGTTGGACCATACAATTACATCATCCAGATAGGCCATGGTGTAGTCGCCTATTAAGCTGTCCAACACGCGCACCATCATGGATTGAAAGGTGGCTGGGGCCACTTAAGCTCAAAGGTCATAGTGCAGAACTGAAAGTGGCACCCGTCT
This sequence comes from Dryococelus australis, assembly GCA_029891345.1. Taxonomy (NCBI): domain Eukaryota; kingdom Metazoa; phylum Arthropoda; class Insecta; order Phasmatodea; family Phasmatidae; genus Dryococelus; species Dryococelus australis. Next base: position 7,707,559 of record CM056994.1, read on the forward strand.
GTCGCTGTGAATGGTGTTTTCTTACGGTCTTCCATCTTAACCGGTACTTGCCAATAACCACTTTTCAAGTCAGGGGATCTCCTAATTTTTGCCTGTCCTAATGAGCTGAGAGCATCTTTTACGCTTATTTACGGCAGTAAGGAATTCTTGGTAACTTGGTTTAATGGCCTAAAGTCGACACAAAAACTCCACGTGCCGTCTTTCTTAGGCACGAGTGTTATTGCGGAATTTGTACACACTGTCTATTGATTCAATAACACAGTAATTTAACAATTCCTGGATCTGCTGTTTAATGATACACGCCTGGTGCAATAAATAACTGTGCGGCGGTGTCTGTACAGGGTCTGCTTCTAACAGTATCTCATGCTCTGCAATTGTGGTTCGGCGTAAAGCGTCTTGTATTCCGAATACATATTTACGTTCATTTAACAAATGTTGAAAAGCGGCCTGGTGTTCGGGTGGCATGTTGTGGTCGTCACTCAACATGAAGTGCTGCAAATTAACTGTCGGTTTCCTGTCCAGATTATAAACTGTACTTCTTTCTTCCTCCCCAAAATGTATTCTGCGAGCAGCTGGTTCCACGATTGTGTTTTGCTCGGACAACCACCTAATATGACGTCCTCCTGGATTTCCGGCATAACAATAGCTGTTGTTATGGTGCTAATTTCACGTATGTTCACTTTAATTTTTGCTTGGTCTAATGCTGTACTCTTCTCATTTTTGGTAGCTAACCAAATGACAAAATTAACAGATTGTACTCACGTCTTGTTATTTTACAAATTCCGTACTAATTAAGTTGTGAGATGCTCTGGTATAAACTAGCAGTTGGCACTGACGCCCGTTCACATTTACAAGAATCCTGATAAATTGCTGTTCGCCATTACTGGCCTGTTTTAACAAGGCTTGTTGTGGTGTCTTGTCCTGAGGTTTCGGATGCAGATCGCGGGTGGAAGAGACATCCGGCCTCCTCGCCCCTACATCCCGTTTCCCTGCTTCTTACTTGCGGCTTCATGGATGAGTGAGAGATGGGGATTATTGGGGCATTTACTATGCCGGTGTAAGGCAATACCGGCAAGGACGTCACGGTGGCTGACTTTCATCCCACACGCGCGGCTGCACCCCCGCACTATGCGTTGTACCTTGCGCCTTCTGCCTCCTCCTGCTCTGGTATGCCGGTCGGTTCACTGGTGCTGGTTGAAAAAAATTTTGGTTAGGTTGGCCGAACTGTCTGTTTTGCTCCTGCTGTACCGGTGGTGGGGCGGCGTTTCCCAGCATGTCTCTCTGCTTGTTACGCCATCGAAATACACCCGGATTGCGGCACAGTTGTACGCTGTCACAATCCAGTAGAAAAGCTGCATGCATAATATCTTCAACGGTCCCGTTCAGTAGCGGTATCAGTTCTGGCCTGACGGTTTTCGCAATATTCTCCAAGACTTTGCGTTCCAACAACTGCGGGTGAATCCGGCGGATTAGGTGCGCCTTGCGGGTGACAAATGCAGTTAACAGTTCATTGGGCTGTTGTTCTTCCAGTGTGAGCCTACACTGTGCCTAAATAGAACTGAACACACCCCTGAAACGGCACTGGAATGCATGGCAAAAATCTTGCCACTGTAGCCTGTAATGTTTTTTGTAATTTCCACCAAGACTTTGCGTCTCCTTGGAGCTGCATGGCAACTCAGCTAGCCCATTCCTTCTAACTGACGCTGTCCCTAGTGCAGCCCTCCAGGAAGGCCGTGGGATTCTTCCAATGAATTTTCCGCAAATGTAGGCAAAATGTGAAATCTGCTAGGTGTCTTCGCATGTGTTTGTCCTGCAGAGTTGCGTTGAAGTGTGGATCAGCTGTCCCCGTTTCTCTAGCCGATTCCATTGTGGTCCTTGGTGTTGATTGTACTGCATCTACTAGCGGTGTCATATACAGCATTGTCGGAAAAGGTGTGGTAAGTGATGGTAGTATTGATGGGTACATGGTAGGCATTGGCGGTAAGTAGGTACTGATGGGTAAATACGGTAGCGCAGTTGATTCGGATGGAGTGGAGGTAACGCTGCTGACGTCGACAATGTCTGTATTTCACTCACCACGTGCGCTCTGTTGACGTGTGTATGTTGCTCCCCTGCTTGCGGTCCTGCTGCGTATACGAGGTGTTCCTCCCCTCCTGCGACTTGTGTAACGCTTCCTTGCTTCTCCTCGCTCTTGCTTGTTGTGTCCGCCTGCCAATTGAAATTTTGAATACTCCTCTCGAGGCTGGTCACGTGAATGTGACATGTACATGAGGTCCTGACCTCCTTGTACATTACAATGTCCGTCATTAGTGTGGCATTTACCACATATAAACACTAACCAGCTTGCTGTTGTCTCTTTTTCTTGCTAAGGCATTTCCGGTGGAATTTAATTTGACAGTTCCGGCACTGTAAGATGATTGCTACTTGTTCGTCACAAATGAGATTATCACAGTGGTGTGGGGCATCAGTGTGTTTCTGTTTTGATTAATGGTGATTACACTGTGTCTGTTCGCGAATTTTCCCATGACACCACTGTTTCCACTACGTGCGGTTGCTCGTGGATGGTCGCGATGAAGCTGTTTGTCGTCGAGTTCGGTTGGTAGTCGCAACGACAATACTGCGTATCCTGCTCGAATTTGTCGACAAAGTCCACTGGAAGTGCTTTGAGGCACTGCAAATACAATGGTGTTGCTGTCGCGGTGGATGTGATGTAGCTGGCCATATTGATAATTCAGTCATGTGCCTGGTGCGGATGGTCACGATGCTGCAGCCCCTCGCGGGTTCGGGGGTCAACGAACCGGTTCCCACTCTGCTGACTGCTGGCGTGCTGCATAAGCGATGCCCGCAGGGAAGGAGGGGAACTTCTCCTCCTTTCGTTCCTCCCTCCTGTTCTGCTCGGCGCTACTGCTGGCAGCAGAGGGGGTGGCACGGATGCTCGCTTTCTCCCCTTCCTTTGTCCTGCATCCTGCCTGGTGGCTGGAACTCAAGACATCACATGCTGCACAAAGATGACGACTGCCTTTCTCACCCTCCTCCTCTGCTTTCTCCACAATGACGATGAACCAGCGTTTGCGCGCCCTTCTTCCCACAGAGCACATGGTCGCTTTTCTGGTGTCTCCCAGGCATCTGAAAGATGTAACAGCACTGTTGGGGTTCTCCTCTGCTTCGTCTCATTGCGGGTAGGTGGTTAAACGGGGTTGGGATGGCGTAGATGGACAACTTGAGGTGAGAAAAATTTTGAAAGATTGGTCGAAATATTTTGCATTGATTTTGGCGGGAAATTGTGAAATTTGTTAGGAATTTTATACCCGGTAGGTGCCAAACATCGCTGTGGTGGCATCAATGATGTTGCAGTAGAGCTGAGTCCTCGTAATCTCGGAGTGCTGCGGGCCGATCACCTGGTCCAGATTTCCGCGTAGATCTTGCAGTAGATCACCTGATGTGGATGCCTCGTTTTTCCTAAACGAGGGGCTCTTTGGGAAGCCCAATCACCGCTTGGTATTGCAAATTATTATGACGTTGACGTAATCAAAACAGAACTCCCTACTTGTGGATTGTCAGGGCCAAACCACACGCGCATAAATGCTACTCGCGATACTTTGGATACATTGCAGCACACATACAAATCAATATTTACCATTAAAATTCACAGACACTTGCATCAGGAACTGGTGGGTTTTAAGGGGCCCATGCCCTGAAACGCCTTGCGGCAATCGAATAAACAGTCGTCAATTCATGCCGTTTATAACAAATTTGAACATTCCCTACACAAGAATAGCTTATACACATGCTTGCGTTGAACCTGTGGTGAAGGCTATACAGTACAAAAGAAGCCCTAGGCTTACATGAAGGTTACGTGTGCTGGTTAAGTTAAATACGCCCCAGGCGATACAATCCTGGGGAGTCGAGGGGGTGTTCCCGGAAGGCTACAACGAGAAAGGTTCCTGATACATAACTATTGCTTACAAAAATGACCGGTGATGAAAGTTAATGCCATCCGGACGGGAAAAGCGAGAATCACGGATGGTCATCTGGAGAGTTCACTGCGTGTTGCAACTTCGTCGATAATGCCGGACATTGGAAAACTTATTGATGGAAAGCAGTGCGAAGTCTCACATTATCATTTTATTTTAGAGATCTGTGTAAAAACTAGTTCTAAATTTTAAGTTTAATTACATTCGATGTGGATATTTTCTGTAAGACGTACCAGGATGGATCCGAAAGGCCACCCGAGGCCAGATACGACTATACCCAGGGAACATTCACACACTCTGGGTGACGACGCTAAAGGAGAAAGACCTGGTCAATCCGAATACGAGGACGAACCTCCACCCAGTAGGGTAGTTCCCAATACCAAGCCAGGGCCCTCAACGATGCCTGAGCAGACGCCTATCGTCATCGACAGGGCACCTAGCTACATCGCATCATGGAAGCAGAATGTATAGCAATGCCAAGGAGCATTCTCTGTTAGATCAATGCCCTCGACGCCATGCAGCTATGCTGAGAAAATAGCAGCCAAACATGATAAGACAATCCTTAGCTGCTCAGAATTATCATGGCGACAAAAAATTGTAACACGTCGAGCATAGCCCACGACAGTGCTCCATAAGAACCACCTGCTACACAGGAACCTACACCCATCGGTGCCGTTAAGGACGAGAGACCCGTTCTGCCTCCTGCTCAACTGATCGCCGATGATCGGAGCGTCGAGACCGTCGATGCCTTCCACTACCAGACAGCTGGTGCAACTCTCACAGTCGAGGTCGAGACTCCTCCCCCTAGCACTGCCTCACCACAGAACCTGGACGTCGAAACCGTCGACGCCTCCCACTACCCCTCAGCTGTAGCAACACCCGTAATAGAGGTCGAGAGTTCTCTCCCTACCACTGCCTTATCGCAGGACCTTAACATCGAGACTGTCGATGCCTCCAACGACCTGGCCCCATGACAGGATGCGTCAGCAGGCAAGGTGGAGAGCGGTCTCCTGCCACAACTCCCTTGCCCTGCGCCAGTGAGGAAACATCTGCCCTACGGGTAGGAACCCATGCTGTTGGGGTGACGGACTCTTGTGTGTCACTCCTCCTCACTGCCACAACGTCCCTTGTAGCTGTGCCCCCTCTATCGGTTCCTGCAGAAGCAGACGTCACGACATCACGTACTGAACGATGATAACTGATGCCACCTCGTGTTGCCTGGCCTGTACCGAGAATCACCATGGCGACCTACGTCAAGGTACATGTGGCCATACCCCCTGCATTGTGAACTATGCCCCAGGGGCAGGCCAGCTAAACCAAAGCTCGACAAACACAAGTAAGTGCGGTAGCCCCAAAGTTTAACACACACAGTTGTAAACCACTACGAAAAACAGTACAGGACTCTTAGATCTGTAGCAAATAGTGACATTTAATCTAGTTGACCAGTCAAAGACAGTGAGATAGGCATACACACACACATTTAGGATAGATAAAATATTGGGTATCGAGTAAAGTGCCTACCCAGCTGTCATCAAGCGGTCGAAGTTTAGGAAGCGGTGAGGTAAATGCAACAGACAGCTAATTAGACACTTGACTATGTGCAAACTGAACTTGTAAATACAGCAGTTATTACGCTGTATATAATTTAAAGCCAGTGAAAACAAATGTTTTACACCTCACCGATGACAAGGTTCCATTCTATAAGTGGCCGACAGCCCACACAATAGGTAGTAATACTTTGAGATGCTCACCACAGTGCCAGTGATAGTTGAAGACAGGGACTTCGACATAATACATGTTAGACTTAGACTACAATAAGAAAGGCTCTTGCAAAGGAATTAGTAATTTTAAATTTTTGTATATTGAATTTGATGTGTAGGTACACGTTTAAATATTACCTTGAGTTTTACAGTGTACTTATGATCACCTGCAAGAAGAATGCCATTTTGTAGGAGGGAATTTTTATTTTACGTATTTGTATGCTGATTTTCTAGTGTGTGTGTTTTGTTTGCAATATCTTGTGCACCAACTTAATATCAAACCACAGACTGTGCCACAAATCTCACATGAACTCACTATGGAGAAACCCAGGTGCAAGATATTTTTAGCTTCAAAATACCGCAGTTTCATGTATGTACATTTTTTAAGTGACCAACGTGCACCCTGATGTTGAATGGCCTACAGTTGCCGAACTTATACCCTTTCACACGTAACTGTTTAGCTTGCTGTGAGACACGAGGTTCCCTGTAAGATTTTCTTTTGACCACCACAGCAAGCTCAAGGATAGGTAGTGGCGTCTCCCCACCTTCCGATGAGTAAGGCTTGAACATACTTATTTTTATTCCCCTTCGTTTTTCGCATGCCGTCATTTTCAAGTGCTTTTTCTTTCAGGTTCGTGTTTTATATTCGCTTGTAAATATCCACATCGTAGTGCTGAGTGTTTGTCAGCGGCATGCAAAAGTAAAGTAGGCCGGTGAGACACCAGATAAACCGCAGTACTCCCGACACAATCTCTGCAACAGAGGGGAAAAACACATTCGCAGCATCAGCGAGCACCACACAGCAGAGAGAAGATGCTCGCCCGCCGCGGAGACAGAGCTATGGTCTCCATGTCCCAGGCGTCTTGTCTTCGCCAGCCGGCTCGAGAACAGAGTGCGTGCCGCTACAGTGGTTAAGCACCGAACACTAAGGGTCCCGCCTACCTGATTTAAAAAAATGTTTCGCTTCTCTTCCCAACTTTTTTTGCTACTCCTACCTAGACCTTCCAGAAAGGGGGCCTACACCACATTCCACCACCTTTTCATGATAAGTCACGATGAGTCTTCATCGGTACCGGTTGGGGGGGGGGGGGTGGCGAATTGAAGCATGCCGCTTATACTACTAACTACGATTACGACTCTTCACTTTACGTGACGTATACCATTACTTCAGCCTACATAAGAGTCGTCTACTTCCCACCCACGTGAGTGTTGTGCACAAACCAAGGAATGCTGACAAGAGAGTTCCCACCTCTCACGAGCTTCCACTGCAGGAGGACATCACACGCCTTTCCCGCACCCCACTGTGGCAGCCTAGACTTAGCACTATGTAAGTCCGTCCGCAGCGGGGCTCCGGCAGTCATTCGTAATTATTCTCTTGTGTTTACCCCGAGCACTTCTTAGTGATGGGGCCTCCAGTGAAACCTAGCGTCTTTTGTAGCCATCCACTACGGCAACAGTCTTCATCACCAACGAACATACCTTGCTAATTAAACTTAAACGACTTTTGTCTCCTACAGACACCCACATTAGACAGCTTTAGTTGCGTAGTTCAGTATTCAGTTTTTTAGATCACTTTCCCTCCAGCTTAGAACCTGGTCGTCTACACCTGGCTATTGTTTTCCTTCAGTGCTCAGTCTTTTCGGTAGGAGATAGCACGATACTTACATCCAGCAGTAGTATTATTGGTGGCCCACACGGCTCAACGTATGATCCGCCCGCATACGTGAGGGGATCAGTGGAGAGACTTGCCAAGCTTGTCACTAATCGGCTACTGGACCTACACTATCATACAGCATGTTTTCTCGCTTAAAGTGCGCATCGTATCTCGTTCAACAGCGACCGAACTCTATGACTTACAAGATAAGACGTGGCAAAAGTCGTAGGGAACAAAAGATTGCTCATCTAGCTGCTGCTCCTACGCAGGAGAGAGGCGGAACGGGACTGCGCCGCCTAACTGAGATTACAGGCAGTCTAGACTGTCTACATGGTGCATTATATTCATTTTCCACCACTCGTCCGCACCAGTCCCTACTACCATCCGCCAGTGAAGGGTTTAGTCTACCGGACTGAAGCCTGATACAGTTTTGCCAACCGAAACTTCTGGAGTCAAGATTCAGGGGACTGCAACATAATACAACTCAAGAACTGTAACAACAGTCTCACTCAGTCCGGTAATCCACGTTTACACCTGACGAAAGACCTTCCGAGTAAATCAGGTTTCTAACACCTCCCGTCAGCTTCCTATAACCACGCATTTGGTCAAGCATGTCAAATCTCGACGACCGTGTCGCGCATTCAATAACCGGGCATGCTTCAACATATGGCTTTCACCAGGGTGTGGCTGGCGTATCCAAGAACCCTACAAACTTAGGATCACTTAGGTAGGATTCCTGTATATAAAGTTGGTCAAGTGGGTTTCTAGGTTGAAGAGAAATCTAGTGAGATAGAAGCAACAATCTTTCGTCACACTACCTGAGAAGTTCTCGGCACTGGTGTGGTGCTCCTCGCTGACTGGTGGCAGGGGTCGGCGTCTGGACAATGGCCTACTCTGGTTGCAGTAGAACTGTGTGGACGAGCAGCGTCTCTCGAGGCATATGGGGAGGAATAGATATGTGCGAGTCGGGTAAGAGTTGTGTAAGCAAATGAATGTGTGGTCGAATTGTACGATCAGCAAGCATTCAAATCCTATTCGTCCTTTCGGTCTGGTAGGCGGTAAGAATGAGGGGTTCTCCTCCATAGGTAAAATAGGTTGATTTAGAATTCCTTGTTCAAGCCGTCTTAAAATGGCTAAGTTTACACTTGCTTCTGCCCTTCTTTCCATAAGGCACGAGGGCTAAGAAGAAAAAGAAACTTAGGACAGAGCTGGTGAAATTGAACGTCCTAGCGGTGTACACTAGTTCAGTTGAGTTCACAACATGAAATATCACCCTGGTCAACGGTGAAACAGAGCTTCGAACTTTACACTTTGTTTATATTTAACAGATACAAGTGGAAGACACGCTCCTCTCTGAACCACGCCATTCTCCAGCAGGCTCGGAGTAAGGGAATATTCAAGAGATACTATTCCACAGGTAGAAAAAGTGTTCGTAAGGCTTTTGGGGGCACTCGACGTGCAACCAGCTCTATTTTACTACAAACTTGAGCACACTAAACCACTGATAAATAATTAAAGAAAAATCTTGTTTTAACATGAGGTGTGCCAAAACTAGAAAAATATAAATAAATATTCACAGAAAATTAATATTAAAATTTTCTTTTTAGTGAACATAAAATAAATTAACACGTGATCCCATACTCTCCTACATGTAAAATATATTAAAATTGAAATAATTTCGATAAGTTTAGTTCTAATGTTAAGCCAGGTGAAAGGTGTCCTGGTAAAACTAAATAAAATTGTAAATGTTCATAATGGGGCGAACGAGAATTAATTTCTAACCAGCCGAAATTAAATTAATAGGACGAGCCCTGAAGGGACCTACAGAAGCAAGGAAAAAACTTTACGCGTGCCTAGTTACTGTCTATATGGCACGATCGTCGAGGTTTATTGTGCTAGACCAAGTGTGCGGTTAATTGTAGCTGACGGAAGGTGTTAGTTAACCTGACTTACTCCGAAGGTCTTCGGTCGATTAGTAACATGGGCATGATGACTGAGCGAAGCCGGTGCTACAGTCCTTGGGTTAGATTATGTTGTACAGAGTTGTCTCACCTCGTACTCCAAGTTCCAGGCCCCTAACTCTTGGCTCCAGAATCTAGGATTAGCTAGTCTGTACCTAGCTTCTGTCCTGTATGCTGGATACCCCAACTCAGGGTGGTAGTCGAGACTGGTTCGGACGTACGGTGGGATATTAGTACCACGGGGACAGTCGAGACTGCCCGCAATCTCAGTGAGGTAGCGCTGTCCCGTTTCACCTGTCTTTCCTTAGTATGAGGTGCCAAGATACTTTGCTGCTGAGCAGCTAGATGATCCATCTTTTGTTCCCTACACTGTCTGCCGTGCCTTATCTTGTAAGTCAGATTGTGGTTCGCCGCTGAACAAGATACGTCGTGCACTCTGGACGAGGAACTATTCTTATAATAGTATACATTCAGTAACCGATTCGTGGCACAAGCTCAGTAAGAGTCTCCACTGATTCCCCACGTTAACTAGCAGATCAGAGACGTTGAGCTGTATGGGCCAGCAATGCCATTTAAAATATTGGATAAATTCCAAAGTATCAATTTGTGACTGCTTCGTAATGGACTTTCCTCCCGAATTATTCCAGAGTGTGTTTACACGTCTCCAGTTTACTATGGCTGTGACAAGGTCGTCGTGGCTTTATTTGCACTAGGTCAGATGTGCCTCTTAGGGTTTTATCAAGGCTCGCTTCCAGCTGGATATAGTGATAAGGCAGGTAGCCTTACGTAGGGGAACAAAGTTGTCTATAGCCCGGCTGACTAGCCCCTTATACTTGTCTACCCGTTTACTGGTCACGTGTTTGGTTACAGTAGTCGAGTGGCGGGAGGTATCGGGATTACTGGACTACACCGAAACCTTGCTGGAGAGTGGTGGCTGGCAGCAGACACAAGATGTTGGTGTAGTCAGTCGGGGTTGAAGTGATGGCAGCATGTCGGGCAGCAAGATACCTATGGTTCCAGCTGGCTCCCTCTGGACTCAGAAACCTCGGGTTGTAGATCCTCTAATGTTCCTCTGTCCCGTGCACCACACCACTCAAGTCCGGGTACGTACAGGTCGGTGGAGAGAAAACAGTACAAACACACACAGGAGAGATTGGTCTCTGATAACCTTACTAAGGCGGTGCGGTCTCATTCCTCTGTGGCGTTCGAGCAGCCTCTGGAAGGTTTGCTGAGTATATCGCAGTAGTCCAAGGCTCCAGCACTAGAAGTGGTGGAGCGAGCTCGAAGAACTGGCAGGAACAACTGGCGAGCTCCGCAGCGCACGGACATATACAGGACTGCAGGTGCTGCGGCGGTGAGGGGCATGTGACCTCCCTCTGCTTCGAAACCAAAGTGGGGTATCAACCCTCTAGTCACCTCTCTCGGCCTTCAATGGCACTCGGCTGTGCCGAGGCGGCAGACAATTTGTCGGCTCTCAGCACGATGGAGGGGAGGGCGACGTGTCCGCTGACTTGCGCAACCCTTCTGTAGCCATGTGCTCTGGCGCCATCCAGTATTGTGGCAACATCCGTGTGCAGGTTGATGCGGGGTTCGACGTGGGTTGAAATAGGTATATAGTTTGAAGTGAGATTAGTCGTAATTGTTATAATAGGGTAGTGGTATAAGCGGCACAAATCACAGTCTTGGGTTGGTTTCAACGCAGGCAAGTCGTGTCAGAAAAACTTACTTTATATTGTTAACAAATAGACCTCGCGGCATTAAATTTTATGCATGCCTGGTTGCAATGGGGTTCTACATTTTGGGTCTGCTAGCATCATACGGACCAACAACTGAGGAGAAACACAATACCAAACTTGGCAAAATATATTTCAATAAAAGAGGTTTTAGCCGTGGTGACCAACTGTTTTATATCGCGAGAAACATTTGAGATATGACTTAGGTGCCAGTCTGGTATACAAGATTGGTCTGGGGTCCTGTCAGGCCAGCACAAAATCTACAGTCTCAGTCACAAACATTCGCATTGACTGACCTTTTACCTGTGGTTTGCTGGGAAGAGGGCTGATCCCCTCGATGGCTGGCTCAGCTGCTTGGCAGGCAGTTTGTCATCAGGTTGACCTGTTGGCTGTGAAGATTTATGGATCTGTCTTAGGCCGACGACAGGTACAGGAGGGGAATGGAGGATACACAACCATGCATTAGCTAGTTCCTCGCCTCTTACGAATGGTTCTAAAATTGGGTGAAGAGGGCCTTCAAGTTTAATTACCAGGAGGAAGCTGTGGTTGCAGCAAGAAGGGGCAAGGCCCCTTCGTATCACAGAAAATTTTAACTCTGCCCTGCCTAGGACATATTGCTAAAAGGTAGTAGAAGAAAAGGGTAGGCAAGCTATGTTACCCTCCTTTATCAACTTCTCCGTACACTTCCTTTTCGAGAGTATGGCATGAGGAAAGGATCAAAACGGCTTGCAGAAGATAAAGCCGGTACCTCCTTCCCTACTGTGTACTTCTGGATGCCCAGTCTTGTAACATGAGAGAACACCTCGTGTTCCTTTCGTTCAGCCCTTGTGAGTGGTCCAGAACGTTGGGCAACTCAAGTCACTCCCTGACAAGGGCAATCAGGTGTGGTATCCACAGTGGGTCGCCCAGGCTAAGGCAATTCCAGCTCCTTTCCGACCCCAGCAAAGGTCTGTTGCATTCCACTAATGGAGGAGTTCCTAATGTTTTGGGCTCCGTCGACTTGTACCAGTTTGTCAGAGCTCGAGTGGCCTCATAACGTGTGCTGTTTGGTGTGCCTGCTTTTCCTCAAGTGTGTGCGTCTACTTAGGATTAACTCAGTACTCTTAAGAATTAACAACTACAAGGAATAGACAAACATGTGTTGTGTTAAAATAGTAATGCCGGAATCTCACAGCCCCAACCAACACAGCACGGAACAGCCAAAAATGCAACCACGACACATTTCAATGTGACTACTTGAATTTACATCACGACCAACACTATGCTCTCTGCATTTAACATAACTATTTAGAAGGTGCTGATAGGCTAGTTAGTTTCAAAGGCGGTGAACAAGAGGGAAATTTGTAATACATAATGGTACCAATTGGTATCGCTAATCCATACAAAGGTAAAATTATTTTTTAAGAGTTACAGTAATTTTCCATTTATTTTTCTTTTAAGCTGCGTATTTACCGTTGTAGGGAAATCTTGCAATACAATTAAATTTTGCAAGGTTGTACATCCTGTGCATCGATTAGCACAACAAAGAATAGAAATCATTTCTAATCCAAAATTGCTGCTCAGACAACATCGTTCTGGCTTTTGACGATCTCTCTTGTATTTCATTCGCTGTTGGCCGCCGTATCGTACGCGTCGGGGCTACGTGATTCCAGCGTAATAGAACACAGTGGCTCCGCACTACCTCCTAAGCTAATACAACTTGCTTACAGAATTTAAACCACGTGATCGGCAAGGTGAAGGGGACCTGGAGACAATGCTAAGTAATTGTGAAGACAAAAGTTACTGTTATGTTAACGTATCAACATCTAACATGGATAATCTGAAGGAACACTAGGATGGGGGAGGGGGCAGTTACCGTTGATGTTGCCTCATCGTCTGGTGGGTGTAGACACATGACCCGCTACCAGAAGTTTAGTGTTTTTGTCACCAGGGGAGGGGTGGTAGGAGACACTGGTTGGGTTACATCTCCCAGAAGCTGCAGAGGGTCAGCGGCTGCTGAAGAAGTGTTGTGCTTCTCGTACGCGATGTCTCAACTGGGTTGAGATCCCGGCCCTTGCGAGCGGCGAGATCTTCGGAAGCCCCAGTGATCACGCACCCCGATGGCAACCTCTAGCCATTGCGAGCGGTGGAGGTGCAGACACTAAAGAGCTTTGGCCATGCCAGCTCTTTTGTACTAATTTTGGATAAGAGCTCCGAGGGCCAGAGGTGTGGGGAATGGTAGCCTCGGTAACAGGGGTTAAGGATCCTAGGATGCTGAGGCTAGCTATCATTCCTTATCTCGGCCCGTGGGCACTGGTAAAATACGTACTGTGCTCCAGTGGCGTACTCATCAGTAGAGGTGGTGGAAAATCTTTTTCGCGAATTTTCACAACTAAATGCTATAATTGAATTAAAACGCGAATTAATACGAAAATGTTCACTGTCAAAAAATTCACAAAATAGTGTAAATTTAGAACACTCTTTCAGAAACAGAAGAAACTGTTCACCCACAAGCCAGCGGTTGCCACAACATGATTGGCAATGCTAGGAAGTGGGCAAGTATGTTGACAGCTGACTGGTTAGGATTGGCAACCATGTCTGGGTAAGAGGCAGACGACGAAGTGAGAGGAGTGTGCAAGCAAGAGGAAGCAGAAACAGATCTGTTATGAATAGGTCAGAGGGTGGTTGATAGGAATGGCCAGAAGGGAGGTAGAGATAAAAAGCAAGAGGCTGGTCGGTTGTTGGTTGGAGTAACACCAGAGGATAATAGGGTGGTCACTTGCTCAACTGCTGCTGTTTTGAGGCAGAAGTTGCCCTTTTTATTTCAACTAACTGAAAGTGTGTCACTCATGGAAGTGAATGGGAAGGCGGGAGACGCTACCCCGGCAGTGATAATCATCAGTAGTCTGTGTTGTGGGTTGGCGAATTACTAGCTTTGCAGGGGTTGCACTGCAATGCAACCATGTCATTACAGTATTTAAAATCTTTTAAAAGGAGTAAGAAATCTGACATTAACTAGCAGACAAATGGCAGTGCTTCAATTTAATGCCAGTAAAATAAAAAATTATTAATATGTATAGTTTTTTTTAATTCAGCACACACTTAAGTTTTTTAATATAAACACAGTTGAATTATCCTTAGAAATGCGGCACACAGCCTCGTAGATTTAATTTTTTTTATCACTTTAAAACAAATTGTTTAAGTTGCCCTGATCTAATAAAGTATTGAGTGCTGCGTTTATTCTATATTGAAGAATTTATTTACCTATTTTTTGTATGTTTACTTAAAGCATCAAACAGTACATAGTATAATACTGACTTAATACAGATTTCCAAAATACTTTAGGTGCTAGTAAAAGTTTTTCATTTAATTACTCGTACTTCCATTGGATTAGTATCGGATATCTGCTGTTCGGCAAGGAAGTATCAGTCCGTACTAATGTCTGTAAAAATCTGTACTGGCTCAACACTAAAAAATAGCATGAATTAATGTACATATTTTTTCAATGCTATGGAAAATAATTTTTTAGAGCAGTAGAATAATGACTTGTTTTAGGTGTGATTTTAGTCCTATAAACAAATGGAATGCCATTGTCTACCACCTATCACTGGTAAAATCCTGTTTACTTCGTAAATATAACAATAATAAATGCTATGAATACACTTTCAAAATGCTACAAGGGGACAAAATTAATGGTTTTTTCCACCACCTCTACCCATCGGACAGTAAAATCTTCGGGACGGGTCCGGGGTGGGGGGGGGGGGGCATTGGCAAGTCTGGGCGAACTGTACAAGTTGGATCACATGTTTGTCGTACTTTCCGATGTGCGCCATGTGATCCCGCCTCTTCAGTACTGTTATAATTTATTAACCTGCCCCAGTATGAACATTGCGCTCTAAGGTGGGGCAAAGTCTTAAGAGAGTGCATCCTAGATGCTGGAATATGACATGCATCAAATTATACAACTTTCCACTGTTGCGCGAGATACTTACGGTATATTTAATATCTCAATTTTACTTGCAGGATATCTAAATTTCTGTTACTTCCATATTTTTGTAGATTTACTTGACATTTTGATATGTAAGTAACTACCAAATAACCCATAAATTTTGCAATTTTTTTTGCCTCTTTTTCCCCCACACTGTAACAGAGGAATCTGAATATAAGTAAGAAAAGGCACCAACCCATCCCCACAAATAACATGTGCAGTTAACAGGCACACAAAAAAATCCATCCTCATTTCAAACTAAATTAACATTTCTGTTGAGGGAGGGAGAAGAGGATTAATGGAATTAATACCACTTTAATATAACTTAAATTTATTTCATAAAAAAATTTGTAGTAACTGGCACACACACTGTCTTGTTAAAATTTGTATTACAAATTGTTTTACAGTTGTTAGTATAGACAATAGAAAAATTAAGAAACCTGGAAATATTCAAACCCACAATTTAAGTGCTTACAGAACAGCAGTGTCACAGGCTGTCCGTGATGAACTGAGCACTTTTGAAATTAACCTTTGAACAATATCACTGCCTTGTAATGTTGGTAATGATGGAAGAAAATTAGCTCTACATCTTAATGTGGTTAAACATTTGTAAAGATTGAACTTACTTATAAGAATTAAAGAAATATTTTTAAGAAAAAAGAAGAAGTGCAAAACAGTGAAAGTACAAAATATTTACTATTCTAATAATTTTATAGTTTAGCTTGACTGATGCATAAATTAAGTGATTAGGTTTATGGCATATAAAATGAGCATACAAGAAGATACTAAGCAGGGCTTTCAAAAATGCTCACTTTACCACAAACAGCTTATATAAGAATTGCAATTCATCTGTTTCAGACAATTTGCTAAACACCCTGAAACTAATATATGTTAAGACTGCTGTTACAATCAGAATAATATTTCTCCCAGGAATGAAACCCGAGCAAGTTAAAAAAAAATTCCAAAATTATGGGAGAAAAAATTCAAATGCCATAACCATTAGCCATATTCTGAAACTGCACTTTGTGATAACTCCAGCTCCAAAAATTAAATTGCCAATCAGGTACTAAATGAATACACAATATAACATACAACTATAAATAATATGAAACTTAGAACACAGCTCTGCATGCATAATACACTGTTAGCTACGCTACACAAGACAAGAGCAATTCACCAGTCACACAATTTTTCCCCCGATATATTAAATATTTCAAGACTGGTAACCTCGTTTACAATATGTAAATCACTGACTGGTAAATTACTGCTTTCGTACAAAACTGTGTCGCTATTAGTACCAACTGAGACCCGTACATTACAATTTTAAATGACAGAAATAAACACTGCATGATTTTAAAAAAGTCTACAAAAAAAAAAGTGTTTTCAAGGCACTAGTTATGATGCTTACCTAATATGCTCCACCTTTTGCTTAGTAGATTTTTCTTAGTATTCAACACAAAATAACACCTGGAACATTTTAAAAATCAGATTTAAATAAAATAAGACAAATTCCAGTTGGTACTCAATATGCAGCACTTAATGGATGTTAAAGGATCTCCACAAAGCTTGTCCCATGGACAAGAACCCGAGAACTCGCGAATGACCCGATGTGGAATTACTGCAGCTATAAAGTTTCGTACATTTACACTTCGCGCGACAAAATTTTGTTTTCGGCACATTTCAATGGCCAAATAGACTTGAACAAATCAAGTTTACGTAAGAGAAACTCCTCTATTTTATGCTACCGGCAAATATTAATATAATATACCAATTGTACAAAGTCTGGTTGACCGATGAACCAAACCACTTTTTAGACGCTTTGTGAACACACATTTACTGGAGATCCGTTTCCACATAATGTTTACTTCCTACCATTACTAAGTGCACAACACTCCCTTGTTAAAAACACAACCATTCAAACTTACATCAAAACAACACAGTGTTACCTTAGAAAAATAAGAATTTGTGAAGTCCTTTTAAAACGATGTAGTGACATGTGAATGAGCCAAACTTACGGCTCAGATGTAATAATAAACAATAACAGCAGTTAAAGTCCAATTTGGTAACTTGGAAAAAAAAAAGCCAGTACAGCATTTATTTTTCCAACACCATTAATTAACTGTAAGAAATCTGTTTCTGCTTACAGCTTTCCCAGTGTTTTCGTGGGAAAATAACCTGTGATATGGTTAGAGGAAATCAAGACATTATTATGATGCAAAAAAACTGTTCAGTTTTTTTATATCTTGTAAAGAGAGTAGAGTTACCGCTGATATCACAATAAAGGGAAATATTTTTGTTCATTCCACCACACTACAGATACAGCATTTTTTGTATAAAAATTATGTTTATTATAAAAGCCAAGTACTTCCAAAACACCATTCATGTTGGGCAGAAGGGGTTGTTTCCTAAGGCATGAAGTAACAAACACAAGAAGCAGTATTTTGAACTTCAAAGTTTATGTTCACCTATTCTCATACCACATCACAGACATAAATTCTCAATTTTGCCAGACATTTGAACATTATTCTAGAACTTTGTCTTTTTTATGTTCTTAATTGTCAATGTGCAAAACTGTGCTAATTACATTTCGTAACTGGATCACTGACGTAATGTTAAACACAATATCTGGAGGAAACTTCAGTGAAACCCAAAACTAGCATTCAGACATCACATCATGCTCAAGGGGAAATCTGTGCAGCTAAACTAAACTTCCTTTACAATAATTCAGTGTAAATCATCTACTTTTGATTGATTAGAACACATGCAGTTAAAAAACACAAAACATACTTAAAGAAATATTTTGTGTTAAGAGTAAAGTGAGGTGGTGGTTATGACATGTACATGTTGAAGCAAGCTACAAACTGAAAGCTACGAGCACTACAGGAGCCACACTAAACAAGAAGATAGTGCATCTATTATAGAGCTCCTTCCACCACCCTTTGCCCCAAACCACAGTGGTCTGTGCTCCTGTGGACAGGAGACAACCACATGCCGAGGGGATCACGAAGTTCTGTGTCACACGCACAGACTCGTCACAATTCACTCGGGAACTTCTCAAGCAAACAAGAAGCTGTGCTGCTCGTAATGGAAGCAGCGCTGCTTCATGGGCAGACGTACACTTGAAGCCACAGTCAGTGCCCAATAGAAAGCAGATGCAATTTGTTGCACTACTTAATTGCAGGGAATTAAAGTACTTGCTAATGTCCTCTAACACTTGGTCAATACAAGCACATCTCTGTAAATATCTGCACAAAGTCCAACAGTCATCATAAATCATTATAGATTTTCCCCTCTACTGAAAATATCTGAAGCTACTGAGCTCCTTGACAGTCCCAACCACATTGAGACAACTTTAAATGACCAAAAAAAAAGAATGGCCATTATTGTTAAAGTGTCTTGCTCCATCGCCAAGAACACAAGATTATACATGCTGGTGGAAATCTCATCTAGATAAAAACCATTATGGTTTCCACAAGTTAAGTCAAAATCAGTAGTTTCTCATCCTTAGTTTTTCACGTGTTCCGTACATGACATCCACAACACACCGCAGGTCAAGTCAGTCTTCTGGCGACACTACATAGTTACAAAACTGAACCTCTCAACTTTCAGCGGCAAAACTTGGGCATGAACACACGAACAAGCATTCGTGCCAGCCATGACATGTTCACGCCACACGGATACAAGGAACAAAATAAAGATAATGCAGCCACTGCAACACAGAGAGCAGCAAAACCATACATTTGGGTTCCTCACAACATGCGCCCCACAAAGGTAAATCTATTCCTCAAAACTGGGTGAGAATATTTTCAAATTTTTCACTTTTGTGTTATACAAATATTAGGGTTCTGTATATCAAAACAAAATCAAAACTTTCAATTTTTTAGAAAATTGGTTGCTGAAAATATATCATGAAACAAACATCCTTGATTAAGGTCAATATTAGAGTTTTAAATGAATGTTCATCTAGCAAAGGAAATTCCTGTCTGTAAATCATCTTGTTTGTTTTCATTATTTCATAATTTAAAAAACTGCAGGCAATAACCTCTGTGGTAATTACTCCATATCCTACACTTTTTTATTTGGTTTTGCAATGAATTTCCTATAGTAAATAAAGTGTTAAAAATTTATGAAATTTGTTAAGGTTTCAATAAAACTGAGCTCTTATGAAAAAGTTGCATTTGTACAAACTTGGAAAATAATAAATAGGTACATTGCAAAAATGTATATAAATCTTTAAAAAAAAAAAAAAAAAAAATTTCTGGAATTTGTTGAGCATTTGTCCAAAAGGCAAGATGATTAAACTCAACATTAAAATGCACCTTCAACTTTCAAGAATATGCGTTTCACAAAACTTCAATTACTATACTGCACAGTCTGTTACTTTGAGGACTAAATCTTAACTTGTGGAGCACGCTGTGATTTCCAACTCAAAGACAATTCACATTTTTGGGTGCAACTAACATAACCAAAGGAAGTAGCGCCACCACAAGAGTGGCAGCATCACATTGTGATGCTCTTCCTGGAAATTACAATTGCACACACCTATTTATACATATTGTATGTACAAAGTCAAAAAGTTGTCTTTTCATTCTAAAATACATAGTAATTACTTCTGAAGTAAAAAAAATACAAACTTCCCATACGGAAAAAAATTTCTTGCTGTATTCAAAAACACACCAAAATAACAAGCAATTCACTCAGTGGAAAGGTTATACATCAGAACCTTTCTGTGCAGACATGATTCACTGGGACACACACAGCGTAAGACTACCACGCGTAGGCTGCCAGGAGTGTGTAAATAAAAATGGCTGATACTGGGGCAGGTGCTCATCCACTATGCTTCCCAGCTTGCCAATGGCAGCGAAATGTGTAGTGCACCAAGGCTCGCTGGTGGCGATGCAAGATGCAATGAGATACGAGCTCAGACGGGTGGAGGGCCCCGTACATAGCGCAGCTGGGGACCAAATGACAAGCCAAAGTTGTTCATTGCATCGCAGCAGCGAGGCTCGACAAGGCACACGAAGCACAGTAGTGCCAGAAGGGCCACCTGGAAGGGGAAGGATGCCTTTATGACACGCCAGACCCAGCGCAGGAATTTGCGCCCACCCTCTGGATCCTCTGGATCTGCTCCGGGGACAACGCCCTTTTGCACAGCCCCATTCTCCTTTCTGCTGCAACTGAAACACAACGGATTATCTCCACTGTACTCAATACTTACTACACGTGCCAGAAAAACTGTATACACTAACATGGTCAGCTAAACCAGATCGACAGGTTTGATATACTGGTAGATACAAAGTAAACAGGAAGGATATTTCCAGAACAAGGCCAAAAACTACCATATTCACCCGAATGTAAGAAACCACCTACATTTGCCCTTTGCTGATGGGAAAAATTTAATTTTGCCACAAATACTTACTGACAGACCATGTGTTCAATATAAGCCTTTTTCCATTTTGCACTGTCAAAACTTCCAGCAAGAGACATCTGAATTCTTTTTTCCGGGGGCCAGGTGACAAACTTTTGTGGGGTAGGCAGTCCACGCTTGTGAGGTCTGTGAGAGAGTGGAATGTGTTGAGGGAGGAATTGGTATCTGTGAAGGGGGCTGGTAAGTTCAGGAAGAGAGTGGAAGAGGAGATGAGAGTGTGAAGGAGCATAGAGAGGCGAGAGAGCTTGACTAATTGCGAGTGTATGTATGTATTAAAAAAGCATTTTGACAGGTTTTAAAACAGTATCTCGTCGCTCATATGAATCATTACACTTACAGTATTTACACATTAATGTTGACGTCTGAATCATAAAGACCGTCGTCACTACAAAATTCTTCTGCCCGCTGTCAACTTACTGCGTTTTTAGGCATTTTATTTAAACAATTATAATTTACGACACGTTGAGATAACACAATTAGCTACAAGACATGATAAAAATAAGTGATAATTCTATTTAATGACACACAACCTCTTTTATTTTCAATTTTCGCCTGTGAAGAAAGGAGAAATTTTGCTAAAACGTAACTGTGCATTTTTGTAAACAAAATGTGTGTCGCTCCTGATGAGCGGTAGACATCAACATTTTACAAAGTTACCTGATTTTGTTGTGGCCAAGTAAACTTCTCACAGCACTGTGAAGTGTTCACTTAAAATTAGTCGTCACCTGCACTCGTTACACCTACGACGTAAACAGACGTGACGAAAAGTAAACATAACCGTTTGCATGTATTGTGAATAATTATCCACTAAAACAACCGATTGGCTCCCATTTTCGCTTCTAAATCCACAATACCACATCAAATCAGTCCATGAAGCAGGTTTGAGGTTTATGAAAAATACGAATATGCAACAATTCATTAAATTTACAAAACTAACTCCATGTGTGTATGTATGTATATATACATATACATACATACACACATACATATATACATGTACATACATATATACACACATGCACACTCTACACACACAGTAGAGCACCACTTTAACGAACCAAGTTAACTAACACTTCACTATAACGAACTTATAATTTGGTCCTGGCAAAACACCATACATTTATATGCAAATAACTTTCAGATTGCTGGTATGGCGACGGGTAGAGCTGGAGCAGTGAGCCTCTTTTGAATACCACCATAGTGGGGAAATGGCATTAGAACTAATACCTATGATCACAGCTGGTCGGAGTAATGTGCCGTATTGGCACGCCTCCTAAATTTCCCATGCGACACTTAATTTTTAAATGTGTCACTGAGCATTTTGCAATATGCCCTTGTGAGTTTGATATAAGCTACTATTGAATTTTGTAGGTTGTCACCGAGATGAGCTAATTTCATAATTACATAGTTCCCTAATAATCAAATGAACTTTTATCGACTTCGAGTATATTATTTCTCTTTTCGCTCTATCTTGATTACGAGAATTGTTATATATTAATGAATATTTTATTATATATTTCGTAACCCTTGGATTATAAAAATATTTCGGTTATTGCGGTATTTATTTCCTTTAGTCTTATTCAGAATGATCTTAGTCATACAATTTATATTTAAAGTCAATTTGTCTGGTAATTTATAAATTAGTTTTCAATTTGAAGTATTTGAGATTTATTTTATTTAATTGATGTTTATTCCTGTTTGCATCTTGATAACGTATTTTTCTATATTTGGTTTCTTTGGCAGTAGAAGTTAATTATATATTGGTCAGAATAAATTGCAGTCAATATTATTTTCCCTCAGTTATAAATCCCCTGTGATTTCAATTTTACTCAGTTTTAGTAAAGAGTCTTCATGAAGCTTGCTAAAGTTTTCCAGGCACCTTTCGTCTTCTCGTTCCTAGTATGACCGGATGTAAGCTGCGTCGTTCGCAAATTCTTTTGTCGCGACAGCCGTAGTTATCACCTTCTATGCTTAATGTTGGCATGGCTGTATTCGCAAAGTCCGCAGGTGATCATGCAGTGCATGACTTCGCATAAAGAAAGTCTTTCGTTCACGTGCTCACTTGCCAGTAATGGAGACCTTTCTCTCATTCATGTCCCTTTTGGACCGTCCGCGACATCTAGCGGCGATCCCGGAACTATCTGTACCTGGGTTTGCTGCAGTGACATCCCCTGGTACAGGCACTTTGTTCCTAGACTCGATGCCATCATGTCGTCGGTGACATGCGGCGACGTAAGCCCATTGGAAGTTTTACAACAAAATGTTGTGCATCAAGTGGTGGACCCTAGTAGTAGTTTTTTGTGGTGATGTACGTTTTAAATTTTTTTATTTTGGTGCGTCTCTGCTTGATTTCAGCATCCTTCTCGATAATGTAGTAATTCTCATCTCTATCCTTATGGTGAGTACTTAAATTTGTTTTGCCTCGTTCGTATCCCTAATTAATTTCTTTACTCATTATTATCATAGAATTGTATTGTATAATGTAGTGAGGGTTCCCCGGGTTTCTACTTTCTACCTGCTTGACGTCCACTAGATTTCCTGTTTGGCTCGTGCATTTAGTCTCTTATCAAATTTTCTTCGTGATCAACTATACGCTACTTTTCTTGGATATTTAAAATCTTGCCTTCTACAGCATTCAGGTGGTGATGGTTCTACTACTTTGGACAGCTAAGTGGACTAATCATTGGAATTAAATAATTTATCTATTTCACGCACACGTAATTTATAACAGTGTATAATAGAACCTCTCTATTATGACCCCTCACGGTTCCCGAGAATAGGGTTGTAATTGAGGGGGGGGGGGGGGGGGGCATAATAAAAATTTTGGAAAATTTTGGGGCGATTTTGACCCACCCCTAACCCCTATGCACCTATGCCCCCACACTTGCCATTTTCGGCATTAAATATGTTCAATCATCTCTAGCGCATAAAAAACCACTTGTTGAATAAAATAAAATATAAATATGTATATTTTAATAGCTGGACATCATCTGATTAATTTGATACCCAAGAAAGGTATACTGAATCACCTCTTGGGGGGGGGGGGGAAAGCGCCATTGATAGTGTGTGTAAAGATTACACTATGCATTATTAAAATATAAAGTTATTATTAAATACCAATTACGCAGGTCTTATAGGTCATACTATGAAGCACGTAGCGACCAAAACGTTTACGTGGCGTTGCGCAATACGTGTGCACACGCCGTGGTCTCGCTCTGGTCTGTCCAGAAGGTGGGGGGGGGGGGGGGGGCTGTTAGCTGGCTATCCCTTCCAGTCTACGTGAGCGATCAATACCGCTCGGTCGGCACTCACGGTCATGACTCGACTGCTACTGCCTGGCAACATAACACACATGTCGACTGCCGTACTAATGAGTTTTATTTTCTGGTGGATGACATAACATTTGGCTACATGTCCATTTAAGCCTATGTATACGACAAAGATTAAAAAGACAGCGAACACTTGTGACATTAAATGAACTTGCGTGGCAATGTTTGTATTGACTTGTGACGTGTGAAAAGATACGCAAACGGTAACAATGAAAGACACGGACTTTCAAATGTGATTACAGTACAGTATGATGCAAAATGTTTTTAAAATTCTCAAATATTGTGAAACGTTTCTTCACAAATAATACTGTATGAACTATGAAGTGCTGATTAACATAAATTATACATTGCGTAAATAAGTTCCGAATATTTCAAAAGTTCGTTACACAAATGGAGAGAGGTACACACCAGCATATCAGTGTTTTGTTCGTACACTTCCTTGATAATTTCCTACTTCATGAGCGACAAGCTGGCTCGCTTTTCACTCATTTTCTCGGAAGTCGTAAATCCATATAAGATTTAAAAACAGTGTCGGTTATCAACAAATATCCATAAAATCAAGTCAAAAATGTAACCAATTTGAGATACAAAATAAATTTGTGGGTTGTCAACAAACAGCAATAAAAACCAAGAGAAATCCAAAAACTGTGCACAAATCCAATTCGTAATAAGACAAACAGAGAGAGAGAGAAAGAAAGAGAGAGAGAAAGAAAGAGTACCGTATCCATGAACAAGCTAAGCTAGAGATAATGACTTGACATGCTGGGGCTGGCAGCGAATACATTGCCGGCTGCCACGTGTACATAGCTGGGCGGGCGCCTAAAACCTCGGCCGGGCGCGGGCGTGGCGGTTTGCTGCTGAAGCTCGGCCCTAGATCCTCAGGCTGGGCAGGTGTCAGTTGGTCGCTACAAGATTTCTCCGGCAGGCGGCAGCCGCTCGCCCGCGGCGGACTGCCGTCATAACAGCGGCCAGGTGTTGGGAAAACATGCTGCTAAATTGCAATTCACGTCAATGTGTTGAATCTATACTAAATGTAGGCGGCATGTTGTCCTCTGCACTGGCACAATGAGGCCTCGCAATGTTTACGGGAATATAAATATTTAGTGCGGTTTACTTGAAATATTAATTATCCTGAATTTTTCATCATAAACTTTTGACGTTGCCTATACATGCACACGGCCTCACCCGTCATAATATGGTACCGGTAACATAAGACCATATTTTATTTGCATACACTTATCTTTATTCATTTTACACATAAAATTGCTGCCTGTCCGATTAGCTATGGCTGGATCACGGTCATGTAGCTTTGGTTGTGCTTAGGCCAATTGTGCTTTCAGGGTTTAATTTGACGCGTGTCCAATAGTTAAGGCTGGATCATGGTCGTGTGGCTTTGTTTGCACTTAGGTCAGTTGTGCATGCAGGTTTGATTTAGGCTTAATTACGGCTGGATATAGCAGTCAGGGGTGTACGTTGCAGGGCTGACGGGAAAATAGCTGGGTTGACGGCAGTCATCGTAGGTGGTGTTGATGAACAAAGTATGGCGGCACTATCTCGTTCGGCTTGTCTGCTAGCTGTAAGCGGGGTTAGACCAGTCAGCTGTCTGGCAGCAAGGCGCGAAACTATTAGCTCCTCTCTCCTGGCGCCATGCCTCACCTTGAATGGCATAGAGTGGGTGTTATTACGGAGAACTGGAAATAAGCACCACGGACGCGGACTGGTGACAGCCTTGCCAACGTGAGCTCCGATGCTTCAGAAGATCCCCCGCTGTTGCGGGCTGATCAGAAGCGTTGGAGCCGTGTGAGTTGCCAACACTATCACTGGGTGTGAGTTTCCCAACCAAGGTCAGGCCGTAGCACCTAAGCAAATACCCCACCAGCACCCAGGTGCTCCAGTAGGGGTACAAATCAGATGTACCATCTCTCCCTGATTGAGAAGTGTTACTAGTAGTCGTGACTCCTCTATCCTACTCCTCCATTACCTGTATACTTGGTAGGAATAGAATAGCTGGTCGTCTAATGGGTGTGTTTTCATCTTGGAGCTGCCTGATGGTGAGTCTCCAGTCGTAGCTAATTGCGGAAATAAGAATACTTTCCCGGCGCTGGTCGGCGGTGCTCAATTCAAGGTTCTCCCAGTAATTGGTGACAGATTACCCTATGAATGAGACTCGAGAGTAAGAGAAACAAAGCCGTGTTTATTAAAGACTTATTAAACAGAGTGACACCTGCTCTCCTGCCAGGCAGACTGGTGGTTGGAAGTAATCCCACGAAATCAAGGAGTAGGTGACCTGGTCCTAAGCTAAGTGGGGAAATTATGTGAAAAACTGTCGAAAATTATTTAAATACAAACTTAACTCTATATAAGGACTGTCTGTAGGAGACAAAGAAAGAATTACATGTGGAATGTATTATGTACAGAAAGCTTCTGGTAGCTATTGGCATCTCAGAGAGTCCGGTAGCGGGGCTGCAGAGCTCTTACGGCGACGTCAATGGTGGCAGCCTGGTGGCTGCTGAAGACTGTTAAGTCGTTGGCGACAGCCTCTGGAAGGGCTGTTAAAAGGCTCGTAGTAGTCTAGACTCCAGCACCCAGGTGCTAGGAGAAGACTAAGAACCACTTGCGAGAGCCGCCGCGCATGGCCTTATATAGCGAGGCAGCGCATGTTGTGGTGGCAGCAGGGGAGGGTGTGCAACGTCCCTCAGGTGTGAGGCCAGAGTGGGGGTAGCACCCTCTAGTCATCTCTCGACCTTCGCGTAACTTCGGTGGTGCCCAGGCATGCCCCGAGACGGCTGACATCTTGTAGGCTCTCAGTGCAGATGGGGGGGGGGGGGCATGCCACTCTATTGCGTAACCCTTCGTATCCACGTGTCCTGCTGCCCTCCAGGATTGTGGTAGGCCGAGACTTCTGTGTAAGGGTTGGCGTGGGGTTTGATTCACTCGGAGGTAGAAGTAGGTATACTAGGTTTGCAGGGAGATGAGTTGTAATCAAAATTAAATAGTTGATATAAGCGGTACGCATCAAAATTAACTTCACAAGAAAAAAACAATTACCCAGAATAACAAATTAACTTATTACGTAGGTGTGGGTGCACGTAAAAAAAAAACGGGGGGGGGGGGGGGGGGGGGGGGGGGCATTGAATTATATTTGAAGTTATCATACACACACTGATCAAGAAACTAGTCTGTGTAATGTGCCACTGTTTTTACAGCAAAAGAGGAGGGATAATGGCGATTATAGTTGATTTCTTCACTGTCTTTAATAATTATTTATCAAAACCACATCTCTGATTTTCTATGTCATGAGTTACACTGCACTTGGCTCGATGCTTACCTACCCAATATTAGACAGCAAAAGGTATTGAACAGGCACTTGCATATTATCAGTTTAGCGTGTGTCTATTGAAATAAATTAATATAAATCCTCCGTTTTCCCCACAAGATGTTACTGAAAATGAACACTTGTAATACAAGTCGCTCAATGTTCAAACAGTATTTTGTTGACAAGTAGTAAAGTATATTCTTTTGGGCATATAATTTTATTCGCGAAGATGCTGCCCTTCGAGTTAAATAAATATTAAGTTTTGAAGTCATGTTAATGTTATGCCAGATGCAATGAAACACCAACCTTTGAACACAAACGAAAACATTTTTACAAATAATAATTGCTCAAAATGTTTTGCATACCATTTTCAGGTGTAACCGTTAGCTTTGAAATACAAGTGATGTTAGGTGCAACTATTCTGAGCGACGCATACCGTATTTACTAGTGTATAGTATGCACTAGTGTAGTGCACACCATGATTTTTGCAAACAAGTTCCAGGGAAATTTTTTTCTAATAATATTGCACCAAGAATTTGTGATGCCCTGTTAGTGAGTATGGAACAATATATTCTTTTTTACATTAATGTGTGGTGATTGTGATATGTTTGGCAAATACTTTAATTAAATAACTTGGGTGCAAAAAGCAAAAATTAAAAAATTCCAGAAACCTCCTTCTACTCAACGTTTCCAGCTGCATTTTTCTTCTCCATTCTCTTTTCAACAGTGATGGCTCTTTTTTTTTTTTGCCATGCTAGAATGTCGCACTACTCTTATCGAGAAAAAAAGGGGGCCTCCTCGTCCCATCCATCCCCCCCCCCCCCCCCAATGGCTCGATAGCCTCTGCCTCTGCCATGGAAACAAAGAGGGATGGCGGAATTCTCGATGAACAATATCTGGGTGATATTAGAAGGTATTTGTTTGTATTTTTATTTTTCTTTTAATGTGCGGCATATACAAACTGAAATACTGCAATTTTTGTGCCTAAAAAAAAGTAATAACCTGACTTCATTGTCCGTGACCGATACCATACCTGATATAGATACATCGGGAAAAGGTGAAGTATCGGCAGATACCGATACTTAGTATCGGTATCGGAACAACTGATAACTATATGTAATGTGTTGAGAAGATGATACCATAGGGTACAAATACCTCAGATTGTGGCAGAGACTAATCTCAAGTAGGGAGGGGTCTCTGCCTCCACCCAGTACTGTGGACGCTCACAATGTGAGTGACCGCAGTCACTAGAGAGGACTGTCTTGCACCAATATCTGGATGCCAACATGGCACACACTCGAGGAAAACTGCAATTACCTACCTCTGTTCATTCCACAGAGTATCAAACACTGGTTACACTAACTATATTTACCAATCTCTGTTCATTCCACAGAGTATCGAACACTGGTTACACTAACTATATTTACCAATCTCTGTTCATTCCATGGTGTAACAACCACTGGGGATAGAGGGTTGGAGACCAGGGGGCCAATTAAATATGACATCTTGACATTTGCAACGATGTAGCACACAACACAGATCTGCTCTGCACCTCCACCAATAAACACAGGTGGAATTAAATACAAGTCTTCCCTACCTAGCCAGCTCTGGTTTTCCATTCACCTTTTTCAGAAGTCAATAAGCTATTTCATAACATGGTTGTTCGGGCTTCACCGACAGCCTTCAGAAATAGTGGAGCCTACTTCAGCTAACAGCTATTGATTTTCTCTCTCTCGCTCTGTGTGCGTGAGTGCACTAAATACCCACTTCCTTGATGGTGTGATGTTTACACTGTGCCCTCAGACATGGACAGGTGATTGTTTAACTCACTGAAGCAATGATGATTGGTGATTAGTAAAACCTCTGTATAACAAAACTGAAGGGGTTCTTTATAGAGAGGTGATTTACAATGAGTATTATGCAGCCTATTTTAAATATAATTGCCACTGGAATTAAGTAGCATTGGTTCTTTTGTACGGATTTATTTAAGAAAAGTATTAAAAGGATTTTCTTTTGAACACTTATACATTAAAACATTATGGCCACTCTTAGTAAATTACCATTGCCATAGAAAAAAATAAGCCCCTAATTTTGTTTGAAGCCACATTTGCAAAATTTTAAACAAGTAATGAAAATTCTTGTGATATAAAAATACTTTGTACACACAGAATAAGACAATACAGCTTATGCAGCAGTTAACAAACATGATGGCTTTTTACAGGTCAAAGTAAAGTTTTGTAAATAAAAAAAAAAAGATAAAAGGAACGTTAATATAATCAGACTTCTCCATCTTTGTTATAAAGAGTAGAAAATGCATTGTATCATATACAGTTTTGACCAGACCAGATACAGACTTTGTTATAAAGAAGTTCACTATGTAGAGGTTTTACTGTAATTAGTGGACCAACTACTAAACATTTTAAGCAGAAAATAATTGGAGATAGGTATCTGCCCAGTGCATATTTCTCTGCATTTTCATCAATCACATGACCACTTCTCTGTTTGTACTTGTTTAACTGCACTCTGATGCAGTACAGTAAATTTAGTCTGCCCCCATGGGAAGAGCAACTAGGACCCCTACCACAGATAAGAGGAGCACCAAACCCTACTTACAAACACTTATCCATACCCGAGGATAGAGAATTGGATGACACTGACGTGCCCAGCCCTCTCAGCACAGCCACACTGAGGAGTCAAGTAGGCAACTGTGAACCAACCATTACAGATATCCATAGTAGATTGGTTGCTTCTTCATCCCTCCCATGCCTTACTCAAAGTGAGAAGGGAAAAAGAACGAGTCATGGCAGGCCACTAGACTCATGAACTACTATACTTTCAAATGGTGCTCAGTATTCGGCATAATTTGAAGTAACGCTACGCAACCGGACACAACAGTCTACATGTCTGACATTTCTTGCATAACTATCAGTTAAAAGGATTTATGTGCGCAGTTGTTATGCCAGCAGTGCAAAATAAAACAACTTATGCTCCATATACATATTCTCAAAATACTTTTCCCCCTTCAAACTGGGAAAAAAAAAAAAAAAAAAAAAAAACCAATTCAATGTAGTGGGCAAGACCTAGCACAAACAGGGCTATCAGGTTCCCAGGAAAGGAATGTTTGGTACCAACCTGCTAGCCACATGGTTCCCAGAAGGGCAGGAGGCAACGGCTGAGCGCCCCTTGACGGCCGTGCGGAAGATGAGGTTTCGGCACGTGCTCTGGAGATTCTTCAGCTCCTGCTCCGTCTGCTCAATTCGCTGAAACACAACAACAATTGCTATAGAAAAATCACAACAGCACTTTAGTGGTTGTAAGCCACAGAACAGAATAGTGGTGAATCTACGAGTTATGGAGATATATTTGGGCATCTCTTGACAACAAGATCTGGAGAGAAACGATGAGGTTGAAAAGTGAGATGGATGTAGAGCAGCACTGGAATGCAAGGCACGGGCAGGGGAAACCACTCGCCAACAGCATCATCTGGCACTATTTCCACATGCAAAAATCTGAGTCACAAGTCAGCCAGGAATTAAACCCAGCTCACCTTGGTTGGAGACTAGTACTCAAGCTATTACACTGGCCGTGAACCCAAGATGACGACAGTCAACAAAGTGTGACTAACGAGTTCCGTAATTGATGGAATTGATATTACAGTGTTGTCTTTATGATAGTGTGTGTTTTCGCTGCAAGAACATAAGTGAAAAAAGAAACAAAATTGTATCAAAAAATGAATGTGAAACAACCATCGCATGAGAACAGCAGCCTAAAAGAACCTCTCTCATGTGCACAGCCAATCAGGGCAGCCCTTGACTGCTATTGGCTGTGCAAAAAGAAGGGGTCTAGACAATAAATAAGAAATATTTTTTCCAGTTGTCACTTTTAGTTCGCCTGATGACAAGCGTATATGCCAGCTCCAAAAACATTGCAAAAAGCTTGTCTAAGATAAACATACAGTGTTCTTCTGTGTCGTATCTTCCAGTCTCGCGCAAAATTTTGTCTGCATCTCCATTCGTCTGAACTGTCTTAGTTGTGTTGTCCTTGGTTTCTTCAATTTTCCCGTTCAATTGAAACCAATTGTTATTCTGTGTCATCATTTTATCATCGCCTTGCGGCTGTTACTTCATTGTTGTGTCATCCTGTCTTGCGTAAAAAAAAGTTTCTCTCTTTGATCGTCTGTGCTGTCTTAATTCGCATTGTCATTTTTTTTTTTTTCGTTTGATAGTTTATTCTATAATTTTGTTTAAACAAGAATATCAGTTTGTAAGATAGTTCAGCATACTAAAACACAAATACTATTTTCAACAAAATGTGACAAAAATTCGCAGCAAACTACCATAATAAAAATGTTTATGACCAGGGAAGAAATACACTTTCAGTAAACACTGTTCAGCAGCTTTGTTCCTGTAGGTTCTCTCTGCTGTTGTTAGAGTGAGAGAACCAAACGTGAAGTGCGCTCACACCATCGGCACGCGGGTGTCGGGGAATATAAAAAGAAGATGGACTTGGCTCCTCTCCCGCAGCTCTTGCTTTGCTCCACTTTCTCCTCGCTATCTCATCATCATTCCAATCTGATTACAGTATGTTGCAAATGTCATCTGATGACAGTTGTGTTGGTGCATTCCTGGGACACAAAAATGTAACTGTTTCTTGGGAACTTCAACCGGAATTACATGTATTTTGTAATTTTCTAGGAACATGTGCTAAGATAAAAATGTCCAGCTTAATAGTAGTATAATAAGGGACTTGACTATATCAAGAAAATGCTATCTACTTACATAATGTGGCATGAGTGAAGAATTTATGCATCGGGCATTAAATTTTATGCTTGATGGAGAATTGTGCCTGACAATTTTAAGTTAATAAAATGCTATAATTCCGAATTAACATTATATATTTCATCTGCATGCACATCTTCCAAATCCCTATTTACCTATCACAAGTAAAACTTGTGTACAAACAAAACTGTAGTTTTAACACTTTGACCTCAAAGAAAGTTCATCTCTCATTCATTGAAGCAAAGTTACTGAGACAAGACATCAGAATTATAAAAACATGACATCAGAAGTGGCAATTACATCCCTCATGACATGACCTAATGTCAGACTTGCATACTACTGCGGAGTTTCAGGTGAGGGGGTACAATCAACTCTTGAAGCATCCCATCTGGACACCTTAAGATGCAGTCATGTACTACTTTGATCTTTACAATGAACATGGGCTTTCATATAAAAACAGCTAAGGTTTAACTTACCAACCACAATGTATGCACATTAAGCAAGAGAGCAGAAATGCCTTAAAAGTCACATCCTCCCCTGATCACACAGCAAGTGTCATAAAATTAGGGAAAACTAGAATTCCGAAACCAAGACACCACTTGTCACAAACCTGTAAAGTTAACACCATTCTACGAACAACAAATGGTCACACGGATTGGAGGACATGACAAGGAATAGGGAAAGCTTACCCTGAGAATGTTGACGAGTGCAGTGCAGCCGGGCGACAGCACTGTCTCCAGGTTGCGAGCTAAGCGGCGGAGGACTGCCAACCTCTTTTCTCGCTCGCTCATCTCTTGCTCTGAGCCTGAATCCGATATTCCGCTGTCTGATAGGGAACCTCCTTCACCGGTCCTGAGTGTTAGTGAAGCCATTGCCACCTCGTCTAGCACATCTGTCTCCTGGAACAGACAGAACATTCCTTCTCTTAAGTGGGCAGGTACCATAACTATTGGACAGTATTTCTGGTATTAAAAGTGCTTGGAATACAGGCCAACATTCCTGTAACATTCGTTCAGTTTCATTTATATAATTTAACACAGTGTATAAAATTTGAGAAAAATGTTAAATAAAAGTTGTTTGCAGTTTAACGTGGTTAAAATTAGAGGTGGGTCCAAGCCCCAATTTGCTGATATTACAGATACTTTGCGACTGATCCCACAGAGAGTGCCGATACAAATCATTTCATTTGTAATTTTTTATATTGCGTCAGAGTAACTTTAAAATGAGCACAAAGTGTGTAGAATGTGAAAAAAATGTTGATAAATACAAAAATGTTACATACAATTCCTTATACAATATATATACACATCATAAATCACAATGCATATGAGACAGCAGTATTTAAACACATGTATTTTCACATCCACTCAATGTTTACATTGCAGTTTAGTTTAGCATTTTGGTCATTTTATAAAAAAAACTTCATTTTATCAAACTCCGGGGCATGATCTAAAACAGTACCTATTTTTTGCATTTTTAACTGGTTTGCAACATAATCAGCCATCTACAATCACTAACCTCACCCAATAGTTGCAAGTGCAGTATTGGTCAATAACCTAACCACTAAAAACAGGATGAGTAAAGAAGGCATCATTTTTAAATACCGCGCACATGTTCAGTGCATAAATTGCATTCATCTGCTTTATATAAGCGTACTACATACTTTCTTCATATTGCCATTTATGGTTAGAAATGTTTGTTTATGAATAAAATGAACGTTATGATTCTGTCTACGAATGAGCACCACCACCATAGCTATTCTGCTCAAACAAATCAATTTGTACATAAAACGATAAATATTACTACTAACTGATTTATGAATTGTCATACTGCGAACAAAATATCTATATACAATGTGGGAGAGAGAGAGATCAATATACAGTTGATGTTTATATGATAGAAAATGAACAACCATGACTATTATAGCATTAAAATATTTTTTTTACAAATTAATTTTAACCGCCACTGATTTTAACCACCTTAAAATCAGATACCAGTATTATAAGTTTAATTACATTTTATTTTGCGAATTTCACCAGCCGTATCAGTTTGTTTAATTTCAAATCGCTTGTTACTAAAAGATAAGTAACTTTAAGAAAATAGTTTTTCGGTTGCAAATATTTGATTCCTTGTTTGTGAACACATGCCCTGCAAGATAACCAAGTGTGGTAATTTCCATGATGATTAAATAATTTGGGTTGATGAAATGGTTTGGTTGAACCATGGCCGATTGTAACTGATATTGATTTTGGGTTTATCAGCCGATGTATCAGTATCGGCATCGGTCCAGCTCTACCAAAATGTTTATATGGACGCCATTTTGTACTATAGGTCTGACCCTCTGAAAGTTTGTAAGTTTACATGGCCTGCCATAGTGCTACTGGATTGCCATATTTTGTAGAAATTGGTCGTTTTTTCAGAGATATCACGTAATTTTAATGTCATGTAACACTATTTTACAAAATGGCGGACAAGAGATTTTGTGTGGACACATTCGATGGTTGTAAGGGGATACAGCCAGCATGCAAAGTTTGATTGAATTAATTACACTATTATATAACATACAAAACTAGAATAGCTATATGGCTGCCATTTTGATAGTGTCCGACATACGTAAAACATAAATTAACATTACCTGCTGCAGTACTATTTGTTCGCCATACTGTATTTGGTAGAAATTGGACAATTATTTTCCGAGATTTGACATTAAAAATGTATTTATTCACATGGCACTACATTACAAAATGGAGGACAAAAAAGGCTCCATGAAAACATATCTGATGAGAGAGAGAGAGAGAGAGTGTGTGTGTGTGTGTGTGTCTCTCTCTCTCTCTCTCTCTCTCTCTCTCTCTCTCTCTCTCTCTCTCTCTCTCTCTCTCTCTCTGCTAGCATAGAAAGTTAAGTTGGAAATGATTAAATGGTTTTGCAGATATAGCATATTATGCTAATATAGTTAGATGGCCGCCATTTTCAAAATAAGTGCCTAATAAAATTCAGTTACTTATATTTACCTGGCCTATAATACCATTACTTACGTGCCAAATTTGGCAAAAATTGGTTGAGTAGTTTTAAACATATAATGTAAAAGCTTTATTTTTTCCATGTGGCACTATTTTCCAAAATGGCGGACCTATAACAATATTCACCACTGAATTCAATGTTTACACTTTGCGCTGTCAGCATACAAAATTTGTTATAATTGGTTGAATAGTTTCAGAGATATGACGTGCCATTTTAAAGTGGCAGCCATTTTCAAAATTAGTGCCCGGGGTGGTCGAAAACTGTAAAAGCCATCCTTACTTAATACTATATGTGTACAGAGTTGGATGAAATTCAGTTTATACGTTCAAAAATTTGATAATTAAATCATTAGGGTTGATGAAATTATTTGGTTGGACCATGGCCAATTGTAACAAATACAGATTTTGGGATGTATCAATATCGGTCCAGCCCTAGTTAAAATCCTACCACTGTAATAATTAAATATTAAAGTGGAAGAACATCATGGTAAACAATCATTAATACCATACACCCCTTATCAAAATTCTTTACAGGTGGCGTTCACAGAAAAATTCTTAGATTTGATGCGTGACGTCTTTCTACTCATCAGTGTGCCTCACTCAGCCGCACATTTAACGGAGTTTGATTGGCAGTAAAACGGCTGACTTCAAGAACTTTTACTGTTTGCCATGGTAAAAGATGCATGCTCACACCTGAAGAATTGTTCTATTCACAGGCCGAGCCACCAAAGCTATGCATCAAGATCATCCAAGTACTATAGCACGCCGCCAGATGGCTCTACTAGTACGATTGCCGAGACATGCACCTGGATTCAGCGCCGGCCAGTGACGTCGCATGCCCAGAGGATCTATGCTACGTCTACCCTATCTAAACCTACCATGGGTGAGCCAGTCTAGAGTATAAATAGCGGAGCACGTCCCTTGGAACGCGAGTCTGTCCTGTTCCTTCACCGCACTGCCTGGTGCTGAAAGAACCATCAGCTCCTCTACAGGTCCTCACCACTCTCTTGGTGCCGAAGACACCTATTGCCCCTTCAGGGCAACACGTAGTGTAGCCAACTTAGTTTATTTTCATAGCACTTGGTCTACCTACCACCGTAAGCTCCAGCTATTAGGAGGTGCCTTCTTTATTTCCTTAAACAAAATGAACTAGTTCTTATCCACTTAAGGGTATCTTTCCGTAGTCATAGTACCCCTTCCCTGTAAACATCAGTCCCATCAGAGGGACAGCAGATGACCGGGAAATTTGTCCAACACATCAGTAGAGTACATACTGGCCACCCATTATATGCACCTCTGTGAACGAAGCGGTACAGCCCCGCATTATTTACCAAACACACAAACTTACTATCTGTAAAATTTGCAACTTCTTGAACACGTGTTTTTCTATGGTAAGCCTTGCAAGTTTGCTTCACTAAAACCATGTCTGTTCATCACCAAATAATTTATTTGCAGAATCATTCAGTAAAATCAACACTGCGCATGTTTCCTAAAACCAACTAACTTAAATTTAAATAAGTAAATTAGTCATTGAGCACAGCAGTTAAGGAAAATGGCAGAACTAGTAATGAAGCGATACACAGGTGCTGATAAACAGTTCACTCAAGAAAACCCACTACGACGGTATCTACAACAAACTATGCTTAAATGAAGGAGAAAAAAAATTAACTACCGATAAAATATTCCGACAACACTGTCAAGATACTCGTATAAACACAATGAGAAAAAACTACACACACAGCCTTCACCTAGATGGAAACATGGCTAGCCATTGGCTGGAAATGCTTTCTGTTCATATGTTTCGACTTGGTCAATTCACCAAAAGCTAACAAAAAATTTGATATTGCTTAAAAAACCTAATTTAAACCATAAATGTTGCAAGAATAATTCACGTGGTTGAAAACATATTTTCTACTGCCATGTGCAATGCTGATATCGCACCTGCAAAACGTGAACGTCTCTCCTTAGTTAAACTTAAATGTATACTGAAATTCTTTGGTGTACTCTTTCCTAAAAATCAGAAAATAGATTTTCTTAGGTTTTCCACTCATTTTGCCAATTACTATGCAACATGACATTGTAAACGTACGGAACTACAACACAAACAAGGCCTGCCAGTAAACACATGCACACTGTGTGATGCAAAGATGGCAAGATGCCATTCACGAACACATCACAAAAATACGTCTTCAGAGGGGTCTACAACTTCAATCAGTCAATAACATGCCGCGATTAGCTACCAAATTCTTTGTTACAGTGATGCATGGCTATTGCGCTATCTATGGCAATCATATGAAAAATACGTAAACAAACAAAAGTGTTATGATGAACAAAAAAAACTGTAAAATTCTAGCCTTTTTCCATAAACCAATAAACACAATATAAATTCTGTACATTTTACAGACAAACCATAAAAGTTGGTAGGTATGCAACTCTCAGTATCCACTGTGCGTCTGGTGCCAGATACTGAGATAGGGATACTGCATTTGGTTGGCAGACTCCGTACATAGAGGTACACCCGAGTGTTACCTGCTACATCTCCACGTGGTCTGATCGTAGTTTGTCTTGCCTTATGCCTTACTCCTGTCACAGTGGTATCCGTAAGAGGGTAAGAAGGGATGAGACTACCTCCAAGTACCAGCTGGAGCGTAGTCCAATCCCCACCAGACTAGCACCTCGGTCCACCACGAACCAGACCTCATCGTTCCACCCACCAAGCTCGACTGCGACACACTCCGTATTCGTAGCCTATCCAAGTGGCCTAGATACGACGATGAGCCTCAGTTGAGGCCTGCAACTACGACCACTTGCACCCCAGCACATCACAAAACACAGCAAGCTCAACAAGTCACACATTGTGCAAGTATACCTGCCAGAAAGTTACTGGTCACACACCAGTCCCACCATTAGCCCCCCCGGGTACATCTGCCCTCGCACCACCAAAAACACCTTGGGCCTGTGATGATCCTCCAGCTGCCTTCGGACGTCACGCGTCAGTTTCATATTTGCACAAAACGCTGTTCAATTTCTAGACATTACTTGTTACGAGCGCATACTACTTCCTCACATATAGTTTTAGATAGCACATTTTCTACACAACAGCCTGGCAAAATCACAATTGTAATGATCTTGGGACATACAAACAATAAAAGCTAATTCACAATGATATGAGATACAGTAAAACCCTCTTAAGAAATGTTCTGTTAAGAAGTTTTCCTGCTTAATAAGCACACATTTTTCAGTATTTTACAGGGTTTCACTGTATGAACCACAAGCTGAAATTATAACTGAATATGCTGTTCAGATTTTATTCCAAAAAATGCAGTAAATTTCTCAGTGTATTTCAAAACTCCTCATTAACACACAATTTTATGAAATTACACTGTTCCTAATTTTGTATTCTTCACTTAGCCAGTGTCTCAGATTATCTCCAATAGATAGCGTGATTGTATTTCTCTTGTTACTGCGAAAATTTTTATGTAACTGAATGTTAATATAGTTCTATCTTAAAAACCTCACCCCCAAAAACAAGTGATTATTATTTACCTCTTTGGCAAATGTGCCTATTAAGACGCAACGGAGAATCAAATTAACACCTAGATACACAGTTACTTGGCACAACCTTTGGTGCAGCAGAATGAAAATTATTACTGCAAGTGTTGGCTGGTAATGTTGAGTTATCTGTCAGCACTAAGCAGTCAAGTTGCAAGAGGGAGGGTATATTCCAAGGCAGGAAATGTGTGCACTTCTCAAAGAGAGAGTCAACTACTAAATGAACATGTTGAACTAGTTACACTAAATCTAAATCAGACAGACGAAAAATATATTTTGACAGATTAACTGGCATATTATATAATTTATGTACATGCACTTTACTAACCCTTCATTTAAAGTTTTAAATAAAAGAATTTACACTGTTTTAGTTAAGAAAAGATTGAGTTAAAATTTTATTCACTTCAATTTAAATGGTTGACTGATATTGCCAATTCTGAATAAAATAAGGTAAGTGTCCAATCAAGTCTGCATCAAGTAAAATTTGTGTGACCAACCATCCTTACTGATAGAAATCATACGATTATGCATTAAAAAAAAGCAGCATACAAAGACTTCACACTCCTGTATGCACTAATAGCGTTGTTAAATTGCTAGCAAGCTATATTTGGTCACAACTGTAATGAGGAGACACTTGCTCTGCACATACGTTTCCGCAGGGTACAACTAATCAAATGTCGTCACAGTGTCCAAGATTGTGTGAATTAACAATCATTTCCTCTTCCCTTGAATGTAAACATCAAAGCTTTCAATTACTCAACTCCACTGGTTCAGCAAACTAAATGATGAACTGTATGCACTGGTTCCCTTACTTTATACCTACATTATATCACTATTCATTGGCTGCTGCTGTCCTTAAAACTTGTTTCCAGACATGCCGAGTTTGCTCAGGTATGAAAATTTTGCCACCGACTCCAGTATCAGTGTTGGACGGAGGTCCAATCATAGAAGTTAAAATGATACATTTATTCTTTAAGTTCAGTCCATTAATAAAATATAACGTGAAATTGTAACATCACATAGGAAATAAACATTAAATCTACTGAATACACAGCTAGTTGCTTATAAACACAGTAAAACGCTTTCAAGAAGTTCTATGTCAAAAGGTTTTTTTGATTAAAAGCATAGATTTTTCAGTATTCTTCTGAAATGTGGTAACAGGGCTTCACTGTCGAAAGAAAAAATCTACACATTAGTTTGGAGTATTGCAGTACTCACCTGGACGTCAGAAGTAGAGTCATGTGCCTGCTTCTCAGACAGCACCTTGGCAACGTCGCGGACAGAGGAGGTGATGTCCGGGGAAGGACCGCTCCCCTGTAGGGCCGAGTCTAGGACCCGCAGCGTCACCTGGTCCGAGCGCAGTGCCGTCTGCAGCTCCACCAGCTGCACGTCAAACTGCTTCCACGTCTCCGAGGCTTGCAGCAGACTGCTCAAATACTGGCTCATCCTGCAGGCATCACCCACTACACTCACACCCTCCCTCCATCTCCCTCTCTGCCATTCACCACTTGAGAACCCCATCTTTCTCACAGCAAGATTCCTCCCAAGGAGGGCCAGACACGTCTAAAGATTACCTCACCAGTGAGCCGGCCGTGTCCTCCCTTCTGAACTCTCAACACAAATCACACGGACGAAAATAATACGTAAAATCTGTTAGCAGAAGTAGAGACCACTTGGGGTTACGAGTCTCTCGTTCCTTACGGCTGGTTCCCTGTGGAAATGGTGGTTAGAAACCACAACAGTAATTCTTCCTAAAGTAGTGTCTAGTTAAAACTACAGCTAAGCAACCAATAAGCAGTTCTGCTGAGATTTTTTAGTTAAAACATTTGTTGGAGGACACATGCAACATGCAATTCAGTTGTCAGACAAAATTTTTCTTCCATGGTCATTAAATATATTGATTTTAACCAAGGTAGAATCACTGAGGAGTTTGATGAAGGTCAAAGTGTGACCAAAGAGTTGACGATTGCACACAGCGTCATGTCACAAGCTTGGACAGCATTTCGAATTGCGGTAGCTACTGAATGTTCATTAGTGGTAGTCCATAGAATGTAGACAAAGTCGGTATGTATTGGAAAATTGTTTACGCAAGTTCATTAAGGGTAACAATAACAAGTATAGTGCTGTGAACTCGTGTGGAAGGTATGCTGCGCCATGGTATAAATGGGAACCTGTTCTCAGGCATGTTAGTTAAATGCCTGTTCAATTGTTGTGT
This sequence comes from Dryococelus australis, assembly GCA_029891345.1. Taxonomy (NCBI): domain Eukaryota; kingdom Metazoa; phylum Arthropoda; class Insecta; order Phasmatodea; family Phasmatidae; genus Dryococelus; species Dryococelus australis. The sequence goes on from CM056994.1 coordinate 7,748,246, forward strand.
TCAAGCCTGAAAGCTGTTTTACAATAATTCTAAACTGCGGCACAATTGCTACTAGCTGTTTTTAAACATACCTGAAAATACTAAAATCTAATCTATAGTCTATTCATGGTTTCTTCACAATTTTTTAATTGATCCTTTGATAAATCACCCCATGTATGACATGCTTTGTTATTTCTTAAATAAGCCACGTACTACAAATGTTTTATATTTCTGTTAACATAAAAGTACCTTATATTTTATTACTCTGAACTTCTACTTATATTTTATTTATGAATAAAAACTTATTATGAACAATTAATATGAATTAAAATACAGAGAAAATAGGTGTGTTGGCAATTACTAGCAAGACATATATAGTTATTATGCACAATAGTTTTACACAGAGTGCATGTAAATGCAGTGCGCTGTCATTTTGGTGTACTTTTCCAAGCTTTGTTTGCATGAAGCAGAGAAATATCTTAAAAACAGAACTCGAGCAGGGCTTCAGAAAAGTTGAAAGTGACTGAATTGACTATTTCATTTTGTTCAAGTACCATTACGATGAAGATACACAAAACCCTGTTTCTAATTTGTTTTCCTGACATTAATTTTGCATTCTTCACTTGGCCATTGTCCGAGATTATCTCCAATAGATACTGTGATCGTATTTCTCTTGTTATTGTGGAAATCTGCCTATTAAGATGCAATTCAGTAAAACCTGACGATCCACATCTCAACAGAGAAACAAATTAAAAAACACCAAAATATATAAAGCAACATAAAATAAATTTTCCCTAAAATTTAAAAAAATATAGCATTAAAAATTTACGTCGGCATTTGTGCAAAGTGTGAGAGATAGATGGCACACAGTCTCACCTCTTGTATGTTTCATCCCAGACCTTGTAGAGCTCGGCCACTGCATCTTTGAGCGCGAGAGCTGCTTGCTGGTCCGTGGCTCCCGATAACGACGTGTGGAAGTGATGCACCGCCATGTTCAGATGCAGCAGCACTGACTTCTTGTCCACCATCTGCGTCAGTGCACTCTGCAAACACCAACATACTGCTCTAGTACGTCAGTCCTGTACTCCGGCCACCTCCCACCCAGAAAATACACCGTAGTGAGAATGACCTCAGATTGAACTAAGTTTCTAAATAACATTGATTTTGCCTGGAAATAAACCTCATTCCCTAAAGTTATGAGCACGTCTTCATGATAAATTAATTATTGGAGCATACCTATTTTAGTAATTTCTGAATTCCCCACACTTATCTACATAAAAAATAAGGTTTCACAACCAATTTTGAAAAATTTCATAATTAAAATTTATTTGTGCTGTACCCTGAATGAAAAAAACTTAAAAGTATTCCAGTTTATAGTTTTTTTTTTTTTTTAAAAGAGCCTTGGCAACCACTTTGCAAGTTATTATAAAACAGAAATACTATAGTAAAATAAAATATAATTTTAGTCAAAAACAATTGTTGATAATCTATGTCATTAATTCTTTTTAATGTTGTCTGTGACCCTTTTTATGTGGAAATAATCACAAACTCCATTTTAGCCATCCTATATGAAGCAGTCGCTCAAAAAGCTGCATTTAGATATGCTAACAAGTAGCTCTGTACTAGCAACACAATTATGGTTTTTGTTGGGGTAAAAATATAAGGTGCACGGTGCTATAGAACATTTTACAAATGTGAAATTTACTTCAGCCACAATGAATAATGCTTGGATATAAGACATTCATTTGGCAACACACACACACAAACACGTGGAAAATAATGATGACGACAATGTGCAGATTTACATACTGGTTTGTCCAGCAACCTTTCACTTTGCTGTATGCCTTTGGCCCCCTGGGAATTACACAATTCATCTGTGGTATATGTTGTCTAAAATAATAAAAGATCTGTTGTGTTTGTGAAATACATATGCAGAGATTTCATTTTAACAAAAGTGTAGGACTTGCTAAAAGACAAGTTAACAACCGAGATATAGAACTCCATTTTTTTATGCTTATTATTTTACAGCATTCTTCATGGAATGCATGAAAGACACAAGGGAGTTGACTGGAAAGCTCAAATTACAGCTAGAATGCAAACCTGTAATCAAGTAACATCAGTAAAATTCCATAAAGGTTATGTAACACAACATAGTTCTACTACGCTGGTCTTATTTTGGAATGTTTGAAAGTTAGGTCAGTGATGCAAACATAAGTTTCCATCTCTGTAATCACTTATTGGACTGCCAACTATCGTCTCTTGGGAAAATTTTTGAAAGGTGACAATCATGAGGAGTGAGGTGGCGGGTGCTTTTCTCAAGGTTCTCCTGTTTCCTTCCTCGTCTCCCTCACCTCACTAAGCCAGTAGTGCATCACTGTCAGGGATGAGGACGAACATCAAGTTTCGAAGATGACCCACATGTGTTAAGCATTATGAAGGCATAAGACAGAAACTAAAAAATTGGGCTAACCAATTTTTTTTTTAAATCTATGTTGTGCATTAAGTTAAATTATTTATTAAAATTTACTTTTATTTTATTTTGAACTATAGAGTACAAACTACTACTACAAAATAATGTTTGCCTGTATGTTTCATACTGCAGAAAAAGGGACAGAAATGAGTGAAATATTGTATTTTATTTCTTTGTAAAAGTGGGATTTACAACATTGCGTATCAGAAGCATAGACAGATACGTCGGCAGTAGTTTGAAACCCCAGTGCAGGGTGAAACGTGACAAGGTGCCTGCGAGGAACTGACCTCGACGTGCCGTATGCGAGCCTCAAGCTGATCACGGTCCTGCAGCTCCCCCACATCAGCCACTCTGGAGGCGAGGGCGGCCATGTCCTCTCTGACCGCCGCCACTTCCCTCTCCAGGCTCCTGACCTGCTGGAGCTCCTCTGCACGCAACTGGAGGCTCTCCCATCGCACCACCACGTCTGCAACATACACGCACCACCTGCTCATTTCCTTCCTTCAGCAATGTGTGGACATGAGCACTAACACGCACTCTGCAGACCAGACAGTATGCATGTGTTAACTACGTAACACTTATAAAAATAGTAACTATTTAACATTACTCTTAAAATTTATGTTAAAATATAACACAATTACGGGCAGTAGAAACATAGGCTATTGGTAAGATTGGATTGAAAAGGGATTATTAATGTCCCCTGGTGTTATGCCTGTAGGCTTATCTGGGGATGGCTTACAAACTAACTTATGACCTAACTAACAGCCATGCCTTACCAAGGATTCAAACCCAGAACCTCCCACACCCTAAACCAGCGGTGCACCAACAGAGTGTGCCACATGAGGTCGGCGTCATTAGCAGAAGTTAATTTCAGAAGTGTAAAAGTATTTATCAACTGATAATTGGCATTAATTGAAGTGAATAAATAAGTGGTCTTTGTTCACAAGATGCACTTATATCCCAACTTAAATTAATATCTCCATCCCATGATTGGAGCTAATCACCCAACACTTTACCATTATACGCTGTTCAATGTATACCATTATATAATAGCATTATCATTCCCCCCCCCCTTTTTTTTTCTCCCCATAAAAACTCTTTTTTGCAGTGATTTATTTGTTCTTTGTTCATCCACTGCTCTTTAGTTTACGCTAAACTCTATATTATATGCAAAGAAAAAGTGAAAAGTGTTCATACTGTCAAGATTAGGGAAGGATCAACACATTTATCCAAGTATTCATATAAGAACTGATTTAATTAAAGGTGTTTTTCTATTAAATTAAAAAATAAACCTAGATTCCCACCCTACCCCCTCCCTTTTTTTTCCAGAGACCTAAGAAAGAAAATTCTTTCAACTACATGCCATTACTTATATTAACATATTATATATAAACACACATTAATATATTATATATATAATGCTCTAGGTCACATTCGGCCATAATGGAGCAATGTAATGGTGATGGAAATATAACACACTTCATGTGTTGTATGTTTCCTCAGAATTTGAAGCAGTGACTATAGGATTAAAATGCAGAAATACTTACAGCTATTTTTCCCAACATACTTTTCAACTATTACATTTTTGTTTCAATAACCAGATTTATACATGTGCAACAAAATATCAACTTTTATTTCTGGCTTGAAAAAATATTTAGGTGTATGCTAAAATGTTCCATAGGTTTAAGAAAAAACTCAACTGGTTACGGTGAGACTTGACAAAAGGAAAACTTTATGACAATCCTGCATCAGAACCGTGTGCGTACAGAGGGCGAGTTAACTAGGGAGGCCCGGTGTTGTGTTGTAGATCATACATGCTTTCTGGGGATTTGTTGTAGACACATTGTGAGGCTAGCGTACACACTGTAGTCCAAGAGCAGCGGAGATGCTGGGCCAGCAGCATGGTGGGGGATCTCAAGCACCACCGAGTATTTTTACCGCGGCACCCCCCCGAGGACCACTTTCCATTTATACCTCCCCGACCTGCCCCAGTGACTTACGAACCACTGGCTGGAGTTGCCACTGCTACGCACGGTACTACCCCCCCCACAGTAGACTACGGTATGAGTTGTGCCGGGGCATGCTCATTCCCGTCTGCTCCCTCATGAGGCATGTGTTGCCTGCTGGGGTCCCTCAAAGTTCTACCTCTTACACTGATTCTTGTTGTACGCCTACCGCAGGGTGGACCTACAAAACTGATAACATTGTTGCCGACAATAACATACAATATCTGTGTTTGCGCAGACATTGGAGGGGACTACCTTAACACACAAACAATATCTGTGCAGGGGTTTCCAAAGTGATCAGTTTCATGAATAATGCAGACCAATTAATACGGCTTCCATTTGGAATAGGTGGTTTAATTTGCTGTATTCGCTTGGTCTCTGGACGAGATGTCCAAAGCAGAGAGGAAGAGAATATTGGGAGCATCCAATAGCGACCACAAGAATACCAAACAGAAATAAAGGCTAGCCACTACCACCATTTCACACAATGCAAGAAACTCTAGAAATAACAAACCAAAAAAAACCAAGATGTATAGGTGAAGGGTGGTGGCAGTGTAATTTTTTAAAATTATTTTTTAATAATCATTTTTTAAATAATTTCGAATACATTTTTTTATAAATTTTCTAATAAATTTGATATGCATTTATTATTATTATTTGTTTTTCAAGGGTGACCTGTATCCAAGATGGCTGCCGGCCGACCCGAATGACACGAGCATGAGCAGCTCCGAGCCCCCAGTCCCTTGTCACAAAGTCCCCAAACACCTCTACTGACTGTTGACGCATCACGGCGACCTGTCGGCGATCATTTTGATGTGCGGCCTAGCTATTAGATTAAATGTAATTCCGATCTGCAACATCGGTTTCGACACAAGACACCTATTTTTCTTAGTACGTCTGCACGACGAACCCTAGTGGACACCCAGCCAAGTACAGACCACGCCCGAGGCTGCTGAACCACAACTATCATAAGACACGCACACCCCCGAGAAAACTAGCGGACCAGCGGTACCGAGCGGCGCGAGTGACCCGACCGGAGATCGAACCCGGTTCGCCTTGGTGGGAGGCGAGCAGGCTAACCGCTCGGATCCATTAATTGAACATATGGATCGTTGTGCAGCGTCGCCAAGACTTCAACCACAATCACAGCAGTTATGCTTGAGGTCAAGGTCATCTCAATAATTAACGAGACTGAGAGCATCTGATCGAGCCCACATGCGGCTTGGCTTATCTCCAGCGCTCCATCAGCGAGCCATGCAGACACGAAACAAGGCTTTCTTCGCGTGGGGTGCACCTTCTGCAACTAAAGACCCTGCCACACTGTCAACTTTTTCCATCAAATTGCTTCCAATAAGTTAGGTCAAATAAAATTGGGACAGTTATGACGTCATTGAAACGTCATAAACACCGCCATATTTATCTGGAAAAGTTGGATGGCTTCAGTTTCCATCAAACAATTGAAAATTGGCCCGGTTATAAATTTTATTTTAATGTTTGACGGTCTCAGCCAATCGGAATCGTGCATGACAAAAATTGACGCCAAGAAACTTAAAAATAATTAACAATTGCTGAATACAAAGTAGGTTATGAAGATAATTTATGCAGAGACTGTCTGGGTATGAATGCCAATTTAATTGAATATTGCACATAATATTACGACTACAGAGGCATTACATTTCTATGTGCAGGAAACATCTCCGATAAATAAAATTCAAATTTAGTGAAGGAGCGAAAATAAATTACATAATTTCTTACATTTCTCCCTGTAATGGTTTGCATGGAAAAACAAACACAGTATCTCACTATCAAAATATTTTTTTAAATAATAATTCAAATTAGATTACCCAGTAAAAAAATTTGACAGTGTGACATTTTCAAACACGCACAAGATTTGATAAAATTTACTGGAAGAAAAAATTTGATGGTCCATTTTGTCTTCAAATTTTATAGTCAAATATAGCTGGAGGCGAAAATTTAACAGTGTGACAGGGGCTTAACGTTGCAATATGTGTAGCCGGCTACGTAGTAATGTGTTGACTAAGTTGCCACTTGCATGCCATAGAGCTAATGTGAAAAAAAAATAAAAATGTAGCATTCAATTTTATGTAATTAAATATATTTCAAATGTTTTAAGTCATTTGTGTGTTAAATTATTAAATATATTTATTAAAATACATTTAATGTATCTTATTCTTGAATTATTTATCATCAAAACTTGCACACACACACGTCATGTAAACTACTTGCTTCCACCAAGGATTTTTTATCGAGTTCAAATGAGGACAGTTGTGGGTCGAGCCATTTGTGGAGCTTTGTATAGCAACCACTCCAAGGCAGTGAGTGTCCGGTCATTGTCGTGAAATACACCACCAAGTCCCAACTTATGCACAATGTCATCTAAACTACCGCACAACATGTCCATGTATTTCATATGGTCCATTAAATCTTGGATTACACTGGATTTACAACTCCAGAAGTCGCCATACAGCACATCCTATACATATTTAGCGGTCGGAAAAAATGTGTTTGGACTCTACTACAATTCTGCGTTATACTTGTGCCACATTTTCTTCATTCCCACAGATCCGAACAAAGTGAACTAGAATAAATCTGAAAATACGACAGTGTTCCCAACCTATATTATTCTGTGGCTAACTTGAAGCATTTTTTACTGTTATTTTCCTAAATGCGTGGCTTCTTCCGGGAGATTTCCTATTAAAATTTGGCTCATTCAGAATTGTTCACAGACTGAGCACTCTCCTTGTTGCAAGTCAGCTGCATGTTCCAAGCAATAATTTCGATCTTTTGTAGGGTTCTGCAATTCGTTTAAGCTCTCGGGCTGTAAGTACACACTGATGTTATACCAGTCGCCTTGTATTTATGTATTGAGAAACACATGACCGAGTCAAGGAATGAAACTTTCCGAGATTCTTCAGCTTAGAAAATAGTGAAATGAAAAGTGATTAGTGAGCGAGTGAAGAGATTTGGGCGGCTCGTAACAGCGAGGTCTTCAGAGCCGATGAAGGTGACTGAAGTGAGTATGAGGCATCGGTATCATCAGGCACGATTCCCCTCGCGAAAATCCGGAAGTTACCCGGCGATCGTGCTAACAGCCGAGAGTGAATGGCGAATTATACAGTGGAAACAAGAAGCAGGAGATGCTCGGAAGGCACGGACTGGAGTAGCAATGTGACGTCTGCAGGCGGCGATGCATACCGACCGTGTCACACACTGGTCTAGTTTATCACGGCGCGTGTCCTGTCACATCAACAGGCGCTCCTACTACACACTCACGGCCTGTCTACTGTCACACGCTCAGCTGCCGTCAATTGAATAAAATCGTTAGGCCATAAAATGGCTATTAAACAATTACGTAAATAATTAAACCATAGCTCAATACTTCGTCGCCATGTTTCATAAAATATTTATTACGACAGGGATATTAATTTGCTTAAAAGTTCCTTACACACGCACCCACTACCCCCCCCCCCCCGCCCCTTTGGCAAACAGTTAATATAAAAAATTCCGTGCGACATAAACACAGTGCATATATTTTATAGTTCTCAAAGTTTATCTTTAGGGCAGGGGCGTAACTATAAGGGAGGACTGATTAAGGGGCATTAACCCCCCCCCCCCAAATTCACCAAGAAATGAAAATAAAATTTTACAAAAAAATTACAAATTATATTTTTTTTTAAATAAAAAATGTGTAATCCCCGAGAACATAAAGGATGTTTATAGCATTTAGTGGTTTCATGCATGTATATAAGCCTATTGATTGTAATTATAATATTTGTAACTAAACATACGTAAACTAATCTCTATAATTTTTTAAAGCGGAATTTGCAATCCCTTTTGAAAACGAAGTAGGTTTATAGCATTTTGTAGTTCCGTCTCTATTAGTCTATTGGTTGAATAAAATACAATTTTTTTGTTATCGTGCCTACTGGGTGTGCCTTAAAATGTGCTTGCTTCACCGTGAATAGTCAATATTGAACAAGGCAAGGTCTGACCATAGACTAAAGATGAGGTAGAGAGATCTCGCTGGCTGCGCACAACCAATCTCCGTGTCCCAACAATGAACTGCTTTTCTGCCAACACGTCTAGCGGAAACGACATGGTTTGGCTGTAAGGTTAGAAAACTGATTTGTAAACAAGTGCTTAGAGATTTTTTTATACCTCCTCTAACCAGCTTTTAATGCTTTTTGATTAAATTCAAATTGTAAAGGTAATTTATTAATATAATAGTGTAAAAATTACGATGTAAACAAACAGGTTCGTCACTGTTGACCATGTGGCTGACAGTTGTGTAGGATTGGGATAGGTCCATGATGGGTACGTGCGCAGAAGACGAATAAGCGGTCTACCTCATCTTTAGTCTATGGATCGGACGATGCAGAGCGAATGTTTTCTGCAGCGGTAATAGCAGTGACGAAGTAGCAGCGACTCTGCACATTCCTGTGACGTGATCACATGTCTCCTCGCGACGCTACTCGTGTAGGGCGCACAGACCAGACTCTCTGCTCTTCGCAGTAAGTGTTCCCTGCAGGATGCGAGTGGAAAAATTACGTATTCGAATGTACTTATTTAGGCGTTATTTGAAGTTTACAATATTCACAAAGATAGATGTTAACATGTTCTATTTGTGTTTGAAATTAAAGTTACTCATGCAGTGAGTTTTATGAACTGATTTGACGAATGAAAAGTTTTTCGACTTTCAATGGTTAATTCGAACACGCGGTGGAATCCCCGCGTCTATGTAGTTCTTTTAACGGCTGACGAAACATAATTAGACGTCTGGTTATCACGATAAGAAAATTAAAAAAATATGAAGTGGTAACCCCGCGAAACACTTTCAACACACTGTTATGTAAACCATACGTAAGTATTGTTACAATTTCCGTAACACGATTCTACGAACACGACTTGCATCAAATGAACACGATATGAGTTATGCCCCGACACAAGAAGCAATACAGTTATGCGTTAACACAAACATCGGACCTCGCTTCACCATTCAGTCTTCTAGAAAGTTCCATTTGAGAAACCCGTAAGCACACTACCTTGGACGTGTCATGAAGTCACAATGTGAAATAGTTTCTAGCATAGTAGATTTATTTTTCTTTACTCTTATGCCAAATCTTAACTGCACTTGGTACTAACGGCTGTTCACAGTAAACTGATCACACCTATGATAGCCCTGCTTAAGATCTACTTGTATGCACATTGCGTATCCTTCCACCACATGTAAAATTAATATTGGCACGGGCTTCATCACTTTATTCACGTGTCAATCAAGCAAAACTGTTAAACTACTAGATAAGTAAATATTTTACAAATTCGCTTATTCTTACACTTGTGTATTTAAAAACAATAAGAAACATAGTTTATTTTAGTGTTAAAATATGTTTACATTAACACTTTTAATGGAATGTTACGATATAGGACTACTTTCTATCCGTCGTCGCCAACTTTACAGGGTGTTGCCGTTAGGTAAAGGGGGCAAGTGCTCACTTTAACGTAAACAGCCTATAGCACGGTGTTTGTAAAGTTGGCGATATGGAACAGCGAGAATGCAATAGTGGAGTAAATGTGAGACAACTCGAGAATACGCAACAACTACATTAATGTGAAGTTCGAGTGATATACCGGCCGAGTAAATTGATTTCCCAGCACTGTTTCCAAATATTACGAATAATATTTACACCTTGCCTCACTTCAGTGTGCGAGATCCTTGAAGCCTCTCTACTCTACAGTTGTGAGAAGCCGGCCTCTCTATCTATAGTGTCTTCTATTCGCTCCTTCCAAGGAATTATGTACGGCAAGTCACGCACGAGTGATCGTATAGGCGGCAGGCCAGTAAAGGCTGTTCACGATCAAGTGAGCACTATTCAAATGAACCTTAGAAAAAAGTTACTGCTCCTGCCTGCATATGTATAATGGGCGCACTGAGTGACATTGGTCCAGTAAAGTTGGTAATGATGGATGGTAAGTAGTGTTCCATATCTTAATGTTTGATAAAGTTTTAGGTAACCATTTGTGACAAATTATTTCTTCGGCTTTGTTTTTTTTTAATACACCGAAGTGCAAAAGTGAGCAGATTTGAAAATATGTTTCTTTTTTCCTAATAATTTCAGTTCCACTTAATCGACGCATGATCAAAGTGCTGAGGCTCATGGCAATGTTAATTTTACATAAGGCGGAAGAATACACCACGTGTACACAAGTAGATCTTAAGCAGGGCTTTCAAAAGTGCTCACTTTATTGCGAACAACATGTAGTTGCGTGCAGCTGCTAAGTCATTTCAAAATACAACATTTTTTTGTACGTGCTCAGGGTCTTTCGCAATGAATTTTAGCATTTTAATATGCTCCGTAACTTTAATTATTGCGAGGGATATGTTCGGGCCTATTGACTGCCTCACTTTTAATTTCGGCAATATTTGTTGAGGGCTCTAAAAAAATGTATGTGATTGCCACTTCATTTACAGGACTTTTTAATTTAAGTATTGTTCAGTTGAGACATACTTATTTTTGATACTCTTTTTCAATAAATGTATTGTTTCATTGCTGTTATTTTTTTGTAGTAACTCGAGAGAACATTGTACAATAAAACTGTGTTTTTCGAGACACGAGTGTTAACATTATTTCTGAAATCGTCGCACAGTAACAATATATTACATAAAACCACTAAAATAAGAACTTTGGTACACGTTGGGGATTTGAACTCAAACTTAACACTGGCAACGCAGAGCTACCACGTGTTAAACTGAGCTAATTACACAATCTTAGTCAAGATCTTGTTAACAATAATATATGCAAGTACGCATACGTATGTATAATGCCACAGTTACCACGTATTTAACTTGTGTATTGATTTTATTATGACCGTGAGAGTTATTTTTAATGTTTCCAGTTACATGAAGTTTCATTTCCTACAAAAACACGTTTTGCAGTATCTGTAATCTGTAAAAACTACTGACCAACGTCTTGAGGTTGCTACAAGGGTGTCCGCCATCTTGTCTGCTGCAGGTGCGTGGGCATAAGAAATTTATAACACGTCATATTTACCGTTTCTGGAATGTTCATGAGTACGAGAAATGTTATACCCAGCGCAGCATCAGAAACACTGACAGGAAGTGTGTATGAAAACTGATGTTGAAATGGTCATCGTGTTGGGCCGACTTAAGGCCTGGTTGACAGTTGGTATAGGGAAATACATGTTAATTTAATACGGTTTTTTTTTTAAGATATACACATGAAACAAAAACCTTAGTGTGGGAAATGATACTTAAGCTCTGATTTTTAGTAATTTTTTATTTCATAATTAAGTATTCTGATCTAGAAAAAAGGCTATACATTGTTACAAAAAAAGCTTCGATAACAAAAAAATACACATTTTTCTGCTCAAAAAAGTCCCTGGTAAAGAATATCTGTAACTGAAACGCCAAAAAAAAAAAAAAAGACAGAATTTCATTAACATGCATTTCCCTACACCATCTTCACACTGAGAAACAGATGAGTGATCAGTCTGTGCGCAACTGTGAAAGTTCTGCCCTAGGTGACGTCACTTCGGTGGGCGCATGCCAAGGTAGTGTAACCACAGATTATCAACCTGCTGTGCATACTAGAGCATTGCAACACTGTAGCTTTCACAATAAAAGTGCTCGATGTTTGTGATAGATGGAATGAACACTTAACTATACCGGCACCATGAAATTGAGCTAAAGCAGTTAAAAATTTACGAAAATTGGTTTTGCGTATACTCGAGTGGTGTAACACTGGCTGCTACTGTGCACACAGGAGACGGAAAGCTAACAGTTAACTTGTACTTGGGCGAGCAAGAGCCCGGCCATAGTTGCGATGCCGCCCTTTCACCCAGGTGGATGGCTACATCACAGCGGCGCCGACAATGTCAGACAGCCGACTGACATCACCGTACTGGAGGTCTCTTCGGCTGCGGGCTATTGTGCCAACTTTATGGTAATCTCCTTCCACTGTGCAACACGAAAGTGCTAAGAAGGTTCTGGGTCGGGACACCTACCCTATAAACATGGCCACAGCCGGAGATCAGAGGGTCTCGGAGAGCCATCTGGCGAAGAAAAGGACCGCGGACGAACGAGGGTGTGAGGTTGGTACAGGAGACGAGGCGTGCGGCTGTGTATAGAGCGCCCAGATGCTCCAGAACATTCGAGACAGGAAAGACTGGTGATATCTTGACTCGAACGGTCACATTTCGAACATATAATTTTTATCAGTAGTTCAATGGGTGTTATAAACCAGTTTATAAAAGACAGGCGTCTTAACTGTGTCAATTTCTGTGAGGTGACAAACAATTATGTAAATATTAGCTGTAAATAGCAAGTGACAGCCATTATTGCCGAGATATTAAGTTTGAAGTTTTTTGTCGTTCTTAAATAAATTAGAAAGATACTACATTTTAATATTTAAGACCACGATATATAGCACTGAAAAGTCTAAAACTTCGGCATATGCGAGCCCAAGTTTCTATGGTCCTAATTATTTGCCAAATAAATCGCATGCAATGTGTCTGGGCTCGAGAACACGGGTTGTGTTTTAACAAAACAATTTCCAGTTGCGATGCGAAAACAAAACCGAACCGATCTTAGATCCTGGCAGAGCCGCTTCAGGCCGATGGCGCCACCATCGCCAGTGTTGCCACAATGTGGTGGGAAATTTTAACCTAGTTCAAACGGACCCGTGGCCCAAACATGATTTGATTTAGATCATATACACGACATGTTAATTACTCTTGGCCTGCCTGTTCGCGGTTTGTAGCTTTTTGTTCCGGTCTGTCTTAATCTCTTTGTGACATACCTAACACTGGGGAAATACTATTCTGCGATAACTCTGACCTTCAGAGTTCAGCCGCATGATCTGTCGCACAGCTTCTTCTGCTTCGAACTGGTGGTGGTTCCGTCACACATTTCAATGTGCATTATCTTGCCCACCGAGTTGGTTTCAGGCCCGGAAAGTTATAGGATGGCGTTGATTGGCCCAATCGTTCAAGGAAGGGAGGTGTGCACTTTTTTCTCGCCTTCGCACTTTTGTAACATCAGTGAAGAGAAGGGAATTCCGTACATGGATTATGACCTCGTCAGAGGAAGGGAATATCGTATCTTATCTTCATTCGCGATGGAAGGTTATGCAGTGAACCAGATTTAACAATAGGGGTGTGCAAATACTTTCTGGAGCCACTGAATTTCACAACGTGTCGTCTTTGTTGGCTGATTAAGTTGTAACGTCACAGACATCAGATTTGGCGACTGGAAATCGCAGCTCGGTTTTACTCACTCGGTAGACACATTAGACTTAAGTAAAGACGCCATAATAAAACAGAAGAATTAAATTGTCCGATTATTTCCTCCGTATTTCATTTCACGTTAAAAAAGAAACACTTCAAATTCTTCAATTTATTAATGCAGAGCCACGAACAGTCAGCTAAACGAGCCAGCCGAAGCACAGATCAGCACCGCAGAGTTCATTAATTATGCAGATCATTCAAAACTCGCATCGCGAGAAAATTACGAAGACAGGAGGGACATCACCTCCCACACCGGCGGAAATAATTTAGTAGATAGAAGTTGGTCCGAAAACTGTGTTGTAGAAAAATTGGGTGTGGCTGTGTTGGGGACACAGCAGTTTGTTTGGGGTGAATACATCTACCTTGACGCGCTCGGACGCCTAATGTTTTTTTTTTTGTGTTCCCGGCACCGCTTCAGTAGATCATATGGGGTTTTACGGGTATCACTGTTTTTTTTGCATGAAGCTCTTTCCACCCGTATACGATAATTCCACGCCACACAAATGTTTTTATACACAATCGATAGACCTTGACGAGGGCTGTCGATCGAAACACTTAAAACACGAGCGTCGTAGCTTCTAGTCAACAGATACACTACGCTGGAGTTACCAGACGTGGTGAAACGAAATCAAAATCCCCCCCCCCCCCTTCATAAGAGATTCTTCAAAGTCCTCACTCAACGTAACATATTATTTGATGCTTTGGCAATCGAGTGGTGTAATTGAATTTTGAATGCAGACGATATATCGGAGCTGCAGTACCAAACCGATTTTGTTACCATCGGATTTTCTGGATTGCCTCCCACTAGGGTTGCAAATTGAAAGACTTATACACGTCAAAAGAAAAACGGTGACGGGAGCTTTGCCCATGTGTTCGAAATTAGCTACGTCAGACATGCGTCTTCTTCAAAAGGCGGTCGTCAACTGTTAGCGGGCGGTATACGGACGGCTAAAATCGCCCAGCGACCTACCCCACTCCCCCGCTAAGGAGAGCCAACAACATAACCAAATACGGGTATGGCATAGAACAGCATCCCTTCTGATGCTGTGCGAACTCCGTCCCAACCACTTTCCCACGCCAGTCGAACATTCTCCAAATAAAACATGTCTATAGGCTGTTCACGGTAAAGTAAGCACTTTAAGGCCCTCCTAATTTTTTCCTTTCGTATAATTTCCAAGTGCCTGCTGCTTTTTAACACAAACACTGCAATGTGAAATGTGACCAATAAACACAGTGTATACAATTTAATGCCCGAGGCTGTAATAAGATATATTTATTAGTGGTTAATGCCTGTTGACAGGGCCTATAACAGTTCTTAGTGCTGACACTACCTCTAGACAAACGCATGATATATAAACATACCAACGCGGCCAAAACGTCAAGTACTGTTAAGCTATTACAATTCCTCACATAACATAAGAGAATTAACCAAATGTCCCGATTATATTATTATTATTAACTGCATAATTACAAAACTAAGTTCGAATGAAATGGTTGTTCCGGAATCCTCAGGTTTGTTACATGAACGGAGGTGAGTTTTATAAGTACGTAGTTAGTTTCCCGGCGTGAACAATGCTTATACCTGGTAATTATTAACTGTTTATACATCACAGCTTTGTAACTTTCCTCTAGGTTTTTCAAATGCATCTACGTTAAGACTTCTCAGTGAATTAAACACTTGCCAAAGGCCAAATAAAAGTTCTCAGAGTGCAAAAACTCACGTCAGCAAAGGTGGACAAAATTTAAACAATGCATGCTGGAGAAATGATAACACTATTTGTGGGCGAACATGATTACCATTAGCTAGTTGACAATATTAGCCAGCATCTTGTTTATAATCTCTAAACTTATACAATAACACAAGCAACACGAGTTGTGTGCCACAATTTCCTATTTTTTTCGATCTACTGAACGGTCATATGTTTTCATATTTATTCTGGTTAAGGCCGTTCTGTCATTGAAGTAACCTAACATCTACACATTAGCGCCTCGCGTACCTACCCAATTAAATACACACTGCAGAAATTGTGTAATGGACTATAAAGTTAATTAACACCAATCGAACCATCAATACAAATACCGTTCAAAGTCATAAAACCTACTTAAAAACTGTTAAAAACTGATAAAAACATTATGTTACGCTCTTTGAAATATGCCAACATTGTTAGGACACTTGAAGAATTTAAACAAAGCATTCACAGTTTAGATATTAGACTTCACATGGCACTGTTTTTGTTCACATTTAACAGATAGGATACGTTATCCTGGAAGAACTTGAGCAGGACTTAAAAGTACGTAATAACCGCGGTGGGGGGGGGGGGAGATACGAGCGACACTAACACACACACCTAGTGCATCATCGCTCCTAGCACAGTGTGTCTCGTGGTCCTGTACTATGCAAGTTAGATCTTTAACAGTGGGGTTTTATTACACGCGATCAAAGCCCGCAGACTAAACTACGCCCGTATAGTCTTACTTTTACCGCATAGACACGCTTTACAAATGCTATATTTTACCATTTTCCCCCCATTAATAAACTTAATATGATAAAAGTGAAAACATAGATAATTGGTTCAGAAATGTATTTACCGAGATAAACGAATGAGCGCGTCACTGTGGTTTCAGCACGGCGCATTGCGCTGTCGACCGAAGTAAAGCGAGGTACCACAGATCCAGCAGTAGTTTCACAACCCAGTTCTACAGTGATGCGTGCACGTAATTACAGCACTCGTTAGCCAGACATGCACTCCGCAACGTGGCAGCCAATGACGAGGGGGGGGGGAAAGGAGCAGTCGCGTAACGGTATATTTACAGGGCCTCTGTTTTGATCACTTTCACATATCCACATTAGGCCCATAAGGCACGTACGTCTACGGTTACTCCATAATTGGCCAAATGTAATCGATACCTCTCCACAGTCCCCATACCTAACGGCAATGACCTCAAAATCGCCCTTCAAACGGAATGGGATAATATTGAGCCCTGTTATTGCGAAAGGTAGTTTCGATCTATGCCAGATAAAACTGCGGTAGCCACACTAGGTACAAACTGTCCACACATGGCCTTCAACGACAGGACACACAGACTGTACCATTTTCAACGTGGTATACATCTTGACCTCACAATCTGTATATTTTTGTTGTACATTTATATATTACTTGTAACGATATTTGTTTTGCGTATATGTCGTATGATGATCGTAAATTAATTAATTCGCCAATATACTCAATTTTCATAACTAAAAGAATTGTATCAAAACAATGAGGTAGCATAGGATAGGTTTTCCCCAGAATGGCGACTGTGGATAGGCTTGTCGCCCAGGCAGGCCTGCCGACCGAACCAGCAGAGATGGTCACTCTGATAAAGGAATGCTTCTGGCGTAGGGGCGAAAGATTCGTAGAATCTGACGCCCTTCAGGATGCCATCCGTACATACGGGAGGCGTACTTTTGATTACAGTAAGCCTTTCAACGGGTACACTGTGGTCAGGTACTAGTCCACTTTCGGCGGGCATCCTACCACCAGTTTGGTCACGCCACACAGAAGTGACACGCCGCCCCTCCCTCGGGAGGGGCCTGGCCGGGTGGAGAAAGGATCTGGGAGGAATTGTTCGAATGGAAGGATATTTCGAACAAGATGGAGTAAACAGGGAATGAAGGGGATGAATTCCTTCCCATCGAGCCTCCAACCGCCCGGCCAGCAGCAAATACACCCGATAAAGAATTACCCGGATACGTTATGCTGAGCAAAGCTCAAGCAAATTTCACTGGACAGACAAAGCTGAAAGTACATGTATGAGTTTACTAAGAAAGATAATGGCAAAGCGGAACAGCGCGCAACGATGGTTTTGAATGTATGTGTGTGTGTGCGCATGAGTGCCGATTCTGAGTGAGTTTTTGGGTTTTTGTAACAAGCTCTTTGCGTCTGGGGGCGAGGTGGAGGGGGATGTAACTGGTTACCGGACAGCCCCCTAAACTAAGCCCGGCACAACCCAGACGCACTGAGCCGAGAAGGCAGTTATGGGAATACCGTCATGCTTAAATTCAATAGAGTAGGATTTGCGCTGTCGCGTATTTAGTTAGTGTGTGAGTAGATTAGCAGTAGTGTTCTTTTCAATTTTCGGACAGCATGACTGTTTCAAAATTGCAAAGTTCCCGGTGGTTACCCGAGATCAAAAGAGCCGATTTAGCTTTTTGTTTGTGGGGGATAAAGTAGCTTGGTTAGAAAGAAACGCTCCAGATATGACCTTTTAGTAGGCATCGGCCACCTGGAGGGGAGGTTTGGTGAGGCCAGCGCCGGTTCCACCGGGAACTTTGCTATTTGTGTTGACTAAGAAGGAAACCCCAACAACGCACACGAACTGCTAAACTCCACTGGAAACCTATACATATAGTTTCTTCTGCACGCATCTTAACGAATCATCCAATGCTTGACGTTCCTATTGTCGTGCGAGGGAGACGAGGCAGGTGGTAGTGCGCACGTGGGCGGACCAGTGACGTCACTCAGACTGCAGTATGTGGTGTATGGACATTCACTCTCTCTTTCAAATACATGGTTTCTGTCGTTAACTCTGTCCTTGTTCCTGCGTGCACTCTTAATGGGGCCGTTTCCTTCACCGCCCATTTGTTCCTCAGCTTGCCAGTTCCGTCACAAAGCTGGAGCAATCTGGCAACAGTGAGCGCCATAAGCCCTGTACTGCAATCCACGCATATGCTCCAGTTACGCACGCTCGCGCCCTAGACTGCAGTACGACGTCACTTCCTCGCACCTACAGTTGTTTCCCGCGTACGGGACCAAGAATACCGGGAGCGGTAAGGACGATACTGTCACGCATATTTCGAAGTGCATGATGTTCCTAATGTGCGTGAAGTCTTGAAAGAACTCAGCAGCCCTCGTCTGACGTGAGAGTTCTCCTAGAGGAACACATTGCACGCACTTTTAATAGTTTCGTGTAAAAACCGTTTAACTAACACTGCAACGCAGTTAAGAGTGCAAAGTGGCACCTGTGGTTTAATTTACTGTCTTATATCGAGTGCAATACCACGCTAAGCGTCACATATCTAATTTCTGAGGGATTCAGCTTACAGGGAATGCATAGCGGAACTTTGGGAATTGTTCTTTAGGGCCAGACGTAGCCGGAAGCAGCTGAAACTTTTTCTTTACCGCGGATAACCCTTTAGACTACATCGCTTAAGTAGTGGGCCGTCCTCGGACAGGCTACTGCCGTATTCGCGGCTCACCTTTCGTGGCACAGAAACTCCGCCAGCATTACTTCAGAGTCCCCCCCCCCCCCCCTCGCCAATGACAGTGTGACCTTCCGCCAGCGCACGGCCAGCCCGCGGGGCAGATAAAGGAAAACTAAGTATGTTCGACATCACAAGGTCGTGTGTGGAAAGACAAGACTACACTACAGTCTGTGCACAGTTAACTAGGCGTTTTAGAAAATTTGTAAAATATTTACTTTCCTGATGATTTCACAGTTTCACTTGACCGAAGCGCTAGAATAAACTCTTAAGACCCATGGAAACGTTGATTTTTTTTGTGTGGTGGAAGCACACACAATGTGTACACAAGTAGATCTTAAACAGGGCTTTCAAAAGTGCCCAATTTACAGTAAACATCATTGGATACTTCGCTCAAGGATACGGTGAGCCTCGAACTAGTTATCGTTACATATCGTTTTGAGTAGACGCTGTGCCACTTCACCCTACTGCAAACATTCCTATTAACTGCAGCCACTCTCACCATTTGTTCTCCTATTACCAGAGTACGAATTAAACTATTTTAGCTGAGTGTGTGTGAGAGAGAGAGAGAGAGAGAGAGGCTGCTATCTGGTGGCGGAAATATGCGCTGGCTTATATGTTATAGACAAACTGCAATGTTACACGTCTGCGATCCGTGGCGGATTTGAAATCGAGTACGCCAAAGGCAAGCGCTACACTGCAAACCTGAGTTCTGGCAGTGAGCAAGTGCTTACCATATGAAGTAGGCATCAAAATTCATTGCTATAATCGGTACGTGGGAACTATTCGTCTCATCGATCATGTTTCCTGTTACACTCGGCCTCACAGAGCTAAGTCTCCCTACTGCTAAATGCTTACTGTTGGTTTGTGGTCCTGCAGACAGTGTGTGATGAACGGAGGAAAAATTAACGGCCAGGCCAGCCTTCCCACGGCCACGGCGAATTGATGCAGTCTAAGGAGTATAGGCTGGAAAGTTAATAAATTAAATGCCATTTTCACAGCCCTCACCGGACGAAATCCGCTACTTTTGAAGATAAGCTGCATCCGCAATTATATTCTGTTAGTGGTTTCTTCGCACTTTTTGACCTAGGTGTGACATGTGGTTGCTGCCTGAATATGTTACTACAAACATTTTACATTTGTCGTAACATAAAAATACGTCATTTTTAAATAGAACTTTCACTTACATACTATCTATACTTAATATATAGAATTTCATTTATAATTAACATGAACAAAAACAGGGACAAAATAAGCATGTTGGCAATTCCTAGCAAGAAATAGTTCTTGTGGGAAATAACATTGCAGTGTGCGCGCAAGAATCCGGCGCGTTGTCCCTTGGGTGTAAATTTCTGTTTGTCAGGGATATCCTGAAAGTTGTTAAGTTACCCGTGAACAGCCTGCAGCAGTTCACCCTCTCACGCGGCAATGTCAGTGGTCGAGAGTCCTCCAGGCACACTTCAGATACAGAAACACGTGCGCAGGTCCCTTAAAGGATCTTCCTAGCCTCTGGTCTCATGGAGGCAATATTGGCGTATTACAATAAAATAAAAACTATGTATTGAAACACACGTGGTGGTTGGGGAGTTCAAAGTCTGCGAACATAGCTGTGCGTAGTCCCCTGTTTCCATTTATTCTTTTGTAAAACAGTGTTTTAAACTACAGCGACAATGCTGTGGCTCCAACCGCCGTCGTCCGAACAGCTAGAAGCAGCCTCCGGCGTCAAGAATTAACTAATTAAACTGGCGTGGCGACATAGTATATCATTTCAACCGTGCTCGAACGTTCAACATCATGTCAATTGTCTCTTTTTATAAGACATGTTTCACAGACTAAAATACCCCCCCCCCCCCCCCTAAACACTTAGTTATAATAGAAACTATACCATTATACTGATCATTTCAGCTACGCACCTAGCCCCTTCATGCGTGGTCAGTATTTGTAACACGATGCTGAGCAACATTGTCAACCGATGACGTCACGTCTTGTGAGCCTGAACACTCCAAGAAGAGGTACGGGGAGGGAGGCTGCAAGCGGCAAACAAAACAAGACTACTGGAGAGGCTCGGTCCACTTATTACGGCGAGATGTCGAAACAAGACGACTGGAAAGTTGCCAGCGACGTCACAAACTGGTCCCAGCGCCGCAGTTACGCAACGACGAGATAGTCCGGCGGAAAATAAATACAAAACACCCGAGAGCCCCGATATGCAAGACGTGCGTTTCCCGGGCAATTCTGCTCTTATACTGACAGCGGTCCTGCTCCAGAACAACATTCCTGCTGCAAGACATTCAATGCGCCGTGTGTTCCAAGAACGCCACACAACTGTGCACAGCCAAGCTTCACTGCCATATTCCCCCACGCTCTGGAAAATAACATTTTAGCTATGCCGGAGTGCTCTGAAATGTTTTTTTATACTGTGTAAGACGTACTGAGAATACCCAACAACCATCGTCTTTAAGTGTGTGTTGTTTTGATGGATTGGAGACACGGATGGTTTCATAGAAAAACCTTTCATTTCGAACACTGGTTCCACAATAGTGCGATACGATGCGATGCGATGAGCTATTACTTGCTGTTTCACAACTAAGCTATGATCTGTCGGCGACAGGCGCCGTCTGAGATGGTCTAGTTTAAGGGTGGAAATTACATTTTCAAACATCACGAATGTAACAAAAGACACGCGTAAAAGTTAGTGGTAGAAGATAAAAACAGGATAGCATGAACGCGATGTGTTAAGAAAACTAGCGGAAACGAGACAATAAGACTAAGGGTAATTATGTGACATTGCATATATATATATATATGAAGCCTCGTCTTCTATTTTGCACATCCACGCAGCAATAAGAAAAATACAAATACGAAAACGTCGGCATAAACGCGATCGTGGTTTTCAAACAAAAAAACGGTTTTATTATTTTTGTAAACAAACACTTATTCTTCTTCTCCGTCGCAGGCTGACGCAGATAATCGCACCGCAAGAATTTCGTGCAACGCACTCTACTCCGACACGCTGCTACGGGAATCTGGTTCATCCTGATTGGCTACCGCTCATCGCAACGCATCGCCCTATTGTGGAACCAGCTATAGGCGGGAGTCAAGTATAGCGCATGATCAAAAACCGTGTTCGTTGACGTGATGGTGCGTGGCTGCATACACCCTGGACGCCAGGCCAGTCCACAAACTTGCTACAACAGTCAGTATCACATGCGACTACCGCAGCCCTAAACTAGTGTGAGGAGATTGTGAGGGGGGGGGGGGATTCGGAATTGTGTACCTCTCGTTTACTAGTGCACCACTGGACGCTTTTTAAAATACTTCCTATCTCTGTCCATGATCGACTATTAAAAATGTCGCAACTGCGATACTTGGTGTGTTCAAAACATTCATTTTCAAAGATTCCACACGGACCTGGAATGATCTACTATTTGAATTTCTGCACCCAGCGAGCCGTCAACACCAAGCAATCCCCGTTTATCT
Source organism: Dryococelus australis (assembly GCA_029891345.1). Lineage (NCBI taxonomy): Eukaryota > Metazoa > Arthropoda > Insecta > Phasmatodea > Phasmatidae > Dryococelus > Dryococelus australis. The sequence goes on from CM056994.1 coordinate 7,770,747, forward strand.
GGTTCCAAGGGTTCCCCTTCGCCATTGACCGACAACTTGTCTGGACCAAGGCCAAGCGGTGCTGAGCGACAGACAAACGCTACAAGTGGCTGTTCTGCGAAGTGAAGACCAATGTTGACTGAGCATTTCTAAAATTAATCTCGTGTGAAAAAATGACCTTTCCCGTACATGCATACGTACGTTCCTAAACAAACACTATTTGGCATGCTTCCAGTAAAGTGTGCTGCGATTTATCAAAATCAGTTCCACTTACACAAATATACATGTGATGTAACGTAAAGATATTCTTAGCAGTTTTTCATTGTTTCCACTGTCACCATTCCCCGAACTCCAAAACTTTTTCCATTTGTTTTCAACTTGCATTATTTTAACTATATTAGAAATAAATGCAAATATAAATAGATAACTAGCATTTCAGTGTGTTGACTAGATACATTAAAAAAAAATATCTTGCTATCTACTTTAGCAGGATATCCGACTTGAGCACTTTAATAAGAGGCTGTTTCAGTAGACATTCTGAGAACTTTATGCCATTAAATCATGAACAGTAGTTAGAAAATGATTATAGAAATGTTGATGAATGTACCACACACACATTTTAAAGATTTGTTCATTCCAGGCAGTGATTTTTGTTTTCTTCCCGCAGATATGGCCTGCACATCCAGCGACAATTTCAAAAATCCGCTAGATAACAATTTTGGCCACTAGGTTACGTGTTGAAAATCTACCCAACTTGGTCGCAAATCCAAACCTGATAAAATTAATGTCTTCAGGACAGACTATCGCACGGCCTGCCAAACAGCTATAGGCTGTTCACGGTAAACTGAGCACTTTTGAAAGCCCTTCTTACAATCTACTTGTATCCACGCTGTGTATTATTCCGCCTTATGTAAAATTAACATTTCATGGGCTTATATTCATGCTTCAGTAAAGTTGAACTGTAAAATTATTATTAAAATAAATACATAGGAGATCTGCTCATTATTACACTTCGATGCATTAAAAAACAGAAAGCGAACGAAATAACTTAAGTCGTCACAAATGGTTACCTAGCGCAGTTTTTTTTTCTAACGTTTGGATATGGAACTATGTACCCTCCGTTGTTACCAACTTGACTGGTCGCATGTCACTCAGTGCGGCAGTTAAAATATATGCAGGTAGGAGCAGCGAGTTCTTCTAAGGTTGATTTGAAAAGTGCTGAGCCTTTACTAGGCCATGTTCGCTTGAGGGAGGTCGAGTCGGGTAGAAGAGCTTGTGTGCTGGAGTGCAGCAATAGCAGGACTCTAGTGGGCGAGGTTATCACAGTCTCGATATCTGCCTGTGTAGGGTTTCACTACCAAGCTTAAGACACGCTTTCACTGCAGGTCCATTGTTCCGCCTCACCAAGCGATAAGGCACGCATATAACAGCAGCCAACCAGCGTGCACCGAGCTCCGAGACTGTCACGTGTCCTCCGAGAGCTAGCCCGCACTGCCACACAGAGTTGCCAACATTCCGGCTATGCATAGCATAAGACAAAGAGGCGTAGAGATAAATACAGACCCCACAACCACACACACGCACAAAATAACCAGCCATTGGTGTTTTGAAATTAATCTGAGCAAAGGTAGGTTTTCTTATTAAAGCATAAACATTATTTTTAATATTATTATTCTAATTTTGTAAACATATATTTTTGTGCGAAGACAGCGTAATTCAGCACCTACCACGAACTATTGGTTATTGCTAGTAAAGGCAGCGGAATGTTCAGAATTCATCTTTATAATGCAATGAGTGTGTGATATAATCGCATGTTACCATAAAGGTAAGTTTTGTGGCCCATTAATTGTTGTGTAGTTGCCGTCCATGGCAGTTCTAATTTTTGGACCTCGGCCTTTGGGGGTTGCAAGGTCATTTTGTGCGTGTACCGGTTAAGAACTTGGCGAGTTTACTGAACTTAACATTTTTGGATACTTCATATTTTGGAAATATCGTAGTCATACTTGTTCGCGGTTGTCATTGTTTTTCGATTATATTTGTCGTATTGCCTAATCGGAGTAAAGAAAAAAAAAGAAATAGTTGTGTAGCGGAATCGCCTCTTTCCATGTTGGCAACATTACGGCACAGTGTTGCCAACATGAGGAGAGAAAATGTCGCAACAACTTCAACAACATTCCACTACTTTGCGCCACACAAGTATTATTATAAAACATCCATGTTTAGAAATAAGTCACAGACGCGTAGGCAAATCAAATTCATCGCCATTGCACTGCACTGCGGATGATCAGCCCATTGTAGCAGGCCTCCGCACAACGTAAACAGAGAGGCTTGTAACAGCTGACCACGTAAGTTGACAATTCTTATTGGCGATGAGCGTGCCATGTTGGGGAAATAGGTCTCAACACCATATTTAAGGGAGCCTAACGAACCTGCTGCCACCGTAGTAAACAATGCTGGTTTTGCGACAGTAAATACTGTGAGTTTAGTTGCATGTTACTTTTTTTATTAAGTTTGTTGTGGAGCGTGTTTGGTGATACGGTTACCGTGCTCGACTCTCACTCGGGAGGTTATCGCTCCAGCCCCGGTCGTCTGCACCGGGGATACACTCCACTAGGGACTGCGTTTAAAATGACTTTACACGACCTAAGTCGACCACGGCTCGTGTCAACGACACATTTCTTGTGCTCGCTTCACGCCTATCAGTATGTAGACATTGCGTGATAGGCACTGTATCCCCAACTGGCGTAACAATAACATATGTACGGCCAGTGTATCTAGACAAGGCTACTGCTCTATCAGCGAAAGTCAGTGACTTGTCTACTAATAACTACGGCAATATCACACAGTAGTGTTCTCTCACTTTCCCACGTTCTCTGGGGAACTAAAGGGTCCGTACTAGGTTCCACTTATAAATATTTGTGTGAGGGATGATTCCAGAATGTTTGTGAGACTTGGTCCTACCACTGAAGGGATAAAAAAAAACACCTGGTTGAAGCAGGAGGGCCAACGCGTGCCATAAGTTATCTCTACTAAGTCACTTCACAGTAACGAACAAGCCAGTAACAATTACAATGCAGACTGTAAACACACGGCAGCAAATTATGTCCACTCTTCTTCATGGGGGGGAAGGGGGAGCTGGCAACTTCAATCAAGAGAACTGTGACAGGTGCACGCTCTGGCACGGATGTAAAATAGGGGGGCTCTGGCGCCAAAATGTCGGCAACTCGTAAACGGACCTTCAGAGGCCTGTGGGAAGACTTCGCATTTTTTTTTCTGGCCACGCTGAGATAGGGAACATCTGGAGACGCTCTGTGGAGACGAGATGCAGTGTCCGCCCACGACAGACGTCGCCAACTCGACATGGCCATCACGGTCATCGTCCATGAGGAGAAAGGTTTGGGCGGTTCTTAACATTGACCTGTTCGGAGCCGGTGAGGATGAAACGAAGTACGGAGCAGCGCTCGAATGCAAGGGCGGGTCAAGTGGAAGATCCCCGAGAAAACCCACACCGACCAGCGATATCGTCAGGCAAGCGCTAGAGCCACTGAGGTCTCCTGTGCTACAGAGGTATATTCATTTGGGTTACAAAATATGTCCTTCGCTTTCTCCCATTTTCCCAGGGTTCACTTTCTCCCATTTCCCACGGTTTCTTAAACTACCTGGCACTGCCTCAGTGTGAAGCCAGTTTTCTCTACGTGTATTTATGTGCGAGATTAATTAAGTATCCTCAAAGATGTGTCCAAATGATTTTGCAACCAAATTACATACGCCAAAAAAAAAGGCGTCGCTATGCCGGGGACAAGTCCGTAGATTTGACATAAATATAGGTGTGTTAGCGGGTAATATTTTCTTTGAGATATTGGAATTAATTGAAACAAACTCAATATATATACTTCGCTGCTATGACTTAGATCAGCATATCTCGACGATAACTTTGGTTCAGTACGAAAATCAGCTTATTAGCACATCGAAGTCGCGAGATACATGTCCCGGAAATGTCCGCCTATGCCCAAAATCACCGCGAGGCGCTGCGGTCCTCCACCACATGCATGGTGTGGTGCACACTACGGCCACAGTTTCCTCGCAGTGTAGGAGCCAATCGAAAGAGACTACACTTATTTCACTCATGTTATTACCCACGATGTTAGTGTCGGAATGGATCACTCTGCAAACCTTGCATCGTCCTCTTACACCATACATGCCCGTCTCACTTCAAAGACTTATCCTCACGATGTAACATACAGAAATACTTTATTACCGTGAATACCCGAAGCGCCCTGAAATGAATACTAAGACATTTTACTACAAATTTTCTTAAGCGATATCTTATTTAAAGAGGAGTGTTTTATTTGTTACATGTCTAATAATAGACAAATTGGTTTACCCATATATTTTAATATTAAGATATTTCAATAGCCATTAATATACTTCACTGCGAGATTAAATATTACACATAAAAATAATGTAAGAGCTTAAAACTACCGAAATCAGGTACGAGACGGCAACGCGGAACAAGCAACAGGTACAAAAGGGCCGAGTTCGAGCGAGCGAAGAAGAGTGACAAGGCCAGACGAGCAATAACGCCGCGCGGAGATTTACAAAGATGAGTTGCCGCGTTGCCAGAAAGGCCTATCGGAACTCTAGCACTGCGCCATCCTGCGCTACCTGTCAGTGGCCTCTACTTCAACGCTGTCTGCGCGTGTTAACTCGCGCTCAGTCGTTCCCCCTACATCATCCTTTCCTTCAACATCTATGCCTTACCACTCCCCTCCCCTTTGCATATTCGATACTGCTGTACTTTAGATGTTTCTAATTGGTTGAGCCCTGGGCATTCCGCAGCTTCGTACCGTCTCTTATATGCTATTCACGGTAAAGTGAGCAATTTCGAAAGCCCACTCACTGGAATAATGGTCAATACATATATTCTATTTTAGCCTTGGACGTTAACGTCGCTAGTGCAGTGGGATATACACACTGTGTTTATTACTTACATGGCAATACTTATTTTAAAAGGATAAATTACACGTGGAAGTAAAAGTAACTAGGGCCACAAAAGCGCTCACTTTAGCGTGAAAAGCTTATAACGACGTACACTACTTAGGTATGTTGTAACAGGTGTCCCTAATAATAAGGTAAATCACAGGTGCAGTGTTTGACCTTGTAATATTGTTTGAGAGTTTCTAATATGATTTGTGCAGGCCAAGGTGTTAGTGATTTTAGGAAGCTTCTGTGTAGTTCGCTTAACTTTTGAAATGTATTTTTGGCCGCAGTTCTAAATTGGGCTTCGGTAAGCCGCTTCACAGCATGCTGCCTTGATTTACCTTGTCATTTTTTAAATTTAATTCTTGTTGGAAATTTTATGCATATATGGTTGAATGTGACAGTCTGTGTTGCCCTATATTATATTAACACTGCACTCTTTGATATTCGGGCCAGTTCACATATTTTAAGTGATCCTTTTTTTTTTTTGGTACTGATATATGTACATGAACCCTGGTATTAAGCTTTAATGTAATCCTTGCAGTTTATTTGGAACTATTCTACGTAAACCTACATATGTGCTGTAGCTTTAATGTACTGTAGCACAGTATTTTCTTTTAATATGCATTCTTCTATTAAATTCATTTGATTTCACCACATTTTCTAGTCAAATTAAATGGTATAGTATTTTGGTGGTATTTATTGTGTGTTAGCCACTTTGTATTCTTTTACGTATTTTATACTTTGAGTCAACTGAATGAAATTATAAACACAAAACGTGATTTACTTTATTTGGTAATGCCATACTTTAATTTATTACTTGCCAATGTTCAGTTTTAGTGGTAAACATGCCACAGCGCTACCGACCTTCAGCGGAATGTGTCTGAGGTTATCGTTGCAAGAATGTTCTGGTCATCACCCTGGACCCTCGCAGCGGGACTTTTAGTTCAAGAAACCTTCTATATCGGGTCAGCAAACTACTTATGCCACAACGGACCTCCGAGCCGACAGTTGTTTTACAGTTTGGAGGATTGTGTAATATTAAGCAGCATGTATACGAAGATAGCGAAGCTGAGAGTGCGACTGCAGGCGGGTCTGCTGAACTGCATGTGAGAGTGATAAGACACCTGGCATGGCGGCAAGACCGATTGAACGTGCGTAAATAATGAGTGCGAATTATATGACTAACTAATCGAGACAGGGATACTTCAGTTAAAATTGATATATACTATAAATATTGCACTCGCCGAGAATAATAAAAGTAATAGCAGAAACACGTTAGTTTAGTTGTAAATAATAGCTGTTTGAACAAATTAGAAAATAAATTTAGATCTTTTATGTTAACAGAGACATTCATCCCTCCGGCCAAGTGGAACAGACAGTAGATACGACACAGCTAGGTGGAACGTGCGATACAGTATGAAGATGCTAGATCAAGCGGGCGGGTCGTTGACGGCCAACCAGTGAAGCAAAAAGCAGTCCTGCTGGAGGGGCAGTGCCCCAGGTCAATTGTTCGCAGTCCGCTGCGTGCCCTCGCCACGGCGATGTACAGGCCTGGACCACACTTCCGGGTCTCTCACGCACGCACACGCATGTTAGCCACTTCCTTCTTGGCTAATGGCCGCCTTTATTTAGGACTCGCTGCATGTCTTCCACTTCGGTCAACAAATACCCACTACGGACTAAAATGCTGATATTTCCACAATATTTAACTGTTACGTATAACGTTATTTTACATCATACCAATCCCGCACTTTTACTACGACAAAAGGAACAAATATCGTATTAGCTACTTCCTGTTTGACAAGTCTTTAGCGTTGAGGAGTGAGTGCGCTGAAGTCCGTTGACAACTAGACTAGGTATTACAAGGGTTGAGCTCGGGATGACGGGACGGCAAGTATACTCCGTGCACATGCATAATAGGCTACGAATTCTAAAGTTCTCAACAGCGCATGCTGTTCTGCCGTAACTCCTGAAAACTATTTGTGTTGCCAGCAATGCTTTACTGTGTAACGTGTATGTACCCATGTTTCGTACATATACACTAGCTCCAAAAAATATTAACACACCCCATGTTTTCCCCATAATATTTGCATGTAGGAAACGAGATAGAAAATAATATGTTTATTAATTTATATAAAGTAGAGCAACAACATATTTCACTGAAATCACAGCAAAAGAAAACAAGTAGTTCCACAAAACATCCACTTTCTCGCTGCAAAAAGAAGTACTAGAACAGTGTAGGTATTTATGCTTCAGTCTCAGTATCGTGTATGCAAGCCATTAAAACATACGACAGCTTCCAGACGTTTCAGCATTGAATGAACCATCCATCCTCGAGAACCCTCTGAATTTATTCTTTGGCAGACGGGTGACGCTTGGCCTTTTCCTTTCCAAGATTATACCACAATAGGATTCAAATCCGGGCTCTGTGGTAGAGTAAGAAGTAGTGTGCTTGGAGTCGTTATCCTGTTGGAAACAGAAGACCCCGTCCAGGCCGAGCTTGTGTACACTGTTGTACAAATGATCCCGCAACACACCAATGTGTGTGCCGATTTACAATTCATTCGATAAAGGCCAGATTCCCAACTCCCGATGATACCATGCACCCCCAAACCATAACATGTCCACCACCATGCTTTACTGTTGATGGTATCGATGTGCGAGTATTCGTGGCAGCCCTGATCTGGGTTTGTTCCTTATATCCGTGTATTATATAGCGTACATGCAGAAAGCATTCTGGCCAACTCTCTCTAACTTCTGCCTTGCGAGTTCAATAACACAACATTCTCTCGAACGACGGATGAATGTTCTATCTTTGGTCCCATGTTGGCAGTGCTGAGCACCACATCTAGTCAACTAGTAATGATACAGATACTGTACTTGCAGTATATTTGTGTTACATGCTGTTCACATGACCGGTTCACATGACTGAGCAGTAAAAGGGCTGCACTGTGCCATACTTATTTTAGGATTCTAAAACTGCATTTTAATTTCTAAATAACTCTTTTATCGTGTCCCTGCATACTGTCCTACGTACCATTGTGTACCTCCCTTATCTCTGTCTACATGTATACCTTTCCAGTTAATCTTACATTAAGCCCAATATTACAACGACATGGGGTGTGCCAATACTTTTGCCGCGGTGCATGTAGTAGCGCGATTCATATTATTCCAGGAACATTCAACGCACAACACATATCGAATTCGTTAAGTTCCGTCTTTCTTTGCCGTGGACGTCGTTTATCTGGGGTGGAAATGGCAGCTCCGTCATTGTCTGCTATCTCACACTGTCTGTTCACATACATCTCTACTGCTTTATCTAACGGGACACCGAGACCTCGTATATTTACATAATTGTAAAACATTTTAAATGGTCTTTCCCACGATTTCTTTCTGTACGTAAGCCCAGATTACTTGTCAACTCACAGATAATTCTGTTACGTAACGATACCAGTAATGATAACACTTTCACTTTACATAGCGATCTTTTTAGACCAACACGACCCTCCGGTACAACTGGCATAGCTCACAGGTGCCCGTGCATAGTGATGGAGACCTTACAGGAAGCGGTTACGTCATAGCAACGCTGTAGTTCCCCCGAGGGCCCTCGGTAATTATTTAGTACACAACAACTCGCGAGTCAAAACTATCAATCACACTGGGATGAAAAGAGAAAGCAAACATTGTGGTACATGCAAGGGGGTTGACAGGAATCACAGTAGTTTCATTTCTTGCCTAAATACAAGCTTAATATTTAAAACAGTGGTTATTGGGAGTGTGTTTAGTTTACACACGGCATGGGAGTGACATGGCTGAAACAATTTTATACTAACGGTTACTTCAAACTTTTCTGAAGTCCTACTTGCAGACTATTGCTCCGACTCATGTAAACAAAGCTCAGCAGAGTCTAGAAAATTACAGCCCAAGGGCGACAGACCACATTCGTGCGCACTCAAGAGTTTAATAATATTTCCCATAACAACCATTTCGTACCTGGCATTACAAACACGCTTATTATCTTGTTTTTATTCATATTAATTACAGGTGAAATATTGAAATGTATATATCAAATATACGTACAAGTTCAATTTACTTCCATGTTAAGAAGAAGTAAGACTTTTGAAAAGGCCACCAAACAACATCGAACATCGAGAGGATTTTTCAAAGGTTTGATTCACAAAGTGTGAAGATACAACAAACACATATATACGTATATTACTGATACTGGCCGCCAGACCAGATGCGCAGACCTCGGTACAGTGACTGAGCCAATGGCGGCCACACACAGCTCCGTGTTAGCTTCCGGCATTCTGTGCACGTCCTTATCTTGGTCAACTGTTGGCTGTGAGAGAGACGCTAATGACGATTCTGCTCTAATACCCTGTGCTTCGTCGGCGACCGAGTAAGCCGTCTTCAAATACAATCACATCAAGTAACAATTAAATTACGACTTTTGATAAATATGCCTGCACTAATGTACCTTACGATGCACCGGTGTGTCTCAAAGCCCGGTGCGCACGAATCATGACTATATAACTGCATTTCCTACTTAAACTTGTTAACATCTACACGTTCCATGTTTTAAGGAAATATTTTAAAATTAGATACAAAGTATGAGGAACACTTCAGTTGCACGGGATTAAGTACAGAACTGTGACTCGTGTGTGTCAGACCAGACCACACAACAGACAGAGATAAAATGGACTTTCAACCACCCTTCGCCCGTCCGTCAGTTGAAATCAATCCGTAGTCCGTCAATAACGTACGACAAAATTGCAGTGTGACAACTTAACATCGTTATCGTTCTTTAGTTGGTGGTATATTTTGGCTGGAAGTAAATTTTCAAGACAAAATCATGTTGGGGAAAAAATATTATTTTTACGCAATACAGAATTATTGTTTACATTTTAAGTTCATGAGTTTACTGCCAACAATACATAAACACATCCATAGCATTTTATTTTAAAGTGCATATTCATGTCTACGGAATGTCGTGTAAAGCTGTGACCTTTCCACCCGTCGAATGTTAAAGTTTGGGAAATATTTGACGGATGTACGGATACACAAAAAAAAGTTGCCCTACGTGACTACCGGATGCGACTCCAGGGGGCCTACTCTCGAGATCGTTCGAGTGCAGTTAATATACGAGATGTCTAGCACAGTCCGCAACGTATGTCAGACAATTGTTGTAGCTCCAACCCAGTGTGCGAGGGGAGTGTGTCAGGCAAGCGTATACGAGTGACATTTTGTTATGTTGGTGAACCTGCGGCGAGACGGGAACAAATCAGCCAATCAGAAGCTGTATCGCGCGCGTTTGTTTATTTACATTGTACGCGGTTGAATAAGCAAATGGCTAAAATTACCAAAATAACCAACGAGCAGAAGTTTATTCTTCTCGAATTCGTAGAAGGTTACGTAATTGAATATATGGTGTTGTGCCGTTCATATATGATGTTTACAGAGAATTAATTGTGAAAATAAAATCTCGTGTTGTCCTTACTTAACCTCTACGTACGTTGGAAATGCCAACTAAATTGTGTTATCTGTTAGTGGCATGACTTGATACAATATTTATATGCCTTACAGCTAATAATATGGAGCATAAAATGGTACACGGAACAGCAGATTTGTTTTTTGTCTTTCAAATAGTTTACGTGGCAGGGATTGGTCAGTCAAATTCTTCCCTGTGGAAATTACATACAATTTAATTAAGAGAACACAGTTGTGTATCACACACTGTCATATTGTTTATATTGCATTACAAGTAATGAAATGTGAATGTATATGTTAAGTTATCCATCTTTGGAGAGCATTAGCAGCTACATGACACTTTGCTAGACGTCGTGTTTGAGTAAGAGCAACTGTGAAGTCCATAGATACTTTTAGTGTAATAATACTGCAGACGTATATTAAAGGTATCAGTTATTTACAGAGTTTTATGTGCAAGACTGACCAACCAACTACGAGTCACTGAACAATAATGAACGTCAGTAGTAAACCTATGTAAATTACACTTTTACTCGTAACCTCATTTGCACTCTCAACACACATTTTAATTCTTGTCGATTCAACAAGTTCTTAATATGCATACGATTACACGTTCGGCACAGCATAAGTGATGTGTAAATTGAATTCACACAGCGTCAACAGTTTGTTTTGATGCGCTACTCGTCTGCGACTCCACATCTCGCACGGCGATGATCGAGAGAGTGGCCACTCGCACGGTCGAGACGTGGCTCTCGTATGGTTCGATCTTACAGTTTTCTAAAATCGTGCGAGCGAGTTACGGTCGCAATTAGAAGATTTCGTACAAGAGTGCAGTTCGAGCAGCTTATGCGGGAACGTGGTCACTAAACGGGGTCATAATTAGCTAGACAGTCTGGCAGGTAGGTAGGCGAAGGGCTGAACCAGTGGCCATGACCTGCTTCATAACCAGTCACGAGCGGTCGATTACGCACTAGTCGTAACTCTGATTCAACTGGCGGCTTTCTTGAACTTCTGCTCCGAAGTTCGCAACTCACCCACACAAACACGGAACTAAGTACATGGCGCGTATTTACGATACTCGAACCGATCAGGTGCCCGTTCTGAATGATAAAAAAAGTGACAGGTTGTTTCTTAAGGCAATGTAGTGCAAAACTTGGGGAACAGGCAATTCTGGTTGTGAGCTTTTCCCCTGATCGCGAAACCTGTATAGGCCTACCACCTACTTTAAAAGATATTTTTAAGGAAAAATTTCTGAAACCGCCTGTTGAAACCCGAATTTTTCAAATAAGACAACAGCTCTAATTTTTAAAACATAAAATCAAGCATAGAATTTTAACTACTGTACTTGACATATTTTCCTGGGTATACAACACACACAAATTATCTGTTGGAACAGAAGGCACGCGTCAAATGCGAAAAGGTGTTTTTCTTTATCCAGAATGCTGTCAGTTCTGCATTCACATAGACGCCAGTTCCATAAACATTGCTACAGATTCGCCACGAGAACTATGCGCACTTATGTGTAGTCTTCATCGTGGCAGAGTTCAGTAGCCACTTGTGTTTGTAAACTTATCTCTTCTCCAGTCTTGGCTTGTTCTCTGTATATTCCTTGGCGACGCCGCAGCTCTGCAGTGGCTTGCGTCCCGCCTACCTACAGTTGTTTCCCGGATACGGGACCAAGAAGACCGGGAGCCGTAAGGGCGATACTGCCACGCATATCAAGTGCCCCGTCGCCGCTAGGCGCAAGGCTCAGAACACGAGTATTTTCAGGAGAGGTAGGACGACAGTTGTTTAGACACGTCCCGTTTAACTGTGAACCAGTATTAAACAAGAATATGTAGTGTGAGTGAGAGTTTTAACTGTCCTATACAGAGGCCTCACTTGATCACAGCAACCAACAAGCAAGTGATAATGGCTCGAGTGTATACTCTGGGCTCTACGAATGGGACTTTCAGCGGTGACTGACGGAAAGTCTGTAGAAAGATTCACTGCACGGCTCTAGTAGTTTGTGTATCTGACACGTATATTTGAGAGCAAACGCTTTGAAAAAAAGCCGTTTTGGAGCACTCTGGTATTATGTTTTTTTTTTAAAAGCACTCAACAACCATCGTCTGAAGTGTGTTCTTTTCGTATATCAGCACATTGGACGCACGTTCGATAGTTTAGTTTAAAAAACGCGTGTGTCACTTAGTGACGGAGATGAAGGAATGGGGGGTGGGGGGAAATGGTAGACTTGATCACTTGCCCTCACTACAAGTATCATTCAAATAACGTCAATTCCAAAAGTCAACGACTGCAGATGTACTACCGTCAACTTTTTACTCGAGGCGTTCAGTTCAAGCTTCAACCGCAGGCAACTGAGAATCGCCACACCCTCCCTGCAAACAGGTTCAGCGGCACAATGGCTCCGCGCCAGACATGGGCAATGTTCCAAGGAGCTCTGGGTTGCAGCTCAAGGTCATCGCGACACCTGGCTGCCGAGAAGACGGACAATCTATCACCGACTACTATGCTCGTCTTGCAGTCCTGCATCCACGCAAGATTTCCACATCGGCGTGGTAACATGCCACTAACGAAATTAACAGCGCCTAATACACGATCATGTATCAACTGACGCGTGGTCTGGCAGTCGCACAACAGATTATGCACGGAAAGGAAAGATTTATAGGACAAACTGTTAGTGCATTTTGTTTTAAGTCATCGCCCGACAGCCGTTATTAGTGTCACAACCTGGAGCGCTAGAATAGAAATACATAAGTGTTGCTAGTGCGTGACGGAAAATAAAAACGAAAACTGTTGAAATGAATATACGGTAACGTAAACACTTTTGAGGCCCTAGTTAGTTTTTCTTTCAGCCATTTTATTATCCTTTAAACCACCTTTTTTAAACAAATATTGCAATGTAAGTAATAAACACAGTGTGCACATACCACGACACAATGAAGTTAAGATCTAAGCCTAAATTATAATATATTTACTGACTATTATTCCAGATGAGAGAGCTTTCAAACGTGCTCTCTACCGTTAACAGCCTATACAATAAATTACTCGTTCTTTTCTCGGGACCAGGGTGGTGAAGTGGTTAGACTACTCACCCTACCCACGGCCCTCCTCGGATTTTAGCATGTGGAAATCACGATGCCGTTGTTTGGCGGGTTTTCTCGGGATCTCCCGTTTCCCCCACCTTTTCATTCCGGCACTGCTCACTACTCGCCTCAATAACCCTCATCGGCTCTCAAGACCTCGAGCCGTCCAAATCTCTTCACTCACACACTCCTAAATATGAGTAAACTATGCTATTTTTTTATTTAATTGAAAATTTAATTGTATTAACCTATAAATTATAATATTTCACTTAAAATAAATATGAATTAAAACAAAGAGAATATAGGTGTGTTGGCAATATCTAATACGAAATTGCTGTCTTACTAAATCACACAGAGTGCGCACGAATGCGGAAGGTAGTCCCTTAGGTGTAATTCACTGGATTCTGTCAACCTTGGTTTGCATGAGGCGGAGGAATATCCTGGAAGTAGAACTTGAGCAGGGCTTCAGAAAAGTTGGAAGCAATGTCGAATGTACTAGGCTACACGATGTGAAGCAAGCGTGGAGTGTCCTTTGTCGTGACTGGCTGATGTCACGGCGCAGTCTACGTCGTGTGCGAGGACGTCAGTCCACTCGTCCGACCAACCACGCAGTGGCCAGACTCTTTCCTGCTGCTTGCTGTCGCTCACCGCAACTTTTTACCTCCGCCTCACCCTGAAGCAATCCTCCACCTCGCTGATCCCCCCACCCCGCCCCCCCTCCGTTTGTCCCGCTCCTTTTGCAGATAACATTTCCATCTTGCTACTTATTTCCCTCCCGCAGAGGAATTTTCCTTGGCCAACAAATTACCTTTTAGTGGCCAAGCGATACCACTCTTTTGTAGACGACTAGTTCTCAAACTGTTGTCCGCGAACAGGTGGTTCCCGACTAGCTCTTAAGGCTGTCCGCACAATTATCTAAATACGCCATCAATTTTCAAAGGCCTACATATAAATTGGCATAATAATGCTTGTTCTCTACAGTTTAATGTTGTGTCCAGACATTTTCCCTGTATTTTGGTGTTTGTTTCAAAACGACGTTATCAACATACCGTTTCATCATGAAAATAATTAAATGAAGACAATTTAGTTCGTAAAAGCTCTTAACTGTGCAATGATTGTGTAGGCTGTTCACGGTAAAATAAGCACTTTAGAAAGCCCTGAGAAGATTTACTTGTGTGTACGTTGTGTATTTTTCCGCATTATGTAAAATTAACATTGCCATGGGCCTCATCACTTTATTCATACGTCAATTAAACGAAACTGTGAAGTTATTTTAAAATTAAATAGGACAAATATGCTAATTTTATGTCGATGCATTAAAAAAAAAAGAAATAATTTAAATTATCACTAACAGTTACGTAACATGTTTTATTCGGCGTTAAGATATGAAACTACTTCCAATCTATAGTTTACCAAATTTACTGGCCCCATATCACTCAGGGTGTCCCTTTAAATATATGCATACTAGGGCAGTGACTTTTTCCGAGGTAGATTTCAAAAGTGCTCACTTTATCGTAAACAGCCTTTACTATACACCATCCAAGACTCTGGGATAGGCACAACACATCACTCATGTATAGTCCATTCCTTATTGGAAGCGACTTATGAAAATCAACCTTTGAATAAACACTCTAGGCAAACATGTCACCCTGTTTTTTCAATAACCTGTATTCCACAAATATATATAACAATATGGTTAACTTCAGAGTACTGTATTATTGAATAAATGAAACTTTACCTTAATACCTTATATAACTTGAAATATTTATTTTTAAATATGAATTAACAACAGCGAGAGCAGCGACGTGTTGGCAATGGGCGGTAAGAAATATTTCACAGTTAAAATATTATTTTAACCTAGTTATTTAAGTATACTGTTAGTATATTAAACGGTGCCTATTAAAGTATTTAAAAATTTAGGTAGCCCCAATGGCAACATCTCATTTTTACATTTTTAAATAACAGCGGAAAATATCGTGAGTAGGCCGTAATGGTACGGTGTTGTTTTATCGAGCGAGAAAGCAACTGTAAAACTGTCTGCTGGGCGAGGCTTCTCTCTCTCTCTCTCTCTCTCTCTCCTCTCTCTCTCTCTCTCTCTCTCTCTCTCTCTAGGGAAGTTTCACTTCGCTAGTATGTGGCAGAATTGTACCTGTTTTCAATTGTAGCATATTTCATACTTATTACTGCAAAATAATGATTTTTGAATTTGTAATTTACAACTAGAAAGAGATTTTAATGTTTGAATACTTATTTTAATATATTTAGGTATTATGGCGGGGCAGAAACAAAGTGAAGTTGGCAGGCGTGGCGAGCCATGACATGGTGTGTTGCTGTTTTACCAAACGAAGTGTAAATTATACTTTCTCCGAAAAACACTTCAAATTCCCATATCACGTTTGTAGACGTTGTGGTTTTTAAACCTGTGTAAGCAAGTTATGAGGTTGTGATAAATGTGTGTTTCCACTGCAGTAATAAATATACTGTCACGTGTGTTTCGTTAACCGCTGCGTGTGAAATAGCGTGGTGTGGCTGTTTGGTGATAGTTACGCTGGATCTGTGTGTGCGTGATTTCAAATATTTGATGTGAACTATTTATACGTTTTAAATGTGAACTGTTTTTATGACGAAGTTATTTATTTACATACACGTCAGTTTATTTATCACAACGTTGAACCTTTGCCCTGGGTGTTTGAAACACAGTCGTGTAACGTGCTTTACCACCAATCCCAACAAAATAACCAAGCCCAGCCCAAATCAATTTCAATAAACCTAATACACAGTAAGTAGCAATACATATAAATATGAGTGGAATAAAAGTTACGGTAGGCTTATATGTGTGTATGTTAACCGCTATATTTTAAGTTTGTATGACAAAAAAATGAGCGACACGAGTTGCGTGCTTGATTTTAACGTCTCTTTTTTCGTTGTACTGGTTATTCCTTCGTTGTTCGAACTGAGGCTGTCCTTTTAAATAAATAACCCAACACATAACAACAAAGAGTTAAATACTACAGTTCATTTCCCCGCAGCTGTAACAGTGTTAAACACAGTCGCGGCATAATATTAACGTGCATTACGTGTAATGTGCTATGTCGTGGAAGACATATATGTTAATGTAACATAACCGTAAGCACTATCGTTAATTCAGGCCTTTTTAAAACGTCATAAAGTTGACCTAAATAACGTTATAGGCCTGAACTGTGAATATTCGTACGAAATGGTTTTTGAAATAGACCTAAGACAGAATTCTTTGAAAAGCTGTAAACAGTAAACAACACAATTTGACAGGTATAAAAGTAGAAGTCACATTTCAATGTTTATTTTTAGGTGTAGCGAAAATATACAAACACATGTACACACACAATGGAATGTAAACATTTATTTTAACAGATGCTACATGGCAGTCACATGGCAATGTTTGTTTGCATTTGGCGGAAGGACACGAAACGGGCCTGCAAGTAGGTATTTAGCAGGGCTCCGAGAAAGTTGCTTCCAGTCAGGAACGGACTATAGTCACATATTGGCTTACCTCCTACACGCAGCATCTACCAGCTGTCGAACATAAGCCCCCTACCTTCAACAGGTCCATGCTGACATTAAGCACAAAAGTGCGTATGTTTATCTTTATATAGATTACTCGCGCTGTAACAGTGTCGGGTTATTTTGGGATAACTTGCATATTTGAAAGAAAAGGGACTTCAGGTTAGTGTGGGGGGGGGGGGGCAACTAGTTTGTTCTCTGTATGTGAATACGGCCGACTGAAAGGTCGAGCGCTATCCTTCAGCACTAACATACGTCATCACCGTGCACGCCGTTAAAAACACACATGTTACTACAGGACTACGCCGAACACTACTCCAGTGTGTATAGAACACAGAGGAGCGAATCTGTTACTGTGCAGACCAGCTTAAATATATATGAGAAGTAATACATCTCTCACGATACGCTAGCGAGTTTTGACGTTCACAAAGTGGTAAGGTGGGACTTATTTCTGCCTTAAGTTGGTTTCATGCGTGGTCGACAGCATGTGGGCAGCATCTTGACACTTGTGTGGTGTCAAATGGGTCAGGCCGCTTAACACCACTATACCTGTGACTGGAGCACACACGCAAAGACGAGGTAGAAAGACTACAGGTTGTTCAAGGTAAAGTGGGCTTCTTTTTAAGGCGCTGGTAATAAATTCCTTTGAGCCAACTATTAACTGTCCACCTTTATTTAATATAAACATTGACACGCAACTAATAAACAGTGTATTCATTTAACGCCATTCAATTAACGTCTGCGACTGCAACGAAATATAAGTGGTTCATGCCTTTTAGACGGGCCTTAAAAAGTGCTCACTTTAACGTGAATAGCCTACATCATCTACGCATGAACCAAATATTAACCTACCTCAAGGCAACACAATTGTCAATTATAATGAACGTGTACGTGTTTGTTTATATCTTAATTTTCCAAAAGGTAAGCTGTTTCATATTAACAAAACACGTTTACAAATTTGAATTTTATCTAATTGTATTAAAAATCCGTTAGAAGAAGTATGCAAACATCTAAATGCGCATGTTTATACAATCAGTCTCAAAATGCAGCTCACGTGTAGTCTGCGACGTTGAATACCAACTCTTGGCGAAAAGAAATCCTACCTGAACACTTAGCCACTTTGTTTATGACAGGAAAGCAAGTCGTATTCCGTTATCTGTGCGTTGCATTGCTAATTGTGCAAACTAGTAGTTGCGTTACTCGCCACGAGGTGCGCCTACGTCATACTCAATATCGCACTACAACTGCGCGTGGCCTGGCGTCGCGCGCTCACGTCATATAGGTGCGAACCGCTCCGCTGCGCCGCACTGGCGGGAACTTGGGTTACAAAGCCAACAGGTCTTCGACGTCACCTAAAGTGTAGGCGGGGGTGTAAAATATGTTTCTGTGTTTTGACGCGAGTACGTCTTTAAATCCACAGTGGGAGGCAATCAAGAAAATCCAATGATAACAAAATCGGGGCATACAGTTTGACATTGCAGCTTCGAATATATTGTGTATATAAAAACATTTGTGTGGCGTGGTTATGGTGAAATCGTATGCGTTTAATGTGAAAAATTACCATAATTTAGGCCTATACTCGTCAAAAAGCTAAGTCGAAATACAGAACTCTTATAAGGTTAGAAAGAGTATCTCAATATTAATCCAGTGATGCCCATAAAACCCCATACGATCGAGTGAAGCGATGCCGGGAACGTAAAATAAACATCAAGGCGTCAGATCGCGTCAACGTAGACGTGTCCCCAACATAGCCGTGTCCCCAACATAGCCGTGTCCCCAACACAGCCAAACCCAATTTTTTTATTTGTACAGTTAGGCTGCACTACGTATACAACGTACATTAAAATAAAGTTATGTTGTGCAAAGTTTGTTTACGTGCTGCGTAATCTCCGTATTTATTATCCGCCGTTACATCGTGCATTCTATCACAGTCGCAGAACACTTGTTACCAGAAATATGGGGAGCAAGGCTGGAACCTAGTGACAGTATCCATGTTTACCCCCTTCCCCTGTAACCTTTCATAACGTACGTTTGTCAATGCGGTTATGCACGTTTATAACACGCGTTTCGTCTGCGCCAAGGTTTTAAATACTATTTAAATAAAATAATTTGCAGTGAAATATGGCTGTTTTTGGTCATGAAAGATATATTTTAAAGCAATCTGCAATAAACTATGATTACTTATTACGGACTGAGGCAGTAATCAAACACTGGTTGTCACACCAGGATAGAGGATAAGGTCGCCCCGGCTGGCTGGAAACAAACTGAAACGGGCGAATGTCTCCCTTACTCCACATTCGGCGCCTATGCACACTATCATGTATTTATAGTCTATTCAAAGTTTCTTCACACTTTTTGAATCGCACGTTCTGAAAAATCACCATGTATGACGTGTTTGTTTCTAAATATGCCATTCATCACAAACAAACGTTTTATACTTGTGTAGGATAAATATACCTTAATTTTGGTAAAAGTAAATATTAATTTTTTTATTTGCAACTTATATCTTCTTTATGTCTAAAGTGAATAAAAAACAGAGCGAAAATACGTAGTAGAAAATAGTTTCACGCAAGATGTCACTTTGGTGTAATTATTTAAGACTTGGTTAAGCTTTGTTTGCGCGAGGCGGAAGAATACCCACTAAGTTTGAAGTAACCGTTAATGCAATGTAACAAGGGAAAGTCGTTGTCTATGAGCTGCATACTGGGGCGAGACTGTCACCAGCAGGCTGTGGGGGATGACAGGCTTGGCCGAGGTCAGCTTTCTCACGGAGGCCTGTGGGAAGTAAGTTTCACCAGCAATTAGGTCCTGGAACACTTTCACGCTCAGCTCGCGAACTGCACTAGGGGCAGATAACACGCAACTGGTGGAGGGGGGGGGGGGGGAGAGACAGCCACACGTCACCTCAACAGAGAGTCCGGGGAGAGAGTGAGCAGGGTTCGGCACACACACTCCTGACGTAAACATGTCTTTATATTTGTAACCATCATGAGACGCAATCCACAAAACACAATAACAAAATCGGGGGATACAGATTGACATTGCAACTCCGAATCTATCTTATACATTCAAAATTAAACTACACCACTCGATTGACAAGGGATCAAAGAACATGTTACGTTGAGTGAGGACAACGAAGCTCAGCTCGCTAAAGAGAGGGGGGGGGGGGGACAATTCTGAGTTCGTTTCGCCGCGTCTCATAACTTCCGCGTGGTATAACGTTCGACTAGGAGAAGCTACGACGGTCGTTTAGGTTTCAATCGACAGCTCTCGTCAAGATTAATCGATTGCGTGAATAAAAACATTTGTGTGGCGTGGTTATAATGAAATGGTATGAGTTTAATCTTAAAAATTTAGAATACATACAATGTCGACCTATACTCGTCAAAAAGCCAAGTCGAAATACAGAAATCGTATACGGTTGGAAAGAGCACCCCAAAAGCAATCCAGTGATACCCATAAAACGAGCGAGTAAAGCGGAGCCGGGAACGTAAAATAAACATAAAGGCGTCCGAGCGCGTCAACGTAGACGTATTCCCGCACAGCCGTGTCCCCAACATAGCCGTGTCCCCAATTACATTAATGACCGTGCAATACAGGATGACGGGCGTCTACACCGCCCAACTTCGGCAGCGTGTTAGGGCCTGTCTACAATCGGCAGTTCCTGCGGACGTGCCCGAAACTCGGCGTCACATTGACGCGGTCCGAACATGGTCTACATATGCGTTGTCCGAAGTGAGCTTTCAGAATCTAACACCAGGTCGCAGTAAATTCGGCACATTACTTGTTACGTAGTGCCGTCACGTGCACCAATCAGCGCATCTTTGTCCTAGATACAGGTTGGGATAGCGCAATTTTAGACAAGACCCTTATACAGATCACTGGCAACAAGAAATGTTATATACACAAGTAGGCTATGCAGCCCCATACTCTATTCCTGTTGGCTAAACGGATTAACTGGCGGGCAAGAGTTGGGAGTTGCTGAACTTTCTTACATATATCCATACATTATCAGCGCCCGTGTGAGTCTCATTGTAGACTGAACACGACACGGAGAGTGAAGTGCCCCGCCATGCATATCTACATCAGCGTCATTGTAGAACGCGCTAGAGTATTACGTAACATATGCAGTAAGCTAAATGCGCCCACAAGTAAAGGCTGTTCACGGTAAAGTGAGAATTTACGACCCTTCGAAATTTTTACTTTCACCCAATCTTCCTGATGCTTTTTAATATAAATATTGCAGTGTGGCCAATAAACACAGTCTACACATTTCACCAGTCTCAAAAGTTAACGCCTAAGGCTGCAATAAGATATATTTAACAGAGGTTAATCCCTATTGGGAGGGACTTAAAACGTGCTCGCTTTATCGTGAACAGCCTATACCAGTGTGGAGACGAATCTGTGTGCAACAATTCAGTCTACTTGCGGACAATATCTCACAACTGCACGTGATCGGGAGCACAAATACTTCCCGTACTGACGTCATGTTGGCAAGTGTTTCTGGCGGGAACATGTTAGGTTTTAGAAAGTCAACATATAAGGCGCCATTTAACAGTGCAGGCGTGTGGGGCAACCTTCAGTATGACTAGGCTACGTTACATGGCCGAGGCGTGCCAAGTTTGTATAAAAGATGACATTGTGCAGTCTCCATCTGTACTTTCAACCAGTTGCGAAATAGGAGCGGGGGCCCATACCCGAGCAGGGATACCCCCCCCCCCCCCTATATATATTTTTGGCCACTCCTAAATATTAATTTAATAAATTATTTGATTTCCTGTGGAAAGCCCACTACACTGCGGGTCTGCGAAAAAAATTACACCAGTAGCGTGTATTGTCTATTCATACTTAATACTTATACACAGAAATTTTATAAAAATAATATAAAAAGCGTTTAATTTATATTCCTTTATAATATTATTTAAATTCCCCTTTAGTTATTGACTGTAAATTAATGGTACGATATGAAAATTACTCTCCAATTTAAACTGTGTTTGCTCTCTCTCTCTCTCTCTCTCTCCACATGTGCGCACATATTCATGCAGGGCAATCATTGCCCCCCCCCCCCCAATTAACGTCTGGCTTCAGGTGTGGAGTATGGTAGTAGTTTCGTTGCGTTATTGTCCCAAGAATATCCTATATAATAAGGAGACGATCTCTGTCTGTCGTCCATCTTTAATACCTCTAAGTCCCTTGAAACCTACAGAAGTTCTTCAAATTTTGCAGAGCGAATCCTCAGGGTCAAATACAAATAAAGTTCGAATTTCGGCAAGATCATATTACGCAATCATTACCTTTTACCCTAAAAATTCATTTTTAATGACTTTTTTCCTATGAAAGTTTTGTATTAATGTGCAGAGATATATGAACGTAATGGAATATAATTTTTGTTTACTCTATACGTCTCGCTTCAATGTTGAGTTAAATACGTGGAGCCACAGTGGCTCAGTGTATAGAACTATATCTAATGTCGAGTTAATTTCCCAAACAATGGTTTTTGCAGTCTTTGTATGATAACAAAAATGTGTAACTGTTCTAGGCACATGACAAACTAAAAAGGTCACGACGGGCTGGGCCCCTAGTGTGTAATAACGGCTGGCATAAGATGGCAGGAGAGGAGTTGACTAGAGCCGCACCAAGGCAAACGACGTAAAACACGGCCTTACACAGTACACAAGCGAGACCCTAGGCGGCGCGGGATTGTGTGTGTAGGAGGTGATGACGTCACTAGTGCACGCCCACGGAGCCACCTCTGTACTCCGCCAATAGCAGCGCGCCTTCACCGAGGTGAGGTGAGGTGAGGTTACCTTCAGGGAGAGAAGAATAACGAGTCGGCGAGGATCGCCATACACTGAAGAACTCGCTACCAACACGAGCTGTGGCCATCGACTACATTGTTCGCCGTAACTAACGGCTGTCCACGGTAAAGTGAGCACTTTATCATTTAACTACATTTTAAAATAATTACTGCCATGTAAGTAACAAACAGTGTGTGTGTATTCCATCGCACTCAGAGTTGACGTCTAACGCTAAAATATAATATATTTACTATTATTCCAAATAAGAGGGCTTTCGAAGTGCTCACTTTATCGTGAATAGCTTATATTTCACAACTTGCAGGGATTTACATCGCTGCCCACTACTGCAGTAACAACTCCGTACTGTTAGGCAGTTTACATGTCTTGGCCGTACTGTTAGGCAGTTTACATGTCTTGGCCGTACTGTTAGGCAGTTTACATGTCTTGGCCGTACTGTTAGGCAGTTTACATGTCTTGGCCTTACTGTTAGGCAGTTTACATGTCTTGGCCGTACTGTTAGGCAGTTTACATGTCTTGGCCGTACTGTTAGGCAGTTTACATGTCTTGGCGCAGCTTTCTGCCCACGGTGTGTTTTCCAGGTAAATGTGAAAGTTAACACTTGATGACGAGATGTGACAAGGACTATGCATCACTCGTGTAGTCAACCCGCTACTCAAATAAAATACGAATGTGTTTTGTTTGATTAAGAACTTTATTAAAAACAAGATGCACAGGTTATACGATACGCCTATGAAGATGTAAACATCAGATGTACACGAACTGAAACTTTGCATTAACAATGAGATGCGGTACAAAACGCCACGACATTGCAATACAACACTGCTGCTGTCGTGATATGGACCAAGAAGTTGAGTATTCCTCCACGGCTATAACGCGCCAAAAGAGATCGTGAATTCGCCTTTATTTTTACGGACGTAAAAATAGTTAGGAGAGTGAATTAGTATCAGTCTTTAACGGCAAAATTTTCTATAACGAAACTCTAGATTCGTCTTTCAATATTCATCGCACTTTCATTTGAAATAGCGTGCCATAAAACATAGGGTGACCGTTGAAAGCCGCATTGAGCAGGCGATGCCGCGCTGTGTGACGTCACCACATAACTTGCTGGCGCTGTATCGCGATCCCAAAGGCCAGGCTGAGATAGTATCACAAGGAAGCCACGTGACTAACTGTTTACACAACTAACTGTATTGCTCTCAGTACGGTTACCAAGCAGTACGTGTAACGCGCGAATTTCTACCCCCCCCCCCCCCAAAGAAAGGTTTATGAACCTATCACGTGCCAAAACCAATCTAACTTTAGCTCCTGGTTAGTATTTTCACAGTTCCTTCCTCCAATCGAGTGCTAATCAAAAAATATATACCTATAGGCTATTCGCGGCTAAGTGAACATTTTTTAAGGCCCTCCCACTAACCATTAGCCACTAATAAGTATGTTTCATTGCAGACTCAGACAACCTTTTGAGAATGGTATTTATCAGTCACCTGGCACTGTTGATATTTAAAAAGTGGTGGAAAGATAAAAAAAAATGACAAGGAAAAATTTGTAAGGGCCTTAAAAATTGCTCACTTTACCGTGAATAGCCTATATTTATACATTCCATTATTTGTTAACAGAAACACGAATATGTTGGAAAACCGAATGTAGTAAACAAAGTCGCCGTTGACTCAATTTTGACACTAGTGCTGACAAACTAGGGAAATGCGTCGTGGAATAAC
The DNA here is from genome assembly GCA_029891345.1 of Dryococelus australis. Taxonomy (NCBI): domain Eukaryota; kingdom Metazoa; phylum Arthropoda; class Insecta; order Phasmatodea; family Phasmatidae; genus Dryococelus; species Dryococelus australis. Next base: position 7,795,359 of record CM056994.1, read on the forward strand.
TTGGTGTATGGGAGATACTGTTCCACAAACAGAGCCGATGGTGGCGAAGCGAGTAATCTGCCCACTACATCACCACGGCCCCTATATCGCTTCAACCTATCACACTATTAGCGAAACTCTACAACAAAAAATGGCACGGCTTCAATATAAAGTATATTTTTCTCATGATTATACTCCGCATGCAGGCTTGCCAAATTTTCAAAGTTTTCTTTCGAGTGAGTGAAGAGATTTGTCTTGAGAGCCGATGCGGGTGATTGGGGTGAGCATGGAGCGGCGCCGGAATGAAAAAAAGGGGGAGGGGGATTCCAGAGAAAACCCGCCAACCAACGGCATCATCCGGCACGATTTCCACATGCGAAAATCGGAGTGATCCGGCCGGGGATTGAACCCGGATCGCCAAGGTGGGAGGCGAGCAGGCTAACCGCTCCGCCACCGTGGCCCAATTCCTATTTCATCACTTTTCTGCAGCTCCCCCCCCCCCCCCGAATACAGCCTCAAAGAGGAAGGAAGTGCACTATCTGCTAAAGCCTACACAGTGTATCCGTACGTATGCAATAACGAGCAGCCCGTGATAAAGCAGAGACGTTGCTCCATCTTGTCGTTTACTAAGCCACGGAGCAGGAAATGTTTCCAAGACCGTATTCGCAGCTGTTGTGCGTCAAGTGCATTTCCTGGATGTAGTCCGGTAAACAGGCAAGGTGGAGTGGAGCGTGAAATGTGTGCGGTTAACACGCGGCTGGCTTGGAACAAGACGCGGTCGCCATGTTTTACCACTGCTCACAGCGAGCTAGGCATCGGAAATAAGCCGAGACGAAAAAAAAAAAAAAAATTGTTCGTGTTGTGGGCTGAAAGGACAAACATTTTACACAGCGAATTTTACATTTCAACATTAAATAATCACTAATACAGCAAATTTAAACATCACTGCGAAACAACAAATAATATTTCGAATTTAGTGCGATCTAGCGTCAGATTCTGAAAGCCCACTTCGGATAACGCATTTGTAGTATATTCGGCCTGCGTCAATGAGACGTCACATGACACCGAGTTTCGGACCATAGACTAAAGATGAGGTAGAGAGATCTCGCCGGCTGCGCACAACCAATCTCCGTGTCCCGACAATGAACTGCTTTTCTGCCAACACGTCTAGCAAAAATGGCGTGGTTTGGATTAGAGGTTAGAAAACTGATTTGTAAACAAATGCTAACCAATTTGTAATGCAGTTTAACTATATTAAAACTGGTAAAACTGTTTTATTAATATAATAGTGCAGACAGGCCCTTGTGGCCAAGTAATATCGTGCCATGGAAGGACGCTGTAGAGTAGACAAGGTAGTGGACGAGTGAAGTGTAGCAGCCACGAGCGATAGCGCCAGAGGTAACCAGCAAGTAGTGCAGATGTCTACGCAGAAACAAGGCGGGAATGAATAGGCGTGCGATACAGACTTATTGCAAATACTGGAACTCTCAAGACATCCAATTAATTGTTTATTTTAATAGCAATTTTAAAAAGAGTTAGAAAATTGTTTATAAATACTGATTTTTAAGTACCTATACGTTAATTTTTGCGAGGTGACATACGATTAGGTAAGTAGCTGTAAACAGCAAGTGAAGTCCATTAATTTTTTGGAATGTCTATAAATAAACTGAGGCATATAATTTACTTTTCTTTAATTAAGACCTCCATCCCTTAACGAGCCTGTCTACGCCGAGAGACAGAAATTTTAACAATGCGTATGTCGGCGATCATACGTCTGTTTCACAATGGCACGCAGGTTGCGACGCGCACACGTGGTTTGTAAGAGTCCCGAGAATATTATATATATATATATATATATATATATATATATATATATATATATATATATATATATATATATAGCAGAAGTGGAAGTCAGCATTATATATGTCGCGACTTACGTGATCCAAGAGAAAAGCCAACTAGGTCAGATTACGTACTCGCCGAGCAAGTATAAAAAAAACAAGGCTAGATCTCAACATGCATCTGTTATGCAGAGGAGAGAATTACTGAACCAAAGACGACCAATAAACTACCTGTAAATAAGACACACTCGTTAATTTTTACAAGAAAACTAACCCCCACCCCAGGCCGAGAATCACAACTATACGCTGTTCACGGTAAAATGAGAACTGTTTTGAATACTAGTAAAAAATACATTTTATTTTAGTCTTTGAATACTGCTATTTGAATTGTCCAATATCTTTTAACAGCTATGTATTGGAAAAAGATCTTAAGGATGGAATACAACAAAACAAAGACGTTAACTTCAGAGAGCGGTGAACTCTACGCCTTATGTTCATTACTTTGTAATAGTTAAATGATGAAAAATGGCTAAATTAAAAAAGGAAATAAGGCCTCAAAAGTGCTCACTTTACCGTGAACAGACTATACAAAACAAAACCACGCGTCGGCAGTCACAACTCCGCGTATGAACATCAAATAGTTCGTAAACAATGCACGAGATAAAGAGATGTTTTGGCTCTACTTCTCGTGCTTACAATCCCGTGGAAAATGCCAAGAATGCCGACGAAATTCAGACACCATTCGCTCGCACCGCCCTACAGAGACTGCCACATCGCGATAATTTACATTACCACACCGCCATTTCTTTTTACACTGGCGCGGGATTTTTTTTTTTTTTTCGACAAACGATACGTGTTTGTGCGAAAGTTTGAAGAGCATAAACAGCTGCCCCACGTTGGCATAGACCCCAAAAACAACGCTGATACGTCAACCAAGATAATGATTACATGCGTGTTTCTTTCAAAACTTTTAACAGTTTATTAGAGCAGCACGACACGAATATAAGTAAAATTTAACAGCTAAAACACACACTTGTGCGAAAAGACGCTAAGTTGTTTTTTTTTATCTGGGCTCAAGACAGCTGACATCTAAAGTTTTCACAAATTAAAAAACAACCCCATATATACTACTTTGCTTTCTGGGTGTTACCAATATTGTTAGTTCTAACTTACACTACAACATAATTTTTAGATAGCACTTTGAAAAAGCGACTGCAACACACGGCGAGGCAGCCATGACTGGTAACGAGCGAGTGTAGAAAGTGCCTGACAAGAGGCAGTCTCACCAGTGAGCTTGACGCAGACTACATCAGTGTTGACGCCCACGGTCCTGAGGAGGCGCACGCCAGCCGACATGCTCACACGACGACGGCCGAGAGGCAACTGGTTGCGTCGCGTCGGGAACCAGGCCAAGGCGACAGGCCGCTCGCAACTAGGCCCCACAGTTGGCAGGTGTCTCCCCTCTCTTCGTCCTAGCGCGCGCGCGCACATTGCGCAACCGGAACTCTCCCTCCCGCCCCCACCCCACGGTACCAACTGACTAAGTTTCCGCCCGCCGCTATTACCAACCTTTGCATTGGTATACTATACATGTTTTGAAGTGAGTATGTCTTTGAATTTGCGACCATAGTAAGAGGCAATCGCGAAAACCTGATGATAAAATCAGCGGATACAGTTTGGCATTGCAGCTCCAAATCTATTGTCTATATTCTAAATTAAATTACACCACTCAATTCCCAAAGGACCAAGGAAAATTTTATGTTGAGTGAGAACTGTGAAGCATCACTAGAGGAGAGGGGGGAGGGGGGGGCAATTGAGTTTTTTCGCAGCATCTCATAACTTCAGCGTAATATATAACTTTTGACTACACTACAGCTACAGCGCCCAGTTAAGTTTCAATCGGCAGCTCTCGTCAAGATCAATCGATTGCTTGTATAAAAACATTTGTGTGGCATTATGGTGAAATTGTACTAGTTAAATGTAAAAATTTTTTTTAGAAAACTTAACAAAATGTCTATACTCGTCAAAAAGCAAAGTAAAAATACAGAAATTGTATACGGATGGAAAGAGCATCTCAAAGTCAATCCAGTGATACCCATAAAACCCCACATGATCGACTGAAGCAGTTCTGGGAACGTAAAATAAACATCAAGGCGTCCGAATACATTCATGTAAAACAAACGGCCGTTTCCCCAACAGTGTTATGCCCCATTTTTTTTAATTTTAGACACTGTAGTATGTAGTATAATGCTTTCTTTATACTACTGGAAAGTAGTTTAAGATTCAGAAGTAGTTGAAGATTCAAGAAATACAAAATGAAGTGCATTGTTACACTAAAGTATACCAAATGAAGTAGTCCAGTTAAATCATGACAAATTTAGGACTAATCCACAGATTCAAAACAAGCTTAAACATTCACTACTGTATTAATAAGTGTCCCAATTCATTATACAAAAAAGTCCCACGATATCCCAACCAATTTTTGCCATTTCCATTTAAAATTCTGCTGCATTCATTTGGTACAATCAATGATTTGTTTAGGGTATACACCAGTTTACTTTTAAGAAAAAAATATATATATATTTTGTCAGAGCTGTCCCACTGTGTGTCTATATACGTAAATATATTTTACTTTACTTCAAGGGTACGACTATAGGAAGCAGACATATATTGCCACCCCTCTGAATATTTGGGAAGCGACAAGAGGGGGGCAAAGAAAATACTCTGTCAGGAAGATCTTTTGTAAGTGCTACAAATATCCCACAGCAGGATGAATTGTATCCAGCCCTTTTAGAGTTCCTCGGAGAGATTGCAGGACGTCGAGAAGAAGTATCCATAAAATCTCAACCAGATTTTAAAAGCAGGAACATATTTCATGCCACTTATATGTATCAGTGTTTGATGAGAGAGAAAAACAGAGTGTTTTATAGAAGTACAAAAAACCAACGTACTTGGAACACTGGGAAATCTGATAGCAAAGTGTACCAAAGACAGCTTCAATGAATTTTTTATCAAAATGGCATAAAAATATTAATTAACTCAATTCTTCACTTCCTTCACACAAGCATGTACCTAGGCACATCCAGCATACAAGTAGTCCTACATGAGCCAAGTGGTCTGCTATAAAAAATACTTGTTGGGAAAGATATACTATGAAGTTGTGGATTGTGTGGTGGGAGAAGCTGGAAACATACTTAACAGGGTTCCAGAAATACTGTACACTTGAAGCTCTCCTCACCTCCCTATATAATAGAGTGAAGAAGTACGTGCAGTTTTCATAGAACATAATTTAGACATCAAATAAAGTCGCTAGCTGGACATGTTACAGGAGAAGTCTCAGTATTGCTGCAGTCATAGCATCAAAGTTGAAAGGAATGCAACATGAAATATGCAGTTACTTGCATATACTTAAGAATTTATTCGCTAATTCATTGTTCATGTCTCATCAATTACTACCAAACTGTCCTTTTGTATGCTTGGGAAACTGAAAAATTATTTGTAAAATACGATATGTCAAGAGTGCCTGAAATATTTGTTCTTATTACATTGTTAACAGCAAACGGTAATGAAGCAGAGTTCGTGAACATTAATATTAGTGTGTGCAACTTTTAGGCAAGGCAGAGTTGAGTAAAACTACACGAGTACACATCAATAGACTATTGTTTACTTTACCAAACACGTAGCTGTAATGACAAGAAATATAACTGTACAATTTTCATTCTGTAATGACAAGAAATATGTGTAGAATTTTCATACGAGTCTGATTCAATATATTTTTACTTAATAATTAAATAATGAATGATCTGGCTGGTTTTTTAATACATTTGATTGTTCACAGTTTACTTAGTAATATGCAATTAATTTTATAAAACACCCAATTACTAAATTAAAAATTTAGTAAACACTCTTGTAACAACTCCTGGAGTTATATATACATGCAAAGACGTAAATAATTAGGGCCTGCGTACAATGCCACAGAGAATACATGTGTAGGTGAAGAGCAGTAGATATTTAACAGTGAATACACACACAGAGTAAGCCAGATGAAGGAACTTATATGTACGATAGATACACACTCAAATAGCACTACAAAATTCCATTGCAAAAACAACAAGAAATATAATTATGATAGATATCTACCGCAATTGAAATTAATTACTCACCCGAGACGTAAGAAAATATGAAATTTTATTAGATTTATTGTAACCAAATTAATTGTGATAGGAATAACGTAATCAATTTGCAGACTAGATTTTGTGTGCGGCATCGGCAACATTAACCTCTCTTGTGACTGTAGGATTCCATTTATTTTTTACCTTGAAAATAAAATTTTAAACTTCCAGAAAAATAAATTCATTAATTTGTTTCTCTGCTCAAAACTAGCTCAAAGTTTTAAGCAAAAGACTATTAATGCCACGTGAGCCATAGTTAAATTAAAATTCAGGTCAAACTGAATAGAATAATTTTGTTCCTGCTTCTTAATGAAATAGTTCTCAGACTATGCTAATTATAATTTAAAAACTAAGAATTCTTGACGTTCTTGGCGATCTATTTGTCGGCAGTCGCATTCCCCTGGATGCAGCAGGACTTATTAGCGTGGACTTACGTATTGAGACTCTTGGGCCTGTAGTGACATTACAGTCCCAGCACATTTAAGCACACACAGTAGTTCAAACTAGTTAACCTAAAATATACGCTGGCGGCAATCAATACCGGTATGCTTCTTTCTAAATTTTTCCTTGCGTCTTTGTCTCCTTGACAACCTCTTTTCAGGTTTGAACACGGGTCCCTATAATAAAATTAAATTAAAACCCTACATGCTGAACCCATGCGCGCTAGCATTCGGCCTACGAACACCAAGATGGCTAAAATTACCTTTAAACTCTTAATTAAATAACGCAGTCTAAACTGACCAATCACAAGAGTTCTAGCGTAAAGAATTGATCATTACGTCACCTGGTTACCATAGCAACAGATGAATGACTGCTCATATACTAGGGCCTTATAAACACATTACAAAAATAACAGGCTGGAAAGACATTTAAATGTGTTTAAAATATAATAAATTCAAAATCTGAAATGAGCAGTGAAATTACATACCAATTAACATAATTTATGTGCCGATGAAAAATAAAATTCGTGAAATTGCATTACATATTCCAAATAGATAAACAAGTAAACAATTAAAATCTGTATAAGCCGCAATTTTATGACATTACAGTGGTGTTGACGTTTAGTCTTCAATGATGATCAACATAGACCATAAACAGCTATGATAACTGTGTTGATTGTTAAGGAAGCATTTCATCAAACAAGTACTAGCTTGAAATTTATACATAATATCATTTTGTTACACTTGACACACAATCTATTTGTTGATAAATTCAAAATTTACATTAATATACTATCCCAATAAACAGTTACTTAAGTTGACAGTGCATAAAAGCATTGTTAATGAATGGAAATGATTCTAAATGAGAACGAGTTTCATACTGGTGCGTCTGTCCTTAATGGAAAAAAAAGGGCATTAGTGAAAAGACTGTTTGCCAACCCTTGAAACATAAATAAAGGCCACATAAGTGTTGTGATACTATTGGTGAATCATCAGCTAACATTGGGAAGATATGCAGATCTCTCAACTTTTGGTATAATTTTAACATGAATCAGGAATGCTCGTGAAATAGCATTGGTAAGTAACTGTGCTACACAAATATATTTTTATTACATGGTTTCCTTTACATGATACTGCTAAAGTAATTAAAATACATACTAAATTGCAATAACGATAAAACCAACCTAATGCATAGAAGGAAACTTAAATTTATGATTATTTATTAATGTCTCCTTTTTGCATAAGAATCTGCACTACTTCACATGTAATAAGTACAACATGAACATGGTATGGTATTTGGGAAAACTCTCCCTCACACCTGGCAACTCCCTAACTTTGACATGTATTTAGTTTCTTCTCTAATTTTGTAAGCCTAATATAACATTCAAGAACACACTTAACATTAGTACAAAAGCTCCCTAGAATACATTTTCAAAATGAACACATGTTATACAAGACTAGTTAGCTGAAAATTGAAAAAATTTTGTTATTTACATATTTTCATACAACCAGAATGTTCATGCAAAATTGTTGGCTAATGGTAAAAAATTTTAAAATTCTACTGACAAGTAATCATGAAGAATACTGTTTCACACATTTCTGTTGAAAAATGCTTCTCTCACACACGTTCCATTTAATTATTTTCTTACAATGTAATTCACTTTAAACGCTAGTTTTTTTAATTTAGACAATACAATACAGCTGTAATTCATTAAAAATGCTTCTTGAGCTAAAGTTTTATGCTGAGGCGGTTGTGCTCCCAGCTTCACGACTCACGTGTTGCTGCGCTGACCTACTTGTAAGCACTTGACACTGGCTAAACATTACCTCGACGGAAGCAGATTAGCCTCAAAAACCACTTCCTTACGTTCAACTTGAGGGTTTTCCCTTACACTCGAGGAGCAGCGGCCCTCGCCACTTACAGTCTTGGTTACCCACCACGCATGTAGGTGTCAACCAACTGTACTTGTGTAGTAGACTATACACAACACTTAACACTTTGTAAAGGTCAATAAAATATTCACCATTGCCATACTTTCAGCCAGTTATTTAGGGAAAGACACTTAAAATACTACCATTTTGTTGAGCTTTGACAAGAATGCAACATGTAAGTGCTTATTGGATGCAAAAATAATTATTTATCCAATAAATATTTCCTATTTTCAATGGTCATTTATGGTCATTTTTTCCTGTCTGGCCATAAAATTTCCTTCCATCCTGTTTCCAAACGTACCTCGTGGCAGAGCAAGAGAAACTGTTAACAGTCAAACCAATCCTCACTTTAATGTGTATAAAAACACTAATCAATTTTAGTGCCTTCCAGTTAAAACATTACATTCCATTTCATTTTTTTTTCCCCTTATGTTAGCCACTTTCCTCTTTCATTGCACATGCACCAGGTGCGACATTTTATGCCAGGGTAATCAAGTTAGCCGACTCACACTTTCCTATGCATAAGCTGTTAAGACTGCTGGGTGTTCAAGCTGTTTCACTAAAATTATTTTTTGGCACCACCAGTCAATACTGCGGCTCAGGTGTTAACTTCAATTTAGGCTGTTTAAATCTTAGTCTTCAATTTTTTCACATATTTATTCATTCTCTATGCCTGGTCGTTTCAATTATTTTCTGAAATTAAACTACTATAGTCTTTTAGGAGTATCTCCACACTTTCTTAATCAAACCTTTAAAAAACCACTCCACGTATAAAGTGTTTGGTAGTTTCCTAAATATGTCTGTGGCAGTAAGGCCTAACGGCTAAGAGTGACATGTAAAAATACAAAAGTACAAGGCCAAGAAGTCATTGTGTGTGTGTGTGTGTGTGTGTGCATGCGTGCGCGTGCGTGTGTAGGGTTGCCAACAATCCATTGACAAATTTAAGTTCACGTCCACAGTACTCTATGTACACTATATGTACTCCCAACATAAGCCTATTACAAATTAAATGTAAATGTGTGTTTAACTATGTTTTTGTGCTAACTACATAAAGCATTTACAAAACTTAAATCAGTAACACAGAAATCTTAAATTTATTAAAACAAAATTTACAATAAAATAAATCCATAAAATCATCCCCTAAATATGCAGCACAGAAATCAGCTTGAATGAGGCTCACTTGTTTAAAGACTGGTTTACGAACGAGTTTATGCTCAAGTTAAAAAAAAATGCACAAGCACACAAAAAACACACAAACACAAAAAACACACACACACACAAACACAAAAAACACACACACACACAAACACAAAAAACACACAAACACACACTCTTGAGCTTTAAAATGCTAATAAAAGCAGATAAAACAAGTGCAACTACAAGTGGTATTCCTGAAGGAGGAATTATGACGATGAAAGAGGGACAAAGTATTGTGGTTAGAGATGGAAGACAGCAAAGAAAAATAAGCTAGACCAAAAGAAGATAATGAAATGGGTGTTTTATTGGCCATATTTAACAAGCAAAACAAATTGTACACAATAATGTGTGCAACCAAGAATAAGCAGCAATAACGCAAAACTGCGATGTTCAATACCTTTGTGGACTGGCATCCCAAGTTGCGGGCAGCTACACACCACTAACATAATGAATATACAACGCATGTATCATATCACTCTGCAGGCATATCCTGAAATCTCCAGCTGTGAAATTCCACTACAAGTACCCACTAAATCAATTGCTCCTGCGACAGAAATCTTGAAAAGGCATAAGCGAGGAAAAGCATTAATCTGATAAAAACTGTCCTGCATTTTCAAGGGCCTAGTACACAAACCCTATTACTTTAAAAATCACCTGTAACAGCCTGCAACTCCTTGTTATTAAATGGTGTGTCTCCAGTTCAACCACAGTGAGTGCTTCACACTCGATGGACCAATAGTATTAATATTACACAAAACAGCAGTACTATATGCATTGTCTACGGACACTATTTTCTGAATCTGAGAAATATGAAGGTTGTGTATAAATACAAAATTGCCCTCGTAGAATATCAAAATGTTAAAATGTTTAAAATGTATTGATATTAGTTATTACTAATTAACATGAACATGGCGGAAGGTAATTAATTTTCCACATGTACTTCTTTCTATAAGTAGGGTGTTCACTGTTTCGGCCATGTTAAAACAAAGATTTTCACATTGATTCCCTGTTGAGTTGTCGACATTAAGAACCAGCAGATCCAAGAACTAGTAACCGGAACTGACCCATCTGCATGACGCGTATCACGTAGTGCACTATTATTTTTTCTTCGACTGCGTATTATCACGTACATGCCAAGTGCCCCCGACAAGATACGAATGCAGGCTGGCCACCACTCAGGCAAGCCTTCCACCGTCTTAGACACGGCGGACGCCTAGAGAGCGGGGTGCACATGAAGAATAGTAATGCAAATCGCCCCGCCTATCGAATTCCCGTGAGAAAGAATACCAGTCAGCAACGCAAGTGAGTTGCTCTTAAGCGGGCGGCACATATCGCCCGCACAGAAGGAAACTACCCCGTTTCCAATCTCCCCCAAGAGATCGTAGCCAGTGCTGCAGCCTATGAAGGGAGGAGATACCTTGCTGGAGTTGCAGGATGACCAAAAAGATCCAAGAGATCCCCGGCCAGGTGTATAAAATGCCTTGCATTACCGCAGAACGGCAGTTTATAAGTAGAGATGTCTTTGGGATGAACATTGTACTTGTAACTGCTCTCTTGCCAGGATATCCCTGCCCCTTGGGACCAGCGAAAGTAAGGGCTTGTGAGAGTGTGGGAGGACTATAGCAGCTTGGGTGTAGTGACTATTCCGCAAGTCGTAGTGTCCCCAGGTGGTGGATAGCGCTATCGTCGTGGACTATGTTCAGAGACCTGGGTAGCTAATGAAGCAGCCCAACAATCAAGGCGGGGAGGGGGATCTCAAGGTGCTGAAACATGCAAAGTGTAGCAAACCTCACTGCTGGATTCTGCGGTCTGCTGACTGCAGATGCATGATGAATGGAACTGGAATCTATAGGGGCCTTGGAAGCAACACTAAACATCTGCCTTCATCCTGGTCAGCGGCTAGCAATCATCGCTGGTAGGTCCCGGATGTCTCTCCGAGCTCTTAATAGAGATCAGCCAAGACCGACAAACTATTTTGGAGGATAGGGAAGGGGTGGCTCCCTGCCTTCACTAACCACATGATCCTGCTATCAGAACAGAAGAAGGAAGGAGTACGTGCCATTACTGAGCTGCCCAGTTTTCCAACGCACTTGCTAACAATATTGTTGTGCTGGTTTACTAGCGCAGGAATATTAGCAGCCGTACAACCTCAAGAAGGGTGCCTGCACCCACAAGCCCCGCCCCCTCTTCTAGCACTACCTGACTCGTATTAAAGAGCATACATAGTTATTACACGCTGTTTTCTGTAGCACTTCAGTAATGCACGCAAAAGTTTTCAACTTCTTACCTGTCGGAAGGAGTTTTTACGGTCACTATGCCGGTTTTTCCCCTCCCCCTTCCTAGCTATAGCCTCAGTTATTGGTACACTCATGGCCCGAAACAGTGACCACGGCTGCCCAATCACACTCTGCTGCGATACAAGTCTCCTTTGCATGAATTCCCTTCCTTTCACGCATGTGGGGTTTAGTCCTGAGATGCAATTAGCTCCCATCCTTACCTCAGATGTACACTTAATACACAGCAATAGGGTATGTTAGAAAAAGACAAGAACAGAACTGCAGTATACCTCAGCAACTTGCCTTGGCCAAGGCTCCCTGCTCTCTCTTCCCCCTCGTGAGGAATCACCCAAGTGTTAACCAGTGACCAACGCCGGATGCCTTCAAGCATACACTGCAGCCCCGAAGAGCCAACGTTTCCCCCTCCCTTGACAATGAAGTTAACACACACTAACTTGTCTTTCTGTGTTTTATTCCCCTTCCAAAAGCATTTCAGTGCTTTGATTTTAAGCAGGAGAGTACCGGTCACCATATTACATTCTGCACAGAATAAACACTTCTACAGTCTTACTGTTGTCTGTTCCATCTTGAGTAAACTGTTCGTAGTCCTTCGTGGTGTCACCCTGCAAAGGAGCGGCAGGAAACCGCAGTTTGTAAATAGATTTCTGGCTCTAGAATAGGACTGCGGCCTGTCTCCTAACAAGAACTTGACGTACATTACCCGAAACACAACAGATTCGACGGCCACCCATATTGTGGACCAGGTACGCAAAGGTACCTAGTGCGCACGTGCCGTAGAGCCCCAACCCCTAGCAAGAAACATGAAGGAAAAGCTAGGTCACACTTGTCAGTTAACCCACTCCATCCACTGCATATAGACCCGTCAGAAGGAGTGCAAGGCGGGATCTACCCTTCTGGATTACACCCTGCCTGCCATCCCAGTGAGGACGTTAACTAATAGCACATTTTCCTTGTAAATGCCATTCACACACAGAAGAGGAAGTAAGAGGGGCGACAGAAGGGCAACCGCTGTCCTCGCCGAGAAACAGTCGCTGCTTAAAGGACCTTCTCCTGCCTTCAGCTGCTCAACACTCCAGGAACGAGCTCAAGCCGCCCACCAACAGTCGAGTCCTCACCTCACAGTCCTCCCCCTTCATTTGTTTGGCCCCTTGGTGAAGACCCCCGGAGCTGATCACTCCATCATCCGGTACCTCCACTTGGGCCTGGGCCTGGCCCTGGGTGTCAAACCTGCCGATGATGTTGGACCACCACCGCCACCACCACCAGATGACAATAGCAGGCCGGATGCCTGCCTGGCCCTACGGAGCCACCCAGCAAACACAAACGCCACCAACCAACTTGATCAGGGGACCAAACCCAGGACATCCACCGACGAGTGCTTCAGCCTACACCAGTAATCCACATCGGAGGTAACCAAACTGTCCCGCAGATGCTAACTAACTGTAAGCTTAACCTAGCCCAACTGATCAAGGTACCTTGTAGACAGCCTACCCGTCCTACCCTACTCAACGCCAGATCCTGCAGATGCTGCCTTACTAGGGTCTGCACGCCAAGCCTGTGAGTCTGATATGATATAAAATAGAAACCTAGTAAATTCAAGACACGCACTAGCCCTTCAGGCAGTCATGTGTCAAAACTACACATTAGAACATCATGAAAAAATTTATTACTAAAGTCTTGAAAAATGGGGGCACTGCTCCAGCCTGTCAAAGCCCCCTATATTCAAATTGCTACTGAAAGGCATTTGAATATTACAGTACAATAACAAAACTCTGCAAAATCATCCACAATGTTTGCTATGAAATGGTATCAAACATTAACTCCAGATCCAAAATTTTCAAGAAGCAAGTTTAAAAGAAAAATCTAAAAGCGAAGTGGCCAAGTCAATGAGTGTGCAGCATTTTCAAACTACATTTCAGGACCCAAACAAGTTGGTTCAAACAGTCGCATAAAAAAAAAAAATAGAAAGTACAATAATTTCACTTCAATATACAACTAACATAATAAAAACAAGACTAGTAAAATGAGTGCAGCATGCTGCGAACCGGCTTACGAAACAGAATTTAGAACAGCGGCCAAAACAAGACTAGTAAAATGAGTGCAGCATGCTGCGAACCGGCTTACGAAACAGAATTTAGAACAGCGGCCAAAACAAGACTAGTAAAATGAGTGCAGCATGCTGCGAACCGGCTTACGAAACAGAATTTAGAACAGCGGCCAAAACAAGACTAGTAAAATGAGTGCAGCATGCTGCGAACCGGCTTACGAAACAGAATTTAGAACAGCGGCCAAAACAAGACTAGTAAAATGAGTGCAGCATGCTGCGAACCGGCTTACGAAACAGAATTTAGAACAGCGGCCAAAACAAGACTAGTAAAATGAGTGCAGCATGCTGCGAACCGGCTTACGAAACAGAATTTAGAACAGCGGCCAAAACAAGACTAGTAAAATGAGTGCAGCATGCTGCGAACCGGCTTACGAAACAGAATTTAGAACAGCGGCCAAAACAAGACTAGTAAAATGAGTGCAGCATGCTGCGAACCGGCTTACGAAACAGAATTTAGAACAGCGGCCAAAACAAGACTAGTAAAATGAGTGCAGCATGCTGCGAACCGGCTTACGAAACAGAATTTAGAACAGCGGCCAAAACAAGACTAGTAAAATGAGTGCAGCATGCTGCGAACCGGCTTACGAAACAGAATTTAGAACAGCGGCCAAAACAAGACTAGTAAAATGAGTGCAGCATGCTGCGAACCGGCTTACGAAACAGAATTTAGAACAGCGGCCAAAACAAGACTAGTAAAATGAGTGCAGCATGCTGCGAACCGGCTTACGAAACAGAATTTAGAACAGCGGCCAAAACAAGACTAGTAAAATGAGTGCAGCATGCTGCGAACCGGCTTACGAAACAGAATTTAGAACAGCGGCCAAAACAAGACTAGTAAAATGAGTGCAGCATGCTGCGAACCGGCTTACGAAACAGAATTTAGAACAGCGGCCAAAACAAGACTAGTAAAATGAGTGCAGCATGCTGCGAACCGGCTTACGAAACAGAATTTAGAACAGCGGCCAAAACAAGACTAGTAAAATGAGTGCAGCATGCTGCGAACCGGCTTACGAAACAGAATTTAGAACAGCGGCCAAAACTGAAATTCAGAGTAAAACAACTAAGCCAGCATACATGTGGTCGTCCTAGCCCCAACAAGGGAATTTTAAATCTATAAGAGCCACCGAAAGCAGCACCCTATCTAGAAGTTCGCCGCAGCCTCCAGCACCTCATGCCGAGGCCATAAGAAATGTTAAGATCACCACTCAAGGAGATAAAAGGGTAGCGCAGCACCGAAGTCCAAATAAACTACCCTTGTGATGTGAAGCAAGCCACCCCCACACCCCTCTGGAAGCCAACAAGCTAAGATATTGAGAATAAATACGAGGTGCCATGCCAGACACGAGAGCAGTTGTTGCTTCCTCCAGTCTGCGTAAGGTCAAGGAAGATATAGGCACAAGGGACCTTCCACCCTCTACCAGTCTGAAACATAGCTGAAGAAATCGTCCTGCAATCTCTTTTACTTTAAGAGAAGGCACTGCCTTATTGGGTATTGACAACTCACGTCCTACCACAACACATCTCGCACCCTGCAACCAGTACCACTGCCTTACTATGCCGCAACCAACAGCTGTCACCCGCCCTGCGAGCCAGGCTGTTAGTGGAGTGCACTGCTTCCTGCCAAATGTCAAGTTGCCCGAGTAGTGGATGACTGTCCCACCATTTACAACAGTCGCCTCCCGGAAAGGGAATAAATTCCGATAAACATTGAACAAAGGTGTCAATCGCCTATGCCCTCTGTGAATCTGACTTCACAGTTTACTTCTACGTATCCACAAGTGCTTAAGTCCTTGGTGTCGGGTCTTGAGGAATGCAGAGTTCTTTTCACTTTAGGATTTATCCCTCTTTCACCTTGGTCTAGGCTGAAGGTAAGAAATTCTAGACCTTGCTGATCTTCCCTACGTGGAGGAACTCCGACCTAGCTGGCATTTAGATTGTGTTTATTCTGAGCTAACCTGGGCCGGTCTAGTAAACAAAGAGGTAAAGACCAGATACCCTAGAAGGGGCTGGAGAACGGGGAATCAGATGCACTTTTGATGGGTCAGTACGTTAAGACCCTCGTTAGTGTAAAGAAATCTCTTCTTTTTCCCAAAGGACCAACAACAGTTAAAACTCCCGAAATCCAAAGGCTTCAATTCCTCCTCACATACCACAAGAGCCTGCGAGCAGCTAGTGCCCTCTTCCACTGCAACTGAAGCGAGACAGGAGGAGAAGAAAGTACCCGCTGCCTCGTGAAAAGTAGGTAAAGACCCATTAAAGTGTGACTCCTGACTTCTGTGACTATTTGGTCATCACTATTGTTATTTGTACGCAAAAATGTGATGGTTGGCAACACCTTTTGGTGTGATTTATTTATTTGGATACTCTCTGTAACTTTTATCAATTATTTTATGTAAACTTTTATTATCCTTTGATACAATATAAATTGCTGTTACGTGTATTAACTATTTTATATAAGCTATCATTTTTAGCATTATGTACTGTAATTATTCATGGCTTTTAATGCAACAGTCGATACTCTCAGTATTTTTTTAAATGTTGTTTGAGTAGCTGTCGTTTGGCGCACGGCTGTTTCGTGTTAATTTTGCAGTAGGTCAAGGACCGGGTAGAAGGTCGTTGCCTGGCTGAGGCACTAGTCAACTGTTGACAGTGTGCCGCAGAGAGAGTCGATGCAATACCCCGGCAAGTTCATGGTTGTCTGTGATCAGGTGCTTACCAGCGATGTTAGCAGGACTTGTGTTAATGTGATTGAGTACAAGTTGCTCGTTCTTGCACCGCATATCTAAGTTTATGCCCGGCATACGTTTTGGTAACAAGCTGGATTATCCCGTGACTTTTATATCCACTACATGTAAAGCTGTGATTGCCCATATAAATTAACTATGCGGGAGTAAAGAATGTAACCAATGCCTGCCAGAACAATGCGGGACATGTTCATTATTCTGAAGATTTTCCTAATTGCGCCGGGAGGCATGCAGTCACAGCGGGCCCATTCACCTTGGACGACTCAGTGGGCTGGTCAGGTCTGTAGTAACTACGTCTCAAGGAAAGTCACCTGATTTGAGAGTGCGCTTGGTCACTTGCATACTCGTCTCATTCGTACAGCAATTTCAAGTAATTGTTTCTACAAGTTCTGAATAGATAGCGGGCATTCATGTCGTAAGGAATTCCAGACTCTGATACTGTTGTCCCGCTCGTGCCGGAAACCAAACAATGACGACTATTAATGTGTGTGTCGTATACTTACATAGAATTTTATCAGGGGCTTACAGGTTTTTGGCACATCTAAGTTCTATAGTGCCAATATTTAACATTTGCATATTTAAGGCACATGTCTATATTTTATGTCAGTTCCAATCTGTACGTGTACTAGTGTCAAAATTACACGAGACGTAATAAAGGAATAGTAAAACGAACATAGTGGATGTATTCATTGGTAGTGTCGAATCACTATTTCACATTTCTTTAAATATAACAGAGAGAGAGTAATTTAATGAAGATTTTTTGTGATAAATAATGAGTCTTAAAATTTAAATATTTACTCGTTAAATATTCATTGGGCGTTACAGCAACAAACTTATTTGAAGACGAGAACTTGTGTACCCGATGCTGTAGATGATATTAAGTAGGGCAGTTTAAGAAAGGGTAGCGTTGACGGACCTCAGCCCTGTAGGGTACAGGGTCTGCCAACATACAAGCCTACACATCCCACTTTGTGCACCGGTGTCTTGCAGCCACAAGAGTAGTGCGTTGTTGGTATGGTTCCCACCATAATGGCTTTCGCATTCTATTTGGAGGCTACCACAGTCACCTGTACACGTACTGTGTCGAGCAGACTTTTCAAAATAATATTAAATCTAAGGATTACAATCCCCAAGCCGTCCCTTCAACCAGAGTGCTCATAACCTACACAATCTGTAACGAGGAAACCCAATTTCAAGGGAAGAACCCTCTTATGAGCTAACCTGGGACATGTGAGCACCCCGTAATTCGGATTTTGCTTGTATGGTGCGACATCCCTGAATAATCTGGCACCGAGGTTAAAAACCCACTAACCATCCATACTGAGTTAGTCTTGTGACCAGCACTTTAGTTGTAATTGATTTAACGTCATTACACTTGGTGGCTTAAACTGCTTCAACTCACGATCTATAAAAAGCACACACACAGTAACATCCATCATCCACCTGAGTGTACCAAGCCTGTTAAAACAATATGATACTAAATTACATGTTGTTAAGTGACTACAGGTAAATATGGAGTGACTCCAAATCAATAAATTTAAACGTCCTAAAACCCACAAAAATGTCCAACATGCACATGCAAGATATGGGGGGGGGGGGGGGGGGAGACAAACCGTAAGAGATAACACCAAAGGAAGAGAGTAAGGGAAACAGCCGACGACTGCCTAGCAACAAAACCGCATAAATGGCGCTGAGGTAGAGTTGAAACAAATGCCATACAGGACAGCGCAGTAGCATGCATGTTAGATTGTCAGCTACCATGCACAAGAGATGTTTGCTACTCCTAAAGAACTTGTGATAACATGGTGTCACTCACCCCGCAGGTCCCTGCACTGCTGCAATGTCAGCACGCCCCCTTCTGCCTCGACATCCACCAGTATGGGCTTCAGGCAGCGGATGTTCTCCTTCGAGGTTGCCACTATCTCTGCCTGCACAGCATCCGCCACATAGTGAGTCATCAAGTGCAATGCAAACTTCCTTTTTACAGACTATGTTTTCAAGGTAATTTGGGTTGCTAGTGACTAGTCATCAATTTATCAGCTCTTACATACAGGACAAGCAAACCACATTTGTAATTTTGGGAAATTTTCCATAAGAATCTTGAGTTGTTTAAAAATGTGTCTCTTTGAACAAGAGACAACATATTAAAAATTAAGTGGCCCCTGTGGAAACAGCAAACTTTAAACACAGGAGGTGCGATAAATCAGCAGTTTTCTTTACGTGAGAGTTGTCATTTCAAGCATAGATGGGATGATAAACTTTTCCCTGCTTTGCAGCTGGATTCAATTCTTGAAAATTGGTTCGCCAAACTTTGTTTTAACGTAAACTAAACATACTCTTCTTATTTCCCACATGCTACAGGAGAGAAAAAGAGAGGGGGGCATGTACAGAAAAGAGGGCAGGAGGAGGTTAGAGAGGAGAAAGGTGAGGGGAGGGGGAAATGTAGTGGAGAGGTGGTGGGGTGGGTGATAGGGGAAGAGGGGGAGGAAGGGAGAGAGATGTAGAGAGGAGGGGAGAGAGATGAAGGGAGAGAGAGATGTAGAGAGGAGGGGAGAGAGATGAAGGGGAAGAGGGGAGGAAGGGAGAGAGATGTAAAGAGGAGGGAGATGAAGGAGAAGAGGGGGAGGAAGGGAGAGAGATGTAAAGAGGAGGGGAGATGAAGAAGAGGGGGAGGAAGGGAGAGAGATGTAGAGGAGGGGAGAGAGATGAAGAGGAAGTGAGAGAAGAGAGACAGCAGCAAGAGAAGGTCGCAGTGAGGGAGGAAATAGGGGGGAGGGAGAGAGAGTGGTTGTTGAGGGGAGGGGGAGAGAATGGTTGATGAGGGGAGGGAGATGGAGGGTGGGAGGGAAGGTGTGGGAGAGATATAGAAAGAACTCTTCCAACACATCCTGCACCCAAATAATAAACATTGTAGAGGTTGTGTTCGAATTGGCAGAATTAGTTAACATAATGATCACAGGACTCAATTTTGTAAAGGTTTTTGTGTCTCATTAAGAATTTTAATGTGTTCTACGGCTAAAAAGTGACTGCTTACAGAATCTAAATTGAAAAAACCCATCGCAAATTACAAAATAATCAAATGATCAATTTTAACATAGCCTGAATAGGGTAAAGATTTTAAAAAAGTTAGTGCTTTGTTTAATAAAAATTGCTTGTAGCATGTATAATGGAATAGAAGGTTGAGGAAACCTTCGATATGTTCAACAGTGGTATCGGAATAACTCTAATAATTACAACTAATATTTGAGAGAGACTATTTATTTGATTTTCTGATGATAATTACACAAGGACCTAATGTAGGGTACAGAGGCAGATAGTTGGCAACACTGCAGCAGGTGATATATACTTACAAAGTCGGTGGGCAGCACGAGGTCTCCCTTGGCCACCAGCTTAGTGAGCACATTCTCTGTGAAGGCGAGCTGAGAACAGCTGTTTTGCACGAGATGCTGGATGTCCTCAACGTCCGAGTCGGAGTCCAGCACCGAGCTGTCTAGTGGCCCAAGTGCCTGCCACACACAACACAACGTTGCTTACACTATTGGCTAGTATCACAGAAAATTATGAAAATCTGGAAAGGAAGCACTCTGCTAGACTACTATACTCCGTTTCATATAACTTTGATGAAATTTGACAGACTTCGTGACCAACCTACACAGCATGTAAATGGTAAATGCCCCATTTCCAAAGTACTGTGCCAGGCGATAGTTGCTGCAAGTGATCGCGAGTAGTCCGTGTACGTGTGTCTGCGAAGGCGGCCGCGCCGAACAGTCTAAGTGAGTCCAGGGCAACAGCTGGAGGGGCAGCACCCATGTCGAGTTGCGTGAGTAATCGTCTCTGGTATGAGCTCGGGCCGTGAACATTATTAACAATTTAATCGGCGGACTCAGGAATGATAAAGTGACGAGTACGCAATGCCTGCAAGAAAGTTATTTGTTAAAAAGATAAGCAGCAATGTAAATGAAATTATGTACGTTAAATTCTACACTAGGCTTGGGACAGTATGTGGCGGACAGTTAGATGGGCCCAACCAAATTGCAATAAACTCCATGTTAGCAGAGACATAATTTTTGTATTGCATACAGCAGCGAAGGAAGTGTCAGCTCGTTGGATTTGCCAATGTGGTGGTGGAAAGCTGTTAAACTTTCAAAGGCACTTGCAAATTTTTCATACTCAGGTGGACGGTACTTTTTAAATCACATGTGTGTTAATGGAAAAACGCAATATAAATATTATGTGATATATGGGATTGCTTATAATTTGCATAAAACCAATCAATCTCGTCACACTGGATATGTAAAATGCATTTTGCACACTCGCAAATTCTGTCACACGTGTCAAGGTGGTTAATGTGCTCGACTCTTGTATTTTTCCGCACATCACATAAGAAGAAAGTTACGCAAAATGTGATCAGTGTGGGGATTACCAAGAAGTGTGTGCTTGGAAGCGACCAGCGTTAAGATCAAGACACGCGTACATATTTTTGGGAGGACGCCAAGGTGGAGAGGTTTATCACAGTCGTCTCTGCTAACGTCCTCAGAAGGGCTGTTGCGCAAGTATTTATATGTTACGCCGTTCAGTGCCCAGCTTCGCACGAGAAAATTGCAACACCCCTTTTCTACCTGGTGGTATTTTAGAAAATACATTTAATATAAATTGAAGGGTCGTGTTATGCGCTCTAAGGCATTGCACAGTTGTTTAGACACACGAGGCCTTATGAATAAGCCAAAATATTCTTGTTGAGTAAGACTGTCAAGGATTGTGTGGCATACATCACTATGAAATTGAAGTGAGTTTGTAAACTTACGTGTGTAATAACTTTTAATGTCAAACGTTCGGTAAACAATCAATAAGAAATCTCATGTGTTGAGATTATTATTTTCCAACCTCAATCATGCTAACTAATGGTGAAAGCTCTGCTATTAAGATGGTGTTTGTCAAGTTATGAAATGGTAGCTCTGCATAATTTTCTTGCAGTCAATGGGATCTTTAAATCGAGTATCATCGTCCCTCTCCTCTTATGGGAGCGGTAGGTTAGGAATAAGTTGCTAGTGAGGCAGCTTCAAGATTTCCTTACCCCCCCCCCCCCCCCACAACACCCAACGAGGCAGAGGGCGGTGTCTCATTCTCTTTATGCGTTTAATGCACCTTTAGGTTGGCGGCATGAAAATGAATCACACATTCCATGAAACTGTTGCCATTGAAAATGGAAAGTAAAGCAATTACACAAGATTTTGACGGGCGTAGTTCTTATTAGAAACTGTTGACTGCAGTTTTGGTTAGTGTGTTACAGGTCTGAATAATACTCTGCAAGCATTAATTGATAAAAATTGTCGCAAATATATCAGTTGTCATTTTAACCAAGGGATTGAGTATGACTCGGCTGACTAAGTGATACTAAGCTAAAATATTAATATAAATAAAAACATTTTCACTCAATTTCAAGTGCATATTTAATATTAAATTGATTTCAATAAGTTCTATTTAATGACATCTTTATGCTGTCGGGTTAAACAAACATGCACGTTCAGGTTATGTATTGTATTTCTCAGATCAAAATTCAAGTCCGCATCAGATTGCCTGTAGTTTTGAAAGTTTACTGTAATGAATTCAGTTTGTAATGAATGCTGTATTATCTGGTAACAGTTTTTCCTTGGCTGTTAAATCACTTATTTGCCAAGTTATATTATCTATCGTATTTATTATTAAAACTAATGTTTTATTTAATTTCTAAACTGTAGACACCCAATAAAAAAGAAAGTGTTCACAAAACTGAATAATTATATTTAAGAAATAAAAAGAATTTCCAAATATAGGGAATTGGGAATTATGATTGTGCTCATCAACTGGTATCAGCATCGGCAGTTGAGAATCTGTATCCTTGGTTTCAGCAAAATGTAGCATTGACCCACCCCTAATTATTTCTGCAATCACTCACAAGGGTGTATCACTTATTTCATCCTGACAGTTACTAGTTACAAATTAATAAAGGCAGTGAAGCTGTAACAACTGTATTACATTCGAGAAGCTGTTATTTAAGCCGTATTTGCAAAAAATGCCACTAAGACAATGGAAAGGAACTTACGAGTTATGAATAAAATTTAAATGATGGGGGCTGAACCCCCATAAATACAGTAGTTTGACACCACTTTCACACTTGCATGTATAATCACATCATTTCATTGATTGAACTCCAGGTAATGACTGTTGATGACACACTGTGATCTGAAGGCAGTTTGATAAATGTTAGTGGACCTAGCAGCAAGTGAGTGAATTAGGATGGAACAGAAACTTTTGACAATGAATGGTGTAATTATACAGTTAATGCTAAATTTATTGGGACATTTAGTAAATTTTCTTTGTGTTTTGCGAGGAAGTGTAGAGTTGTTCCGATACCACGTTTACTGGTACTGATAGCACTGCCGATACAAACAACAGATACCAGTGTCCTTCACACGGAATTTTGGAAAAAGCATACTGTTAAAGATATATTTAAAACATTTCTCCTAGACTCAAAAATAACAAATAATGTCTTAAAATACTGTATATAATATATTGTAATCCGACATAAAAAACGAGTTGACCTAAAACTTTCAAACCCTCTGAAAATTCAAATAAAATGACACCAAATGCATTTCAAATTTTAAATGACCTACGCGTAATATTTGCTAAGAGCACACGGAGAAGTTATCAATAAGGCAGTGTCATGGCTGTTGGTTTAATAAGACGGGGAGAGGGAGGGGAGGAGGAAGATGACCTCTCCATGCAGTTACCTGTTGGCGACCCTTGCACACGTGGCAAATCTATGTATTTTAAAGTAATTAATCACATTTTACTGCAATGAAAACTTATAATTTTGAGACACAACTGAGATGATTATAATTTATTTCTTATTATTTCTTCTATATTTCTTCACTGTCTTTAATAATTAATCATTCAAACCACGTCCTCTCATTTTCCCTGTCATGAGTTACACTGCACTCGGCTCGGTGCTTACCTACCCAATATTAGATGGCAAAAGGTGTCAAATAGGCACTTACATATTATCAGTTTAGCGCGTGTCTATTGAAATAAATTAATATAAATCCTCCGATTTCCCCACAAGAAGTTACGGAAAATGAAAACTTATAACACAAGTCGCTCAATGTTCAAACAGTATTTTGCTGACAAGTGTTAGAGTATATGTTTTTAGGAACATAATTTTATTCGGGAAATGCTGCCCTTTGAGTTAAATAAATATTAAGTTTTAAAGTCATGTTAATTTTACGCCAGATACAATGAAACACCAACCTTACCGGATAAAACAACCTTTAAACACAAAAGAAGGC
Source organism: Dryococelus australis (assembly GCA_029891345.1). Lineage (NCBI taxonomy): Eukaryota > Metazoa > Arthropoda > Insecta > Phasmatodea > Phasmatidae > Dryococelus > Dryococelus australis. Next base: position 7,819,396 of record CM056994.1, read on the forward strand.
ATCTTTACAAATAATAATTCCTCGTTAAAATGTTTTGCACAGCATTTTCAGGTGAAACCGTTAGCTTTGAAATACAAGTGATGTTAGGTGCAACTATTCTGAGCGACGCATACCGTATTTACTAGTGTATAGTATGCACTAGTGTACAGTGCGCACCATAATTTTTACAACATTTTCCAGGGAAAAATATTTTTTTAATAAAATTGCACCAGAAATTCGGAGCGCCTGTTAGTAAGTATGGAACAAATTATTCCTTTTTTACATTAATGTGTGGTGATTGTATTATGTTTGGAAAATACTTTAATTAAATAACTTGAGGAAAAAATCCGGAACCTTCCTGCTCCTACTAAACATTTCCAGCTTCATTTCTCTTTTTTCTCCTTTCTCCTTTAAGCAGTGACCGGCTCATGGTTTTTTTTTTTTCTTTACCAGAATGTCACACTACCCTTATCTAAAAAAGAAAGGGTCTGGCCTACTCTACTACCCCCTCCCCTCCCACGCATCGACCTACAAATAACTGAAGGGTAGCTGGTTGAGAAAGAGAGAAGGAGCAATTTATGGCTAACAGACTCCCTTCCTCTTTTTTTCTGTGTGTAGTGGTGCACACCAGAATTTGTTTCCTTTATTTTGTGAAAAAAGGAAGGTTGTGCTATTCACAAGTAAATATGGTATTTGATTGTATTTTTCTTTTAATGTGTTGCACATACAAACTGAAATACAGTAAATTTTGTGCCTGAAGAAAGTAATAACCTGACTTTATTGTCTACAACTGATACTTAAGTATTTGCCCGATACCATACTCGATACAGATACATCGGAACAACTCTAATATTGTAGTCTGTCAAATTGTATAACTAAGTGTGGTATCAGTTTTTCTACTGTTGGTATTACTGTTTTCTGTTTGTCCTTGTTCAGTTGTCAGTATGAAGTAAAGAGGTGTTTATGAAGAATGACTCCCCTGCACTCGTTAATATTATAACAGTACGTGGTTAAGTACAGTACTCCTCATTTCTCTATTGAATTATTCATATTCTACATTAAAATCTTGAGTATGTTTAGAAGATGCCAACAATAATACTCTTAGAATTTATATTCACAAACATTTTTACTAAGGCCTCGCACACAGAGAAGTGGAGCGTGGTACTTACAGCCGGGCGCCGCCGCCTGATGGGTGAAGGAGCCCCACGATTGGTGCTCAAGCTTGACAAGCAATCTGACTGGCTGTCCAAAAAGTTGCGGTAATCATCCCCAAACTCCAATAGCCGCCGCGCCGTCTCCGAATCAGCCAGCTCCTCGCTGTAAGGCTCCGACATGTATTTCTCCTGAAGGCAAGCCCCAGTATTATTTACAAGCATCGCCTCAATTCACACAGAAAGACAAGAACACAGAGGTCTTGATGAAGCGTGTATGCTTCCACAGCCACTGTCTCAATTGAAATAGAGATTTTTTGTGTGTTTAGTTACATGAAAGCCCAACGTGTGCACAAATATTTCAGAGGACAATGCAGAATCACCATCCCTAAGCACCTACTAAGGAGAAGATGGTGAAAGCAATGTCTTCCTAACTGTAGGCATACTCAATGAACGTGACAATTCTAATGTGCTAATTCAAACACACACACACACACACACACACAAACAGTGGCTTTGTTCTTACTATAATAGTTGCTTAGTAGTATAGCAATTTTTTTCTAAGGAGATATGCTTATGTTTCGAAAGAGTTCAAAATGTTCAATTTTAAAATGACAAATTTTTATTAACAAACCGAGAAAATTTCTATTTTGATGCTTGATTAAAGTCATAAAAATATGAGCATTAATACCAACAATATTGTAATGCAGGATAAAAGTGTCAAATGAAAGAACAAAGTACAATCGTAGCTTGGAATTGAAATTAATTTACTCATTTTTACACAAGTTCCTGGTGTTCACAGGTAGCTGAGGAGCATAAAGTCAGCTCTGCAAGCACAAAGGGCGAGAGGGTTGAATGTTTCTCTCACCTGGTAGTTATCCCAGGCCTGCTCACTGAAGGAGCTCATCTGCTCCTCTGCCAGTCCAACGCTGGGGGCCACCGTCACCAACCCTGCCCCCGGACCCAGCTTGAACATGGGTGATGGTTCCTTGGTGTCATCCTCTCCGCTGGTCGACTCCCCCAGCACTGCTGGATCACTGGTCGAGCGTGTGGCGACTGCCGCCCGCGGGGTACTGGGGCTGCCAGAGAACGAGCCTGTAAAACCAGTGTCCACCACTTCTTCAGTAACTCTCTTTTATACGTCCAACATCATCATGTAAGCCCATACTTACTACCTCTAAAGTTAACACACTATATTTATGAAAAATTTTTCTTGAAACATATGACTCATACCTTCAAAATATAAGTAGAATTCCTGTCCCTGAGCTTCAAGGAAGTATATTTTAATATCCATAAATACAATTCAGATGTTTAACTTCCCTACAATTACTTTAAAAACATTATTATTTGATACTGTTTAAAGGGACTAAAATGTTTGAATATACATAAATAACTCGATGGATGATACAATCTTGCATTTTTATGATGCGCGCACTACCAAACGACATTGCCCCATCTTGGAGCGCACTATTCCTCATGGGACAGGTCCAACATTACCAACAGTACTAGAAGCAGGATACATGCCTACATGGTACATTAACACGGTCAAAACTACTAAAGACACGTGCACCTAGATTGTACTGTTCTCCGAATTTCACCCAGAACCCATCACGTCAACAACCCTCTCCGAAGATTGTACTGTCTACAGAGTCACCAGCAACCACCAGCGAAGGTCGTGCCAGTTCCACAGCAGACCACAGGAGGGCAACATGCATTCTACTAGAGCCTCCTGCCGAGTAGATAAATGTCAACACCTCCAATACAGGAGATCAGAAATTAAAAGCACCCCTGCAGTCACAAGAACACCCGAGAAGCAACGATGCTAGCTTCCCCCTTTCCCCTGGGAGCACCAACAAGTTCTAAAATTAATATAAAAGTACTAGCAGAACCAAGCCAGAAGGCAGTCTTAGCACTTCCACAGCTGTAATGGCCAGAGGCGACATCTAGGGGTAAGTGCTTGCAAACCCTCCTCCAACTTGCCAAGACTGGAGACTGTCTGCAGGGTGCACCAGCCACTAGACCCCAGAGTCCCACAGATCCAGCAGCTCTTGGACAACATCGCTACCCAGAGCGTCTCGTCAAAGTCACTCTCGCCAACCTCCCCGCCTTACTTGGTTTAAATCCAAGAGGTAACAGGTCATGACGACATGGACAACCTTCTGGTGCCACAGATCTAGTAATTGCTTATTTAGCCTTGGTTCCTACAGAACACTTCCCAGTAATCAATTAGGCTTCTTTAATTAATCAGCATTTTTTAAATTAATCTCTCTTGCCAGATTATTCTTGCCCACTGTGGCGGATGCCAGGGGGCAGCACATGACAAGTTAAGGTAGCATGGGCTAGCCCATGCTACCTTAACTTGTCATGTGCATTTTGTGCGAACGGCGCTGCGGCCTCACCCCCTCCCACCACCAAGTCTGATGTACAGTGATACCTCAGAAGAGCGGCATGAAGTTAAGAGAGTGACATCGATGATGAGGGCATCTTGATTCCAGGGCATAGAGGAGCTCTGGGCTGCACATCAGTCTTTAATATATGATGAGCATAAGTTCGGCTTGGCAGTCAAACGTCATCCCAACTCTCGAGGTCCCGTTAAATATTCAAGAATGTATCAATAATTTATAGCAAGGTTAGAGCTATAACTACTCTTCACTAAACATTATACTTGCAGTATTGCCACTTCGGTAAGAGTCATTGATGCTTATTGTTCAGAGTAATGTTAATTGTATGGTCTTACATAAATTATTATTTAACATTATAAAAAAAGTGTTTTATAGACAGAAATTTTACCTTATTAGAGTAACCTCCGACAACTATGTACTCCCCGAGTGTCTCCCGTTCCTACAGTGTTCTCTCATTGTAAGTAAACAATAGGAATATCAGGGCAGTATAAGTGTTAGAAGGAAAGGGAGTCGCTACACCACGTAAGAAATAGCTTTGCATCCAGGTCACATTCACCTGGTCTATCAAAATAGGGTCACCTTCCGTTAATTAATTTGAAGCATGCTGCTCAATGAACAAACACGTTACGGATTAAACGACTGCGTATAATGACACTAAGTCAAAGAAACAAAGAAGGGTTAATGATCACACCGACTGGCGTGGGCGGAGTGAGGAGTGAACCCTCTGTATCCCTTCTACGAGTGAATTGCTATGTAAGGAGACCTGAAAGGAAATATTCTAGCTACGACAGGAACCGCACACAAGACCTCCGGTTAGCTTAGCAGTATTCCTCACGCTGGTGGGTGTATTTATTTGATGGACTTGTGAACGTTTTAGCAGTCGAGAGCAGCTTGGTAATTGCAACCCCTAGGATGAACTTCACCTCCAGTGACCAATGGTAAGCAGCCCTTGTTAGCATATGATGTGGCTTTCAAATAAAAGTGCATTGCCAAAAGCGCTGGGGTCATGCTCCAAAGAGAGATCTCTCTCGCTTGGGTAATTTACAGTTATACAAAACTAGGTGTGTGAGTTTGCGGGTAGGGATGTAATCAAAGGGTGTTGGAACTAACACACTCCGATGTTTCACGTGTGTTCGCCCGGCATTTGCAGACTCGCTGCTGGTATTATTTATGTCAGTTTCCAACTGCTTTAAAGTCTGCCTGTGCTTGCACTTTCTTCAGTCTTATATTGTTGTGGCATAAGGCCGTGATTAAACAACAGTGGTAAACATATGTGATCCCCGCACAGAAAGCCGATGAAGCAAAATAAAATTAGGTGTTTAAGCGGCCTAGCACATACTTCCAGGGGAATGTTAGCCACATCACATCCACTGCGTCCCACTCGCTTAGCCATTCGCCTGTCAAGCGTGAAATACAAAATGATGGAAGCTCGTGAGACCAACAGTACGACTATGTGATAGTGTTCCTAGTGCTTTGGGCGTGGCTGAAACTAATCTCTAGATCAACCTCGGCTTTGCCTCTTAAGTTGTCTGTGGCCTGCATCTGTGGCAAGAACACGAGGTCGGCTTTACCTTACATGGCACTAAGAAACTTTACTTAAGAAAAGATTATCTTTCAAGATTATCGACCAAGTGAAATAAGAACATTAATTAGCACAGGCATGATTGGAGTTAATTAGTACTGTAGTAATAAAAACTTGACAATTCACAAAAAATTATAAACAGCAAAAAAATGTTTTGAAAAGATATTGTAATTCAATTAATACATATCTGAAACAATTTTAATTTTATATTATTAAATTTAAATCTGTGGAAGGATGTCTTATTACTGCCAGATAAGGGTGTCAGGCTTGATTGAATAAAATTAATTGGTTATGTAATTTATACAACTATTTATAGTGGCCGGGGTTTCCTAACTGAATGTAAGGCATTGTTCAGAAGGAACCTAGAAGTAAGCATGTATAAATCCAGTTCCTCCTATAAGAAGTACTACAGTGTTAAATTTGTAGTGGCTATTAATGTCCCTACCTATTGGTCCAGGTCGAACCCTAACAAGCCCGCAGCATATATTTCAGTCCTAACGTGGCAAACCCATTTTAGCCTGATACTCATTTAATTCAATTGTGTTAAGTAACATTAACATTCTCTGAACTCCAGGGCTTGTGTTCGACCCTCGCCGATAGTTAACATGCATCAAGGGTCCCAGACATTCACTTCACGTCTCCATTAACGACGCCTAAAGATATGCGTCACTGGAAAACAATCAATTTCAATTAGGAGAGAGTTGGCAAGGCTTCAAACTATTCCTTTAAAGTTGCAAAGTGCGATGATGAATAAGAGCCACAAATTCTTTGTACAAAAGAAATACATAGTAGGTCAGTATATAGGGACGAAGAAATAATAACAGTAGTGTAGGACGCACACCAAACTAGAAGGGGCACCTACTTTTGCAGTCTGAAACCATGTTGACTTAAAATTAAATCCTCGCCTATTTACCTTTATCAACCCGTTTGTTCCAATCACCCCATCCTTTTCCTTCCTTACAGTCTCTTCCCCAGTGCATTTTATGTATGTGTGTGACATGGTCATATGCAATGAATCAATTAAAATTATTTGGTGGCTATCAGTTGTGTGGGAATACAGAGAGCAGTACATTAAGAGAAGCAACAAGAGGAGATTTACCTTAATGATGAACCCACATTACAAACACCCATGGTAAACCAAGAGATACTAACAGGCACCTTATTGCATCTACTTACAAACCAGAGCAATCAAACTACTGTGACCCATCGTAGCCAGAGTTGTGAATCTTACCAGACTTGCTGCGACCAAACAATGTCTTCCCACTGGCCAGTGCAGCCTCCATTTTCTTCTGCTGTGTGTCGCTGCCGCCGGAACCACCAGAGCCACCCCCCGAGCCAGAGTCAGACTTGCGTCCCTGAAACCACCGTTTTCCACACTTCAAGTGTCCAAATTATTTAACTGATATGTGCGAAAAAAATTACAGTGTTTTGGTGTGCACTCACCAAGGTCCTCCTGCGGGTGCGCACCTTGCGTCTGCGCAGAGATCCGGAGGCTGTCTCCTCGGTTGGGGGCAGCGTGGTGACAGCAGTGGGAGTGGTGGAGCCCAGCAACTGATGCAGTGCAGACTCCGAGATTGAGAAGTTGGCAATGGCGTCCTCTGCAGAGACCATACCCATCCCCAGCTGCGACAGCGCTGATACACTCCAGGGTCGCTCCCCGGACCCAAGCTGTCTTCTACACCGCATCACCACCTGCACCCAATCAAGCTGTAGTCCACACCTGCCACCACGGCTATTATCATGTATGTGCAAGTCCCTGAAGGGCAACGTTAAAACATCTCATTCAAACAACTGTGTTCCAAGACATCTTTGACAGAAAAACACATTCATATGCCATTTTTAACTACGTAAAGTTATAGTACAATGTAAGAGGCATCTAAGAGTTAGCCAAAATGAAAAAAAGTGGGAAGGGGTCATCACCAAGCACCGAATAATTTACACAAAAAACTATACAGGTATAGTACAAAATGGACAAAGATTAGTGGTGTCCACAGATAAATTTTTCACCTGAGAATTCTACTTTATGCCTCTGACAGTCATGGGAATACAAGCAATACCACATGTACATCATTCCATTTTCAGTCTCAAGAAAAATTGTTCTAACCGTGATAAATACAAAATTTACCCTTCTATGCATGCCTATGCTAGCAAAATATAACTAGCGTACTGTTTTACATACAATTTTTTTGTGTAACTGCAAAGCCAAACAAATGTGTTAGGAAAATTTACACCAAATCCAGTATTCTAAATGTGTGACGTGTGATGTAAGTCTAAACAGTATTATATGTTGTAATTATCCTGACCATTCAAGACAAGATTGCTTTCTAACTAAATAGAGGTTCAGGGACACTAAGGCAGCGTTGCAGTTTTTACAAATTGTATCAGTTTTTCTGATTTTTATATCATCAAGTGAATTGACAGATTTAAAAACAATATCACGGACTTTCCTTAACATAGTGATGGGATGATTAAGATTATAGATTCCTCGATTCCACCGATTGTTGCTTGAATCGAAGAATCAATGAGTTCCGAATTTTTTGCATTCAAAGGTTTGATTCGATTCTGTAAAATTTTCTTACTGGGTAGCACATTCTGCAAACCTAGTGGTGTTTGTAAACGCAATGCAAATAGCTTGTGTGCATATGTAGTCATATAATTAGAGGCACAATTGTGGTAAATTGTGATAAAACTAAATAACACCAAAATACTAGTTAAAACGTGAAATAACACGAAACGCACACAAGTGTGCAATATCTCATGAAATTAGCTTTGTCCACAAGAAATGAACTCTTCTCCCATGTTATATGTATACACTAATTTACTTCAGCAGTATAAGAATTAAAGAATCTAAAGTTGTGCGAGTTCTAGGCAATATCGATAAATACTAAAGATCAAAAAATTATAGATTTCGTCTAGAGACAAATTTTAAATCTCTGAAATAATAGTTCTAGATGCAACACACACACACATAACTTCGTTAAGTTTTTTTTTTTTCTGCTTAACAAAATGTAAACAAACTTATTCCAAAGATTAAACAGTAGTAAACTATGCACTTCAAAATAAGATACAGTAGTTTGACAACAAACTGCCTGCAAGCATTAGTAACAAAGGCGAAGTGAACACACTCGCAACTAGAATGTGGGCAGTAATCTATGGCTGTAACACAAATCAAATGTTTTGTTTACATTGACAGTTGGGCATAAAATTTCGTGAAACGAAAGTACATTTAAATTGATACATTAAATGGACTCTTTTCATAAAATATCTAGTCTCAAATTATGGAATATGCTGCAACCTGTGTAAAACATCGTAAAAATTCTATCACTTTGACATTCTGTCCGTGCTAATGTATGTATTTAACCTCCAATGCAAGGCAATTGATTTGTTTTGTTTACATTCAGCGGTATTATAAAATGCAGCTAGATGCAACAAAATCAAAAGTTAAAAACATCACACTGAAAAATTTACGAAAAGAGTATACGTACATAAATGTATGACTTACTTAATGTTTACAGTATAACCTTGAAAATACTATATTGTTTTAGGAAATGTGCAGTATCATTGAAATCACACGATGTTGACACATTCATTTTACCTAGCACGGCCATTTCTCCATGACAAAACTATAAATTTCTTCCACAGAGTACTGGATGAAATAGTTAATAACACTAAATTTGCTAATTCGACTAAGAAAAATTATTTTCTCTCGCTCTCGTTATTGTAGTCCCAACTGTAAGATGTGCGAAATGTAAAACTGCACAACTGTACACAAAATGTTGCAATGTATTTAATATTTGTTGATAACCAAATAGAGTCCAGACTCGAGACTTTTAACAAAAATTTTGGAATCAAATCTAGAATCGCAATCTACAAAAACCTTCAACTGTCCCATCGCTAGTTGAAAATGTTTACAGTTTGGCTTCGACATAATTTGATTTTCCTGTTGACTATTGTGTTAGACAATATTGCAAATTGTTACTTAATTAAAATGTTTTGCTCTACATCTGTCTTAAATAAATTAAAGTATGCAATGGGTATCAACCAATACAAGGCATAGTGTGTGTCAAGTAGCCATTTTTAGTCCACTAGTTTTGATATGCGTTTTACATAACCTAAAAACAGTGCGCTCGACAAAAAAATGCAAGTCCCAGGAACGCAGCTACTAAAAGGCACTTTTTGAAGTCCTCTCACTAGGAATAATGGTCAATAAATAGGTCTATGTTTTTGTAGCCCTAGATAACTTTTGAGTCCAGCGACATACATACACTGTCTTTATTACTTACATGGCAATTCTTATTATTAAAAATGAGTGCAAGGATAAAAAATGGCTGATAGGAAAAAAGTAACTAGGGCCTTAAAAATGCTCACTTTACAGTGAACAACCAATAATATTGTGATCAAGTCTGAACATTCTACAATTTAAGTGATATCTAATACTGGTGGTTTTAAAATATGGTTTTACTACAAAAGATTTGTAACACCAGGAAAATATCATATTTATTGTCAAGAATGTGCAAGTGTATTCTTCTACGTTGTTTCCGTAACCTATTACAATTCCAAAAGTTGACGAAAGTTTACACAACACAAACAAAAAAATGAAAAAGAAAAAAGTGTTACTTTTGATGCACAAAATATCTGTAAATATGTTTACAAGCTAAGTTGATGTGTGTTACTGTATTTCCACAATTTTAAGCAAACCCCTATTACAGGTCGCACTGTTACTTCAGAAAACCAAATTTAGGGGGAAAAAAATTGTTTTTTTTTTCTTTCTTCTTCTCCAATTCGTGTTATAAAATCCTTTAAAATAAAAATTAGTCAATGTTATAGATTTATAGTCTCTTAAATCGGCTGCGCGCATCTTCCATAATTTTAGAGACTCGATATTATATGAAAACAGTCTGTTTATTTAGATATCACACTTTCATTTCACCTACAACTGTCAATATAAACAAACATGCGGCCATAGATTACTGCACACATTATAGTTGCGAGTTTACTTAGCACCAAGCGCACTAGCACTTTGAGGCAGTTTGTTGTCAAGCTACTGTAGTTTACTTCAAAGTGCATGTTTTACTGCTTGTGTAATCTTTGGAGTGGGTTTGTTTACATCTTGTTATGCAAGAAAATATGCTTCATTTATTTTTACAGTGCCAAAGCAATTTCATGTATATAACATAGGAGAAAAGTTCAGATACTGCGCATTTGTCTGTACTTTGTATTATTTTGCATTTTAAAATGTATGTGTTATTTTGTTGTAATTTAACACTAAATCATGCTTCTAAAGAATGTCCATTAAACAATATACTGTGTTATGGTTTATTTAGCACTTATTTGTCAGAAATTCATAGTCTGGTAAAAAAATTAGTTCCTTAAAATTTTTATTTTGTAGAACTTTGTATTATTACATTTATTAACACTGAAAATAAATATTCCTTCAATGCAGGCCGCATCTGTTTCCCAGCCAAATTTTGACAAGAATAGAGATTGAGGTAGTCAGACGCTAACTAGATCCTCGCGATTCTCATAAAGCAAAGGAATTGGGTGTATTGAGGAATCTAGGAGATCAAATTTGACATCCCTAGTATGTAATAAGAAAATAACCAGGGTTGCCAGAAGTACTGACCATGAAACAACTACACAGAGAAATACATGGCTCTACTGCATCGAGGAAGCTAATAAAGGTGCACTGCATACCTTGGGGTGGTCAGGTGATGGGTGGGCCATGGGGAGTGGCTTGTCAGCCACAGGGGTAGTGTCCGGGTCATGGAAGGCCTCGGCTGACCCCGCGACGGAGCGCGACAGCTGACGGCAGGTAGACACGCTGCCGTTGTGGTCCTCCGATGTATCAGAGCCCTTCTCTTCATCAGAGTCTCCTGTTGTGTACTCGCCACTCGCATCACAACTGTCCTGAAGCTACACACACACAGTAAGCGTTACGTTATGGACATCCTGAAAAAATTCACCTATCCTCTACCACACAATAGATAAGCAAATTCAAGTGAAATTATGTGGCAGTTTCTGTACAATTCACTCACTAGCTGCGCTAGGCTCTAGAACGGATCTTGTATCAGACTGGCTACCACATGCTGCAAAAGATTCTCTATTGGCGTGGCTTTTGGCTGGTAAGCTAATAGCTACTGGTTTGTGAATGGCATGCCCAAGCGTTGCTTGGCAGAGCTGCCATTTTACTGGCATGTGCCACTCTTGCACTCATGGTGGAACACAGAGCAGAGGATAGAGCAACTATACAGTTACACGAGAGGAATAATGCTTACCTGTACGGGTGCCTCCGGGTGCAGCCGCAGCCAGTCACGCACACGTCTCGCCTTAGTCTTATTGTCAGCAGTGAAGATGAGCGGCTCGAACACTCGTGTCACTGTCAGCTCCGTGGTCACCAGCTCCTCTGCCTGGATCACCAGTTTCTCTATTGTCTCTCGGGGCGGTGGCTCCTCTTCCTCCGCATGCTGCTCCTTCCACTTTCCACCATTCGTATATGTCCACTCCTCATCTGAAGACTCATCCAAGCCCGACACTACCGGACACAGTTTCTGCGATGACAGTAATTTAGCTAAACTCCCGGAGCTACGATCTTGCTCAGAGTCAGTGTCATGGTGACGGAAGTAGAATGACCCAAAGTTCGGTCTGTGGCGCGTCGACCTACAACACAAACCACACACACCTTGCATATCACTTATTTCCACCAGTTAAAATGTGTTGGGTAACACTTAAGCATATGTGACTTGTATTTGAGAAGTTCTGGATTTCATTCCTACCAACTGCAATGCAGGTGGTTTTTTTCTCATACGGTTTTCCATTCCCATTCCAGGTAAATTCAAGTGCAATTTATTAATATACATTTTCCCAGCTCCCCTCACATGTCATCTTAAAAAGACTGCCTGTATGTAAACCAATAAAAATTATTAAACTAATTTTTACTAAAATTTTTCTTTCATATATTACTGTTGTTTTGATGTAACTAATATCACTTATCCATATCCATTAAATGCCCCATCATTCATAATTTAGTTCTGTGTACAGGATACTTCACAGGTGAAAAATGGTGTCTGGTTCTCAGCATGTCTAGGATTTGTCAAATTAAGAAAACTTTTAACTAGAGTCCAAGGCTATGGGGGAATCCTTAACTGTGTAAGGCAGTGGCAAACCATAGCAGAATGATCATGAATAATAACTAGGACATTCAGTGACATACACTTGTAAGCATGACCATGTGGTGGTCTACATATGCAAGAGATCACCTGTTACGTAAGTTACACATTGTAACTTAACAAACCTCACAGGGAGATAACACTGAAGGTTTCATTGTATTAGATGAATATGGGCTCAAATATCATTGAAAGAAAGGTCGCATAAAAACGTTAAGTCTCTGTCACATTGCATACTTAACCAACATGTTTGTTCTTCGTTGGACCATCCACTGGTCCGCTGGTTGACTGTATTTTGCACCTCTGAGGGGTCTAAAAGCATGGGAGCGCTAGGGGCGACCAAGACATGTGCATCACTCTCTCATCGCCTCTACGTGCAAAGCACTGAACAGGCATGCTGTCTTGCCGCCGATAACGTGCCTCTGAGACTTTCAGTGGAGACCCCTACCATTTTACGACTTAATAATAACAATTAAGGTTTGATGCACGTCCCTACTCCTTTTTTTAATGTTTTGTACTGGAATGTTCATACCTACAAATTACTGAAAATACCCATTTGAGCCAATTTCGCTATCACAAATATATGTTTTAAAGAGAAATGAAGGAACTTAAAAACGTATATACAAGCGTAACATTTCTGTTATTCATAAGCTAACCTCACTCTGACATTTCAATTTTTTATAAAACATTTCCTTCTGGAGCTCTGTACACCATTCGGCAGCCTACCCAGATGGCCACCTTAACTCTGGCCAGGCCTATCATATCATTCATCAGTTACATGGAACTGCGCTCAGTAAAACAATGTTCAAAAGAAAACTGGAGAACAGTGGAAGTAGAAGAGCTGTGAATGGTAAGTACACAATTCAGTAGTATAATGGCCAAAATTCAGTAGTATAATGGCCAAAATTCAGTAGTATAATGGCCAAAAGGATGGTGAAACACTGGTGTCTTGGCCAGTAACAGTACACGAGCTTGTGGCATTTAATTACGCTCAGACTAGCAGACAAGGTGCATGCTGTCTCGTGTAGCTATGTAGTGATACAGATAGTGTTTTGTTTAGTATGCTTGAGAGAATATTAACTGAGTGCATGATCAACTCCTGCGAGTTGTTATTGTATGGGGCTACCACTTCCCAGTCTCACATTGATTCCTATGATTTCTGTCAGCCCAGCGAGCCCCAACAAGTTTACACTGTTGAAATAAGCTGTAAGCAATATCATTTAATAGTCATCAGTACCCTCACATAACTTTAGTATACACAACAGTGATATATTTTTATTTACCTGCTGCTAAAAATAATTGCAAAAGCAAAAACACAACAAAATAAATGCTAATTTTAATTTGAATTTTAAAAAACACACTTTAAAGATGAATTTTTATTGTATACTTAATTTTTGTTAGGTCACTGCCAAATCCTACTCTTAATTGCTAGAGTTTTCAATTGTGTACACCCTTGTGGTAGAATAGTTTCTACATGGATCTGGTCATGATGCACTAAGCCTGCATTACAGCACTTTCTGAATTCATAATATCTGTATTATTTATCTCCTTTATTCATAGCTGTGTAGCTTAATACTTTAATAAACAATGCCATTTATTGGCCAACTTTTGTAATGCAAAACTTCTGGTTTATACAATAAAATAATATGGACCTTAAAAGGGTTTAGTACAAAAATTAATTCTTATCAGTTGCAGTCCACACGATTGTAAAAGCCAAAATAGAGCAACTAAAAGGGACAATCCTATCTAATGGTTTTACCCAACTTTGTGAGCACATATTACACCATTTTGTTGCATTTACTTTGCATTATTTCTTGTGCTCAAATAGAGTTGCCAATTTTTTCATATTTTCCGCAAGGGACACTTCCAAACACTAGAGTCACGACATCTAACCCCAATAAAATAATCAAGGAAAATTATTTTCTACAAAAAACTGTTTTAAAGACTATATGTATTAGCGAAAGTCATTGTACTACATCGGACAGCATTTTCTCTCAACACATACAACAAAATATTAGTTGCAATTATAGGCATAATTCAGTGTAGATTTAATTTGTATTTTATCAACTTTAAACCAGAAAACATGGACAAAAACTGGAAGAAATGATAGTGTACTGTACATCTAGGTCTGCAAGCGCATATGCTACTGTGCCTGCACATCTCAGTCGGCAGGTGCATGCACGCTACTGTGCCTTCTGTCGGCAACCGGCCTCGTCTCAAGTGTGCTTTGTTTTCGTTTAAATGCTTACACGGTGTCGTGCACATTACAATCACAATTTTAGAGCAGTCCAAACATGTCTAAATATGACAGTCAAAGCACTGTATTTCACAATATACGTGTCAGATAAGTATAAAGTACTTGAGGGACTTCCATGAAACTTGCTACAGACTTTAAACCAACAAAATGAAAACATCACTGCAGGTACATGCAGCACGATGACAACACTGCATGTCAGTTCAGAGCCTTGCATGTATGTAGTGGCGATGGTACATTCCATGCATGTGGCAGTGTTGCCCGTATCGCTGATGCGTTTCTCTGTCTCAAATACAAAATCAGCTCCAAGTAGGATAAAACAGATGAAAATGCAAGCCCGTGAGTAGCAGCACAACACTCACGTGTCGAAGCGGCAGTCACGTTGGTCAGGAATCGAGGACGTGGGGCTCTTGTAGTTGTCGTTGACGTCGGCAGAGTTGGAGTGGCAGTTGCCATTGAGAAGTGCAGTATGCTCTGTGCGAGTGCCAACCATGGCGGCGTCTTCGTCTGTCTGTGGTGCAGAGGAGGGACTTGTGTCCATCACAGACAGCTCCTCCAGATCATCCTGCAACATAAACTACAGCTGTGACGTACACACTTCTCAACATGCTCTCCATATAGTTATCTGTGTGATATATCGCTTACGTAAAGTAATAACAAATGATGATAATATGTCGCAAATGTAGGTCATATTGACATCACAAGTGCTGACACTACGCAACGCACTCATACTAACATCACAAATATTGAGATTGTAAAAACATTGTCATTTCAAATTTTTAATACCTAAATCTGAATAGGTTTATTGGTAGATTGAAATAATGTCAGTTATGCCACAATATCAAATTTATTGAATTTTTTAAAATCAAGATCCCTTTCATTTTTAATACTGCGAAAAAATCAAAATATCCTGATACCGTAACACAGTATCGCTAATATGTTAAAGTCGCCACCATAGCATATAGTTCATATCTAATTTGTGATACATTTACTCTACATTACTGGACTATATCACAGTTGCTGTGGTTCAATTGTTCCATAGTCAGTATATTGTCATACCGCAAAGCCCTACTGGTTGACAGATGGTGCATTGCAGTTTGCTGACTAAAGAATCCGCTTTATGCTTTACATATGAATTGCAAAATATATATTTCAAAATTCACCTTGTCTAGTCATATGATTAACATTTTATTAGATTTAATTAAAAACTACATTCAATATTATCTTTCTCCATTTTTTAATAAACTGTAATAGACACTGTTGTGCGAGAGAATTTTACGATATTTCCTAAGCTGTCGCTTCCCTCCCAAGGCGACAAGAGACAGCGTTGGCGTAGCGGATAGCGCGTTCGCCTCCCACCAAAGTGAACTGGCTCCTATTTCTAACGGGGTCACACCACACCGTGCTACAAGTATAAAAATATTGACATCACTAATATAGAATGCTAAACAATTGACTCGTACCTGAACGTGTAAGAACGCTACAATGCATGTACGGCAAGAAACATTTTAACACATATGCTTTCCCCTAGGTTGATCTGAACTCACTGCCACTTTGGGACATGCACAGATACTTCTGCATGTGTAGCCACATCAGCAGTCTTGATACTCGCATCCTTGATTGGTGGTCGGGCAAGCGCGACGACACTACATGGCACTCAAGGCTGATGACCTTGAGGAGTTTCCATACCTCACCAATCGACACTTCTTCAGTCATTCTAATCTTATGAACACCCAGTTCTTTACAGCAGACAGAGCAATCCCTCGACCACACTGGACGTCATCGTCTACAATGCACATCTCTCAGTGGTTCCCTGCACTGGGGCACATGACAATGTGGTGCCCTTCCATGCCTCTGACAAGCTGCAGACTTCCTGCGGTTGGCTTACTAGTGGTCTCAAGTCTGACAATCATAGCAGCACAGTGGGGATGAAATAAAATGTTTTACCTTAAAATTCCTTACATTTAATGACTGGGCAGGTCACATGTGTCCAATGTCAAATCGACTCCCAATGCCTCAATGTTAAGAGCTGCTGAAATCTCTACACTCTAACGTTAGAATCAGTGCAGCTATTGGGATGAGTATATCATCTAGTTTTTTTTTTTTTTTCCATTATACATCACACGTGAAAAACACATTGCGTTCCTAGCTCAAGCAACAGTTTATTATCTGGGACATCAATCAGATCTGAACACAAAATGATGCCCTTGCTAGTATTCAATGACCCAGGGCCTTACCTTAAAGGGAACATCTATACTTCCCCATTGACCACCACCATTGCCAGCAGATCACATGACTGGGCGACATTAGATGTTTCAGTCAAGAACTCTGATATCTTATTTTTTGCTGTCTGCGACTGCAGCTCCTCTGCACTGTCAATAACATTTTTCACCTTGAAGGGCAACACTTTTTCAAATGTGTGCTCTTCCAGACCAAAGAATACAAAGAAACATGGCATTGGAAAAGACACTTCATTTACCTTTTGCTGAAAACCTTGCTCATTTTCAGTCACTGCAAAGGTCGAACATTGTCCTTTTGCATGGTTCTAAAGGGGACCACCCTTAGGAGTGTTTCTGCCAAAACATAAGAACCACCATTTAGCGCAAATTAATGGCCCAGCAGCACACCTAAATGTACACCAGGATATGCCAGGATCAAGCCGCAAAATCTTGAGCGAGGACAGCTTACCCCCTACATGGGAAACTATCCTGGGATCCCCCTAGAGAAAACTTTCTTTGGTGCCATTTCAGAGGAGTTGGGGTTGATTACACCGGCCTCTGCCGTACACTGGTAACACGTTCCACAGGGTCCAGGTGCATTGGCAAGTGTGCTATGACAACGCATCCTGCAAGGGCGTCAACAACTTAGTGGTGAACGTATATGTGGATATGGGCTCCGAACCTATAATAGCCTGCTGGGCCAGTAAGAAGGGTTTTCCAGACCATGTATGGTTACACAATTTGGAGGCAGCACTCATCAGCGAGAATAGACGGTCACGAGGAAGAAGTACACCATTCCGGGAGAGGGGGGGAGGGAGAGGGAGGGAGGAAGAGGGAGGGAGGGAGAGGGAGGGGGGGGAGAGGGAGAGAGAGAGAGAGAGAGAGAGAGAGAGAGAGAGAGAGAGACACAAAAACAAGATTCAAACACCCTTTCAAAAGCAAAGGTTGGTTCTGGCAGAATTCTTAACACCTTATCACCACATAGGGGAACTCCTCATATTTAACCATGTACACTCCACTCAGCCCTTGTAACTATGTGCAGTTATGTGTCATCCTGCATAGTTGTGCATACTTTTTATTGAACTTCAGTTCTGTTGTAAGAAGTCACGACCTCCATGTGAGAGGTTGTTAAAACGAGGTTGTGCCACGGGACATCACAAGTGAAGTGAACACTTTTGAAAGCGCTGCTCCAGATCTACTTATACCCCTCATTATGTATCCTTCCACAATATGTGTAACATTTACATTGCCATGGACCCAACAGTCAAGTGAAAACATTAATTTGTTAGTATCCTGAATGTGTTACTAAAATGCCAGTTCATACTATTAACTAATGTAAATGAAGATAGAACCAAAATTGATGTCACAAATTTTAATATTACACTCTATTCTTTACCAATTTAACTGGAGTCAGCTTGCCAGCATCTGAGGTAGCATATAATCAGTAATGGATCTTGTCTGTCTGTGATTTCTTCACACTTTTCGAATCAAACCTTTGAAAAACACCCCATATTTGATGTGTTTAGTAGTTGCCTAAATATATCACATCACAATCATTTTATACTTGCATTAAAATAAAACTACATTATTTTTAGTTAAATTGAACTATTACTTATGTTTTATGTATAAATTATAATATATCATGCACAATTAACATGAATAAAATGGTGGGAAAATAGGTGTGTAGATACTGCCTAGTATTCTTATGCAAAATATTACTGGTGTAGTTTTGTACAATTTGTTATACTTTGTTCACAGGAAGTGGAGGAATATACCAAAAGTAGAACTTTGGAAGGGCTTAAATAAAGTTGGAAGTAACTGTGAATGGACTACAGTGGCATTTTCTAATGGTTAACTTCCAAACTGCTCACTTGACCATGAGGAGTGTGTAGGTGGCGTGCACTGACCTCGAAGTATGATCCGTCGTCGGTGAGGTGGTCGCTGCTGATGTCTCCGGAGAGGCGAGGGTGCTTGTGCACGGGCTCTTCGTCGCTGTCAGACACGCTCGGTCCAGATGGGCTCTGCAACAACACCACACAACAGTTCAGCATCACGCACCTCAGACTCCTCTAGTCAGTTCACACTGTGCTGCCCGCGCCTGCATGTACATGCAGACACGCTGCAACTTTTACAGGGAACGGTGCACGTAAGTCATGCATTTACTTCCTTTTTGTTACAAGTTGTTTCCCACATGATTTTTAGAAATTAGCGGCAGGCAAGACAAGACATAATTTCGTACAACTTCTAACATGGTTAGATAATTACTGCCTATATTATTCTCTGATTTATGATGGAAGATAAGAGATTATCTCATCCCTTATCTTCTATGGGTACTCCAAGAAAAATAAAGACCATGAATACCTAACCATATACGTGGTGTTCAACATTATTATTTGTGTCTTGTGCCATAAATTTGTATTAATCCTCTTTTAAAAAAACGATGATGAAAATGGATAAATATACTGCTTTCGTGCACCACTCCCTTTAAGGGCGCTTCCTAGCAGCCAAAAAGTTCAATGCATAAATTTAAGAAGATAGTTACAAACAAAACATATTCAACCTTATACTACTTGAACACTGGCACGTTAAGAAATCTTGCCCCCTTTTTATGCTCAATATATTTTTTCTACAATTTAATATTAAAATACACTTCTTATAAAAAAAATTATGGCTAAATAAAATATTTTGATAATTTCTTAACGTGGCAGTATTTTCCGACAAAGTTGTGTTGAATGTTCTTTCTGTATAGCCGCACTCTGTGCAGAACGTTTTACAAGGGGAAAAAAGCACCAAGGTAAAAAAAAAAAAAAAAACTACAACAAAACAAAATGCAAGTATTGATTAATGCCGGGATTCAGTGACTGCGACAAGTGAAAACAAAAAAAGCGATACGGAACAAAACAAAACGATAGCAAAGAACACAAAAAAAAAAGCAAGGAACACAGTGAAAAGGTATGAAGAAACAAGTAGCTGGTCAGGAATTTTTGCAACATTCCATCAGTTTCCATCCCGAAGAGGACAACAAAGTATTGTAACAATACTCTAGGAGTCCAATAGTACAGTCTCTATCATTATCCGACTACTGGGAATAGTAGTGATCATGAGGAAAAACTGTCAGTCAAGTTTGTAGTGGGTAATTTTTTTAATACTGAAATGTTATACTTTTCTTCCCGTGGTCAGCCTTGTTCTATATCTCAGCCAACTCGAGAATCGACAGAACGGTTTAGTTAGGAACGTAAAGAAACACACCAATCGTTGCAAGGGCGAAGACATCCAAACCTTCAGTGCAATGAAGAAGAATTAGAGTTACTTTCCGTTATCTTCTTCGACAAACATCTACAAATACAGCTGCTTTCTCGGTTAATTTACCCGCCCCTTTTACATCAAAGTAAATAAACAAACTTCGAAACGCAACATCTTGACTTGCACTGCCGCATCGACTCTTCTCGGCACTCTTGAGGATGGCTCTAACCCAAGTGCCCAAGACACGCCTGGGCGAACCTGAATGTCATCCATTCCCCCACACTGTTCGGGAAACAGATACTAACGGAACTCTCGCTTCTGTATGTCTGGCTATTCTGTGGCGAAGGCTCGCGAGTCGTGGGAGGTACTACTCTCATGACGTGACGTCCAATATCAGAACAATGAAAGTAAAATTGAGGTGCATCCAAACAGAGTGTGGTCGCCCCAGCTTTCCCAGTTATTGTCCCTCCCTGGTATATGTACTAGCACGGCCGATGTAAAGGGGAAAAAGGCGGGAAGAATCAGTGGGAGGAGACTGCTGTGCTCCGGTGACTACTCGGGGCACTTGTGTCACGTGATACCATGATGGCGGGCACTGAATACAACAATCACGTGCGATGGGATAGGCTGGAGGGGAGGGGTTCCCCACGACCGCCAACACGCTCCGGAACTACATGTCACAGCACTGTAGGGTCACTGGCCAATCACATTTGTCCCCGTGCGTGGGTAAAGGCTGTTCACGGTCGAGTAATCTCTTTTAAATCCAACCTTTGGAAAAAAAATACATTCCCATAACTACATGTATTGGCTATTCACGGTATAGTGAGCACTTTTAGAAAACCTCTAATTTGGAATAATAATCGACTCCAGAGAGTGGCGGAATATACAAACGGTGATGATTACTTACACAGCAATATTTATTTAAAAAAGGTATACATTTTTTCTATATTGAATGTGAGTGGTAAAATATTTAAAGTCCCTACAGAAGGGGAAATTTTTATTATGTACATGTAAAATACACAGCTTGGTCTTGCGATGACTAGAGTGAAAGGAGTGTGTTGGTTAAGTTAGGTGAGGTTAGGTTATGTTGACACTGAAGTTAGAGTAGGCTGATACTGAAGTGAAGTTAGGTTAAGTGAAGTGGATGTCGAGTAAAGATGATAAATTCTTGACTAAATTTAAAAAAAATATTCAGTGTCTCATACGAGGCGTAAAAAATTCAAAGTCGTACACAAGTGAGGAACAAAGGTGACTAAATGAAATTTTTACAAGTCCAACACATGGCTGCCTACAGTAGACTAAATTCAAGATGGTGGTTCAAGGGAACCAAGTAAACAGCACGCGACTAAGGTGGAACAGATGTGAGTAATCAGAGTGCGATTAAGGTGAGGTGGAATGATAGGACTGGGGGGGGGGAACGCAGGAGACTAAGAAAAATAAAATCCAAGATGGTGGGGTGGAGTGAATTTGACTAAGTTCGAATGAATGTGAGTAATTGAAGAACTAAATGGATCTCGGAAACAAGATAGCAGCCATAAACAAGATAGCGTTTCAATATGGTGGCGGAAACAAGATGGCGGATACCAGCCCCGGGGCGCTGGACCCTGTACCAGAATCGGTTAAATCCTACTACCAAAGGCTGAAAGGAAAAAGTAACTGGAGCCTCAAAAGTGCTCACTTTACCTTTAACCGCCTTTATGCTGCAGTACACACTGACATGTCAGCTACCAGTTAAGTTGGTAGCGAATAAAAACACGTTTACGAGTTTAAACGTTGGGCGTGTAATGGTTAAATTTATGGACATTAAAGTTGGTGTTTATTGGTTGAAACACACGAGAACATGAGTTACTTGCCTAAGATTTCCAGCATCTCTTGGACGAAGCGCGGACCAGGTAAGACGATCGGCAATGCAAACGCTTAACATATGCACGGCTCTCGAACGAGCTCAATTTACCGTGAGCGACATATAACACGATTTGCAAACTTCGTTTTGTTTCGGAGCAGTGAATTTTAGCGGAAAGAATTCCTACTACATACACTGTGGTATGGTTTTATTTTCATTGCTGGCTGTTTGTTACTTACCTCAGATCACGGACATCCAATATTGGCGCTGCTGAAAGGAGAAAATAATCTCTTGCACACACAAAAAGCTACGGGCAAGCAAAATGTTTAAGTAAGTAGTGTGTAAAATATATCAAACATTCAACATTGTTTCGCCGAAAATCATTGGTTCCATGCAAGTGTGGAGTTAAGAAAACTTCACGTTTTGCATGAGGCGGAGGGGGGGGGGGGAAATTCATTTTTTTTACTTATATGGTTAGCAGTTGGATCGCTGTTTATCAGCTATCCTTTGAAGGGTTATGGGTTGTGCGCACAGTTATATAGCGAGGTCACAATGAAAAATACCAACCAATGTAAGAATTTCGTGAACAGAGCATATACTCAATTTTTTCAGCAGTCCGCATAGTATTGTCTAAATATAAATGTAGTATTTAGGGGAGAAATAATACCCCGACTCTACTATAATTCAACTATACATAGGCTGTTCACGGTAAAATGAGCACTTTTGAGGTGCTAGTTACTTTTTCCTTTTAGCAGTTTTTTTAATCCTTTATCCACCTTTTTTAAAAAAATATTGTGATGTAAGTAAAAAACACAGTGTATATATTACCACACTCTGAAGTTAACTTCAAAGGGCAAAATAAAATATATTTATTGACTATTAATACAAATATGAGAGCATTCAAAAGTGCTCACTTTACCACGAATAGCCCGTAAAAGTGGGAGTCAGTAAGAAGCCGGCAAGAGGCCAAGGACTAAATACTGCGCTTGTGTGGTATACAGCCAAACTGGTCACCAGTTTCTCGCCAAAACATTCCGCAACATTCTCGTTCCCCAGTAATGAGGCGCAGACATTTTGCGCAATGTTTACGACTCTGAATTGGCAATCTGTAGGGGGACACAAATTTCGCAGATTCAGTAACCTGCGGGCCTGAATACATTGTCGTGTATGCTAGAAACGTGGGTACGTGTCCATGGGCTATTGCCCCTTATAAGTATTGAGGAACAATGTCCTTGTTTTGTTCAGTATTCTCGACCGAAGTAGAGCCGTCTAGGTTGTGCGCGACCTGAGGTCCAAATGTACACGCGACTGCGATGGATTCGTGAACGTTCCCACCACAAGTAAACAAAGAGCGAGGGTGAAAGGTGAAGGTAGACAGTGAAGAGGTGGCTTGCACGGGACATAGGAGGCTGGGTAATGTGCGGCGCCAACGCACAATGACAGCGGACCTGTAATGATAAGGCCCGCCCCGCCATCACAGAAGGTCGACGCGACGTGTCCACATGAACAATGGCGGCCGCCCAGCCTACACCTGGCCTCAGTCTCCGACCTCGCGTATTCCCAATACCAGTCCTCGACGGACGTTCTAGCCCAGCGCGGCCGAACCCCAGCAACACTCAGAACTTTCTGAACGCGGCGCAGGTATTCTCATTATCAGTATCCCACCACGCACTCTGTAGACAAACACCCCCCCCCCCCAAAAAAAAACACGCACTTTGGAGGAACACTGTGGCCAAAAAATTAATCTGCACGTGGGAAATGTGGCCAACGCTGCCATCAGACGGGTTTTCTTAAAGACACACTCCCGTTTCCTCCATCGCATTCCTTCGTCGCTCCAACCTCGCTTCACTTCCTCCACGACTGCCAAGAGCCGACCATATCGCTGTCATAATGAGGGCGGCATGTATGTAGTATCGGGCGCCTCGGTGTACAGCAATGCGGAGCGAAACACATTTGATTTATTTTTTTCACGTTCATCTACAGCCTAGCGCCCTTGTAAAACAGCAGGACGCAATTTGAAAGTACCTTGCAAATGTGGGTAGGGGACGGGCACATGCTATGTACATACCAGGCGAAGCAACCAACAGCAAGACGCTGACAATCATAACAGCACAAAGCAGCCCACAGCTAACAGGACGGGGACATGCTATGTACACACCAGGCGAAGCAACCAACAGCAAGACGCTGACAATCATACACAGCACAAAGCAGCCCACAGCTAACAGGACGGGGACATGCTATGTACATACCAGGCGAAGCAACCAACAGCAAGACGCTGACAATCATAACAGCACAAAGCAGCCCACAGCTAACAGGACGGGGACATGCTATGTACATACCAGGCGAAGCAACCAACAGCAAGACGCTGACAATCATAACAGCACAAAGCAGCCCACAGCTAACAGGACGGGGACATGCTATGTACATACCAGGCGAAGCAACCAACAGCAAGACGCTGACAATCATACACAGCACAAAGCAGCCCACAGCTAACAAGCTGTGGCTACGCCTACAGTAAAACGAATCACTTCTAAGTTTTAAATTGACATTTCTTAAAATCCGTAATTAGTTCCTTTTTCTTCCCACTGTGAATTAGTCTTGTAAATGAGATCATTGCATCTCTATTTATGTAGTACTTTTGTTGTTCTCCACTTCAATAGTCAATCGCTCTAGAATCCAAGTACATCTTAATACATAAACTGTCCACAATGCAAACCATTCGAAACAAGCGCGAGTTCGTGTTGGGTTGTGTTTTCGACAGGCGGATAGAAGGCACAAAATTGTGTGCAACCCTCCTGCCTCCAAATTTATATTGTAATCCTCCCTGGTCTGAAAAGAGTAAAATTGCAAATTTTCACACGCTTAAAATTAGTAGCACGCTAATTAAAATTGTAAAGTGTATAAAACAAAAAAGTAACCTATTTCACTAACCGATTTGAGCATGAGACTTTCAATGGCACATTAGGACAGCTCACTATCTTTCACTGTCCAATACAAGCAACTGAGTTGCTCTAATATGCGTGTACGCTAACGCTGTCAGCGGCGCGGCGCCATGCTGAGCTGAACTGCCTCTTGTAGAAAGAGCCTTTTCACAATCAGTAACTGTTGACTGCGACTTAACATTAGAAAACTTTCACTAGCTGTTAAGGCTTGTGATTTTATTGTCAGTTCATATTTCTGAGTGAATTGCGTGAAGGCATTTAGCGGCAAAGGGAAAAAAAAGTGTTATTGCACTTAGGGTCGGGTTTTTTTTTTTCTTCAAAAGGCTTTGTTCAGTTATCCATGAACCAGGTGTGCTATGTAGTGAAGCTCTGTGAACGAGTCCTTTATCCCACCAAGAGCATGTTACCGCAAAAATACTAAGATGGCTGCTTTCTTGGGGATACAATGGATTAATTACCTTCCTTTGTACTGCCTGGGTGTCGAGTCATTTCTTTGGGCAGAGGGGAAAGCTGAGGTTTTTTGTAAGAGATGCAGCTTCAACTCAGTTGTGTGGCTATGTGGCGTGGCGAAATATAGGGAGACTGACAAACGTGTTAGTAAATTATACATCTGGCAATGTAAACTTTAGACAAACCAGTATAAAAGTTCAGGCCCTTCGTTTCTGCTTGGATCCTGCCATCTACGATCCGTATTGTAGGTTGTGACGGGCGACCCGTCACCACACGTGTCAATATTTTCAACTTGCCAAACAATTTAAAAACACACCTAAAATTAGGGGGTTGTGACCGTGTAACACAGATGGCAAATAAGTGCGCAGCGGACTGATGCTTCTGTGATTCGTCGTGGGAGTGCAGCACAGTCGACGACCAGCTTGGAAACCAGCCAGAGAAGGAGCGCGCGCCGCCAAAAACATGACGTTTTGTTACGTTACTTCCAGCATCTTGGTCAAGAGGACGGAAGTTGAGAGTGTATTTGTAATTTGATTGGATGTTGCGAATTTCATTGTGTTTTACCCCCTAAGGGAAATTTTGTTCTGCTGCGTCGGTCACCATAAATGGTAATGCTTTCTGCCATTGGCTGAGAATAGCTTGAACCCTCCCCGGAGTAATTGAAAACCCCGCGATTTCTTAGAAAAAGGGCTTTTTGAGGGGAAAATTAATTTGATTGGTAGCACAAGTAGGCGGAGCGATGTATTTAATGCCGGCACGCGCTGCTCTCGGGTCAGTTGAGCGAACTCGAGGGGGCAAGCTGCTACCATGAGATAAGTAGCACTTTATTTGAACACAACCAATGTAGGCTCCTAAAGCAAACAGGACACTTGCGTCACTTTGACATTAGGCAGAGGCCACGATGGGCGTAAAATAATTCAAGGTTTATAAATTTTCCAAAATGTTGGCCTTTTAGCCAAAAATCCAATACTGTTATTTTTTGTAACCAAATTTTAGTCGATATGTCCGTCACCAATATGTGAAGTGGTGATAACCACTAGAAACCATGGGTAAACTTGTGCGACCACTTGTAAACATTTTTCAAACATTTGTAAACTATTGCAAACCTTGGTAAACATTTTGTAAATTTTTGTGAACTCTTGCCAATAATCTTTTATTATGGTCGCAGCTTCTGGAATTAAGTAGGAGCTATGCGAAACTCCTTGTTTTAGGACTTAAGAGAAACTTTGCGAAGTTTAGGGCTTATTCAAAAATCCAATTTACTCGCTGGAGTTAAGGCTGGCATTGCTTAGCAGTTGCTCCCATTCACTTGGGATTGCGAGTAAATAAAAACATTATTATTATTTGATTACCAGTAATGTGTTACCGAAATGGGGTCTTTCTGAGTGTAGAAATTAAACATGATGTAATAATGTCAATGGTAATTGTAGGGGCGACAGAAAGAGTAGCCAATTGTAACTATGGTAAATTAGTGTCACCTGCTCAGCATATGTTGTGATGGCCTTTTGAAGTTTGTATTTACTTATTAATGTGGCTAGTAAGGAGCATAAATATCACCTATATACGTATTAACTGAACACCAGCAGAAGTATTGGTACCTGAATTTGGTTGCTTTTTATTCTATATTTTTGGCAACCTGAGTTTTATGTAAGTGTAAAATTGTCATATATGGGAAGGAAATAATAATGTTACCCTTTTAGATGAAATGTAAGAAAGCTAACGAAAGAAGTTTTCCCTGTGTAATATTTATGACAGAAATGTGAATGGAAAGAAATTGGATAAAAACTTAAAATTCTTACTTACTTATTTCGTACTTAAATTCGTACTTAAAATAAAATAACATGACCACACTTCTTTGTTTCTATTACAAATCGTTTCAAACATCTAATTACCCGTACACTGTACAGAAAATGGTTTTTTGCATGGGCTTTACCAATATTCGTGTTCTGATTGGTTTTGCAAATCTTGCCTTGCCACGCCCTTGGTTTAAGACGCAGCAATGGCAGAAGATAGCTTACTCACCTACCCCCAAGGTGTACCGTGTTTCCCGTAAAATTAACACTACCACACCTATGTGTTGCTAATGGACATCACATAGAGGCTACCCCTGGGCTACACACACTACTATCAGTCTCTGGCGACAGCCCGGTGCAGACAGATATACAGTATTGCACAATCATATCCGTCAACCCCTACACGTATTCCTCTCTATATCTATGTCTATCTATATCTACGTCTTATATGTATATATATACACACGCCTCTATCTCTACCTATACCTCTATCTCCATTTAATTTCTTGCCCTGTTTTGTTGTATGTCGAAGTCGACTTCCGTTGTTTATTTTTCTGTGTGTTTCTATTTCTCGTTTTCACTCGCACTATCATTCTCTCCTCCTCCTGTCATTGTGCGTAGTGAGCGACGTACGTGTCAGGCAGGCACAAACATATCCAAGACATCGAGAGTGAAGACTGTCGAACTGGGTTACCACAGGCAGAGGGCGTCCTACGCCAGGGACGGGGAGTTTAACACGGAAATATACTTCAAAACATACACGTATTCCTACCATAGACAAGCTAACAACAGCAACACATCTCCTCTTATTTCGCACACAATATCCTCGGATCCGCTGGTATGATTAATGTAATGTGTGGTTCGTTGTTCGCGTTAAATCTTATTATCGATAAAAGATACAGTAGTAATCGAGTCTTCAGTCGACATGTAATCAGCTTTTACATGTATCGTCCGAACTGTTTGCACGATCTTGAAGCCATTGCGTCGGTTAGACACACTCCTGGATGGTGGATGGGAAAGGGATGGAGTGGAGATATTTGGGCGGCTCTTAACACCGAGGTCTTCAGACGAGAGCTGATGAGGGTGAAGCGAAGTGATTGTGGAGCAGCGACGGAACGCAAGGGCGGGGGAAACGGGAGAACATCGAGAAACCCCCCCCCCCCCCGGCCAGTAGCACCGTCCGGCACGATTCCCACATGCGAAATCTGCGTGCGACACAGCCGGGAATCAAACCAGATTCTCATAGGTGAGAGGCGAGTAGTCTAACCACTACTGGGTGTGCAGACGGTGTACTTCGATATCCTGGACGATACTTAGGTTGGAGCAGAACGGTGGATGAGGGGAAAAATAAAGAACAAAATAGAATAGTACAGATAGGGAGGGGGCTGGGGGCATTCGGGTTCGTGGGCGGGGTCATTCGACCATTGGGTGCCATGACGGACCGGCCGGAAAGCTAGTTAGCTGTGTGCGGGCCCGACGGCGTCTGGTCGCGCGGGTGGATTCGTTGGAATCCCGGTCCCTGGTATGTTCCGGCGGGGGCGGCTGAAAGGATACCCGTCGGGGAGCTGTCTCGGACGGGGCAGAATAGTTCGCCACCTTCCTAGAAAGTGTGAATGAGAATTTGTAGCAAATTCGGTCGCCCAGACAAACAGCCACCGTCCCACAAAAAAAAAGTGAATCTATATAACTAATTTACTATGTTAAATTGTAGTAGTCATGATAGAATTGAACACCTTGGATGGCTGTACTGCTACGTAGGGTTAATGAAATAAATGTAAATAAAAGTCTAACCACTAGACCACAGCGGCGCCCATGGGAAAGGGCTTGTTTCACTTGAGTTTGTGCGAGAATATTGTGCCCACGCGCTCCGGACTGTATGAAGACAGACTCCAAGGGCAGCGCGCTAAGTGGTAAATAACCCTCCTCTCTTTCTCCTCTGCTTCACATCCTGCTTCATCTTCCTCCTCTCCTTCCTTGCGAGGCCCGCCCACTCCGCAGGAGACGGCCCATACGCACGCACGTGTCGCGGCCGTAAGGACGACACTAGCACGCACACTGCAGTGGCTCGTCGCCTCTACGCCTAGCTCGCAGTGAGTGGCCATGCCAGACAGTGGGGTAGCGCAGCTACTGAGAGGGGGCGATGAACTCAAAATACGGGATACAGTTATACATCTAGGCGAACACATACACATGAGTATCAATCACCAGCCGTGGAATCAGACTCTGGCTACACGGGAAGATGGACAAGTGAGCCACGACGAATCAACTGCGACTGCAACACTTGACAACCGCAGCACAGTACTTGGTTCACAGAAGGGGAAGGAGTGTGTAAGACGTGACCCTAATGCACACTTGTCTTCGTCGAGCAGTACATACACACTCCGGGGAATATTGAGAGGCGAAGCGGCAGTGTGTGGCTGAGACACGTGAATCAGCTAGGTTCTCGGAAATACAGTTTAAAATACAATATAAGAGCAGCTGGTGGATTATACGCTGTCCACGGTATAGTGAGCACTTTTGAAGCCCTAGTTACTTTTCCCTTTCAACCATTTTTTATCCTGCAGCCACCTTTTTAAATAAATATTGCCATGAAAATATTAAACATTTGGAAGACAACATCTAAGGCCAAAATAAAATATATTTACCTGCTATTATTCAAAACAAGAGGGCTTTCAAAAGTGCTCACTTTACAGTAAATATTGTTAACCTAGACAACACTAACAAGCACACTGTCTCTACTACATTACTGCAGAACAAATACTTCAACATACTCATAACTTCAGCAATACTCCTGTAGCTATTATACCTGATCATAACCAGGTTGGAGGGCAGTACTGGTTTGTTTTCAGATAGACATTACCATGTCTCCTCGCTTTCAATCGTTACTCCACGCAAGCCACAGACCATTGTTTTTCTCTGGTCGATAAACATCCACAGGAACCAACCAAGAGTACTTACGCGAACAACGACGACTCAACTTACCCACCCCTCCCCTATTTCAAGGTAATGGACTCGCCCAGCCTATTTTATGCTATTCTGCATACCAATCCTGGCGACTTTTTTCTCCAGCGAACAATGTTGTGTTCGAGTGGCCCATTCAATAGTTAGGTTGTAACTAATGGACAAGAGGGGGACGCGGTGGTATAGTGGATAGATCAATCGCCACCCACCAATTCCCGGTGGGGTCGCTCCGGATTTTTGCAAATGGGAACCGTAAGGGACGATCTCGTTGATCTTCCGGTTTCCCCCGCCCTTTCATTCCGGCGCTGTTCCATACACGCCTGACTTCACCCTCATCGACTCGCAAGACTTGGAATGGCGCATGAAAGCTGACTATTTACCCAATTATCGATACAAGTTGTTTTACAAAGGGTTTATCGGAAATTCTGGCTCGGCAAGACGTACATAATAGTTTTAATACCTTTTTACAATGTTAGATTTTCACTGCCTTCATTATTCTCGAGGCACTGATGAAAGAAAAAAAAAATTATATCTTTAGCTACAGCTCCGAGAATAACGAACGCATAGGATTTTTGACCATTAAAATTGTTGTTTACGTCTTGTCGACCCAAAAATTCCGGAAAATCCTCTTTAAAACAAATTGTGACAAAAATATATAACTATACAATTTTAATGCACCATTCCTCTTGTTTGCGCATTTGCGTGTATTTCGGTAAATATATGTTCTGTAAACACGACCTTTTCCTAGACAAGGTAAAAAAACTATTATCTATGACTATGTTTTTACTTTTTAACGTATTAAGTATATTCATGGAGAAAAAATCGTGAAAATGGTCAAATATCGCATTTTTAAAGCTAGCCTATGCAGATTCCTTAAGCGACAAAAGAAATGTACAAACAAACGGACATAGTTTAATCTGTGGGCTTTCATTGCACGTAATGAAATCCCTATGTTACAGATTTAATTTGCATAGTACAGGACCACGACGGAAACACTGCACGCCTTGCGCTTAGGAGCGATGAGGCACTAGGCATGCGTGTTAGTGTCGCCCGTATCACTCCCTTGCTTCTAGAACTTGCAATGTGCAGGTACACACTCCTCTTAAGGTGGATCAGTCCCCGCCATCTTGGATTTTCACTATTTTTGTCATAAGTTTAATTTAAAAACGTTTAATGAAATTTTTCGCACATGATATAAATAATAAAATAGTAACTCCTTGAGCATAATCAACATATTACATTTCAAAATAATTTATTATTTTTCACTAGTGATTGAAGGCAAGAAATTAATAATTTTTTCTTACATTCGGGTTACAGAAATGGACCTGGCAACAATAGTCTAGCAATGCATGTTTTAGAACATATGCAATGTATTGCCCTAAGCTTTGACGAAGCCCAGAATGAATTAGAAAATCCAAGATGGCGGGGACCGAGAGCTGTAAGTCTACGTGACCGCCACGTGAAGAGCAAGCCTGCCAGCAGCACTGACTATCTACCCCGGAGACAGCGGGGCAAGCCACGACGACTTCCTGGAAGCACGGGGGTCGACGCTCGCTTGTTTTTACTACGTGTTGGTCAATTTTGAGCGGAGCGGCGTCACGGTCGGCCAAGCAGGCATTGCCGCGTCTCTCCTCGTGTACTTGCACTTGCTCGAACACTTTCTCTTCAGGGCGGAGCTACTCCGCGAGTCTTCTACTACTTCTCTCTTTCTGCTTGTCCCGAGACACACCCAGTAAATGTTCCACTTGATCATGACAGGATTGTGTTTCAGCTAAGCAGACATTCCTCACAACTAAGACCGTCTGCACCCGAACGCACTGAGCCGCGAAAGTAGATAATCATGATTATTTAAACATGAAAGAAGGCAAAGCGTGGATGCGATAGTTAGTGCATGAGTGTGTAATTTAGTGTACTTTCGAACCCTTTCGGACAGCATGATGGCTTCAAAATTGCTAAATTCCAGGTGGATCCTGAAGATCAAAGAGAGCCGATTTAACTTTTGCTTTGTGGGAGTTAAAAGTAAATGTTAGACAGAAGTGCTCTAGGTACGACCTGTTAATAGATATCGGCCACCTGGAAGGGGGGAAGGGGGGTTGGTGAGGCCAGCGCCGGTTCCACTAGGACAGGAGTCCACATGCCCCCCGACCCCCCTTCGCGATGCCAGTTCCAAAACTGATGGCTGGAATTTATATATATATATATATATATATATATATATATATATATATATATATATATAAGTAGTAGTAGTTTAGTGCCACAATATAGGCATAATATAATCAATAGAATAGAATATCAAGAAATTGACCTCCAAGGGGAGTCAGTGTGGAATGCAGGAAAACCGCGCCACTCTCACCTTCCAGGCAACTTGGTGTAGATAGCTGTAATATTGTATACAATTGTAATCTATAAAGGCTGCAATAACAAAATAAAGTATCAAGATAAAAGAAAAAACAAAAAAAGACACGTCCTATAATCCTGTATTACCCAGAAAAGGCACAAGTACGGGGGTGATAAGAAAATTACGTGACTGGTCTTTGGCTGGCCACGAAATGATGTGTGTGTGTGTATATATAAATATATACATATAATTACAGTGTACCAAAACTGCAGAGGAACTACTCTTTAGCACCTTGCAGAGTAAAACTTTTACACGCACTAGTTCTGCGAGTAACGCATAGGGTGAACTAAAAATGGCGGCGAGTTTAGTAGAATTAAATAGAACTGAAAGGAAATGTGAACATTCGTGTTATGGACATACAAGGAGATGTGAACATTCGCGTTATGGACATACAAGGAGATGTGAACATTCGCGTTATGGACATACAAGGAGATGTAAACATTCGCGTTATGGACATACAAGGAGATGTAAACATTCGCGTTATGGACATACAAGGAGATGTAAACATTCGCGTTATGGACATACAAGGAGATGTGAACATTCGCGTTATGGACATACAAGGAACAATTACAAATCACGAGCGATAACATTACCCTTTTTATTTAAAAGTTACCTTTTATAAAGGTTGCATTTTTAGACATACTGTTTACGATTAATTTATGGCAAGTAAAGCTGTTTACGTATATGACTAATTTGTTTGGAAAAGAAATAATTTACAAAAAAATATAAATTTTTTTTGTAACTTACACTGGTTGCATAGTCAGTAGATATTTGCAAACACAGAATGCTATTTGCATCATGTTCGTTCTAAAACCACGTTTCTTCTAGCTTTTCTCAGCCGTTAGGTTACTCTCTGTTAATCCTGACTCACAACCATCCATCACTTCCGTCAGTCGCCCGCCCGTCCGTCCAATTGAAAGTGACTCACAACAGCCCGTCATCCGTCGGGCCAGAACCACCCAACAGCACGAACTTTCTCGCGCACAGAGAAAATGTTCTTAATGAATGTCATAAATATATTCTCTTTCCCTAACATAATTTAACAGCATTTCCTCTGGAAATCTACAAGTAATCTTCAGTTCAATTCAAAGAAGAAACGTAAAAAAAGTAAACAACTTCACTGCCTGGTGTATTTGCAACGAAAAATATTCAAACAAAAAAACAAGTGACCATTTTCCGACAGCCATGTTCAAGGAACGATATTACAGGTCAGTGGCCCGTCCGTCATTACGTCGAAAGTTAAGTTTGAGATATACTGGACAGATTGACGGATATAAAAAAAGTAGCCCTCCGATTGGTTGAAGATCACGTGACTGACGAACGGGCGACTGATGGATGAAACTGAGCTTTACTTTACTCCACGTGGTTTGCATAATCAGGATGAAGTAGAAAAATGGAGAAGCTTTTAGTGTTATCGTCGTGTACCTCTCATTCATGATGTATTTTCACAAGTGGGAATCGTGGCGGACGATGCCGCTGATCGGCGGGTTACCTATGGGATCTCTCGCTTTCCCCACCATTGCATTCCGGCGCTGCTCCATTCTCGCCTCACAAGACCTCGTTGTTAAGAGGGGTGTGAACCTGCGCTTCCAAGATCAAGGAGCGAGGGAGCGATACGGGCGACATTAACACGCATGCCTAGTGCCTCATCGCTTCTACGCGCAAGGCGTGCAGTGTTTCCGTCGTGGTCCTGTACTGTGCACATTAGATCTGTAACAGCGGAGTTTTGTCGCACGCGATGAAAGCCCACAGAATAAACTACGCCCATATCTTTGTACTTTTCTCTTGCTGCTTAAGGAAGCTGCATAGGCAAGCTTTCGAAATTCGATATTTGACCATTTTCGCAATTTTTTTTCATTAAGAATACGCTTAATATGTTAAAAGTAAAAACGTACAGGCATAGATAATTGTTTTTACCTTTTCCAGCAAAACGTAGTATTTACAGAACACATATTCAACCAGATGCGCGCAAACAACGACTTCACATAAAATGTCCCAGTTGACACTCCTCTTAAGAGCCGGCGAAATCCCTCGAGCACGGGACGCACAACCGGAGGGAGAACGGCGGACGTGAGGGTCAGAGCGCGGCTCCGAACCACGTGTATCTACGGCGGCGACTGCACCCGCTGCTACCAGGTAACAGTCACGACCTCGGGTTAGCCCACCCCGCGCACACCAATCATCCGCCATTGCCGCCCTCTGCCTCGCCCACGCGCTGCTACGGAGTCGGCACGTGTCTTCAGGTCGCATGCCCAAGTATATACACGTGTAAGGTCGTTGAACATAATCTAGTCGCGGTTTCTTCACACTTTTCAAATCAAACCTTTGGGTAGGACCTCTTTGGTTCATTCGTGAATATGTCGTGCTTCACAATCGTTTTATACTTGCGTTAACATTAAAGTCCCAAATTTTTTATTACATTTAATATGCACAAAAGCAGAGAAAAAGAATGTTAGTAATGCCTAGTAAGAAATAGTCTTATGTAAAATAATATTAAACCGAGAGCGCATGAACTCGGTGCATTGTCCTTCGGTGTAATTCCCCAGACTTGGAGGTTGAAACAAAGAAACTGCCTATGGAGCACTGCACCAGACACTTCACAACGTGAGGAACTCGTAAAGAAAATAGTAGACACCATAAAAACCGTCGGAAAAGCGAGATTTATACTGTACATCAAAGAGGATTATATATAACTAAAATATACTTTTTAAATGTAAACAATAATCGATTAAAATAGCCTGTGTTTTTAACCAGATTTATGAATATTTCCATTCTGGATGCTTCACGAAGCAGAATTTGCGAGGAAATCTTTCTTGTAAATTCTGCTTTCCGAAGCATCCAAAACGGAAATGAGCTGAAATTTGGTTAAAAATGCGGACTATCGATCAATTAATTTTTTACACTTAAGAACATTTAACTAAAATAATGTTGCAAAATATATACATTCTTCATTCATATACAGCATATATCTCAATTTTATGACACTTTTTATTACGTTTGTACGGTTTTTTTTAGAGAGTTCTTCACATTGTCCAGTCAGGTGGAGTGCTCAAGGGGTACTTGCTTTACTTCAAACTTACACTTTGTTTGCACGAGAGCAACCGTAAGCGGTCTATACCTTTCATTTCCATGTACGAGATACGGAGGGTCTTAGACCGGGACACAACGAGTTGACGTAACACGTTGCAGTAAGCGAGCTGCAACATGACTCCTGTGTTTACATCAAACATGTTATGATAGCTTTACGTGTTCGTTTACGTGAGGGCAAACTTGTCAATGTCGAACTTTAGCGCGATACACGATCTCGCAGGCCCAACTACAAAAGGGACAATGTTGAGTCCTTTGCTTTTAACGG
Source organism: Dryococelus australis (assembly GCA_029891345.1). NCBI lineage: Eukaryota > Metazoa > Arthropoda > Insecta > Phasmatodea > Phasmatidae > Dryococelus > Dryococelus australis. Next base: position 7,855,134 of record CM056994.1, read on the forward strand.
TTCTGTTTTATTTTCATGTCATCTCACAAAATTAACGACTATCGCATACATATTATCTTTTTCCCCGCACATGACGAAAGAGTAATTAGGATAATTGTTTCTTAATTCACGTAGATTTAAATTGTTACAGTTCATTGCATTTCTCAGAAGTATAAAAATGCTTGCAAGAAATACAGAATGTTTAACATAAAATTCCCGATTTTTTTTTTTGTAATTCGTGAAACACAATTTTTCTCGAGCAGATCAAAGTTTATTACATACGATGTATCCCCACGTGCACAGTAAACGTGTTTACACCGCCCAGACATTTCGTCCCGGTAATTATGCCGATCTCTCAGTAGTTTTCAAAAGTTTGTATAAATCACGAGAGCCACACTTTCAAAATCGGTTTTACCCCCATCAATGGGGGGGAAAAAAATACACCTGCAAAACTTAAGTTTTTAGTCTTAACTGTGAAAAGTAACAACACACATTGCAGACATCGTATTCAATACAAAAAGCTTACGAGATTACGTGAAGCATTATAAAAGAGCGGCCGAAAAAAGGCACGTTTCACCTAGACGTGAGTGTAGCTAGATGCCTGGTAAAGTTGACCAAGTTATTTGCTAAGTTCCAACATGTCCTCTGCATATGTGAAGGTTCTTCCTGGCAGTGCAGAGATGGAGCAAGACTGTTTGCTACATGAGCAGATCTGTTTCTCATCCCATTCCTACTACTCGTCACAAATATCTAATAACTATCTCACTCTTAAAGATATTTCATGGTTGCCATTTTTAAACTACATTAATCTTTTTTTAAGGTAATTTAATTACAATTCGCTTTTATTTTCTCTTAATTTAATACACGCGCAATGCATATGTGATGCACATGTCAAAAGTTAAAAGTCGACGTAAAGATTAATACTAAAACGGTGGGATAAAATATAATGGTCAAGAGACTTTATCCCAGCTTCCTCGTAGAGATGAAAAGTGCAAGTGATCAATTTCAAATACGCTTATCTAATAGTGAGATTCATTTATTTCAGACTAAAAAAGACCACGATTGCAATAATGTTTCTTATGTATTGCAAGCTAAGATAGTTAAGGCACCGCCCACACGACGCCCTCACAGTTCGGCGTCCCATCCAGCCGCATGTTCCTTCCATGGCTGTGTACGGACGGAGCTGTCCCATACAGCCTCATTTGACCCGGCCAATGGTAATCCAGCCGCGGTAAAAGCGGCTTTCATGGCGTGAAAAGCGAAACCTATTTCCGCTTGCCATAAATACGAGAACGAAACCACGTTGTACTCTCCAAGGACGTAAGTGTGTGAAGATAGGATTGACGGAGGAGATGTACTGTGCTGGAGCGAGGTGTCTGGCAAGTTGTCCAGGAGGAAGACTGACAAGACCGTATATACCCGCGACGTGAGCGGGTGCTTGTAACACTAGCCCTCTGCAAGTCTGGGGTTTCATCTCCTAACGCCAACACACACACACCTACCCCTGGTGAGCCACAGCTCCACCCCCACACCCCCTTAGGCAATGACCACCCAGCCACCACAACGTTTACAACCCATAGCCGCAGCACGTTTTATATCTGCACTAAACAGTGTAACAGCAAATAAAAAATAAATTCTTGTATATCGCGTCGAATTAATTTTCCTGTTTCTGAAATATACTAATTAATATACGAAACTAACAAAGACGCGAAAATGTTGTCTTTGTCTTGATACATTAAAATTTTCTTGGTGAACATTAACGAAAAATAGTTCCAGACTGTTACAGATAGAAATTATGCAACATATTACTTTATTAAGTTTACGAATGTAGAAATGTTGACGTGTGTATTGCATGTAGATTGAGGTATCGCAAGGTATATTTTTAAACACACCTCCGCTGTCACCTGGCACTAGTCCGGGAGCACCATGATCACACCCCCGCACAGTCTACACGATACCAGTGATCGCCGTGGTTCGCACATGTTATTACACCTTGCCAGTTATCACTATTGGACTGGTATAAGTCCAGATCTGGAGCTCCGTGTCACCAGGTATCTGTGGATACGGAACCACCCCTCATCTTAATACCTGATACCCCACGTGGTTCCCAGACACTTTCGCCCCACTGGGCATACGTCTAGTGGACAATAAGTCTATTTCACCGTCTCCCAACTTTATTTGTTTGCGAGTAAGTCTATGCAGGAAAAACGGCAGGTCCTCCAAAACGCGCATCCCATAAGACTATTACGTTTACTAAACGTTTCTAGATTATTCCAGGGTCTCGGCGGCTCTTAACATCTGGGTGCCGAGAGCTAATGAGTGTGAGGTGAGTGTTGGAATGCAGGAGCAGAGGAAAACGGATATCCCCGAGAAAACCCGCCGACCAGCGGTATGATCCGGCACGGTCCCCAGGCGCGAAAATCCGTTAGCGACCCCGCCGGGAACAGAGTCCGATTCGCATTGGTGGGAGGATAGCACTCTAACCGCGGCCCCAAGAGCAATATTATTTATTGAGACCAGTAGCCAATAAACAAGTGGCATGGGCTCGAGTGAAGGGATGACTGCGACTGAACGACGTCATGAAAGGCTGGAGGCGAGGTAGGGCGGGCTCCGAACCACAGGATCTGAGAGCCGGGGTAACACGAGACTTCAGCAAGGAACAGTACCCCGGGAAGGTCTGTCGACACGTGATACGATACGACCTGTGGAGAGAGAGTGTAGTGTTATACACAGCCAGGGCCGGTCGCATTCCATAACCACTCTGCTCTTCATTAGCACCGGCAGTCGATGCACAAGAGTACACTTTGCTCACGGCTATCTAGACATAGATGACTAAGCAGATGAGCTTCCTACCCTGCGCAGGCTATTAACGAGCATCATGGAAGAACTTCTTACGAGCTATTGTTCTGCCAATGCTATGTCCTCCCGACATACGCACAGTCATGGACCCGTCACGGTATCAATGTATCTATCAAGTGAAACTGTGAGGAACAGATACTACACTAATATGCAAGAGCTCACGCATTTAAGAAACGGCCGGCACTATTCATGCATGGCTTTCAACTTCACTTGAGTAAGGCCAGTTAAGGTATCGACCTGTATGCAGTTATGGACGGCACACGTGAAACTGCCGTGTACTTGGATCCATGCGTCGACTTGCCCAAAAGTACTGGAAGGATAGCAAATGGCTGAAAGTAACCAGGGCCTCAAAGTGTTCACTTTACCGTGAACAGCCTACATAAACACAGACCCTGCATTTGCACTTATTCCTTCTGTTATTTGATTGCAGCAAACAGAAACAGACTTCAGCCGGTAACAATTTATAAACATGGATGGCATTCCTAGTAAAAAGCAAAGGGAAAATAATATTTTCCCTTAACGTAACCACTTACAGTAACGCGCACAATGTTTATTCTTTTTAAAGAGAACTACTAGTGGTTCCATGACTTTTTTTTCTAATAGTGTGCACTAATGCACATTAAACAGTTAAACCGAGGTCCAAAGAGCGATACTTTTGACACGAGCAAAACAAAAAGACAGGCGACGCAGCTAAACACACTGGTTGGGTGCACGCAGTACACTGCACTGAGCACGCTTAGTCTTAGTTACAGAGCAGTGTGTGCTGGGTCGCAGAGGGCAGCACGATAGTGCACTCTCACTACGAGCGCAGCACTGCTGTTAGCAGCTCCCTCGGTCCTCGCCCTGCTACCACCAAGTTCCCTCAATTTGCGAGTCTTCTCTGGGCAAAACAAGTTTTCCCGAACGTATTTCCCATATCCGTTAGGAATTCACGAAATGTGAACGGCGTACCTTAGCAGTAGGTACACGGGTTTTGAAAGACACTGGTGTTTGAACGAACTGGACTTAGAGATGACTAACACGCACGCACACACTGGAGCGCAAAACTAAATCCTGAAGGGAGGCGCATTATTTATAGTCCCACTTTTGTTTCAATAAAAATTAATCGATTAAAAGCGTGTTACATCATCACTGAAACATTAAAAAACACACATCAAACTTAGATGATCGGCTCGTGTTTTACTTACTTTTGTTTGCAAACAAAGTTGTGTTCTTATTGTATCACTCTTGATGTCTGAATGCTCCAAGGGTCAGTCAACAACTGCTGAAGGATTTACTTCCAGATTATTCCTCCCCCTCGTGGAAACAAAAATTAACCACATTGAGAACTCTATTTAATAATATTTTACGCGAGTACTATTTTTGACTTGATGTTATCAACACACCTATTGTCTCTTGTCTGTTTATATTAATTATACATTAAATATTATTTATATGTTTAATTTAATAAATGAAGATGCTTTAGCGTACACATGCATAAAACGTTTGTGAAGCAGGCCATATTCAGGGAAAAACAAACAAAGCATACAAGGGGATGATTTTTCAAATGTTCCTATAGGCTGTTCATAAAACGAGCACTTTTGAAAGCCCTGCTTAAGATCTACTTATATGCACGTTGTGTATTATTCCGCATTATATGAAATTAGCATTGCCATGAGCCTCATCACTTTATTCATGCGTCGGTGAAGTGTAACTGTGAAATTATTACAAAAGTATATATCTTACAAATGTGTTAATTTTTACACTTCGATGCATAAAAAAAAACGCCAAAAAGAAAATTATTTAAGTTATCACAAGCAGTTACCTAACACTTTTTCTTTGACGTTAATATGTGTAACTACTTCCCATCCATCCATCGTTATCAACTTTACTCAGTGCGCCCGTTAAAATAAATACAGGTTGGAGCAGCGACTTTTTGTAAGGTTGATTTCGAATGTGCTGGGTTGATCGTGAACAGCTTCTAGAGAAAACGTGCGGAGACGGTGCTAAGCGCGACCTGGGGAGGTCGACAAGTAGTCTTGGTCAGCGTGCAGGGTCGATACCCGGCTGGAGTAGCGAGAGGTGCTTGACCCCGCACATCGATAGTCTCGCCTCACGAGGAGAGGTAGCGCGGCACGCACGCACGCCGCCTCGACATGTGCGTGCGTGAATCTCGCCTCCACTAACTTATAAAACCACTCGCACAGCCGTACGTGAGTTTCCAACATTAAGGCTCCTATGTACCTGCGCGTCCAAGGTCAAGAAGCGAGGGAGCGATACGGACGACAGTTGCACGCACGCCTAGCGCCTCATCGCTCCTACGCGCAAGGCGTGCAGTGTTTCCGTCCTAACGCTGTACTGTGTAAACTAGACCTGTAACTGTGGGGTTTTATTACACGCGATGAAAGTACACAGATAAAACTACCTGGGTATAGTCGTACTTTTCTCTTACCGCCTCAAGAAACTTAATAGACATGATTTAAAATGCGATATTTAACCACTTTCACTTTTTTTTTCTCTCCATTAACACACTTAATATGATAAAAGTAAAAGGATAGCGATATATACAATAGTTTCTTATTCTTTCTGGCAAAAATTCGTATTTCCAGAACATTTATATACCGAGACACGCGTTTATGCGCAAACAACGATCTGACAGGAAACGTTTCAGTACATAGGAGCCTTAGGACGTCACACCTGGCAGTAAGGTGAGAAGAATACAGCAGACAAGCTCCACGAGCGTGCCGTTTACTCTGGGCTTTAAGCGGCGGCTAGAGGCTTTCAACACAGCGATCTGTTCAAAAAAAAAAAAACACTGTTGATATAGTTAGGAACACGCCTTCAAGAAACTTGCCTGTCTAACCAAAACTCGTTTTCAAAAACAGCTGGAAGAATTTTTTTTTATTAAATGTGCATTTTATAGTGTAGAAAACATATCATTGTACGCATTTCTCGTTCACTTTTTCTTCTGTTTCAGTAAAACGACGCCGCCCCACAGCATGTTGGAAGAAGATTAGTCGCATTATGAAGAAAATATATGATTGCGTACGTGCAATACGTGTGTGTTTACTATGTCCAGTGTATAAACTTTGCGTACTGTAATTTGACTTGTCCAATATATTTGTACAGCTATGCATTGAGAAAAGATGTTACGGACGCAATAAAAACAAACAAACTGTTTTACAGAAGAATAATTATCGATAACAGACTGTTGATTACGAATTTTCCTTGCCTCGCACTTTTCATCGACCCCATTAACCAAATTTATCGGATTTAATTTCTGTCCTGAAAAATATTTGCATTTAAAAGTTTTATTGTTGTTATTTAATTAAATTGACACTACTGCTTACAACGAAGCCCACGTGACACCTAGGGAGTAGCCCCTTAATGACGTACTGAAGCGAGACACGCTGGTGTTCACGTCTTCAGGACAAGGTTGCCACAATTCTAGGAAACCTGGGAAACAGGGAAATGTCAGGGGATTTGAAAATTATCAGGAAATTCCAAACAAGTTAGCTAAATGCCAGGGAAATCTGTGATATGCATAATATATTTGGAAGTTCGGTCATCAATCGTGCACCGATGCCAGAATCATATAAAATTGTTTTGATGACTGTGGACTAAATGCTTGCGTGTGGTTTTTTTTTTGTGCAATCTATGTAGGGAGCAATTTTGTAAGATCGGAGAAGGATTTTGGTGTGGAAGTGTGTTATAATGCAAAGTTGTTAATCCTTGCAGAAAAAAGTTTAGAAAAAGTCAGGGAAAAATATTCTTTTGGTCTGGAAAACGGGGAAATTTCAGGGAATTTTCCTATGGAAAAAGGTGCAACACTGCAGGAGGACCAACCAGCTATGGAATTAATACTCCGAAGTATACAGTATATTACACTGAACTGGCACGCTATGCACATTATTAAGGTGGCCGGCAGGTTGAAGCGTGGGAGCGCTAGGGGCGACCGAGCCATGCACATCAACGTCCTCATCGCCTCTACGCGCAAAGCATTGTACTGACGGGCGTGCTGTGCTGTCTTGCCGCCGATAACGCGCCTGCCTCTACGAGAATGTTCATACATACAACTAAGTGTGAAATCACTCGTTTGAGACCATTTCACTATCACAATACATGACATTAGAGAGAAATGGAGAAACTGTAAATCGTAAACACACACGTATAGCGTTCTTAAATACTATTTGTAAGCAGTTCTCACTCAGACACGTTGGACAGTTTTCTGCTGGAGCTCTGCACATCGGTCGGTGAACTGAACTACCCAGGCAGCCACCTTATATCGAGATAAATATAGCCTAGTCCTTTGTCTACCAGTGAAATACCGTTGTCTGTTTTGAGATAGTGAGAACGAACCACGGACAATCACGACTCGCAGTATGTATGAGGCTAATAAGAAATCCAACCACTATAGTCTCGTATTCAAACAAGCTCCATCTACACAGCATCTGCGGGGTGTATGCTACTTAATCCGACCGCGACCTGCGTTTAGCGAAGACATTCACTCCCCATGCATCAGTACTAATTAAAGGTAAACTAGGTTACAGGCTGACCAAAGTCAAGTGAGCACTTTTGAGGCCCTCGTTACTTTTTCCTTTCAGTCGTCTTTATCTTTAAATTACTTTTTTTTAAATAAGTATTGCCATGCAAGTAATAAACACGGTGTGTATATTCCACCGTACTAGGAAGTTAACGTCTAAGGCTAATATAAAATATATTAATATTATTATTATTCGATAATGGAGGGCGTTCAAAAGTGCTCACTATACCATGAATAGCCTATAGCACATTTGCATTGACGTTACGAACAAAAACAACCTGCACCAGTTTAGTTCAACATCCCTTCCGAAGACAAAGTATATTCTTGCTCAAGCTGCCCTCCTGCAGTTCCTAAACTGAATACAAGGAGCGCTGCTCAGTGTCGTTACAATTCATACGCCCTATATTCCTAATAATCTAAATTGCCAAATGACTAATTCGAACACGGCTTGTGGCTCTCGGATGAGGGTATTCAGCCGACAATGGATTACGCCCCGGGCACAGCTGGCGGAACCTGACAACTCTCCAAGAATGCGCACACTGCGCTCTGGCGGAGGTAACTGGAACATTCTACGTCTTTAAAAAAAGCCAAATAATACAAACCCGTTAAATACAGTTACCGAACCAGTTTTCGTTTATTTTTATGGCGTATGTAACGGAATTACGCAGGAACTGCAGGCTTCGCTCCACTGTGTGTGAGCGGTAGTATGTGAAACCCTTGAAATTGTTTCTCTTTTTATGAAACACTAGTTTCTTCGCTTGAGCAAGGGAGAAAGGTTCGACTAAGTTACAATTCAGTATACCAAATATGATGTGCCTGGGTTTTGAAAAAAAGACTCTTTTATACATGTTCTCTCCTATAAATTATCGTAAATATGCTCACTAATTACCTAAAATTAAAACACGTTTACTTGCTAATCCTTCAAATACCCACATACGAAGATGCTATATTCAATACTTGTTACAATCGTGGCATAATATATATATAAAAAAAAACTAAAACAGGTTGGTAGGAATTAAAATGAATACAGAAAACAAAAGAAAATAGTCCCTTGAATTTGATTAGTTAATATTACTTTGCATTTACGTTATGTTTAAGTTAAGTCAACTACTCATGTGGAAATTTTACATTTGTGCATGTGAATACACAGCTGTCCGACCTATATCTGAGCATAATAACGCAAAGTACAATATGAACCGGCCTTAATAACTTCGGGTCAATCGGAGTCAAACCTCGCAGTCCCCCCCCACCCCCCAAGCATTCGTAACAGCGATAGACTGAAGATGAAGTAGACCGCTTGTTCGTCGTTTACATTGACATTGACCTACCCCAAATGAACACTACTGTCAAAATATCATGATAAACAGTGATGAACGTGTTTGTTTATATCTTAATTTTCAAAAGACACAATACTTTCACCAATTTGAATTTAATCAAATTGCTTAGAAGAAGTATCCAATCATCTGAAAGCTCTTGTTTACTAAAGAGTGAGTGAAGAGATTTCGGCGGCTCTGAACAGCCGATGAGGGTGATTGAAGTGATAATAGAGCGGCGCCGGAATGAAGGGGCGGAGGAAACGGGAGATCACCGAGAAAACCCACCCCCCAACTACATCGTCCGGCACAATTCCCACTTGCGAATATCCGGTGACCCAGCCGGGCATTGAACCCGGATCGCCTTGGTGGGAGGCGAGCGTGCTAGTCGCTCAGCCACCGTGGCCCCCTGCAACTAACACAGTGTTCTAACATAAAATCTAATAACGGCGTTTTTGCTAGTCGTATAGCCAGAAAAGAAGTTCAATGTTGAGAGACAGAGTTTGTTTGTGTACAACCAGCGAGATCACTCTACCTCATCTTTAGTCTATTCCTTAACCCCCTCCCGGCCCCTCTTGGGGGGGGGGGGGAGCAAATTGCCCGCACGGAGTTCCGCCCGCTGTGTTCTCGTGGGTGGGATGCAGTACTGCCAACCAGGAGTCTAGGAATTCCGCCAGATCGTAGTTAGAATACGTTAAATGAAAATCACTAATAAAATGAAAACTTTATGGTATGCAATTTTTACATTGTAATTATATACCAAAACATTTCCCAAGAGCGCTGCAGCTGGTGCAAATAACAGTTTCTCCCATTATTAAGTAGTATCCAGTTACCAACAACTATTTGTATGTTACAGTGATAATTTACTCCTAGCATTGGCTGCCGTTGTACGTGAACTGCAAATTTAATAAAACTTACTAAAATAATAAGAAAAAACTAATTTCCCCTTGAAATCTCCGTGCACTTTTCAAACCCTGAAATATTGCCCACGATCTCTCCCCGGGATGTAGCGAAGAAACTCTCAAGTCGGGGGGGATGAGGCAGTGCAGCTGCGCCTCTGGACGCTCGCCTGTTCTGCGGCCGAGACTCGCGGCGCGTCTCCCGCTCGGCGCGCTGGCGGCACACCCGGGGCAGTTTAGACACACTCACAACACACACACACACACATCACGGCGCATGGACCACTGCCTCTAACCCCCCCCCCCCCCCCACCTTTCCCCCCAAGAGTTAGTTACTGAATGTCACCGGCACATACTTGTAGCTCATAGGACAACTCTTGACAGTAAGAGGCCTTTGGCACGGCAAAATTTCAGTGACAATTTAGTTGGAGATGTGTTTTGGTTGGAAATTCATTTTCCAGAGAAAAATGTTTTGGGTAAATAATTTTTTTTACGCGATATGCATTTAAACTGAAATTTGTTCACATTTTAAATTCCTAAGTTTACCACCAAATATAAACAACAACAGATCCACAGCCTTGGATTTTATTTCAAAGTGCGTATTCACTTCTAAGGAATGTCGTCAGAAGGCGGTGGCCCATCCGTCCGTCCGTCGAAAGTTAGTTTGGTAAATATCCGCCGGATGGACGACGGGCGAACTATTGTGGTTCCAGCTTCACATGAACAACGCGGATTTGTTTGACTATGTTTTCACCGGGTGAGACTGCTGCTATGTAATTCTAAACAACTGCTTTCGGGGAAATAAAGCTCGCGTGTTCAAATATAATTTCGTACATTCGTTTCATATTTCAAACGCATTTTTTATAAAAGTGTTCCTTAAGGGGAATGGTACATGTAAGCAGCATACTTAGCCGATTTTCAATATAAGTAGTTTTCCAAAGATTTTATCGAAATTTTGGGCTCGACAAGAAGTAAATAATAATATTAAACACCTTTTTTACGTTGTTAGATATTCACTGCTATCATTATTCTCGGAGCAATGGTGGACGAAGAGAAATAATTTTTTCCCCCCTTATCTTCAATCAGTGCTCCAAGAATAACGAACACAGTGAATTTGTAACAATTTAAGAAGGTGTTCAAAATTGTCATTTACGTCTTTTCGAGTCAAAAATTTCGAAAATTCTTCTATAAAACCAGTCGTGACAAAAAATAATAAAAATATACTGTTTTCGTGCACCATTTAGCCCGAGTTCAAATGACTAGTATCCGACCATCTTCTCCAAGGTCACGTCACACTTCAGGGTTCATCGTGACATCATCACTTGGGTACCTTCCACCGAACGAGGTACGGCACTGGGATCGTATTCCTAAAACACATGGCCTCCCTTCTAGGTCAACCCATCTTCACTTCTGCTTCCTAACTTCCTCCAGGAGAATACTAACACGGTTCCTTACCGCAGGTCCTAGCAGATTCGGTACGTGATCCCGCGTATTTTTCATACAGTCCTGCTACACTAAGGCCTCGTCGTTATTTGGGAAACGACAAATAAATTATTAATAATAACAAATAATTTCAAAGTGTGTCATAAATGGCAACCGCTCATTACTTCCGAGGAAATATTAAGAGGTCGCATGTACTTTGTAAAGGTCACGAAATATTTGTTGCCAACTAAACTTTGTGTGGTTAACACCACGTTTATTTCAGTTATCACCATTAAAATTTTGTAGCCACCGAACATTTATTTTGTGGTGGGGCCACGGTGCCGGGCGGTTAGCACGCTCGCCTCTCACCAAGGCAAACCGGGTTGAATCTCCGGCCGGGTCACTCCCGGATTTTCGCAAGTTGGAATCGTGCCGGACAATGCCGTTGGTCGGCGGGTTTCCTCGGGGATATCCCGTTCCCCCCGCCTTTTCATTCCGGCGCCGCTTTATACTCGCCTCATTTCACCCTCATCGACTTTCAAGACCTCGCTGTAAGGGCCGCCCAAATCTCTTCATTCACTCGTTTATTTTGTGGTGACTGCAAAATTGTGTTTGCCACAAGATAGTTTGTCAGGGTGAATATCGACAAATATTTCTTGTCGACTTTGGCCGGATCGCAGCTGACAGCCGCACGACGGATAAGGAATGCCACGCTCGGCAGACTGAGCTAAGTGCCCGACCGCAACAGCAAAACAGGTCTTCTTACAGAAAAAAATATATAAATAAAAACGGGGAGGTTCAGTGATAGATAGTATAGGGGGAGGGGGGGAGAGAGATTCAGTTCAGCCGTGCCAAGTGTTCAAATTCCGATGAGCATAACGCTTCTAATAGGAACTGTTTCAAGCTTATGTCTATGATAATAGAAGAGGGAGAAAGAGGGGGTAGAGAGAGAGAGAGAGAGAGAGAGAAGGCAGAAATGCATTTCTCTCATAAAATACCGATAACCACAAATCAAATTTAAAAATAGTCGCTGGCATTACTCTCTGGAACCCCAAATCATACGTTAATCGTCCAACTCTTCAATAATTTCGTACGATGTAACTCCAAAAAAAAGTATCTACAAACCCATGTCTGAGTACGTATGTTAATTTTATTACTGGGGTTTGACGTGAATACATCTTTAAATTTGCAACCATAGTGGGAGGCAATACAGAAAATCCGATGACAAAATCGGGGGATACAGTTTGAAATTGCAGCTCCGAATCTATCGTCTACATTCAAAATTCATTACACCACTCGACTGCCAAAGGATAAAAGAATAGGTTACTTGAGTGAGGACTGCGAAGTATACTGTGGTGCGGTGGAAAAAAAAAAAAAAAAAAAAAAAAAAAAAGGGGGAGGGGGGGAGAGGGAATTTTGAGTTCGTTTCGATTTTCGGCCTGTACTCGTCAAAAAGCCAAGTCGAAATACAGAAATCGTATACTGTTGGAAAGAGCATCTCAAAAGCAACCCAGTGATACCCATAAAACCCCATATGATCGAGTGAAGCGGTAAAATAAACATAAAGGCGTCCGAGCGCGTCAACGTAGACGTATTCATGCAAAACAAACGGCTGTGTCCCCAACAAAGCCAAACCATTTTTTTTCAAGGTTGGTTGCCTTACCTTAATTGTAAACCAGCCTAGTTGAAAAAGAAAACCATCCGCTTGTGTGAACCTAGTAAAGCCATCCATGAACAAACGTGCAGTACGTATTAAACTGGTCGAACCAGGAATAAACTCTTCTGGATACAGTTTTTTAACACGACAATAATCAAGAGAACATGTGAGAAGGTCGACTCCCGCCAAATTAAATTAAGTGAAACGTTGTGCTGAGCAATACGAATCTCCGAGTAAAGTGTTCCCGTCGCAGCACCTTTTTCCTTCAGGACAGTGTCTAATACTGCAATAGAACACACGTTTTACTGGCCACTCGTGGCGTTTCTACGTCACACTTCTCTCGTGTACATCCATCGCCGCGTGTCAAACATCCTAAAACTCAACCCATTCGATATCACGCCCATGCACAACTTCAAGGAGAATGGTGCACGCGAACCTTGTTATATTTGTGTCATAACTCGTTTCATAGCGGATTTTTTATTTTATTTTTGGCTCGACAAGAAGTAAATAACTTTGGGCACTTTGTTACATGGTTACAAATCCGCGGTGTTCGTTATTCTCGGAGCACTCACTGAAGATAAGAAAACGGAAATTCTTTATTTTCTTCCTTCAGTGCTCCGAGAATAATGACGGAAGTCAATATCGCACAATGTAAAAAAGCGTTGAAAATTATTTGCGTCTTGACGAGCAACAGGTAAATATACTGCTTTCACGCACCATTTCCCTTACATGCCGCTAATGTTCTGGTTTAAGATGAATACGTGTTGATTCAGGACTTACAGGCTTCCCGAAACTGTATTATCTGTGCGCTCCGCGCTGTTTACGGAAATCAAACATTCGCAAACACAATGCAGCCATGTCCACAGCGAGAACAAATATCTTATCTGAGTGGAATTATCTCAACAGAAATATTTACGTGAAATAGACATGATGCACACTGTGTACTAACACCACTCAAGGTTTAGTCGCTGGGATAGCATTATTTACGTCTGTTCCGCAAAGAATTTACCTTCCCATGGCACACATCTGTTATGAAACACGGAATACAGAAATTTCACTCGTCAACGACAGATTTCATTGTAAAATACCAACCATAAACGTATATCCTGTGCAACACGTACACGATAGTTATCTCGCCGAGCTAACGTCATGAGAACCAGGAGACTGCAACAACGCCGTATTTTACGCGCCAATAGTAGCGATGACAAAAATACGTATTTTTGGATTAATTTTAGCCTGAACTAGCAATACTGCTCGCAAACCGACTAATCTCAGGTATGACTGCACTACCCGAGACAATATATGTATAAGATATTACATTTACTATTGCTATGTTGCATTTAAAATGTTACCTAAACAAACAGCATGTGCTTTTGCTAATCCAAATTTCGGAGCGTGAATTTAACACTAACTCGTCAACAAACGTAACAACTACTAGTGAATAACAAAGAAAATTTTAAAAATAACATTTATAATAAAATTGACGTCTTGGGCATCTACGAAATTCATATGATACAAATGCGCAGCTTAAAATTTGCATGGCAATTGTTGTTGAAAAACAATTCTTGAATAAAATATTTCACGTGCGAGACATGCATGCTGTTCAATCGCATTGAAAATACGAAGATAAATGTTAGCAACTTCACAAACAAATGCACTGCAAAGATGGTCACGGTTTATCGATACTCACTTCTAAATGAAATAGAAAATATTTTACACGTGTTAAAAACAATTCCCTTAGTTTAAATTACAAACTTCACAACTAAATGAATATCTTAAAACACGTTTTATCCGACTTACCAATTTTACAGATGACTTTAATAGCTGTAAATTTTTTTAAGCACTGTTTGAATAATCTTTTTAAATATATTAAAAAGGATAAAAGAAGAAAGTGGTAGCTGTAAACAAATAATTTTTTTTTTACCTCCCTTGTAATATAGTCTTATTTTCAAGACATTTATTTACAGGCCTAGAGTATACGCCCTACATGGACAATATTTGACTAAGGAGTCCTCTTACTGTCACTAAAATAACTGTAAACAGTCAGTTTATGAAGGCACTAGTTTTTCAAATAAATTACACTAGGATAAAAAAAAAACACATACATGGCTTCAGTTAACTGATAACTTGTCCAGAGAGGACCATCCTACCTTAGTAGACAACTTTTCAATAAATTACAACTACTTCAACTAATTTGCTTCTCTAACCAAAAACTTTTTACTAACAGCTGAAAGAAATTTTTATTGAATGTGCATTTTATAGTGTAGATGAATATGTAAATTTCAAAATTTTAGTAATTAATGTATAACACGTCATTGTAAGCATTTCTTGTTCGTTTTCCCTTTTTCTTCTGTTTCAGTAAAACGACGACGACCCACAGCATATTGGAAGAAGATTAGTCACATTATAACATATGATTTGTGTACGTGCAATCTGAAATATATATATACGTGTGTGTTTACTGTGTCCAGTGTATAAACTTTGCGTACTGTAATTTGACTTGTCCTACAGCTTTGTACAGGTATGTATTGAAAAAAGATGTTACGGACGCAATAAAACAAACAAGCAGTTTATAAATGGCATGCGCAGAGTCGATGAGTTGGCGCAAGTGTTGATGCCGTGCAGATTGATCTGTCAACAAGCAGCTTATTTGTAGTTTGAATGGCCGGTGCGCGACTCGCCAGTTTATGAAACCACTGCGCACAATTCCCCGTTGACTTCAACTTAACACGTCAATAATAAGAGCAGACCAGACGTTTTACAAGGCCCGGATTAAGATAATGCAAGATCTAACTAGCGTCGCCCACTAAGGCAGGATTTACAACAGTCCGTCAGTCTTACGTTCGTCCGTCTCCCAACCGAGCGATTTACAACCAAACTTCGTACGTCCGTCGTATGTACATCGCTGCAAACTAATAAAAACTAAACTGTTTACAATTAGGAAGAAATTCTCCATAAAAAGTGAAAATATTTTGCGGTATTGTTTTTCCAAGAATCCAAAACAATCATACACGTACGTAGCGGAAATTAGTCTATGTAAAAAAATTTAATAGCATACAAAGCTTAATTTTATCATTTTTAGAAAAGGAGCTTGTGTTTCCAAATGTAATTATCAATTAATGCTCAGAAAATATTTAACGTAATTTCATTTTACAATTACGTAAACAAAGATATGCAGCCAAAAACACTGCACACGATACACAGCCTTGTAAAGAACTCGGGATGAACGAGCAACAAAACGTACAAGTTTAGATGGCTGTAATTTCATCCGTTCGTCCGCCAAAAGTTAAAGCTTGCCGAGATTTCGACGGACGAACGGGATAGAATTAATGGTCACCTCTGATTGGTTGTTGGTCACGTGATTGACGGACGGACGGACGCGAAGGGTCGTCGTAACTCCTTCCTAACACGTATAGACTATTCACGGTAAAGTGAGCACTTTTTAAGGCCCTCCCAATAGGCATTAACCCCTAATAAATATATTTTATTGCAGTCTCAGACGTTAACTATTGAGTGTGATTTAATATACACACTGTGTTTATTAATCATATTGCAATGTTTACATTAAAAAGTGGCGGAAAGGTAGAAATTAATTTAAAGGAAAAATTCAGCACGGCCTTAAAAAGTGCTCACTTTACCGTGAATAGCATATACCTAGAGTACATCCGTTCACAACGTCATACAGCTCCGGAGACCTTGTAGAAAGACTGGTTTCCCCGCACACAGACGTCATAGAATACCTTCGAATACAGAACCGAAACCATGTCTCGTGGTGCCAGTTCCACGCGAACGAATGCGCCAACCAACGTGGCGAGACACTGATACTGCTGTCCAATCAGCGTACACCAACGTCCACCCAATAGATTAAAGCTGTTTTCAATGTAACATGTTTACCCGTATATGTTTAAAAGCTTTGTGGATTAAGTAGTTTACATTAACTTCTCTGGATTTTAAATATTTCAGAAACATCCGATAGCAGTGGAAATATGTTTTTTTTTTTCATTCGGGCTAACAGATTTTTTTTAATAATCATCGTATAGTTTATTAACGTAAATTAAATTATCTTTCTGATCTGAGTAAATGATATTAGCAATCGCTTTATTCAACTGCTTTCTTCTCAAATTCGAATATTTAATATAACGTGCGAGACCTCTTAGCTCTATTAATTTCATCCTGATCTACTTAGAAAGTGCCTTATTTTACTTTATTTTAGTACATGAAAATTTATATTAAGTTTTTTCTACATTTTTTAAATTTGATAAGTTTTGAAAACGCAGTTCTCATATGTTTTGAACGCATAAACTAACGAAAGATGCTTGAATTAGCGTACACGCCGAATGAAAAAACATTGAAGTTATTTTATAGTCGAGTTATCTAATTAAATATTATAACTTTGTGACGTCACGCCACGCGGTAGCCAATCACGGGCTGCTGAGATTGCATAAGTGCGTTCCTTTACTTACTGACGAGTCGCTGACAAAAGGTGTTTAGGCGCTTGGGTTCGAGGATACACTTCCCGCAGACATACATCTCCATTTTGCAGAACAGGTTGTCTCAATGGCGGAGGTATAATCCATTCGTGGTTACTTTCAACTTTTCTAAAGGCCTGTTTAAGTTGTACTTTCAGGCTATTTCCTTCGCCTCACGCAAACAAAGCTCAACTGGGGAGAGAGAGACAGAGAGAGAGAGAGAGAGAGAGAGAGAGAGAGACAGAGAGACAGAGAGACAGAGACAGACAGAGAGAGAGAGACACACACACACCTCTTGATGTGCAATTAGTTTTATACTATTTTGCACGAGAAATATTTTTAAAGACTGTTCACAATAAAGTGAGCACTTTGGAAATCAATCTTAGGAAAAAAGTCACTGCTCCTACTTGCATACACTTCAACGGGTGCCGTAAGTGACATACGCCCAATAAAGTTGGTAACTATGTGTGGAAAGTAATTCCATATCTTAACGTCCAATAAAAAATGTTAGGTAACCTTTTCTAATAATCTAAATTATTTCTTTCGCTTTCTGATTTTTTTTAATGCATCGAAGTGTCAAAATTAGCAGATTGGTAGAATATTAACTTTTCTAATAGTTCCACTGTTTCACTTGCTCGACGCATGAATAAAGTGATGAGGCCCATGGCAATGATCATCTTACGCAAGGCGGAAGAATACACTACGTGTATAGAATTTTAAGCAGGACTTTCAAAAGGTCTTATTTTACCGTGAATAGCCTATAGAGAAGTATACACGCCAGTGATACACGACATATTTTGGAAAACCCTACACCGTTGCACAAAGAGCGATTCTCTAAAGTGTGACACAATGATATCTGTCGAGATGTATTCAATTATATTTACCTGAATTAAATGTCAATTACATAATTTTTATAAATTGATCTCATCTATACATAGTATAAAACAAAGTCGCCCGGCCGTGTGTGTGTCTGTGTGTGTGTGTGTGTGTATTCGGTTATGGCTTCAAAACTACTTGATGGATTTTGATGTGGTTTTCACCTTCATTTAGAGGATTTCTTGAGGAATGTTTAGGTGAATAATACATTAATATTTAATGTAAGAATAATAGAGAAATGTCAACGTTTTATAATCACGTCGGAAAAAACCGCTTTTAGGGCGCTTACATGGCTTACGACGACTAAACCATAAGAGATACACCAAATTAATGTACTACAGAATTGTAGATCTCAAAAAAGTCCACAAAGAAAGTATGCGACAGCATGTGTTTATTTTTTAAGTTAGACTCAAAGAAACAATTTTAGTCTTTGTAAAAATAGGGGTTCACTTGCGAAAGCTTTTTGAACACAGTCTTAACCCTATGTTAGTTATGTATATACTTGCTGTAAACCTAAACAACGATATAATTGTATATCGCACCCGGGCGAGGCCGGGCCGGGAGCGCAGGTAATGGATCAAAAACATGGATTGCTAACGACATGATAAGGACGTTGTTGGGTGTTGAGGGCGGCATGGGGATGTTACTACTGGCATGTGGCGTCACGTAACTTGGCCGTTAACACAGCCCGTGTGTGCTAAGTACCGCCCTTCACTCGGGTGTTATACTCACCCCGTTGATTTATTACCACATATAAACATGTGGGAGGTGAGGATATGTGCAACTAGGATGTTACTGCAGACACGTGGCGTCACGTAACTTGGCCGTTAACACAGCCCCGTGTACGCTAAGTACCGCCCTTCACTCGGGTGTTATACTCACCCCGTTGGTTTGTTACCACACACAAACACGTGGGAGGTGAGGATATGTGCAACTAGGATGTTACTGCAGACATGTGGCGTCACGTAACTTGGCCGTTAACACAGCCCCGTGTACGCTAAGTACCGCCCTTCACTCGGGTGTTATACTCACCCCGTTGGTTTGTTACCACACACAAACACGTGGGAGGTGAGGATATGTGCAACTAGGATGTTACTGCAGACATGTGGCGTCACGTAACTTGGCCGTTAACACAGCCCCGTGTACGCTAAGTACCGCCCTTCACTCGGGTGTTATACTCACCCCGTTGGTTTGTTACCACACACAAACACGTGGGAGGTGAGGATATGTGCAACTAGGATGTTACTGCAGACATGTGGCGTCACGTAACTTGGCCGTTAACACAGCCCCGTGTACGCTAAGTACCGCCCTTCACTCGGGTGTTATACTCACCCCGTTGGTTTGTTACCACACATAAACACGTGGGAAGTGAGGATATGTGCAACTAGGATGTTACTACTGGCATGTGGCGTCACGTAACTTGGCCGTTAACACAGCCCGTGTGTGCTAAGTACCGCCCTTCACTCGGGTGTTATACACACCCCGTTGATTTGTTACCACACATAAACACGTGGGAGGTGAGGATATGTGCAACTAGGATGTTACTGCAGACATGTGGCGTCACGTAACTTGGCCGTTAACACAGCCCCGTGTACGCTAAGTACCGCCCTTCACTCGGGTGTTATACTCACCCCGTTGGTTTGTTACCACACACAAACACGTGGGAGGTGAGGATATGTGCAACTAGGATGTTACTGCAGACATGTGGCGTCACGTAACTTGGCTGTTAACACAGCCCCGTGTACGCTAAGTACCGCCCTTCACTCGGGTGTTATACTCACCCCGTTGGGTTGTTACCACACACAAACACGTGGGAGATGAGGATATGTGCAACTAGGATGTTACTGCAGACATGTGGCGTCACGTAACTTGGCCGTTAACACAGCCCCGTGTACGCTAAGTACCGCCCTTCACTCGGGTGTTATACTCACCCCGTTGGTTTGTTACCACACACAAACACGTGGGAGGTGAGGATATGTGCAACTAGGATGTTACTGCAGACATGTGGCGTCACGTAACTTGGCCGTTAACACAGTCCCGTATACGCTAAGTACAGCCCCTTCACTCGGGTGTTATACACACCCCGTTGATTTGTTACCACACATAAACACGTGGGAGGTGAGGATATGTGCAACTAGGATGTTACTGCAGACACGTGGCGTCACGTAACTTGGCCGTTAACACAGCCCCGTGTACGCTAAGTACCGCCCTTCACTCGGGTGTTATACACACCCCGTTGATTTGTTACCACACATAAACACGTGGGAGGTGAGGATATGTGCAACTAGGATGTTACTGCAGACATGTGGCGTCACGTAACTTGGCCGTTAACACAGCCCCGTGTACGCTAAGTACCGCCCTTCACTCGGGTGTTATACTCACCCCGTTGGTTTGTTACCACACATAAACACGTGGGAGATGAGGATATGTGCAACTAGGATGTTACTGCAGACATGTGGCGTCACGTAACTTGGCCGTTAACACAGCCCCGTGTACGCTAAGTACCGCCCTTCACTCGGGTGTTATACACACCCCGTTGATTTGTTACCACACATAAACACGTGGGAGGTGAGGATATGTGCAACTAGGATGTTACTGCAGACACGTGGCGTCACGTAACTTGGCCGTTAACACAGCCCCGTGTACGCTAAGTACCGCCCCTTCACTCGGGTGTTATACTCACCCCGTTGGTTTGTTACCACACACAAACACGTGGAGGTGAGGATATGTGCAACTAGGATGTTACTGCAGACATGTGCCGTCACGTAACTTGGCCGTTAACACAGCCCCGTATACGCTAAGTGCCGCCCTTCACTCGGGTGTTATACTCATCCCGTTGGTTTGTTACCACACATAAACACGTGGGAGGTGAGGATATGTGCAACTAGGATGTTACTGCAGACATGTGGCGTCACGTAACTTGGCCGTTAACACAGCCCCGTATACGCTAAGTACCGCCCCTTCACTCGGGTGTTATACTCACCCCGTTGATTTGTTACCACACATAAACACGTGGGAGGTGAGGATATGTGCAACTAGGATGTTACTACTGGCATGTGGCGTCACGTAACTTGGCCGTTAACACAGCCCCGTGTACGCTAAGTACCGCCCTTCACTCGGGTGTTATACTCATCCCGTTGGTTTGTTACCACACATAAACACGTGGGAAGTGAGGATATGTGCAACTAGGATGTTACTACTGCCATGTGGCGTCACGTAACTTGGCCGTTTACACAGCCCCGTGTACGCTAAGTACCGCCCTTCACTCGGGTGTTATACTCACCCCGTTGGTTTGTTACCACACATAAACACGTGGGAGGTGAGGATATGTGCAACTAGGATGTTACTGCAGACATGTGGCGTCACGTAACTTGGCCGTTAACACAGCCCCGTATACGCTAAGTACCGCCCTTCACTCGGGTGTTATACTCACCCCGTTGGTTTGTTACCACACATAAACACGTGGGAGGTGAGGATATGTGCAACTAGGATGTTACTGCAGACACGTGGCGTCACGTAACTTGGCCGTTAACACAGCCCCGTGTACGCTAAGTACCGCCCTTCACTCGGGTGTTATACTCACCCCGTTGGTTTGTTACCACACATAAACACGTGGGAAGTGAGGATATGTGCAACTAGGATGTTACTACTGGCATGTGGCGTCACGTAACTTGGCCGTTAACACAGCCCCGTGTACGCTAAGTACCGCCCCTTCACTCGGGTGTTATACTCATCCCGTTGTTTGTTACCACATATAAACATGTGGGAGGTGAGGAATGTGCAACTAGGATGTTACTACATGCCATGTGGCGTCACGTAACTTGGCCGTTAACACAGCCCCGTGTACGCTAAGTACCGCCCTTCACTCGGGTGTTATACTCATCCCGTTGGTTTGTTACCACACATAAACACGTGGGAGGTGAGGATATGTGCAACTAGGATGTTACTGCAGACATGTGGCGTCACGTAACTTGGCCGTTAACACAGCCCCGTATACGCTAAGTACCGCCCTTCACTCGGGTGTTATACTCACCCCGTTGGTTTGTTACCACACATAAACACGTGGGAGATGAGGATATGTGCAACTAGGATGTTACTGCTGGCATGTGGCGTCACGTAACTTGCCCGTTAACACAGCCCCGTTACGCTAAGTACCGCCCTTCATAAGGGTGTTATAACTCACCCCGTTGATTTGTTACCACACACAAACACGTGGGAGGTGAGGATATGTGCAACTAGGATGATAGCTGCAGACATGTGGCGTCACGTAACTTGGCCGTTAACACAGCCCCGTGTACGCTAAGTACCGCCCTTCACTCGGGTGTTATACTCACCCCGTTGTTTGTTACCACACATAAACACGTGGGAGGTGAGGATATGTGCAACTAGGATGTTACTACAGCCATGTGGCGTCACGTAACTTGGCTGTTAACAAAGCCGCGTGTACGCTAAGTACCGCCCTTCACTCGGGTGTTATACTCATCCCGTTGGTTTGTTACCACATATAAACACGTGGGAGGTGAGGATATGTGCAACTAGGACGTTACATGCAGACATGTGGCGTCACGTAACTTGGCCAGTTAACACAGTCCCGTATACGCTAAGTACCGCCCTTCACTCGGGTGTTATACTCACCCCGTTGGTTTGTTACCACACATAAACACGTGGGAGATGGATTGCAGGATATGTGCAACGTACTTGGCGTTAACTACAGCCGCATGGCGTAACGTAACCTTATGGTAACCGCCTTTGTACACAGCAACCGGTGTAAGGCACTAAGTTACCAGCGCACCTTGCATTACCAGTCGTGTAGTAATACGCTCACTACCCCGTTGGTTTGTTACCACAATAAACACGTGGGAGGTGAGGATATGTGCAACTAGGATGTTACTGCAGACATGTGGCGTCACGTAACTTGGCCGTTAACACAGCCCCGTGTACGCTAAGTACCGCCCTTCACTCGGGTGTTATACTCACCCGTTGGTTTGTTACCACACATAAACACGTGGGAGGTGAGGATATGTGCAACTAGGATGTTACTGCAGACATGTGGCGTCACGTAACTTGGCCGTTAACACAGCCCCGTGAACGCTAAGTACAGCCCTTCACTCGGGTGTTATACTCATCCCGTTGGTTTGTTACCACACAAACACGTGGGAGGTGAGGATATGTGCAACTAGGATGATAGCTGCAGACATGTGGCGTCACGTAACTTGGCCGTTAACACAGTCCCGTATACGCTAAGTACAGCCCCTTCACTCGGGTGTTATACTCACCCGTTGGTTTGTTACACATATAACACTGTGGGAGGTGAGGATATGTGAAACTAGGATGTTACTGCTGCATGTGGCGTCACGTAACTTTGGCCGTTAACACAGCCCCGTATACGCTAAGTATCGCCCTTCACTCGGGTGTTATACTCATCCCGTTGGTTTGTTACCACACAATAAACACGTGGGAGGTGAGGATATGTGCAACTAGGATGTTACTGCTGGCATGTGGCGTCACGTAACTTGGCCGTTAACACAGCCCCGTATACGCTAAGTACCGCCCTTCACTCGGGTGTTATACTCATCCCGTTGGTTTGTTACCACACATAAACACGTGGGAGATGAGGATATGTGCAACTAGGATGTTACTGCAGACATGTGGCGTCACGTAACTTGGCCGTTAACACAGCCCCGTGTACGCTAAGTACCGCCCCTTCACTAGGGTGTTATACTCATCCCGTTGGTTTGTAACCACATCAACACGTGGGAAGTGAGGATATGTGCAACTAACACATGATCGGTATTCACAAGCGCTCAGTTAACTGCCGATCAACTAATGTCCGGTTGCAACATCATCTTCCCCGATCCGAGATCTAATGATCCTAGTTCCGAACCAGGATCCAGTTTGACCTTGGTTCTAATGTAAGTGTTGCACTAACGAAATTTCATGGTTCTGGATCTTCGATTCGTCGATCTTGGTTCCAAAGTGAGAAATCGACATTAAATACGAGACAAATTTTGCTATTGGTTCGTAATATGACGTCATGGAAGTAGGCGTATGTTTCAGTATAGACAGAACTACATGTGAGATCTTTTATCTGTTTATAAAGTGAATTATTGTTGTACGAATTTGACTGAATAATATGCATGTGCGTACAACGTTTTTTTAATTTCCCAAAACAACAATCCAACGTAGTTCTATCTGTTGGCGTTCTTTCAAACTACATTTATCAACGATGGCTGCTGATCTCGGCAGTCGTGTCGATCTAAGATCAGATCTCGGATCGAGTTTCGAACCACGATGGTGCACCCGGGCAATAGTGAAATGAGAGTGAGCGTCACCGCTCGACTACAGCAGTTTGTTTCTTGTACACAGCGAAGTTATCCATGGCCGGTACTACATCTCGTTACCAATGTTTGGTAGTCACCATCTCACACGCATTTCATTGACAGGGCAGCGGTGGCTGAGCGGTTAGCCTGCTCGCCTCCCACCAACGCGAACCCGGGTTCAATCCCTGGATTTCCGCATGTGGTAATCGTACCGGACGATACCGCTGGTCGGCGGGTTTTCTCGGGGATCTCCAGTTTATCCCCACCATTTCATTCCGGCGCTGCTCCATACTGACCTTAATCCTCCTCATAGGTTCTCAAGACCTCGCTGTTAAGAGACGCCCAAATATCTTGAGTCACTCACATTTAATTGACTGCTCAAATAAACTAGAAGTTCATTAGAAGGAATGCAGGAAGGACCTAGAAGGCGTAAAACCAAGGACAAGAAATGATAGAGCGAGGTACGAGAGTGTAGTGTAGTGTTCATGGTTAAACGAGCACTTTCGAAAGCCCTGCTTCAGATCTACTTGTATGCTCGTTGTGTATTCTGCTGCCTTATGTAAGATTAACATCTTCATGGGGCCCCATAACTTTATTCATGCGTCGGTCAAGTGACAATATGAAATTATTAAAAATGTAAATATTTAACGAATCTGTTTTTTAATGAATCGAAGTGTATAAATTAGCAAAGCGAATGATTTAAGTCAATTTAAGTTATCACAAATGGTTACCCAATACTTTTTATTCAACGTTAATATACGGAACTACTACTTTATCCATCGTTACCAACTTTTCTCGGCGTTAGTCACTCAGGGCGCTCGTTAAAATACTGGCAGGTAGGGGCAGTGAAGTTTTTTATAAGGTTGATCAAAAGTGCTCGCTGTATCGTGGACTAGGCCTGATCCACACAGAGCTGGCCGCGACGTCTTGTGAGCGACGCGCGGGAACAATGGACCGCCTTTGTGTGTGCGCGGTCGGAGGTCAACGCAGACTCAAGGTCAGTGGACAGACAAGACGTCAGCCAGCGTGTACCCGCTATGCTACACTCAGTTCGCAACTTGCAGCCTGAGTCACTACCGCGAGCTGACACCGCAGGCTGGCCATTCTTGGACCAGCTACGTCACATCCACCTAAGCCACTCACCCTTTTCCTTCACCAATGCTGTCAACAATTTGTATTACAACTATTAGTAAGCCCTTTCTTACGAAATATTTAACTGCTGTTAACTGTGATGCATTTTATTATACGGCCTGGTAATTTTTCTCGCTACGTTTTTTCCTAAATACGCGTCAGCACTGCTAATGTCGTGTAATCTCCCTCCCTTCACTTCAGTATGTACTAAACCCCATCCCTCCTTGATCTCTCACCACCCTATTGCGGAAGCCCCCCCCCCCCATCCCCGCCCATCAAACCATGGTATACGTTGCTCACGGTAAAGTGATCACTTTTGGGGCCCTAGATAATTTTACTTCCAGCAATTTTTATCCTGCAGCAGTTTTATTTTATATAAATTTTTCCATGTATGTACAAACACGGCGTGTACATATTCCACGGTACTCGGAAGTTACCGTCCAAGACTAAAATAAAATTTGTGTATTTAATATTATTCCAAGAGTGCTCACTTTACCGTGAATAGCCTATGTATTCAACTGTAGATATAACTTTGTACTTAATTACTTTAACCTTAAAGAAACTGCGTAGAAAGTCGCAAAAATTACGTTTCAAACACTGTTCACTGGTTCTACTCTTTCAATATATTCGATAGGATACAAGTGGCGGCTGTAGACAAAAGCTTCTTACATTTCCCGAAGAAAACTTCGTTCTCAGAACATTTACTTACTGATATGTGCGTATATTCACAAATACTTGATTTTACAGGAAAATGTTTCACTGTGGAATCATGGGAGGTGTCTAAATGCGTCGCCCTCGGCCTCTGGTGGAAGTGTTGGGAATCGCGCTGGGAAAGTTCCTAAAGCACTATTATTTCACTTCCCCGCTTCTTACTCGCCTTTCGTATTTTCTCTTCCATTCTCGACCGTGTCCAATGGTTCGAACGCCGCCCCACTGTTGTGCTAGCGACGATTCCATTACGTGAACAAATATTTGTTGACTCGGCAGTCGAGTGACAGCCTTCCCCACGGGATGTTGTGATAACTGCACTAGATCAGATGGTCGCCCCCACGGCGACACACAATATAGTTCGTCTAAGTGGGTCATCATCCTTACCACGCGACTGCTGTGCGTGTTATACGCACTTTTGAAATAAGATCTACTTTTATACACGTTGTGTATTCCACCGCAATTATTATTGCCATGGGCCCCATGACTATTCATCCGTCGGTCAAATGAAACTGTGAAATTAACAAAAAAAAAGTAAATACTTTACAAACCTGCCCATTTCTACACTTCGATGCATTAAAATACACAAATCGAACAAAATAATTTTAAGTTATAGCAAAGAGTTACCCAAAACTTTTTATTCGACGTTAAGATATGGAACTACTTTCCATCCATAGTTACCAACATCACTCAGAGCGCCGTTAAAATTCATGCATGCAGAGGCAATGATTTTCTTCTAAGGTTAATTTCTAAAGTGGTCACTTTATCGTTAACACCGGCATTCATGCAGCCAGCCAAACTGACATGTCGCCTAAATACTCAGCAAATAGAGGAGTGTATTGTTATATTTACTACTCGACGTTATGTTCTAACACCACTTATTAGTCTGCAGACGAATCGGAACGAGAACACACCACACGCCATCACACACACGTCGTAGCCAATTGGGAAACTAACTTACTTCAGACACTTGCATAGTGCATTGGAAACTAACACACTTTCAACTATTTACTCGCTAGATCACTACCTCTACAAGTCAAGTCAGTGATTATTCCGTGAAGAGACTAAAAGAATGTTCATACACATCTGCCCTAGGGATTCCTCATTTAGATTGCCACATGGTTACAAATAGTTATTTGGATAAGATACTTAGTCTCACGCGAGTAATAAAAACATATTAATGACCTGTACTCACCGCGACCTTGAAATTCATTCTCCGAATCACATTTAATAGCAAGTGCGAAGCAACTTGTCATCAAACTGCAGTGATGACAATGGATTTAAAAAAAAAAGCTAATAGCTGCAACTTCCGAGGGAAAAAAATTACGATATTGCACTTCAATAAATCACTTAAATTAGCAAATCAACATTTCCCGCGTGTGCTTACAAGCAGCTAATTTCCGGTTAGACTAAAATCAATCATGACTGTATAGCTACCTGCCAAGCATCCACAACGCCCATCTCCAGTTACTTCTGTATTCTGCAAGATGTCATCCCAGCCCTTGTTCAGTTCACACTAACAAGTATAGTCTATTCGCTCTCTCTTCACACCTTTTTAAAATAAACTTTTGACAAAACCGCCACATATAAGACGTATTTGCTTATTTACTAAATGTGTATTGCATCACACGGGTCTTTTACTTGTGTTAGCGTAAAAGTACCTTATTTTTGGTTAAGCTGAACTTTAAGTTATATTTCATCTACTAATTACATTTCGTTTATAATTACACAGTGAGAAAGCATGTGTGTTGGTAATGCCTAGTACTAAATAATTCTTATGCAAAATATGACCTGAGCGGGCACGAATGCGGTACTTTGCCTCAGGTGTCATTTTCAAGACACCTTTCTGCTTTGCTTTCATTAGGCGCAGCGATGTTCTGGAAGTATAACTTTAGCATAACTTCAGAAGAACAGCAGAAAGTAAACGTGAATTGATAATAAACAGACTTGTTAAAGAGTTTTTAAGTAAGAAGTCTAGATCTCTCGTCAGGATCACTTAACCGAGCTGGTCCATTGTCCCCAGGTACAGCCAATGAACGTACTCCATCCATCATGCAGTCGGCCGGGCGGGCAGTGAGTGAGTGAGTGATGGAGATTTGGGCGGCTCTCAACATTGCGGTCTTGAGAGTCGATGAGGGTGAAGCGAGATGAGTATGCTGACGCATCGCCGGACCTTCCAAGCAGGTATAGGCAGTTCACGGTAAAGTGAGCACTTTTTAAGGCCCTTCTAAATTTTTCCTTGCATCCAATCTCCATCTTCCTGATACTTTTTAATATAAACATTGCAATGTGACCAATAAATACAGTGTATACGTTTCAAATCACTTAAAATTTAGTTCCTAAGGCTACAATTAGGTATATTTATTAATGGATAAAAGCCTGTTGGGAGGGCCTTGGAAAGTGCTCCCTTTACCGTGAACAACCTATAGTCGAGAATACAAGCTCTCCTCCGCCATATATTATTCTTTTTCAAGTCGCTAGCACTTTCAGAAACCTACAAATAGATAAATAAAAAAGAACACGCATAGTTAGTTTCGAACATTAATAGGACCTGTTGGACCATTCACAGTAGTTTTAGAACTTTAGAAATCAAATTTTGAGAAAGTTACTGTCCCTAGCTGCATGTATTTTAACGGGCGCGCTGATTGGCCTCGGCACAGTCAAGTTGGTAACGACAGAGGGGAAGTAGTTCCACGTCTAGACGTCGAATTACAGTTGTTAGGTTTAAACATCTGGCAACACTGAAACGATTTCCGTTTTCTGTCCATTTTTTACGCAGTAAGATTCACGCCTGCGGGACTTTCAGCGATGCCCTATAATTTTATTGGTGGAAAGTGTATAGGAAGAGTCTGTGCAGGGCCACTCAGTAGTTGTGAATCTGATGCAGTTTTTAGCCGTTTTGAAGTACTCTTAGATGGAGTTTCTAACATTCTGGAAGTACTGAACAGCCCTTGTCTGAAGTCTGTGTTCCTTTCGAAGACCAGCACATTGGGCATTGGACGTGGCCTACATCTAAAAGTTCCGTAGAAAAACTTGTATTTCCACGTCGTTCCAAGCACTAGGTCGGAGGCCTACATTCACGGTTTCTTCACACTTTTTGAATAAAACCTTCGAAAAAACACCCATATGTATGACGCGTTTGGTTGTTACCTAACTATAAAATACATCATAAGTGTTTTATACTTGTGTAAACATGAAAGTACTTTATTTTCGGTTAAATCAAACTTTTACTTTCATTTTAACAGTAAATTATAATATTTAACTTAAAACTAATGTGAATATATATAGAGAAAATAGGTACATGTGTGTAATGCCTAGTAAGAAATAGTCCTTACGCAGAATGTTATTACACTGAGTGCGCACAAAAACGGTGCATTGGTCTTGTGGCATAGTTCTTTAAGCTTTGTTTGCACGAGGCGGAGGAATATCCTGGAAGTAGAACTTTAGCAGGACTTCAGAAAAGTTGGAAAGAACCATTGTAACATATCCATGTACTCTCATTTACATGTCCCGAAACTAGTATGCAGATTAACACGTATATTGTTTCGTAACATAGTGTTACGCGCTGCTGCCCGGCGCTGTGGCGGTGGACCCACCTCAACCCTCCCCTCCCCTGGGGGTTTCCACCTGACCCCCATTTCTGGGAAACCAGTGAATAATAGACAGTGGCCGCCGGGCTGTCTCGCTGCTTGGCGCCTTGCATGCGTCACGGCCCCTCTCCCCTGCTGGAGGTTTCAGACGGGTCTGGTGACGACGCTAGAATGTTCTGGCGAGACTGGCTAGCGCCTCAGCCCTCCGCGATATATACTGCCACAACCCAGCGGCCGGCAGTCTTTGACGGAGTCCGCCTGGCGAGTGTGCGCGAGCTAAGTGAAGTGTGGACGACGACTGGAGATTGCGGGATGACGGCGGGCGAGGTGTTCGTGGCTTGAATGGACCAGAGGGTGTGAAACCGACGAGTGAAGCCTACTGTGCGCGAGGGCGCTTGGAGGACTCTAGAACATTGCGACTGGCGGGACATCGACTGAACTGAGGTGGGACTGAATGGAAGTGTAATACTGATTTTATTGTAAATATTCGAATTGTCAAATATGGACGCATAAATTATAAAAATAATCAAATATGTTGATACACTGTCTATTGGGACTGATCTTTAATTATTTAATTTCATTGATTTCTTTGTCGTTTTTATACATTTTATTAATTGATGTCAATCGTGAACAGTAAATGATTTCAATTTATTGTGAGAATTTGAGTTCAGAGAATTTTGCTGTAGTTATTGTAAATAAAATAAGGAAATTATAATTAATTCTGTTGTTTGATTAACACCGCAATCCCTTAACAAACTTGATACAGCCCACTTGATATGATACAGCCCACTTAATAGAGAGAAATTATAACAATATGATACCTATATATTTTTCACATGTCTAAGCATTTTCTTATTTTTAATTTGAACCCTTCTGCAATTTTTACATTTTTATTTCATGATTTTGAATGTGTAATATGAGTTAGGATCCACCATTCCTTTCAACTCTTGTATGTTAATTTATGTTACTATATGGTAAATAAGTACATTATTCTGATCATTTGGCAACTTACGTATGGTAATTATTTTTCAGGGTTTTTCAAGTCTAAGAATTTACTATTTTAATTTTTAACACTGTTTACTTTATTTCATTTGCAGTTATATATATTTATTTTGCGTTAAACTATATTAGTGCCTTACTACACGGGATGTAGCCGAGCTCCATTGATAGGATTTGGTGATGAAGTTGCCGGAAGTCGAGGGCTATTGGGTACAGATCTGTAGATCTACAGACGTGATTTTCATAGCCGGAATTCCTTGGGCGATCTACCTAATCTACGTCAGTTTATTGAGTACCCGAAGTTAGATTCAGTGAGGGCTAGCTTGGTAAGTCAAGAAGAGACCAAAGCTTAGTTAAGATGGACTAGATTTATTAGTGGACGAAGTCGGATTCTACACCGACGCCACGACGCCACGCTGGGAGAGTGAGCAGTACCTACTCAATAACGTTACGCCACCTAATTTCTGGTAAATGAACTTATGCCTGGTAGCGTTTCATTCAAGTTTGTTGTTGCTCCTGAGTTATTAATGACTGTTGATATAGTTTCTCAAGAAATAGTTCCAGTACTTAAGTGTCAATTACTGGATCAGCTCAGTGATCCTGCTCTATCCGACCGAGTTAGTTTACCAGAGCAAACATTTTGACTTTACATTAATTTGATTATAAATTTGTGGTGAAGAACTATTTTATTATTTTGATTTGGACTTAATATTGTTTGGAGAATACTGAAATTCTTCTAACTTTGAAGAGATTACTAACCTGAATTAAATATGTGGGAAAGTGACCTGGACTTTTAACGTAATATATTACTAGAGCTCACGATATACAACTTTGTTAAGAGGCACTGAGACTACAAACACTTATATTTGTAAACAGTTTAATTGATCTACATTTCATTTAATTAATTGACCGCAGCTTTAAAGACATTTTACTTTATTTTGTTTTCAGATTAAGTAATCTTTTGTCTGAATTGTGGTAACATTTTAATATTTTTAGTCTACTTGCAGAACTGATTTTTTACTTAATTGATTTGATTTTTTCCACGCAGTTAAACAGTTTTATTCTTATTTTAATTTCTCTCTTTCCGATTTGAATTAAAGATCATTAATAGTATTTTGTTTTCTTTTATTTGTAATGTTGAACCACGGAAGTTTCATTTTCTTTTATAAAGGTCAATATTCCAATGAAGTGCTTCTTAATAATAATGAGGATTCAATGTACTGTGAATGCCAGTGAGTGCCCCTTGCAGAGTTCCTGAGTCTACCAGATGAGTGTAGCCTGCATCTACACCAGATGAGTGTAAGTTGTGTTGGTAAGCGTTACAAGGTGTTATCACACAAGGTTGCCCAAAAGTTCCCGCACATACAGAATAAACTATCTCAGCTTGGTAACACACATCTCTCTAATACACTTCAGTTCCAACCAAGTTTCCCAATATACTACACCACGAATGATCTACGAGTGCGTGTGGCCGAACCCCCCCCCCCCCCCCACCCTCAAATTTCATCATGTAGCCAATAGTATCTGGGAAAGAAATGAGATGATATCCACTAAGGCGAACCATTACTTATTAAATAAATATCAGTATTTGCATCAGCTCCAGCTACAATTTCGGAAGCGTTTTTTATAAAGTAGAATCAGTGATATTAAATACCTGAAATAACTTAACAGAAAAATTTAATTTTTTTCACGCTTAACGTAAGATATTACAATGCTTAGTACAATATTAACAGTTGAAGTGTATTGACTTCTTGTGCTAACTTATAACTTTGTTATTTTTAGAGATACAAGTGTTTTAGCCATACTTAAAATGTAGGAAAAATAATTATCTACAACTTTTAATTAATTTGTTTTAAAAAACTATACACTTAGCTATAAAGTCGGCAACTTCTAGAAATATAGTTTAGTACTAATAATGTTTTAACATCTGTGCCAAGTTTCACGTTTCTTGGCATTACTGGCAAATAAGCCGCTTTTTAGATCTTTATGACTGGACCTATAGCAAAACCTAACACATTCAGGGTACGTAAGTGTTTCTGTCAAATACAGAAATCAGACTAAGAAGTGTTTTAGCTTCCGTACCCATTGGGATATATATATATATATATATATATATATATATATATATAATAGCGAAAGTTACCACGCACATTAACCACTGTCTCTTGGGCACACGGCACTAAACAATATACGACCACGGGAATTTAAACATCAGCCACGTCTTCTTAATTATCGCAAGTTGTTCGTTTACATACGTGAACAAATTTCAGTTTAAAACCATTTCCTAGCCGAATTTTAGCGTCACACACTGCGAAATTAATTGACCCGGTTCATTTAATTCCTTTCTTGGGGAAATGCGGAGCTCACAAGCTTGGACCGGGGGGGGGGGGGGTTTAACTCGCATTAAACGACTTTCTTAGACAATGCTATGTAAATATGCTATGTTTCACTCGTAACTGTATACGATACATTTAAACAGATTGTTCATGGCTGTTAAAGCAGACTGAGGTAGTGTCACACTTTATGTTCAGGAAAATACACAGATTTATAACATCCCCCGCATATCTTTAAATAAATTTCATTGGTGACAAGTCTGCATTAAAGTCCACTGCAAATACTCGGCACGTTTTCGCAATATCGCGTATGTCCTCATGTTTGTGGATGATTGTTTTACAAACAACGAGGACTTTAAAACCATATATGTCTCGGAAGTTGTATACCTCAGTCGTATTACGAGACATTCAATCATTTGTTTTCGAAACGCATTATTTACAACACGTTGAAAATAAACTCATTCTTCTGGGCTACGAAAATTACAATGATGTAAACAGAATATCATGGAAACCCGGCCGCCAACCGAGCACGATAGAACATTTCCCCTTTAACCGCGGGAACCTGACTAGTATTTGTGAGTATATTATGGAAGTAGAAGTATGAGCACTGCCCTCTACAACACTGCAGATGCTTCACAAAACAAATATCGCAAGAAAACTAACTACTAAATAATTATAATTGTCTTGCTTTTTTTTCTTTTTTTGTTTTTGCAAACTATGCTTTTCAAAGTATCCAAAATTAAAACACGGTTAAATTTTAATTACAAATAAAAACTCATTTTATTTTTAAACCTTTAAAAAAGAAAATTATAACACGCAAGCTACAGTGTTACAAACTAGATTCATTCTTCTTTCACACGCAATATAAATAACATTTTTCTGGCAATTTTAACAGAGTGTGTACTACTTTTGTAATGAGTTATGCACACTGGGCAGATAGGTTCAGAGCTCCAGTGGAACACGATACTCCTACATACACTTACACTCTGAAGGATTACAAGAAGTATATAAGTGCACTACGATACTATTACAATACTACTTACTCATATATAAACATACACAACGAAATTATTTCAGTTGCTTTCGCTTTAAAAATATACGCTGCAGTTACGGACTGGTGTCTCTTCTAAGATTGGTTTCGACAGTGTTAGACTGCAGCTACCGGGGGCTGCTCATTGTTAATTGAGCACATCTGAAAGCTCTGTACAGGATCTATTTTGTTCTCGTTTTGTACCTTTCCGCCTTGCATAAAAGTAACGAATCAATAAACCGCCTCAACTTTATTCATGCGCCTTTAAAGTGCAAACGTGGAATATTTCAGAAAAGTCAATGTGCGAATAACATGCAACTGCTTACTGGTATGTGCAAAAACAAAAAGAAAGACTCCAATAGCCATACATCATAACTTGCTGCCAACAAGAGGGGGGGTTGTGGGCCTGCGTTTACTGTAGCATGTATGTAGTTATTGGCAGTATATTTTTTCCCCAAAGTCAAATTGACTGCTCTCCTGCAACCTGGTCCACGGCTGGGCGAAGAAAGTCCAGGAATCTCCTGTTTGTCGTACACGCCCACAAAAACACTCCCGTTACCACGGCTAAGCTTACTGGTCGCTGCAATGAAACCTCGGTACAGGCAGTTCACGATCAAGTGAGCACTTTAGAAATGAACCTTAGAAAAAAGTCACTCACCCTGCATGCATATTTCTAATGGGCGCACTGAGCAAAATTCGCTTAGTCAAGTTCGTAACGATGGATGGAAGGTAGTTCCATATCTTATCGTCAAATAAAAAGTGTTACGTAACCATTGTGATCATTAAAAAATATTTCTTTAGCTTTCCGACGCATGAATGAAGTGATGCGGCCCATGGCAATATTAATTTTACATAAGGCGGAAGAATATACAACATGTATGCAAGTAGATCTTACGTTCATAGGACTTGATGTTGGAACGCTGTTTATATAAACAAGTACTTTGAGATGTTTGTATACTTTCTCTAACACTTTTTAATGTAAACAGGTAAAATTCTAATTGCTAAAAGTATTTCATACATATAATATGGAGTGCTTTTTGACAATTAACAGAGAAGCAAACACATTCATCACTGTTGAACATGCGACTGACAATTGCACTGATGTGGGGTAGGTCAAGACACGTGCTGGTCTAAGTCATCTTTAGTCTATGGTTGCAATCGACCTCTCAAACTAACAGACCCTTACTGTAATAATGCTGGCAATGAGGCACTGAAAATAATCATTTATTAACATTTTGATATAATTTAGTGCATACAGAATTGATGTGACTTATTTACTATTTACTTTGCACACATGGCAGAATTACCTTTACAGAAATATATACGCTGCTAAAAAATCTTCCGCGAGACTCCTGATTCAAAGCTGGCAGAAAAATGTTATAAGAAGCAGGGACTTCTAAAAGTGCCCAGGTAAACGCCGACAGACTGTACTCTCTATCAGAAAATGTTTCTTATGTAATAATATTTTGTTTCAACGAGTAGGTTTTCCAAACATTAAAACATCATAATAATTTACTCGTAGCACAGATATATAACAAACATAAATTTAAAGTGTAGGTTTGCCTTTCACTTTACCTTGTTATGTGAAATTAAAATAGTATATTAATATTCATTCTTTTCCGTACGAATCTAAAACAGATTTCTTAGATTAATGTGCATACACGCATGTATACAACTTTTAATATGGGTAGGGATATGTAGGAAACTATATATATTTAATCTGATTCCTCTCCTCACACTTTTATCGTAGTTATGTTTTTTTCAAAGGAGTAGGAGGCAATCCCCGCTTGGCAGAGCTGGCGTAGACAGTCCATCCCAGGACCTGGCTGGAAAACATTTTTCTCTGAAAGAATTATGACTTTTGCAATAAATCTCGACATAATAACCTGACTAACTCTCATATAAGCATTACAGGAACACAAATATTACAAATTGGAAGCAATTCTAAGGTGAATCTTGAGAAGTAGTGCCTCAACTAAAGGAATGTTACCCACTACACAGTCTTGAAACTTAAACAAGGTAACCGCACAATGGGAACTAACTGCTTGCTTGTTTTACATCAGCTGCCATAACAACTACAACAACTAAAGGAATGTTACCCACTACACCGTCTTGAAACTTAAACAAGGTAACCGAACAATGGGAACTAACTGCTTGCTTGTTTTACATCAGCTGCCATAACAACTACAACAACTAAAGGAATGTTACCCACTACACCGTCTTGAAACTTAAACAAGGTAACCG
This sequence comes from Dryococelus australis, assembly GCA_029891345.1. Classification (NCBI taxonomy): domain Eukaryota; kingdom Metazoa; phylum Arthropoda; class Insecta; order Phasmatodea; family Phasmatidae; genus Dryococelus; species Dryococelus australis. The sequence goes on from CM056994.1 coordinate 7,891,485, forward strand.
AACAATGGGAACTAACTGCTTGCTTGTTTTACATCAGCTGCCATAACAACTACAACAACTAAAGGAATGTTACCCACTACACAGTCTTGAAACTTAAACAAGGTAACCGAACAATGGGAACTAACTGCTTGCTTGTTTTACATCAGCTGCCATAACAACTACAACAACTAAAGGAATGTTACCCACTACACAGTCTTGAAACTTAAACAAGGTAACCGAACAATGGGAACTAACTGCTTGCTTGTTTTACATCAGCTGCCATAACAACTACAACAACTAAAGCGCACGCGCTGACACTTAAACCGGGGATTACTCTTAAACATGCTCGTGTTAATTATTTATAGGCTATTCACGCTCAAATGAGCACTTTTGAAAGCCCTCTCTCTCTCATTTGTAATAATAGTCCATAAACATATTTTATTGTAGTATTAGACGATAACTTTCGAGTAATGTAGAATATACACACTGTGTTTATTACTTACATGGGAATATTAATTTCAACATGTGGTTAAGGTATATAATATGGCCGAAAGGAAAAAGTAACTAGGGCTTCAAAAGTTCTCACTTTACCATGAACAGCCTGTAGTGCAGTAATCACCAAAATAATGTTTACTTTAAAAGCCATTTTTATATAGGTTTTGAGTTGAATATGACCTCACCACTACGTTATAAGAAAGAAGTCCCTAGGCGCAGTGACGTGTCCGCATAGTTGGCAACATACGGCCGGCGGAACAGAGAGCGCGTGATAGATAGGTTGGTCCAGCGGCGATCACAGCTGGCTGGAAGCTGGGGCATTGTCCACACACAGAATGTGCGAGATCAGTGACCCGGCACTGCGCCTCGTTACTGGAGCACAACACCGGGATTCAGTACACCCGCCCACCAGCATCCTCCCTGTACCCTGCACATTGCGGTACCATACACCATGTACTCGCGTCACAAACACTGCCTACTTCCGCGTCCTTTTCACGACACGCTTTTAACGCCGTGCATGTTTGTATTCTTTCACCAATTAATATAAAAACTGTCATCTCACTAACAAACATGGGGGCCGAGGTGGTTGAGAGGTTAACCTGCTCGCCTCACACCGAGGCGAAACGGGTTCAATCCCCGGCCGGCTCACTCTGGATTTTCGCATGTTGGAATCGTGCCGGACGATGCCGTTGGTCGGCGGGTTTTCTCGGGGATCTCCCGTTTCCCCCACCCGTTCATACCCACCTCAATCATCCTCATCGGTTCTGAAGAACTCGATGTTAAGAGCCGCCCAAATCTCTCCACTGCACTAACAAACATACTGTACACATTTTATAGTTCTCGAGAGTTCCCGTTGCAGGCCACGATAAAATAAATTTCTTTATTACTATGCCTGCTGGGAAGGCCTTAAATACTGACTTTACCGTGAATGGCTTACAACAAATGTGTGTTAACCTTATCATCCCAACGTTCATAGCGTTTTGCTGTTGCAAATATGGTAACCACATAGAAAAATATGGGAATATCAGGGCATTCCTGCTAACTCGAAGATACCATGTAAGATCAGGGAAATTGAGGGCATATAATGGAATTTTCGACTATGCTATAATTTTTTTTCCGTATTCATTTTATTGATAAGTACGGCTTTGTGTGCGTATACAAAAATGATGTTTGTTTTATCTGAAAGTGCAGCAGATCTGACGTTCCATCAGCACTTTCAATTGGTAATGCGATATCAAATAGGAAATGTTTATTTTAATAACACGACAGTATAGTGACGAATGGATGCTAGTTGTATTTTGCATGCAAAACTAAGTTTTAATTCTCGTACCGAATATTATATATATATATGCATCGCGTTCGATAATCGCTTATATTATAGGAAAACTAATAGGCCTAAATTCACATTTCATGTTCAGGCAAGTTATCCTCGTTTCAACACCTCTGAGCGCGATCACAATATCCGAAGAACCTGAAAATAAATTGGCAGTTTCTTATATAGGCTGTTCACGGTAAAATGAGCACTTTTGAAAGCCCTGCTTAAGATCTACTTGTATGCACGTTGTGTATTCCTCCTCCTTATTTAAGATTAACATTGCCATGCATCTCATCACTCTTATTCATACGTCGGTCAAGTAAAACTGTGAAATTTTTGGGGAAAGTAAATATTATAAAAATTTGCTCATTTTTATACTTCGAGGCATTAAAAAAAACAAATCGAAAAAAAAAAAAAAAAAAAAACAATTTCAGTTTTCACAAATTGTTACCTAACGCTTATTTTTCAACGTTAGGATATGAACTCTTTTCCATCCATCGTTACCAACTTACTGGGCGCATGTCGCTCAGTGCGCCCGTTAAAATATATGTATGCAGGGACAGTGACTTTTTTTTTACTTTCAAAAGTGCTCCCTTTATCGTGAACAGGATTTAACCACCGTGATTTGGGTTCATTTTATACTTCAGCCGACACAGAGCTTGTTCCATTGCCATAGCCAGTGAACTGCAGGCTAGGTGTCTGCGATACTGACAAGCAGCATCCTGACCATAGAACAGTAGCAAGATTTCATATCTGTGGTATCCCTCCCGTGTTCGGTCCACCAGGCATGAAGATTCGTTCATTCCCGACGTGTGCATGCCAAGTGTCGTGTCGTGTCCCGGATCAAGATAATTTCAACAGCGCCACGTCACACGCTGTTTCATCTTGGAAACTTATCAACCGACTGCGGAACTAACGTAATCTGTTTGTGGAAATGTGTAACAAGATACTCTTCCAAATAAACAGTCCAAGGCTGCACATGTACACAAGAGTCTACAGCGGCTCACAACGCCGGGCAGGACACACTGGGTTAACTACGTAGGCACGAGACGGATTGAGGGGAACACACTTATGATTCTGACGAACGTCTTAGGTTTTTCCAAAGAAAAATTAAAACTAAGAGATCTTCTGATCGCAGTGGGGTCCGGGCCACTCGAGATAGTAATAACTGATAGTTTCAATTGTACATCGAGGCTCATCAGGATATCAGCCTAATGCGTGAAGAATCCATTTTAGTTTTAAACAAACTGCACGGACATAAACGTGGGAATGTTAGGTAAAAGCGACAAGATAGTAGGAGGGGGGGGGGGAAGCCCTTCCCAGTTAGCCGACTGACTTAAGGCGGCTGTATCCTTGCCACGTTGTGTATTAGAGATTAATATTACAAGCGAAACATTGTTACACACAGAACTACAGCAGGCACTACAGGGAATTCTCGAAACCACACAGGACTGATTTCAGTCTGTATTTTCTCACGTGAGACTACAAAACAATACATACAGAAGTGCAACAAAAACTTGACTGGTTTTTCAGACATGCCAAATGTCCCGTCGGATCTCATTAAATATTTCATCTGGAAAATAAGCTACGGTGAAAGAAAAGCAAATGGACGGTGGAAGGGTTACTTTCACTACAACGCACACATACTGACCGACACAGCGTATTGGTACGGAATAATACCTACTAGACAATCGTCCCTAGGACCACTAGACCTAGCAATATTCGCTCTGACATACACTTACGACTTTCCTCAAGTCCTGCTACAAATCTACTTGCAATATATTGATCTGCCAAACATGAGAGGGCCAAGGCGCCGTATTCATGCGCACTCCGTGTAAGAACATTTCGCATCAAAACTATTTATTACTAGGCATTACCTACACAACTATTTTCTCTCAACTATAAATTAAATACTATACACTAAACCTCGTCGCGTTATAACTGTAGAGAATTAAGGAACTCTACAGTATGTGTATTGCTCTCTTCTGTGTCCAGGACTGTGTTTACTGACAAATACTCTGCTATTTCTTCAAATATAATCTAGCCCTTGTCATTTCCCAGCCCACCAACTAACTCTGTGCAAAAAATACAATGATATGTTGCTCTTTTGTGACGTCGTAATGTAATTCCGTCTGTTTACTTTTTCAAATTACAATAATTTTCCTGGAAAAATGAAATATTTTACCAGTATAAAAAGTAGCCTATGTAAGTCTACGGCCCTCCAACTATGTCTGTACAAAAAATCACGTCGATCCCCACTTGATATAGTTCTATCCACTGAGCCACTGCGGCCCCACATGGTATAGTTCTATCCACTAGGCCATTGTTGTGGACCCACTCTCCGGCCCTCCAAATATATCTGTGCAAAAAAATCACGTCGATCCGTTGCTCCATTTTCAAGTGAAATAAGAACGGACAAACAAAGAAACAAACAAACTTCCCCATTTATATAGTAGTAAGGATTATGATTTTTAAATAATAATAAGTTTAATTTAGATATAACCAAGAATAAAGTACTTTTAGATAAAGAAACGTATAAAACGCTTGTGGTGTGAGATGTGTGTAGGAAACAAGTAAACGTGTCATACACACTGGGTATTCCAAAGGTTAGATGTACATAGTGCGTAGAAACCGCAGCACGATCTGGTGGAAAGAACGGTAACCACAGCCAAAAAACAAAATATTAAACTTTTACTGAGACAGTTTTCATGCAACTGAATGCTGCTGGGATATGGCCATGAGTCATCAAATCAAATTTGATGACTCATGGCCAACAAAAGACAATGCCTTTTAACAACAAAGGACAGCGAATAGCAGACAAGAACGCACAGTAAACTAGCAGTTTCTTGTGCGAGGCGAAGGGCAGAGTAACAGGGCACCCCCTCCCCCCCCCCCCCAAATATTCGGCTAGTGCAAGTAGGGAAAGTGTCTCCCCGGGGAGGACACAGGTACAAACTACGCAGGCGTACGAGTACGTGACAGAAAATAAGAAACTGAAGCCTGGGCATCGTTAGCAGGAGAGGCAATTGCCCTCCCCTGGAATATGTATTCTATGAAATGTGAAATAATTTTTATAACAAATAATTTGCTTGTTAGCTATGCTACTTCAAAATGAGAGTCCCTGCAGGGGGGAGTAATTGAGGTCTTCCTGTAAGTCGTGGATGTTTGTTGCATGCATTTAGGATAAACCCTAGTTGTGAATGTCATACTCCTGAAGGAAACTTCGTGTAGTTCCTAAGCCTATGGAAGACATGTTGGTGAAGGACACTCACCGCGATGTGCAGGAAGGTGCTGGGGTTGGTTGCAGACATGTCGTCTCCTCTGCGGCTGGCCTCGCAGCACCGCGATAGCAAACTGGCTTATCTCACACCTGCGCTTGTCGCCTCACTGATAACAACCCAATAACAGCCTGACGTGATCGATACGCCGGCCATCGGCAGCTTGTAGCTCCTCACGTCATCAACATCTACCGCGCTGCAACTTCAGTCGCGGAACTAACTACTGAACATTACACTCTTCAAGGTCACGTAAGGAAGCACTGCGGCGGCGTACCATAAACTAGCTGCGCGTGTCTTCTGTTTACCCTGCGTTTTAAGAGGCAACTACGTGATTTTAATATAGCCTTTGTTCAGAAAAGAACAACGCTATAGTTAGTGAAGAATACATATCGGCCACATTTGAAGGGTGCAGAGAAAGAACGATCATATTCAACAAATATAGATTTTTAGTTAGACACATCATGTAGCTTAAAGGGGAAGCTACAACCACATGATAACGAACAGGGTCTGAAATGTGTGTGTATGCAGAGAAGCAAGGATCAAAGTCAAGCAGCATCTTGTTTTGTTTCGTTCTGTAGATTATTTGAAGTCTTCAGTGTTTTTGTTACACATATAATCGCGAATATGAGCGAGAGTAACGTGGACAGTGTGAAAGATCGTGTTTCTGAAAACAGGCGTAAGTACGGTAGTATTTTTGAAGCTACAAAAAGGTTGAGAAATACTACAATTGAAACTGGTGAATATTGGCAATGTAAGCAATATCAGTGCTTTGAGAACGTTTATAAAAAAAAAGGAACAAGACAACTTGATTCTGTATTTTAATGAGTTCGATGATGGGAATTCCCAAAATGCTTACCTATCCGGCTTGATTTGTCTACATCCCATGAAGTAAAGGCACCCAAGACACAATAAAGAGATGCAAATGTGAATAAGATTTCTTGCGCTTACAAGGTTCGTGTCCATCTTGTTCAAATTCAGGAGCCGTGTCCGAAACGACAAATTTGGGGGATTAGGGTTTAGGAATTTAGGATGAATGGTTTCGAACGGCTTGTAACAGCGCTACATGCGACAGAATTGCAAACTACAGGCTTGTGAGATTTCGACGTTATTTGGTTGGTCACCCTATCAATACATAACTTTCTAACAAGCATTTAATACGTAACCCCGTTGTCTTGTGAATAAATGATCACATTTCTTTCTAGCCGATATCAACCTTCTCGTTTATTTCTTCGCTCCCTGCAATTAACATTCCATTTCAAATAACAACCGATCGACTTTTTTTTTTTTTTTTGGCAATTTTAATACAACATAAAAACTTTATTTTAAATAATTTCCTGCAGATCCCCGATTTCCCATTTTCCAGGTGCATGTATCGTGCAGCGTTTCGAGAAGTCAATACCAACGTGTCCACCACGAGGTAAATAAAACGTAAACAAACTACAGCAGACGATTTTACGGGCCTACTTGGGAATTGTGTGTGCTACTTCAACTCGGTAAATTTCAACCCTAAATCCCCCCAAATATTTAGTGCCCAAACTTAGTCACGTGGTCGATTTAGTAATCTAAATAATGGTCTCGTAGCCGTTTCGGACACGGCTAGGATTGTATCAAGGGATTTATATCCGTGTTTAGGATAGCAAAAAACTAAAAACACTTGCAACTACAGGAATGGCGCCAACAGATGAAAGAGGAAAACACGAGAATCGCGGAAAAAATAAAATTGCCTAATTAAACTAACGAGGCAATGGACAGCTCCTTCCGGTCTCTTAAAGGGCATAAGGCCCATTGCAGACCAAAAGACACGCAGGAAATATATCTGCCATATGTCTTGAATGTTAAAAAGCTGTTGGTTATGTTTCCACGAAAACACCCCCAATATTGGAATTTCATATGAAACGTTTGGAAACTATTTCGTACGTAATTTTAATATCTCTTTTGGGCAACTCCGTACTGATACCTGTAGTAGCTGTGATGCGCAGACAGCTCAGGAACACAACATAGAATAGAAAACACCACAGATGTGGAGTATATGAACAAACTTGATGAACAGCTGAAATCATTGCATACGGAAATGGAGCTACAAAAAAAGAAAGCCGAGTGTTTTCACACAGAGGAAAAAAAAACAGCAAAAAGCAAGAACATAATTCCAAACAATGTGAAGCAATAACTATTGATTTTGGAAGAGATTTTCCTATCCCAAACATTGCCACAAACGACATGTACTATAAACGACTTTTATGTTTGATGTTCATGTTCTTTCGGATGGCTCAGTCACGTTTTACACACAAGATCCAATGATAGTTACGAAAGGTAGTGACAATATAGTTTCAATGTGGTCTTTTTTTTTTTTTTTTTTTTTTTTCAAACTTCTCGAGCAATTATGTTTGTGAACTTCACATATTTTTTTTTTTTGTGATACAACGTGGACAGAACAAGAATTGCATTGTTATACTATTTTGACAATGTAACACAGTAGTTTTGAAGAGGTTTGAAAAAGTAACAGTCGTCGTATATCCAGAAAGAGGTCACTCCTATTGGAGTGCGCGGATATGTGGCCATCATAATACATACGACCCCAGCAGTAACTCCGGGAAACTGGCGAAAGGCGATTGTCAGTGCCAGACTTAAACCAAGCCCTTTCCACATTGTGGAATGTGCGACAAACTTTTTCAAAGCTTGGGGAATTGCTTTGGAAAAAAACTACAGCACGAAATTCACAGCTGCACTTGTGCTTCAGAAAGAAAGAAAAAAAAAAACCGGTTCCTAACCCCTACACGAACCGCAACGTTTTGTTGGACCCAAAAATTCGTACCAAGGTCGCATTCACTTACCGAAAGCAAAGCATAACGACCTTCAAGCTTTGAAGAGATTTTGTAGACAAGGAGCTCAAGACTTGTATGATTCGCTGCCTGTTCTCTGCCATGGCGACACTCCAGAGGAAAGACAGTGATTACAGAAGGTAAAGTTGAGTTTGAAGGGAAAATTTACAAAATGTCACACCAAGTACAAATAATTACAATTTTTTTTTTGTTTGTATTTCAGATGCAACAAGGCCTAGCGTAGTTGGTACATGACAGGACGTCGTGACAAGGACTATACAGCCGAATAAGAATATTTTGTGGAATTTGGAAGTACATTATTTTGTCTTGAGACGTACACTTTCAAGATTAGAGACAGCAGTATTGTAAAAATTCATGACGGTTTAGTACATTCCTAACAAAATACCAACGAAATAACGATCAGGGTCAATGCACGAGTTGTATAAACTAATTATAGAAAAACACCTGTGGTATTTCTATTGTTTACATTATGCGTTTTAGTACATAGTTCTCATACAGTAATGAAGTTGCAGGTAAATTAAGTGGGATGGTTATACAGTTTTATGTCTGCAAACTCTACAAATCGTTTCCTGTACAATTAGTTGTTTGTGACCCTGATCATTCTTCCTCTGAGCACTTCATTTGTGTTTCAATGACAGAATTTATTAATGGACAACATATCGAATTCCGTTTGACCTTTAGAAATTATATATATTTTTTTAGAATTATAATAGACACGACTGCTTAGAATAAGAGCTAAAACATTTTCACTTCTATTATAAAATTAATTTCGGTGTGATCAACATCTGAATTACACGTTGCAGTGAGAGTACATAAAAGTGTAACCCAGAAGCAAATATTTGGGTTTGAGCAACACATTATAACAATTCATTAGAAATTATACACAACACAGACTTAGAAACGCATCGTCCTAGAAAATAAAAGGATTGATTATTCTTATTTACTCTCATTATGGAGCCCTTTACTAAATGTAGGAGTGGCTATGTATACTCAGGCTCTCCCACCCGGCAGTAGTTAGTCCACTGACGTACACGGTACTTCAATAAATTGTGTGGGTTCACTGCAACAAGAGTTATTCATTCAAAATCCAATGCAGACGTTCGTCGTCAGTACGTCCAAAATGGACAACAGGTGTTTCTCCAGAGGCAGACGAGAGCAGTGTAGTAGCACATCTCGCAGATGCCCCTCGCACACAGACGAGAGCAGTGTAGTAGCACATCTCGCAGATGTCCCTCGCACACAGACGAGAGCAGTGTAGTAGCACATCTCGCAGGCGCCCCTCGCACACAGACGAGAGCAGTGTAGTAGCACATCTCGCAGATGTCCCTCCCGCAACAGTAGACCGAGAGCAAGTGTAGTAGCACATCTCGCAGATGTCCCTCGCACACAGACGAGAGCAGTGTAGTAGCACATCTCGCAGATGTCCCCTCGCACACAGACGAGAGCAGTGTAGTAGCACATCTCGCAGATGCCCCTCGCACAGACGAGAGCAGTGTAGTAGCACATCTCGCAGATGTCCCTCGCACACAGACGAGAGCAGTGTAGTAGCACATCTCGCAGATGTCCCTCGCACACAGACGAGAGCAGTGTAGTAGCACATCTCGCAGATGCCCCTCGCACACAGACGAGAGCAGTGTAGTAGCACATCTCGCAGATGTCCCTCGCACACAGACGAGAGCAGTGTAGTAGCACATCTCGCAGATGTCCCTCGCACACAGACGAGAGCAGTGTAGTAGCACATCTCGCAGATGCCCCTCGCACACAGACGAGAGCAGTGTAGTAGCACATCTCGCAGATGCCCCTCGCACACAGACGAGAGCAGTGTAGTAGCACATCTCGCAGATGCCCCTCGCAACAGACGAGAGCAGTGTAGTAGCACATCTCGCAGATGTCCCCTCGCACAGACGAGAGCAGTGTAGTAGCACATCTCGCAGATGTCCCCTCGCACAGACGAGAGCAGTGTAGTAGCACATCTCGCAGATGCCCTCGCACAGACGAGAGCAGTGTAGTAGCACATCTCGCAGATGTCCCTCGCACAGACGAGAGCAGTGTAGTAGCACATCTCGCAGATGCCCCTCGCACACAGACGAGAGCAGTGTAGTAGCACATCTCGCAGATGTCCCTCGCACACAGACGAGAGCAGTGTAGTAGCACATCTCGCAGATGTCCCCTACGCACACAGACGAAAAGCAGTGTAGTAGCACATCTCGCAGATGCCCCTCGCACAGACGAGAGTAGTGTAGTAGCACATCTCGCAGATGTCCCTCGCACAGACGAGAGCAGTGTAGTAGCACATCTCGCAGATGTCCCTCGCACACAGACGAGAGCAGTGTAGTAGCACATCTCGCAGATGCCCATCGCACAGACGAGAGCAGTGTAGTAGCACATCTCGCAGATGTCCCTCGCACACAGACAGAGCAGTGTAGTAGCACATCTCGCAGATGCCAAACGCCACAGACGAGAGCAGTGTAGTAGCACATCTCGCAGATGTCCCTCGCACAAGACGAGAGCAGTGTAGTAGCACATCTCGCAGATGTCCCTCGCACACAGACGAGAGCAGTGTAGTAGCACATCTCGCAGATGCCCCTCGCACAAGACGAGAGCAGTGTAGTAGCACATCTCGCAGATGCCCCTCGCACACAGACGAGAGCAGTGTAGTAGCACATCTCGCAGATGCCCCTCGCACACAGACGAGAGCAGTGTAGTAGCACATCTCGCAGATGCCCCTCGCACAGACGAGAGCAGTGTAGTAGCACATCTCGCAGATGCCCCTCGCACACAGACAGAGCAGTGTAGTAGCACATCTCGCAGATGCCAAACGCACAGACGAGAGCAGTGTAGTAGCACATCTCGCAGATGTCCCTCGCACACAGACGAGAGCAGTGTAGTAGCACATCTCGCAGATGTCCCTCGCACACAGACGAGAGCAGTGTAGTAGCACATCTCGCAGATGCCCCTCGCACAGACGAGAGCAGTGTAGTAGCACATCTCGCAGATGCCCCTCGCACACAGACGAGAGCAGTGTAGTAGCACATCTCGCAGATGCCCCTCGCACACAGACGAGAGCAGTGTAGTAGCACATCTCGCAGATGCCCCTCGCACAGACGAGAGCAGTGTAGTAGCACATCTCGCAGATGCCCCTCGCACACAGACGAGAGCAGTGTAGTAGTACATCTCGCAGATGTCCCTCGCACACAGACGAGAGCAGTGTAGTAGCACATCTCGCAGATGCCCCTCGCACACAGACGAGAGCAGTGTAGTAGCACATCTCGCAGATGCCCCTCGCACAGACGAGAGCAGTGTAGTAGCACATCTCGCAGATGTCCCTCGCGCACAGACGAGAGCAGTGTAGTAGCACATCTCGCAGATGCCCCTCGCGCACAGACGAGAGCAGTGTAGTAGCACATCTCGCAGATGTCCCTCGCACACAGACGAGAGCAGTGTAGTAGCACATCTCGCAGATGCCCCTCGCACAGACGAGAGCAGTGTAGTAGCACATCTCGCAGATGCCCCTCGCACAGACGAGAGCAGTGTAGTAGCACATCTCGCAGATGCCCCTCGCACAGACGAGAGCAGTGTAGTAGCACATCTCGCAGATGCCCCTCGCACACAGACGAGAGCAGTGTAGTAGCACATCTCGCAGATGCCCCTCGCGCACAGACGAGAGCAGTGTAGTAGCACATCTCGCAGATGTCCCTCGCGCACAGACGAGAGCAGTGTAGTAGCACATCTCGCAGATGCCCCTCGCGCACAGACGAGAGCAGTGTAGTAGCACATCTCGCAGATGCCCCTCGCACAGACGAGAGCAGTGTAGTAGCACATCTCGCAGATGCCCCTCGCACACAGACGAGAGCAGTGTAGTAGCACATCTCGCAGATGCCCCTCGCACAGACGAGAGCAGTGTAGTAGCACATCTCGCAGATGCCCCTCGCGCACAGACGAGAGCAGTGTAGTAGCACATCTCGCAGATGTCCCTCGCACACAGACGAGAGCAGTGTAGTAGCACATCTCGCAGATGCCCCTCGCACAGACGAGAGCAGTGTAGTAGCACATCTCGCAGATGTCCCTCGCACACAGACGAGAGCAGTGTAGTAGCACATCTCGCAGATGTCCCTCGCACACAGACGAGAGCAGTGTAGTAGCACATCTCGCAGATGCCCCTCGTACAGACGAGAGCAGTGTAGTAGCACATCTCGCAGATGTCCCTCGCACACAGACGAGAGCAGTGTAGTAGCACATCTCGCAGATGTCCCTCGCACACAGACGAGAGCAGTGTAGTAGCACATCTCGCAGATGCCCCTCGCACACAGACGAGAGCAGTGTAGTAGCACATCTCGCAGGCGCCCCTCGTACACAGACGAGAGCAGTGTAGTAGCACATCTCGCAGGCGCCCCTCGCACACAGACGAGAGCAGTGTAGTAGCACATCTCGCAGATGCCCCTCGCACACAGACGAGAGCTGTGTAGTAGCACATCTCGCAGATGCCCCTCGCACACAGACGAGAGCAGTGTAGTAGCACATCTCGCAGATGTCCCTCGCACACAGACGAGAGCAGTGTAGTAGCACATCTCGCAGATGTCCCTCGCACAGACGAGAGCAGTGTAGTAGCACATCTCGCAGATGTCCCTCACACACAGAACACAGTGATTTTCATCGAAGGTACTGGAGTGTGGAGGCGTCGAGAGACATGCAAGAGTACGAGATCTGCAGAATGTGCACTGTTACCAACCAATTGCGAGTACAATGTAAAAACACGATAACAGCTAAGACTCCCAGCTGTGAAATTAACACTATCCTATGAAACAAAGCACGCTTATCATTACTGTCCGCTTTCACTGAAGGCGTTTCTTGTCAAGACTTAATTGGGTCGTACGTAAAACAGGTCCTTCTCTTTACCATATTTATTATCTCGTGTACTTGGACCACACATGCATCAAGTCTCCTCTTCAATTTGCATACAATGTGTCAACACGCAGTCTAGTAACAGTGAGGGAGGGAGGCAGTAACTAGTCCTCCCCTGACCAAGACATACGGCGGGCAGGTGAGCAATGTTACATGCGCCACTGGCCACCCTTGCTGCGCGCTACTTGCTGTTTATTACTTCCGCTATTACATTATCTCCGCTAGGGCAGCCTGCTTCGCCAAGTGCAGCCGCTGTGACGCAGGGCTCATCTGCATTTTTATTGGAACATTCATTTTCGTGGATTAATTTTGTTATAAAACGTGCTTCATCTGTGTTATTTTACATCATATTCCTAGTTCCCACAATAATGACTAATTTTTATGAAATGATAACACTTAAAATGCTCACGCAATTTGGAAACAAAATTGTTTCTCTGTAAAGGTTTCCCCCCCCCCCCCCCCCATTGAGGTCGGCCCTTGTCCAAAGCAGCCCTTCAATGTTAGTCGACGGCATGGGGGATATAAGTTGTGTGTCAACTCCCGCAACATGTATTGAATGAACATTACCACCTCGGCGCATTACAGATACTTGTTATCAGTACTGGGGAGGCGTATAGCTTCTCACTATAATGCTATTCAAACACACACATGTTATATTTTGGTATAAAAATAGTAAAATATATTATTGTGAAAATCTGGGTTTGTAACTTAGAAGACATTTTTTTTGCCACCATTTTCTTCGTCGCTGTGCTAAAAATGCAAGTATTAATAATACTTTTACTACACATTTACTATGTTTACCTGGAATTTTAAATCTTATTGGGCGAATTCTTTTCGAGTTTGTCCATTTACCAGCAAAAAAAAAAAAATAGATGGACACAAGCAAAATTATCTCGTTTAGCTTGTGTGTGCCAATTAATTTCTATTTCGTCATAATAATAATAATAATACCCTATACTTGTAATTAGTCTTGGAAGCCACTTTGAGCCAAGCTAAACATAGCTCTTGTGTATTGCTAGCTCCGAAACAGCGCACACACATTCAACACGTAAAACAATTTGAATGCGTCTATGAGAAACCTGGCACATGATGGCAAAAAATATTAGCTGAGGGGTCAATAACACAAATATTCCAATTTTTTTACATGCAAATATTCTCTATCCATAAACAAATAATTATCTAACAAAAAAATACTCATAGTACGTGGATGTCTTGCAAAAATGTGACTTTTTAATTTATGAATAACCACTAATAATGTCTACACTACGTCAAATAATTAACTAATAATAGACATAAATCACCTTTGAGAGACTTTTCAGATAAACTTAAAAAAAAAATTCCTCTCGAATAGGCATGGGTAAGACAAGTAAATTATTATTTAATATACAAACAATTGGTTCATATAAAACCCTCGCACTACTACATGTCGCAATGATGGGTCGGCTGAATGAACGGCACCGCACCTCCACAAGGGAAAATGTTTGAGCTGACCCTGCCATAAATACGTACGTAAGGGCGAGGGTCCCGCATGCATCTCGACTATCCATCTTATGTATGGAGCAGGCAGCACTAGCGCACTCTAGCTGAGCGCCCCTGGCAGCGAAAGAAAGAAACAAACGTGGTAGCCTACAGCGCCCAGAGACAAATTTAAACGAAACCCCAATATGGCGGACAGATCCTCGGCCCTCAGCCTTTGTGCTTCGCAGCCCCTTTTTCCTACTATAAATTGAGGGCAGACAAATAATTGAGCGCAATGTTCTGGCCCATGCATTACGCACATAATGTAGAGGCTGGGGGGGGGGGGGATGAGTTTCAGGACTTCTACCCTGAACTCCACAGTCTACCGCATATTGGTGACGGCATCTACTTAACAGCATATGCCATCATGATCAACAGCCTTAATAAAGTTTAAATAAAGGGCGTTCATTAAACTTGTATTTCCTAAGGGGAACTAGTGAAATTGACCTCGCCGTCCAACTCAACAGAAGTTTTCGATTTGTAGTTTGCAGTACTCTGACATGACAAGCTGAAACAAACAGGCGGCGCGCACTTCCGTACGCAGGCCGAGTAAACAGTTGAACAACTTGGATGACGAAGGGGGGGGGGGGGGGGGGGGGGTTATAGAAGGGGTTGATAATTTGTTAACTTACACAGGACAGTTTCATGTCACTGCGAGTTTTTTTTGGCACGTTTAAAGGTTTCTAAACAAGTGGCAAAGACTTAGCTGGCTCCCAAAATTCAACCGACACAACAGCGCTGTGACTGCTTCAGTTTGACCAATATGAAGACATCTTGGTGTGTGATGTATTTTATCAAAATAGAAGCTGTTGTTCAATTCTGTACTTCTGTCTCGGCGGTTGTTTTTCGAAGGTCAGTACAAATTAATATTTTACTGCATAATTTGAAAATGAAAGAATATTAAAAATTTCGTTATTTAAAATTATGCTCTTCTGTGATTGGTTGAATTTGAGACTTCGAAAATGTTTCCACAGTAGTAGTCAGTACTAGTAACTCCACTGAGTTGCGACTAGGTTCGAGTCAATGCACTTCTCAGTTTGTTTATTAGGTAAACACAAGAGAATAGGAGACAAAAAAAAATTCATTATTTTATATTTTTACAAAATAATGTTTCCTCGTACACATTAATTGGAAATACTACTTCCTCGCATAACAAAATTTAAACTGCATATTTTTTTTAAATCATAAAATGTCAAAAAGCACAATTTTGGTGTTTTTGGGATGTGCAGATAATAAGAGATAACCGAAATGAAATTATTCACGTCAAAATAAGATACGAAATACTCCAAGAATTTTTTAAAATTTCTGCTATGAAATGCATTCGCAGTTTTTAAACATTGCTCAAAGTAAGGTAATTTACGCACATTTTTAGATTTGCGGCAGTCTACGATATCTTTTCAAATAGATTTCGCTAAGCACAGTTTAAAATGAATTTAGACACGGCCTTTCAGTCGCCTTTGTAAAATATTCTGTAGATTCTTTTATTTAATATATTAGGTAGATCCCAAAACACTACAAGTGTTATTTTTACATGTAATAATGCAACAACTATGCGATCTAACACAGGTTAACGTGAGGAAGTAACGTGTAGACACTGGAGAAGATCGTTCGGGTGGAGGAGATACTTACGAGGTCACCCCTAAGGCGGTCGGCGAGTCCCTCGATGTGACACTGCCACTCGATGGCGCGCAGATAGAGGTGATGGTAGCGACGCTCCAATGAGCGGGCTAGGCGCAGTGCGTGGGCGGCGTCCCTCCTGCCGTGTTGGCTGGCGCGGGCCACCCTCTCACACAGCTTCACCACCGAACACACTACCCTGCCGTGCGAGGCGATGTCTACCTGGAGCACCTGCAACACATGTGCTTGCCTCTTAGATACACCGCCAGGCCACAGATCCTTACATTCTTTCGCATACATTATCTACTTAGGAACTATCGCATCACCACTTCATTATTTTACAAATTACACATGGCAATTTTATGCTATGCTAAATATGGTAATTTTCTAGTCAAGCACTTTTTTTAATATCTATTTAGTAGTTTACATCTGCCTTCAGTTTAATTTTTTCATGTCTGGGTTTGTAAAAAAAAAACTATTGTTATAAAACTACAGTGAAGTGATGACCTCCTCCTCTTAAGTACTCTATTCATCTCTACAAATATAGAGGTTTACCAAAACTCAATATTTATACAGTCTATTTAAAGAGACCTATAAATTGTAACACTTCAAAACAGAATGCTAAGAAATATATTATAAGCATAAAATCAAAGGTATTTATTTTATGAACACATACGACCGATAAAATTATATTCTAAAACACTATTTCGTGTTTGCTGATGTTATTCGCATGCAAGTTGACATGGTTCATATACTGCTAACAACACACTATACTCATTCACACGATTCAAGGAAGCTGGATCCTGCAAACTAAAGTAACACGGTCATCTTTCAGGGTATACAGACCTCCAGACATACCTATACATTACTGCCTAAAGCATTTGGAGGAAGCTGTAACTAAGCGTGGTTAATGAAGGGGTTAATGAAGGGGTTTTTATACAAATATTTTGCCCGGGTATCTTTACGGGTAATTCGGCGAGTATCATTTAAAACCTTATTACGACAAATATGTTGAATTACAGCAATAAATTAAAGTTTAAGAATGTTGGAACAGCAAGACCACAGTTAAATATAATAAAACAACAAAGCAACGATGGTTAATGCAGTGGTTCGTATAAGCGAAAATTCAACAAGTTCGTATAATTTCGCGGACTGGTTATGAGGGCGTGAAGTTAGAAATGCGTTGTTTTACTTCATTATTTTTTTTGCTAGTGAAACCTAATGATCCTGCGTGGACTGTCAATTGAGTAAAAGATTTGAAACATTTGGGAGACAAAGTTAAGAGACATAAATCATGTTCACAGCATATAAATAATGCCTTAATATTTTCAGTGATTGGTAAGGCGAATATATTCATTACTAGTTAGATAGTGCGTACAGGTTCAAGAATGGATTTTGTTTACAAATACATTAATATATGCCACTTTCATCCTACAGTTTAAATTTTTGACGTGCACTTTTGTATGTACTGTATGTAAATTAGTATTGGGCTTTCAAAATATTTGTTTTGATCTTCATTAGTATAGTAGAATTAGTATTTTTATCTGATTACTCGTCGTCTCGTCTAACGTACCACGCCACATGGGTACTGGTTGGAAGGTATATAACCTACACAGACTTAAAACAAATATCTGTGCTAGTGATTCGATCTGAACCAGTGGCCACAGTCTGTTGACAATTGCAAATCGAGCCAAGATGCGTTTTGTATTAAGCTGCAGAAGCTACACTTACATAAGCCTGTCGTAAGCAAAATATTTATCACTGTGCCTATTTAAAAAAGCAATTTGTAATGATCTGAGTTAGGACCGCCACAGCCCTCCCAGTAACAAAAGTCACTGCTGTACTGTGTGTGTGATGTAAAAGCCAATTGTCCCGAGAACCTTTATCGACTGTCAGATAAGCTATTGACAGCGTATGATTAGTATGACATCCCATGAAGGGCGCTCTGCATTGCTAGGTAGCCACTTCCGAGCTGAAGACCAACGCACAAGCTACATCACTTCCTACCACAAGGCACGAATTTAATGCAATATTGTCCTCAAATACGCCTCTATGCTACGTTCAGCAGTTATCCCACAATTTCATGTATGTTCCTAATATAGGCCATGGATGGCAAAGTGAGTACCTCAGGCTTTCACTGCAGACATAACAAAAAAATATATACATTTTATTGTGACCTCACACATTAAACTTTGGGAGCTATAAAATTTACACTGTGTTTTTGTTAGTTACATTGCAATTTTTATATTAACAATTGGCGACAGGATACAAGTAGGCTGTAAATAACTTTTCAAGCATGAACTAAAGTGCTCACTTTACCTTGAACAGCCGCAAAACTTTGGTTACACCACTTTTACGCTCGCTCGAAAGTACCCATTACAAATAAAAGTACACACATCATGGCACATTCTTATTTTAAATGGAGTCATACATATCATTTGGGGCTTAGACAACACCCGAAGAATAAAAACAATTTATAATTTTACCTCATTTGTACAGAGTGGCACAGAAGTGTAATTCCCAGTCGAAACCGTAGTGTACCATCGAGACTCCATACATACACACACAATACAGTCAGTTTCTCTGAACACTGACTTCATGAGAAGCCAAAATAAAGTTATTGACAGGCTTCCAGAAGACTCGGTCTTTCTTTAACACAACGGGCATTACCGGATCTCAGTTCTCCACTTGCTTACAATCGTAACACTAACGTGCAACTGTCAAGCCGCTACATTGAATTGGCGAGTTTAACGGATTAAAAAAATATTAGGACGTGGCTGCAGGGGTTCCATTACGAGTATTCAATGGTGGAGTTCATCGAGTAGTAATTTGTCAAATCAAATGAGGCAGGCTATACTGTAAACACATACTCGCGGCTTGCAAACACTATATCCTGAAAGCGATTGCCTTCGTAAACCATCATTATCGCTGCGATATATCGCCGACATACTCTCACAAGACTAACACACATTACAGCTACCTACTGCCTGCAACTACAGCCTACACTGTAAGGTCACACGAACCGCCCTCGACGGAAACTCCAAAATGCAACTAATGTCTCTTCGAAGCAGAAGGTGAAATGGCCATGTCACTATAAATCATCACGTCATAAGATGACCAAAACTATGGCGATAAAATGATACCACGCATCTTAACAGTCGTTCCAAAGTTACGATACCATCTCTCAATCAACGTTATGAAAACATCTGGGAGCGAACTGACGAGCGGGTAGCTGGCTGGGAGCAGCGTGGCTAACGAGAAAGTTGAATCGACCTTGGCGTAAGTGGTGGTTAGTCGATTGCTTCTTTGTAAACTGACACTGGCCGGCTGATAGTTACATCACCTCTCTATCGCCGGATGAGTTTGTGCCTTTCATGGTCCGGCACTTACACATCGGGTTCCGAGGAACAAGGTATACGTAGATGATAGCAAGGCTCAAGTTAAGTGGAACGAAAACATTCAATTTTTTTTAAGGCTACCTAGCAATTTGTGTCAATCTCCATGCAGAAAATCAGAGACCCGTAATGCGCGAGCCTTATGGAATCACGGCTGAACCTGTATACGATTTTTTTTCATCAGGGCAGTGCGGTTTCTTAAAACAGAGGGTACGAAGCGAAACAAATTGACAACATTCGGGAAGAGACAGCAGGATCACGGTTAGACGAACACTTTCCATAGGCATGTCTTGTATGTACCTCTTCCCGCGTACTGCTTCGAGCTTTACCCCCTCCCCTCCCGCGAGTTTAAGCCTGTTTAAGCCTAGCCTGGCTTCCAATTGTATGGACGCAATAAATGTGCGCCAGACTAATTTTGTGCAATGGTACAGTCTGGGTAGGAGACATTAACATAATTACATAACTTAATTGTTTGCATGCAACCATCTGTGTCACTTCCTACTCGAACGTCATATCATCGAACTTAAATGTCAAGACTAGAGCACATGTACAATTAATTACTATAGCTCAGCTATTCTGCAAAGTTTAATGTGCTGGTTCTAATGAACACATTGTTGCAATTTCTCTCTCTAGAAATTAAGTGGGCTATACCAAGTTCGTTAAGGGATGGCGGTCTTAATCAAATAACGGAATTAATTATAATTTCCTTATTTTATTTACAATAACTACAGAAAAATCCTCTGAACTCAAATTCTCACAATAAATTGAAATCACTTACTGTTCACGATTGACACCAATTAGTAAAATGTATAATTACGACAAATAAATCAATGAAATTAAATAATTAAAGATCAGTCCCAATAGACAGTGTATCAACATATTTGATTATTTTTATAATTTATGCGTCCATATTTGACAGTTCCAATATTTACAATAAATTCAGTATTACACTTCCATTCAGTCCCACCTCAGTTCAGTCCATGTCCCGCCAGTCTCAATGTTCTAGAGTCCTCCAAGCGCCCTCACGCACAGTAGGCTTCACTCGTGGGTTTCACACCCTCTCGTCCATTCCAGCCACGAACACCTCACTCGCCGTCGTCCCGCAATCTCCAGTCATCGTCCACACTTCACTTAGCTCGCGCACACTCGCCCAGGCGGCCTCCGCCAAAGACTGCCGGTCGCTGGGTTGCGGCAGTATATATAGTGTCTTAGGCAGCCACCTAAAATCTTCCCCAACTCGCGTGATGCGTCGCGGAGGGCTGAGGCGCCAGCCAGTCTCACCAGAACATTCTTGTGTCGTCGTTAAACGTATTGGAAACTCTAGCAGGCGAGAGGAGGTCTGTGACGCCAGCAAGTCTCGCCGCTGTCGGCATCCACGGGATTCCCAGCAGGGGAACATATAGCTACGAGCGCATCGTTCCAGAAAGGAGGGCGAGGTGGGTCTCCGATTACGGCGCGGGGCACCGGAGTCGGCGCCAGCTGCAGCACGTAACAATATATAGTGTCCTGGTTAATTCTCCGCACTGTAATTGCGATTGCATAGATGCGCACTGTGCAATGAATTGTCTCTCTAACGTCTGTCGACATTTTCCTAATAATAATAAGTTGAAAGTAGCATACCAAGAATCGACGTTATTTTCAACTGTAGGGTGTAACATACGCCAAGAAAAAAACGAAAAATCAACTCTCAGAGCCTGACAACTAACTCCTGCTAACAATCAGACACCACCTCATCTTTGACAGGCAAGAATGCCTTAAGATAGAAGGGTAGAGGCGGACGTCATGATGGGTATTAAAATTGTCAATCGTTTGGGCAGATTGGTTCTAACAGAGGGGAAAAGCCAAAGAGAAATTAATTTAAATGATTTTCATGGTTATTGGTACTTTGTTACAAGTAAAACTATTTAGTAAAGATTTTTCTTAAAATTGCTATTAAATGGTGCATTTAACACCCATCAATTACGCATGTGACATCGCACCGAATTCGTGCGCACTCAGTGAATATTTATTTTGCATAAGAACTATTTCTTACTAGGCGTTACCAAAACAAATTTTGTCACAGTTTTCATTCATATTAACTATAAATGAACTATTATAATTTATAGATGAAGTAATCTAATTAAACACAGTATTTGTTATGTTAACAGACGTATAAAACGACTGCGAGTAGTGTGAGCGTGGGCTTTCTGGACCAGGAAATGATTAATTGGGATTACCTGGAAAATCCCGCGCTTACACTACTCTTGCGATACATATATTAAGAGAAAAACAAAGCATGTCTACATAGGGCGAGGTGTTCAGAGGTCTGATTCAAAATGAGAGAAGAAGCCGCGAATATACTATAGTAGCAGACCTAGAAAATCTACAATTCAAAATTATAATTTTTACTAAATATATTTCGTGTAAATTCCTTGGTCTCGCTGATATTTCAGTGAATGTATGTAATTCTCGGATAAAGCAAGTTTTCCCTGGGGCTAGCAGATCACAGGTGGCGGGCGGCTAACGAGGTAGCTGGAGCCGCGAGGCGATGCCACAACAGGGAGGAGAATATAGTTTCCTCAGACGT
Organism: Dryococelus australis; assembly: GCA_029891345.1. Taxonomy (NCBI): domain Eukaryota; kingdom Metazoa; phylum Arthropoda; class Insecta; order Phasmatodea; family Phasmatidae; genus Dryococelus; species Dryococelus australis. The sequence continues at coordinate 7,913,390 of CM056994.1, forward strand.
GATAGTGGGCGTGGCACATCCATTATGCAGCCGGGCGGCCGATCACTATGTGGCCGGGTGGCCAATCACACCAGTCCAGCCAGGCTGACCACGCCTCTCTCGTCTTCCCATAGAAGTTACTCTGCTATAGGCTATTCACGGCAAAGTGACCGCTTTTGAGAGCTACCTCATTTGGAATAATAGTCGAATATATTTTATTTTAGTCCTAGACGTTAACTTTAGAGTCCGGTGGAATTTACACACCGTGTATTACTTTCATTGTAATATTTATTTAAACAAGGTAGTTAAATTATAAAATATGGCCGAAAGAAAAAATAACTGGGGCCTCAAAAGTGCTCGTCAGTTAATCAGTTTCACCTGGATACCATCCACATCACCTCACACAATTGATTCAATTATTAACCCACCGATATGGTATTTTGTCATCTTATGTTAGCATGGTATACCACGCGACTTCCGATATCTCAGGTGAACTGCCTACAAACCCGGCCACGTTATTTCGTGGGTGTAATACACGCATTCATTCCCCGGAAACGGTTGGGATTACAGCATAATAATTCAGGCCTTTTAAGCTTATTTTAACGTGTTACTTCATAATATGCCACATAAAATGTAATGAACCATTGGTAACACACAATTTTATTGCTAAAGAACGGTTACACACCCTATTTTGCCACAAATCTATTTTCTGGTGGTGTTAAACATCGTTTTCCAGAGTCTTACGGTTAGATTGTACATAGTTTTTGTGGGCAGTGTAATTGCTTGATCTTATTACTCCTACTTCAAAGGGAGGTAAGTCGTATCTATGTTTTCGTGAGAAACACGCATGCGCAGTTTGTCCATGTATTTAAGACACATCCTGTGTGTGTGTATGCGTGTGTATATATAAAAATATGTGCAGAGCACACACACTCTCCTTCCCTCTCCTCTATGAAACGAATATACTTTTTTTCAATTTTACAGGAAAAATTCTCATAGTAATGGAGGGAAACAACGTTTAGGGTGAAAATTATGATTAACATATTACTACCTTACACATATTTTAAACAAAAATTAAATTACTATTTGGTGATGTCATGGTCATTCTTTTACACCTCAAGACTTGCTCTGAGATAGTTTGACAACTCAGTACACACGTGATATCATTTAGCAATTTTTTTTTCTTTAGGTGCGGCAATGTTGGCCTAGCTTGATACATGCGCCAAAGTGCTATATCAACCGCGTTGTCAATATATAGCAGTGCGAGAGTTGGCGACAGTGGACTTCCGAGAGGAAGTCGTTTAACTCTAGGATCAGCTGTGATCTAGGCTCACGTCACCGCCGAATGTTATCCTACACTTGGACCAGCTTACAACGGTGGCTACGTAATGTGGGGCTAAGGAGGACAAGACAGGTCGCTCCGCCAAGCCAATAGCGGAGAGGCGCAAGGAGGGCAGACAAGTCACGCACCAACCAGGAACTGGACGAGATAGCGCATCACTGCTGCTCTACATCTCTCAGTGCCAACCGTCGCATACAACTGAGCTCTTATATAACAACTGACACGCCAGCATTCGCGACACATTATGCCAAGTACACTGGCCACGGCACATGTCATTTCACTTCTGGTATAGGCTGTTAAAGGCTCTACACGACAAAGTGAGCCATTTTTTGAAATCAGCCTTAGAAAAATATCACTGATCCTACCTGCATATATTTTAACAGGCACACTGGGGGACATGTGCCCAGTTAAGTTGGTATAGGCCGTTCACGGCAAAGTGAGCACTTTTGAAGCCCTAGTTACTTTATTCTTTCAACCACTTATTAATGTAAACCATACCATGCGAGTAATAAACACCATGTGAGTGCATACATTCACCATACCCAAAACCAAAAAACCGAGGCCACAATGAAATGTATTTATTGGTTATTATGTCTGATGGACCAGATTCAAAGTGCTCACTTTACCGTGAACGGCCTTTAACGATGGGTGGAAAGTAGTTTCATATCTTAAAATCGAATAAAAGTTTTTGGTAACAATTTGTGATAAGTTCAATAATTTATTTCGTCTTCTGTTTTTTTAATGCATCGAAGTGTAAAAAGGACTAGATTGGTAAATTATTTACTTTTCTTATAATTTGACAGTTTCGATTCGCCGGCGCATTAATAAAGTGGCGAGGCCCTTACATATGGCGGAAGAATACACAAGGTGACTTCGTGAGAGGTAAAGGTACGCAGCTGCGGGCAAGGTAGCCGGGTAGGGAGGACGAGATAGAAGGAAGTAGATGAGTGTGCTAGTGTGCACGCAGGAGCGGAGGGCGCAGTGCGTCACGCAGGACAGGAATAGCAGCCGGCACGATGGTGTAAGACGGGGCGACAACCTCGCCGTCCGCGGCCAGTATGAGGCGTCATCACGCTACACCTCCTGGCCGACCCAAGGTCGCACGACAATCGCTTCCCGCCTGACAGGGCTTGAAGCCGACAAGTGCGAGAGCTGTGAAGCCCCTGTCACACCATCTCATTTCAACATTAATTGAAAATAAAATTTGAGGACAAGTGCGGCCGTCAAATTTTTCCTTCCAATAAATTTGATCAAATCATCTTGATTGTAATTAAAATTTGCCACACTGTCAAATTTTATTATTGGGAGAATCTAATTTGAAATAGTATTCAAAAATTACTTTCATTGTGAGATAATGTAAGTAATGCTGTAATTTACTCTCGTTTCTTTACTAAATTAAAATTGTATTTATAAGATATGTTTCCTGCACAATGAAATACCCTCTGTTCGAAATATTATTTCCAATATTCACTTAAAATAGCATTCACGCACGGGCAGCTTCTAAATAAATAAATAATTTCCATACTTACTTCGTTTCCAGAAATTGTTCCTTATTTTAAGTTTTTTGACGTCAATTTTTGTCGTGCACGATTCTGATTGCCTGAGACCGTCACACGTCAAATAAATTTTAGAACCAGCCCAATGTTCAAATGTTTGATGGAAACTAAAGCCATCCAACTTTTTCAGACAAATAAGGTGGCGTTTGTGACGTTTCGATTACGTAACTGGCAAACTTATCGGAAGCAGTGTGGCGGTGTGACAAGAGGCTTTGGGGCTATGCTAGCAAGCGCTACAACAGCGCCATGGTTTTGAAATGGCGACCAGTGTTCTCGTAGTGCTGGCTGCGTGTATTTATTGGCGGAGTGCGTGTACCAAGGTTCGGTGCATGTGCCCAGACTACTCTTGTGCGCACATATCTTCAGATTTCTGTCCCACCGTAATGAAAATTAATTCCTTATTTTTCATTTACCCAGTTTCGCATGATAACACAATCAGTCCATTCTGGTTTCAGAAAGCCTGTTACATACTCCTGTACTTGAGTAAGGCTGTCAACTGTCGCGCAGTACGCCGCCTCCTGATTGCCCCCGCGGTATCTAGTACGACTGTCGACACGCATTCTCAACACAAACACGCACTACAGTCACTTTACTGGAGGAGCACTATGCAACGAGGAATAAACATTTACAAATCAAGGCTAATTTCATTATTAATTCTACCAATACAAGTCCTACAATGCTAGAAATTGCACATTAAATACGTAACATCGCGCTTGTTTGAAACGAGTTTTCTGAAATCAGCAAAAGAAATAGTTCCATCACAATCTTAACACACTCCCTCAATTATTCCGGTTTGTTACTAAACTTACCTCGCAGAACGCTAATTTCTATCTTCACATCACTAGCAATACGCCTCGTGCTATTGAGTGTTCCATAGTGAGACCATTTCAGATGGTTAAGTTAATTGCTAAGTGACGCAGATTTGGCGCCATGCCCTGCGATGCTACTGCTTAGGTACAGAAGAGTTGATGGTCGCATCAGAGCTCTCTGCCGTACGAGAGAAGTGCGACCTCGCCCAACAAGGCCAGCGCCATCTCACTACGAATACCGTGTATTACGTAAGTTTGGACACACTAGAGTAGATCGCCACTCCTATCACACGTAGCATCAATATGACTGCCATCGTGGAGCGACATACACCAACAACAACACATCAGCAGCAGCCAATGAACGTCGCGGGCTCCACACAATGGACTGTTTACGGTAAAGTGATCCCTTTTCAGGTCCTAGTTTTTAAATAAATATTGCAATGTACGTACTAAACACAGTGTATATTCCACCTATCTAGGAAGTTTACGTCTAAGGCAAACATTATATATATTTATTGACTATTATTCCTCACTGTAGCGTGAATAGCCTATAGTAAGTGAACTACAGACTACTATAGCCGAGAGTACAAGCCAACGCCTGTTCTCTGCAGCTTGCTGCGTGCCCTACCGTAGACATGCATTATCATTCTGTATCGGGTCCTTGGCATCATTACGTCGCTCGGCTACGGCGGGTGAGGGGCCGTACACTTCACTGTGGGTTCCGAACCACGTGTTCGGGGACGTGCTAGTCGCTGAGTGGATGCAGCCGGGAGGCACGGTGATGCAGAGCGGAGTGTGGAATGTGGCACGGCGTGGTCAGAATACAGCGCGCTGGGTCATCGGGTCAAGGTCACACCGCTATCTACCTCCCACACAAGCTTCATTACACTCTTCCTACAACATACCACGGACACACACCACCATATATACATGTGTGTGTGTGTGTAATTATGTTAAGCAGTCTTCTACGCCATGTCAAGGTTTAAATTTTTAATGTCACGAAGCCAAAAGTGGCAGGATTGTCATGTTGGCAGCGAGATCTTTAGCGATGGGAGGAGCAAGTTGTTCGGAGAAAGGAACTCGCCTGCAGTAATCTCGGCAAACTGTGATCTCGACGGCCGAGACGGGATTCGAACCCGGATCCTCCTGAATGCAGTACGACGTTTACTGCGTCGCCTTGGCTCAGCTGTATGCGAGAGCGAGAAACCGCTTCTGCTGCAACACTACCAGCTGGTTAGAACAGTTGCTCTGTTCACATCACCGCCATCTTGGACTTATTTTTATACACGATTTAATTTTTGGGCAGAGCATTTAGAAATCCGGCCTTTTGACGGCACGGAGAACATTGCTGCTCTACAGTTAAACTTACTACACCTGAATCCATTATTGAAACTTCCTTCACTACGTATTAATTTTGTTTCACGTGACAATACTATAATATAATTTATAATTAACAATCTGTCAAAACCTGTCGAGTGGTTTCCTGTGCTATAAATATAAATTTTTAGTGTCAAGTTTATAAAATAAATCCCTGCGATACATGAAAATCCAAATTAAGGGGATATATGCAGCATAAAAACCTAAATTGATATTCATACACTGTATGTGCATGAGCTGAAACAGCTTTTGTTTTACAAGCAAATGACTATTTCACGTCATGCACGTCATACAGCATCACCACAGAAAATGTCGAAACGTCATAACAGGTGTATCAATGCACTATTTCGCATGTTGGATGCATGTAACCTGGCCGCCGGATGCACCCATGACCATTGCCATGCCCCAGTACCTATTGCACGTGATCTCCAAGACCTGTTTGCCACTACACAGTTCGATCAGTTCCCTGTCGTATGCCTTAGCACCGACACAGTTGCAGAACTGCCACATCACCTCGCCTTTATTTCATTCGAATACCACATGTTATTCACGCTGGTTTTTCAACCATTCGTGTCATTTTTCTCGTAAACGAAGGGTCTTCTGCATTTTTACCGATGAGTATTTTCTACTTAGTTTTGATCACAGAACCGTGTGGTACAGTCCGTATGTGGGGAAAAAAATCTATATTTTTCCAGTATAAATAGTTTACGGCGGTACTGAAACTACACTGTCCTATTTCTCAATGAAATATCGTCCATGTTTCCAAAGTGGAAGTAGTTGTTTGTCATGTCTGGTAACCAACGCCATGTACAGTGTCCACAGTTTATTTATTTGTTCAGTTGTTTGTCATGTCTGGTAACCAACGCCATGTACAGTGTCCACAGTTTATATATTTGTTCAGGTGTTTATCATGCCTGGTAACCAACGCCATGTACAGTGTCCACAGTTTATATGTTTGTTCAGTTGTTTGCCATGTCTGGTAACCAACGCCATGTACAGTGGCCACAGTTTATATATTTGTTCAGTTGTTTGTCATGTCTGGTAACCAACACCATGTACAGTGTCCACAGTTTATATATTTGTTCAGGTGTTTATCATGTCTGGTAACCAACGCCATGTACAGTGTCCACAGTTTATATGTTTGTTCAGGTGTTTTATCATGTCTGGTAACCAACGCCACGTACAGTGTCCACAGTTTATATGTTTCTTCAGTTGTTTGCCATGTCTGGTAACCAACACCATGTACAGTGTCCACAGTTTATATATTTGTTCAGTTGTTTGTCATGTCTGGTAACCAACACCATGTACAGTGTCCACAGTTTATATGTTTGTTCAGGTGTTTATCATATCTGGTAACCAACGCAATGTACAGTGGCCACAGTTTATATATTTGTTCAGTTGTTTGTCATGTCTGGTAACCAACACCATGTACAGTGTCCACAGTTTATATATTTGTTCAGTTGTTTTTCAAGAAGAGCATTTCTGAAGAGCGGAAACAGTTGAGTGGCGTGTCGAGGTGCCGTCTTCCGGTAGGCGGCAGTCGCGTCATTAGCAGGACAGGACGGAAGTGTCCAGACAGGCCACGCCACGCACTGACCTTCCCCAAGGAGGTAGTAGTACTATCAACACGCGACCGTAAACACACGCCCACTGTCGCTATAGGCTATTCACGCTCAAGTGAGCACTTTGTAAGGCCCTGCTAAATTTTTGCTACGAGTACATTTCTCTGTTTTTACCACGTTCTAATACAAACACTGCCACATTACTAGTTAACACAATCTATACATTTCACCAAACCCAACAGTCAAAGTCTGAAGCAGCCACAAAATATATTTATTAGAGGTTAAAGCCATTTAGCAGGACCTTAAAAAGTGCTCACTTTACCATGAACAGCCTATAACGCCTTCTGCTCAGCTTAGCGGCTGCCTACAGCTGCGAGATTTAAGTAGAAAATGCCGTGTTAAGAAAATTTCACCTGGGTGCGTTAATTTTAAAGACAAGTGTTTCAAACTAAACTTATTCTTCACGAATTTTTTTGGGACAAGTTCCCTACAGCGGGGTGTTTCCCATAACACACGCAGCCTGTTCGCAACGAGTATTTAAAATGTTTTACAAAAAACTACATAGTGCATATTTATGTTGAAAATACACGCTCGCAGGTATCTTCTTCTAAACAAATTCGTTAAGGATGCATTTTGTTTGAAACGCCTATCTTAGAAATTAACGCATTTAGAATTAATGTCATTAACACATGGGATTTCCTATTAAAATTTCGCAGTTGCCAAATTGTAGGCATTAACTACGTCAAAGAGTGACAATGGCTGCTTACTTCTCACAGCTGATTGGTGCTAAGTGTGTGTGTATTCGCTCCACCTGCACTACATGCCTCGACTGGCATTGTATTATCACCTTTCACACGCTCATTAGCCAATTACCTGGCACCAGTTCCAACTAACCAACCATGGAAACTTACTGCAGGGGCACAACATTGCAACATGTAATGTAGTAACACGTGATATTGATCTTATAGTTGTTCAGTTGGGAAAATTAATGTTACGTGCCTGGATCTACGTGTTTCCGCCCGTAGAGGGAGCATGGCTGTACAGCGTACTGCGCAGGTCTCGCTATTCCTGCTCCAACGTTAACAAACACAACGAAGATAGAATCTGAGATTAGAACACTGTTCACGCAAGAGTGCACTTCCTCCAACACTGTTTGAATGCAACTAGGTACATATAGTGTATTCTCAAAGCATTTTATTCACACACACATATTGAAAGCGCAAATGTAAACAAACACGTTACTGAAGATTGCTATCGTTCACTAGAAGCTCTCTCACTGCCGTGGTCTAATCAACGTGGATTCAAACCCGCGCACAGTACTAAGACCTGCGCACAAACTGTTCGACGACAGTCGGCAAAAATGACAGTGCAGACGTTCAATTGTCGCCACAGCTGTCAGGATACACGCGACATCTGTCGGTGTGCGAGAACGACCTCCAAGTATTTCTATAGCAATGTTACGCGACAGAATCACGAGAACGTTTGTAAGCGTACATTTTCTATACCAAAGTTGCATTTTATAAAGTCCGAACAAACTATTGTCAAAACTTTAAGAAAATAAGATTCAATGTGTTTTGCGGATGTAAAGTCACTGTGAGTGTAGTCTAGTTGCTACAAGAATCCAAAGCTCCAACCCACTGTTATTTTTTTTTTGTTAAACCATGGTTGTGATGGAAAAGTTTTTTTTTTTTTTTTTCTCCCACTGGGAGGCTTTCCAGTATAAAACTTCCAACAATTAACTGCTCCAAATACATGGCTGTGCCGCTCGAAAGAAATAGGATTTGTTTCTTCAACTGAGGCCATCTTTGAATTAGCTGATGATAGCAAAATGGTTACGTGACCGGTTTTTAACAAAATTGGTAACATATTTAAGTTAAGTAGCTTATCTTTACGAAAGCACGAAATAATTACCAAATCGCCACCATATTTGTTTACATCTGGAGGTGGAGGCTAAATATCAGTTTGATGGAAGCATGCCTTACTGACAAGCCGTGTCTGTCACGGGCAGGTCTGGAGACGGTGCGCGAGGGCTAGCACCAAGGGACAGGCGGAGACATCCCGGGACCCTCCCCCCCCCCCCAAGAACAAACAAGCCATCAGTGTCGCGACCACAAGGGACCGTTTCCCATCCCCGCTCTCCGATATTAAGTCGATATTGCTATACATGTGCCTGCTGCCTTACTTGGTCTTGTACAAGCTTCCACGACCCGGCATGGAATATTCCTGTTAAACAACCGCATTCGACACACACTGCGAGTTATCACAGTATTGTTTATAGTCGATATCAACCCAACTTCCTCAACTTGTACTGTTCAGTAACAAGAGCAGGCAGCTTGTCAGCACATCTTAATGATGCTGCCATTGTATTGGTTCACGGCTCATTACAATATCATTTTGAGAGAAATAAATGAAAGTACTGCAGAGTACGAGAGTACTATTTTTTATTTGACAAACATTTCAACAGTCACAAAATGCATTCACTTCTTTTCTTAACAAACCAAGTTATTAACAGCACTCAACATTTTAAGAAAAAGGCGGAATACGTGGCAAACGTCAATGCCACTGTTGGCCGGAGGATTGTTTGTCGGGATCATCACGTATCCCCTGCCCCTGCATTTCAGCGTTCCTACTTCCAAGATTTCCTGACGTCCACAAGACAGCCCGCCAGCCGCAAGATGGTAGTTTGACGGGAATTTTCCCTTCCCACGGGAATATATGGTCCTTTTTTTAAGGAACTCTCAACCACTAAAGCGAAATGTTATACTAGTAAGTTTTTACAGGTATTTCGACTCCGCATATTGCAGCCGCAAGATGGTAGTTTGACGGGAATTTTCCCTTCCCACGGGAATATATGGTCCTTTTTTTAAGGAACTCTCAACCACTAAAGCGAAATGTTATACTAGTAAGTTTTTACAGATATTTCGACTCCGCATATTGCAGCCGCAAGATGGTAGTTTGACGGGAACTTTCCCTTCCCACGGGAATATATGGTCCTTTTTTTAAGGAACTCTCAACCACTAAAGCGAAATGTTATACTAGTAAGTTTTTACAGGTATTTCGACTCAGCATATTGCAGCCGCAAGATGGTAGTTTGACGGGAACTTTCCCTTCCCACGGGAATATATGGTCCTTTTTTTAAGGAACTCTCAACCACTAAAGCGAAATGTTATACTAGTAAGTTTTTACAGGTATTTCGACTCAGCATATTGCAGCCGAGCTGGCAACACAATCTGTAAGGGGAATTAAATAGTAAGTTGTTAATGTATCAGATATTGACAAGTAACACTATCGTTAACAAATAATCCAACTAATAATTTATGTGAATCCATGACAATGCACGCGTGTGTTATTAGAGCGGGAAAAAACTACCAGGGCTGCACTTTATCATTGATGAAATTCTAAAAATACATAAATAGAAATTTTGAAAAAATGGGTGAACAAAAAGATGGAAAGTTTGGTGTTGACCTGCTAGCACGTGTGAGCTCCAACGTGAGGCTACCTTGAGGAGCGGGGTGACGCTGGAGAAAGTGTCCAGCTGAAGATGCGCGGGTCAGGACACGCTGACCTCCAGCACAGGCTTTCACCACCCAGTACAGGACACGAGCTAGCACGTGCAAGGCAAGGACATGCACCAGTCTCTGCCCGACACAACACCAAACTGCATGTGTCATGCGACCACATACCCTCCCCAGGCGGATATTCACCAATTCTTGCGACAGCCAGGAGACATTCTAGATAGGAGGACCACGTGGTGTAGTCGCCATACCACTCGCCATCATATATTCATAAATGTCGATATATCAAAATAACTTATTTATATCAACGATATATCGATACAAATCTTAGAGATATTTCAACGATATTTCACTGAAATCAATTTTTTTCCGCGTATTGAAAATCAATAATTTTAAAATGTTTTAATAAGCTTTATTTTGAATACAATAACTAAATTTAAATATTACTACGTTTATTTTGGCAACATGCACCAACAACAGCCACAACATTTTTCTGTAACGTCTCGTGTCATAAATATGTAATATTCCAAACAATTTTATATTTGTCATGTCATTTGATACACAAAATATCGGATTCCGTTGTACCGAAAATTAATGTTTTTGTTCAGATATTTTTTTTTTGTAAAACGGTACTTTTAATAATTACCATTGTAAATAATATCGATCTTTTTTTCCCGATATCAACATCCCAACGGAGTCCTGCCAAGCGGGCTATTCACAAAAGTAACAAGAAAATATTCCGAGTAATTAATATCGAGCTCGATCGTTACAATCTTATTCACTTACATTGCTGTGTAAGGGCTGAGACTGCAAGTGGGTGCACACACGTACTTGCTATAGGCTGTTCACGGTAAAGTGAGCACTTTTGAAGTAAGATCTACTTCCTCCGCCTTGTGTAAAATTAACATTGCTATGGGCCTCATCACTATGTTCAAGCGTCGGTCAAATGAAACTGTCGCATTATTAAGAAAGTAAAAACTTGACAAATGCATTAAAAAGAACAGAAAGCGAAAGAAATAATTTTAAGTTATCAAAAATGGTTACCTAACACTTTTTATTCGACGTTGAAATATAGAACTGTTTTCCACCCACCGCTGCCAACTTTACTGCGCAAACTTCACTCATTGCACCTATTACAATATATGTATGCCGGTAGGGTGAGTGACTTTTCTCTAAGGTCCAATTCTAAAGTGCTCGCTTGATCGTGAACAGCCTTTACGCGTCCTGCAAGTGTGTGCTACAATCTAGCGGAGCGTAACTTAACGTTCACTACATTCATCTACGTCGATCTGTAGCATGTGACCTTGGAGGGAGGGCGTGGCGTGGCGTGAAATTATGTGTAACAAATACATTTATCATTAACCAGTCCACTCGATAGTTTATCAAAAGGAACAATAAAATACACACTGTCTCTCTCCTACCACGTAGTTGACAAGAACGGAAAGAGGGTTCAATGTAAACATCTCCCCCCCCCCCCCCCCCCCGCCCCATAAAAATACTGTGCACTACCTCGGTGTATTTCCTCTGATGTAAATACAGATAACGCCATTGAAATATGAAAGAAGAACTGTGAGTCGGCAGCCCGGACATGTTTGCTGTACATTTGTTGCTTGCACGCTGCAGTTATCTGAACAAATGTATATCCTGCGAATAAGACTTTCTCCAGAAAAGACAAGATCTAATTATCCAAACCCACATATTCCGCTCTGAACAACCAGTGATAAAGGGTGTGTATTTGGGTACTGCACTTGAATCATCCAGGGACATGTAGGCACGCAGGGAGGAAGACTATTGTTACAAATGTTTACTTTCCTGAAACCTTGCTGAAGTTCTTCTTTCAGACCGCACCTATGCGCGCCCAATTTAATGCTATTTTGCACGACAACTATTTTTTACTAGGCATTACCAACACATATTTTCTCTTTGTTTTAATCCATATTAATTATAAACATTATATTATCTTAAGTAGATTTTTAACACAAGATGGAACCGCGGTGGCTGAGCGGTTAGCCTGCTCGCCTCCCTGGACGTATCACTCCGTCGCACGTGGGAATCGTGCCGGACGATGCCGTTGGTCGACGGGTTTTCTTGGAGATCTCCCATTTCCCCCGCCCTTTCATTCCGGCGCTGCTCCATACTCACCTTCATCGCCCTCATCGACTCTCAGGCCTCGTTAAGAGCCGCCCAAAGCTTTTCACTCGCTTTAACAAGACACTTTTACATTAAGGTTGAAGTAAAGCAGCTGCCTATAGAGCACTGCACCTGACTACAATGCGAAGAACTCATAAAAAAAGTAGTACAGAACCATGAAAATTGTCAGAAAAGTGCCATTTATGCTGTATATGAAAGAATAATTTATATATTTCGCAACAATATAAAATATTTTACTAAAATAAACTTTTAAATGTAAAAATTAATCGATTTTTAACCAAATTTAACGGCATTTCCGTTTTGGATGTATCGGAAAGCAGAATTTACAAGGAAATCATCAAGAAAGATCGATATAATATTTCTGTGACCATATGTAATAAAAACATAATAATGTATAATATCAATTTGATGATTAATTTTATTTGCGTCAGTTTCAGCCATAAATGTTTGTGACAAATGGACGCACATAAAATCAATTATAGAAATTATTTCCTACATTATTTAATTTTTTCTTACATACAATCGTAGTAAACATTATGAAGATATTCCACGCCAAAGATTTTTTTGCAAATTCTGCTTTTTGTAGCATCCAAAATGGAAATATGCTTAAATCTTGTTTAAAATACAGATTCTTTTAATAGATTTTTTTTACAAAGGCATATTTTATAATGGTGCAAAATATATAAATTCTTCTTTACAATACAGCATCAATCGCACTTTTCTGACAATTTCCATGGCGTCTGTACTACTTTGGATGAGTTCCTCACGTTGTACAGTCGGGTGCAGTGCTCCATAGGCAGTTTCTTTACTTCAACTTTAACATACGAATACCAGACTTATTTCTGAAGCAAACAAACTCGTCGTACACGCAGTGATGTTTCAAAAGTACGAGTATATGACGAACTGACTATAATAGAGGGTGAGTGGTAGCCGTTGAGAGAGCGGCCAACCCACGCCTCGCTCTCGTCCCAGCGGGCCAATCAACTGGCCGCTCTGTCGCACGTGTGAGTGCTTGTCACGCGACGTCGGTATTAGCCCCAGCAGGTCGATAACCCCCCCCCCCCTTATTACTGGTGCTACAGTCTGCGTACCACTGGCACCTCCTTCATACTACAGAACATCAGTGAATGTACAAATTATGGTTAGGACTCCTGGTTAATTTATTATGTTAGAACTACCGGTTGTAACAAAATGCATTACTCCAGCTTATGAGGAAACTCCACAACCAGACCAGTTTCATTAAGTAAACAAAGTGCGGCCCCGTTCGTCAATACAAGCTCTGCAACGACCTGCCTGCCGTACGAGTACACACACACATCAGTACAGACGTATGTTGTAGAGAGACTGCCGTACGAGTACACATACACATCAGTACAGACGTATGTTGTAGAGAGACTGCCGTACGAGTACACACACACATCAGTACAGACGTATGTTGTAGAGAGACTGCCAACTCCAGCGACCAGCTCTTCCTTAAGTTCAAGACAGTCTTGTACAGTAAGCTCTTCGAGTGTCCCAGCGGTAAACAGTTTTTGTAGAGCTTGTATCAAGGAAGCTAGCCACACTTTCCAACTGTTTTTGTACACGGAATACAATTAAATTGAAATGTGATGGTTCCGTTCTGAATCACGTCAACGAGTGCCTCAATTGCAAATTTCCGGCCTAATTCCCCTAAAAATTTGAGTATTGCATTTTGTTGCACCCTGTATAATAGGTACGGAAGGAGCGATGCACGCAAATGCGAGTGAAGGACGAAGTAGAAACTATCGGGGTCAAGTACGGACTCGTGTATACTCTGAAAGAATTCGGACACAGCCAGAGATACTAAACTACTACTCGTACGTCGCTGCACACGCTACTGGAAGACTGCCAGTTGGCGAGTCCGTCAAAACACATGACGTCATCAAGTCTATGTTACAGTGTCATACAAAGCATGTGACTTGTAGCGATAAACACGATAGTTATAATCCTCAGAGTTTATAAAAACTTAGATAAGGGCAACCCAATGTTTGTTTCATCTACGAAAATATTATGACCTGGTGACGTATTTATAATGAGCTACTTCTGACGCAGAAACTCCGTACGCTTACTTGTAGGGGTCCACGGTTGCTGAACGGTTAGCCTGCTCCCCTCCCACCAAGGCGAACCGGGTTTAAACCCCTGCCGAGGCACAGGATTTTCGCAAGTGGGAATCGTGCCGGACGATGCCGTTCATCGGCGGGTTTTCTCGGGGATCTCCCGTTTTCCCCGCCCTTTCATTTCGGCACCGCTCCATGCCCACATCCAACACCCTCATCGGCTCTCAAGACCTCGCAGTTAAAGAGCCGCCCAAATCGCTTCACTCACTCACTTTTAGTTGTAACGCAGGATATCGTCCTAAAGAAATACAAGCCACTGGAAAAAAAATTTGGCGATTGTTTAGCCATTTACTTATAGTCACAAAAACTAAGCTCACTAGATGATGTCTCACTGGCCACATGCCACTTGGTACTGACAGCGCTGACCAATAGCATACCAAAAGGAACGCCATTGGTCAGTAGCACTCAGTAGTGGAACCAGGTGGAACACTCGTCAGCAGTCTTCAACAGGGATAATGGCGTCTGCTATGCGTGGTGAAGCAATGGTAGGCCTAAACATGTTGTCAACAGGGTTGGATATTTTTTTCTTTTCATTTTCGTCTGATTCAGACTCATCAATTGACGATGAGATCGAAGAATGTGAAACTATATTTTTCCACCTGCATCTTCTGCAGATAACAACGTAACGTGCTCTTATCATGTTGCGTCGTCTGCTTTTACGGAGACTGCCTGACCTGCACGGCAGTAGCGTCAGCCGATAGTATAGTCTCCAAACCTGACGCCACACACAACAGTTACTGATCAGCAGAATCGGTCGTTTCAGCTGCTTGGTACTAAGTGGAACACGGCCATCGTAGCACATAGCAACTGACGGATCAGCACCGCAGACGATCGGCTCTTTGCAGCAGGGACATTACACATGTCAGCCGCCCGGCGCGTGGCGGGATCATCACGAAGATATTCCACTTTACATACAGTGTTCCCACAGTGTCTACAGCAGCTGCTGGCCATTTAACTATGGAATTATTTTATAGTGACAGACCTAACGATTCCTCGTCATATTTAACCATCAAGAAAGAACTCACCTACCACCCTTCTCTGCCCACTCGACAACAGGTATTTTCCTTCACACACCGCCCCTTACGTCTGAAGTCATTTCCACAGACTCCTCGCACGGAATAAATTATGCAACTCAAACACTCGATTTTACGATAACTCGAGTTTTCTTGGGAAGCAATCCCAACGAATGATCAATCTCGCACAAGTAGTGTGAATTACTCCTGAGCGTTAACTCAAAGCCTTATACGTAATTTCGCGTTACATTTTGCTATACGCTGTTCAAGGTAAAATGGGCACAAGCCCTGCTTAGGATCTACTTATAGGCACATTGTCTATTCTTCCGCCTTATGTAAAATTAACATTGCCATGGGCCTCATCACTTTACTTATGCGTCGGTCAAGGTAAATTGTGAAATTAATAGAAAATTAAACATCTCATAAACCTACTAATTTTACACACTGACCCGTTAAAAAAAGAAAACAGAAAGCGAAAGAAATAATTTAAATTATCACAAATGGTTACCTAATACTTTTTATTCGACGTTAACATATGGAACTACTTTCTATCAGTCGTTACCAACTTTAGCGGGTGCATGTCAATTGTGCACCCTTTAAAATATATGCAGGCAGGGGCAGTGACATTTTTTCTAAGGTTGATTTCAAAAGTGTTCACTTTATCGTGTAGAGCCTTTGTGTATCTGGAGCGTCGAGTATTTAGGTCTGAGAAGAATTTCGTTGCCCAACAGTCGCCGAGGCGTAGTGCTACACTCGGAATACGAAATGCCACGTTCAAATACCGAGCAAACCACGACGAGTATGCAGTCGAAGTGAAGAAATGTACAACTCCCGGACCCCAATAGGCGTCGACACCTTTCTCTTACCAGCACCTGACGAAGAATTTGCCCGGCGCTTGAAAATCCAATACAGAAAGTTCGACGAAACTGAGCTACAAAACCGTTTACAGTATAACTCAAACACAAAAAACTAACTTGAATGTACGACTACCTTCGTGTAGTATGAAGAACGCAAATACAGAGGTCTGGCTGTAGTATTTGCAGCGAAGGAATACAAGTACCATGAAATGAAGCCAGCAAGTGAT
The DNA here is from genome assembly GCA_029891345.1 of Dryococelus australis. NCBI lineage: Eukaryota > Metazoa > Arthropoda > Insecta > Phasmatodea > Phasmatidae > Dryococelus > Dryococelus australis. The sequence continues at coordinate 7,929,916 of CM056994.1, forward strand.
TTTATTAATGTAATCTCAAATTTATATTGATTCCCGAAGTACATAAAGGTACAAATTTATCTGATATCCACACTGCAGGATTTCTCTGACAAACCATTGATTCAATTTGGTGAGAGAACGAGCCTGGTAAATAACTCAAGAAAAGCAGAAGTGAGGCAGTACAGACAAGTGGTCTTATTCTTCCTGGAAAACAAACACAGTCATTGAACACTATGGTCTCATTATGATGTGATGCCGTAAACAATGGTCCATTGTTCATGGTTCAAAGTCAATTGAGCGATTTCGGAATCGACATTTGAAAAGTACGTGCTTGTCAAACAATCTCACAGTTCGGCTTCATAGACGACGTCAAAGTCATAGACAAGACATGAGCTAGACGGATGTGCTCATGCCCCGAACAATGACCCATCGTCCGTCGCCACTACCAACTGTCAAGAGTCGCACGGTCAACACTGATTAACGTGTTCGTTTACATTTGAATTTTTAACAGGCCCGTCATTATACGCAAATAATATACTCAGACTATTCTAGCTGCACTGATACTAGGTTGGAGGAAACGCACATGTAAAAAAGAACACTTGTTTACGCAAACAGTCTCCTAACCTCAAATACTAACGACGTTGTTTTTTATGTAGCTATTGGCAGTAGTGGCAGTTCAGTGTTGGAGCATGGTGAGTGGTTGGCAACTGTGCAGCTACCGTGGACACTACCCCATTTTCCCTCTTAAGGTCCAAGCAATATCGTAAATAGAACGATACCTCAGCAACTCGCTGAGGCGGTACAAATGTGTGAATACGCTGGGTGACAGGCCAGCCAGACTTGACAAACTTGCGTATATACGTATGTGTGCGTTCCGTTTAGAAGTGGACGACAAATTGTTTGGCTGGAGGATTCTGAGGCAGTATAAGAAGGAACGGATAACCCACAACCAAGTCAGGGGTCCGCACTCCCTCTAGGCCAATGGACAAATGGCAGCGGCTTCACAGAACATAGGACTGGCATCTGAAATACATCCGTCAGTAATTTATAACGCGAAATTCTAACGTCTAGAGAAACTGAAAGTAAGACAACTGCGGAGGGCTATAGAAGGCCTCGGCCATGAACCAGATACTAGCCGTCGACTGACAGCTTGCTGGGCGCTGATATGATGGTTCCAGCGCTACTGGCGACTAGTGCCCTCGTTTCCAGTCAGTGCAACTGAAATGCGAGCGAGGTCAGGCCTGCCAACCATGCACTGCGAGCGGAAACACAAGCAGTCGCGTGCAACCAACATCGCATGACTTCACACGTGGTCATTCACAGCAACCAACTTTACAACCTGACAGCAAACAACCTTGCACATACAAACATACACGACAGTTGCATCCTCTTTATACATAACCTACTTTCCGAAGGGAAAATAGGTTAGTGAGAGCGGCGCCTTTATTTGTAAGGGAATGTGCGCGTGCGCGCTCCGAACCCCTCCCCCCCCCCCCTACACCGAATATAAAAAATTGGAAACTTGGTTTGGACTGTCCAATCCTGCGCCGTCTTGTCACTCTTGAGAGCGCCATTTGTACTTGCGGGCAGTTTCGCTCGTGCTCGGAAACCCTCCTTTGTTCTCCTTGCATTCCCTCTCCTGCCTTTTCCCTTCACCTACGCGTGCGTCTCATTCTGCGATTGGCGGCATGATTTGATTTAAGGCCTTACGCGGCAAAGTTACAAGGGCTTGTACCTCCCCCGCGCTAAGGGAGTAGCGCCCCAGTGATGTAAAACGGCGGTGTTACGTCACTGACGAGCTAAACTGTCGGTGGGATGAACATCGCGCTCACGGCTGCTCGCTGTTATGGATCTGCCCGCCTCTTGGGAACATGGCAGCTTGGGTGCGGCGACTATCAGCAACTCGCCATATACCCAGGTAGTAAATAGGCGATCACCAGGCTCTGGGGTGGCTGGGAATACTCCAATGCCAGTCCGCGAACTAACTGGCTGGTGCGAGAGCGCCGTCATTGTGGATGTTGGGAACAAGGACAGCTCAGTACGAGATGGCGAAGCGCATCTGTTGAGGGTGGCCCAACGATCAAGGTGGGGAGAGGGATCTCGAGGTGCTGAAACATGCAAGTGTAGCGATCCTCACTGCTGGATTCTGCGTGCTTTCGACTGCGGATGCGTGAGGAATGGACTGGAATGCATCGGATCTCCGAAGTACCCCGATGTCGGACTTCACTCCTCGGCCAGCGGATTCGCCACCATAATTGGTAGCTCCTGGATGTCTCGCCAAGCACTTTTAGGGCTCACCCAAGACCGACGGAGTATTACTGGTGGAGGGGAAGGGGTGGTTCCCCGTTTGCAGATCCCCGCCTTCACCCACGCCGCGACGTAAAGACCCTGAGGTCGGCGCAGAAGAGTGAAGATGGAGCAGGTGCCGTGACTGAGCTGCCCAGTTTTCCGACACACTCAACGTGAAACAGGGGGGGGGGGGGGATGCATTCATTCGCTGCTGCCAATGTTGTTGTGCTGTCTGTTCGCCTGCACAGGAATATTGGTATTAGTTCAAACTCAATGTCAAGGGCGCTCAGTGCCCACAGAACCCATCCCCTCTTCTTTCAAACACCTTTTAAAAGGCATGGACTCGAGACCTGCAGTCTCCTTGTAACATTTTCATTCATGTTTCCCAAAGTATTTAACTATATTCTTCCGGGAGTATTCTTACGGTACTATGTCTGTTTTTCTCTCCCCCATCCCCTTCAGCTATAGGTAGGTCTACAAAAAAAAAGGGGGGGCAGTCATGGCCCAATACGGTGGCCATGACACACGTCTCCTCGCATTCAACTCCCCCTCCTCTTAGACGTAAGTGGCGCAACGCTGAGACACAATGAGCCCCGCTCCTACCACGGACGCACACTTAATACTTGGCAATAGGGTAGGTTAGGGAAACAAAGTTACGTCACTGTTCTGGCCTGGCCACCTGCACTTCACTTCAAGGCTGTTCACGATAAAGTGAACACTTCTGACATCAACCTTACAAAAACATCACTGCCCATACCTGTATATGATTTAATGAGCGCACTGAGTGACATTCGCCCAGTACAGTTGGTAACGATGGATGGGAAGCAGTTCCGTATCTTAACGTCGAAAAAAAAGTGTTAGGTTACCGTTTGCAATAACTTAAATTATTTCGTTCACTTTGTGTTTATTAATGCATCGAAGGGTAAGAATGAGCAGATTTGTAAAATACGCATTTACATTTATAGTAATTCCACAGTTTCATTTGACCGAAGCATGACTAAAGTGATAAGGCCCATAACATTGTTAATCATACATAAGGCGGAAGAATACACAACGTGCATAGAAATAGATCTTAAGCAGGGCTTGCAAAAGTGCTCATTTTAGCGTGAATAGCCTATAGCTTCTACCAGACCTCAATCGACGACAAAATCTAGTCGGCACAGAGCAATGGAGCAAATTGCGGTGAGTTGTGTGGCATGTGTGTGTGTGTAGTTGCTTGGTTGAACAGTTAGCTGCTTTCCATTTCTAAATTAGGCTTTATCCACCCTTCTAAGTTGTGTTTGGCTGTAACTATGGCCTCGCGTCTGCTGTGCCTCTTGTTTTAACGTGTCGTTATTGTCCTCCGTGCACAGCCCAAGTTTAATAACTTTTAACGTGTTATCTATTTTCACGACTCATTTACTACGATTTTACTGTTAACTGTGTTTGTCTTGGTCTTATTTGTAAATTTTAACGGTAGGAGCTTTGGAGGGCCGTCACGCCTGCCTCCCACAATCATTTCTTTAATTGTTTATTTCTAACTTCGTTTTGGAGGCTCCGATGGACGGCTGCCCTCCAATCTGTTTAAACGATTTTGGTGATCAGAAAATAGCTGTTTTAAAACACGTGTGATGTAAATGAAAGCTCATGCTAATTACATTTTAATAAATTTTTTGCGTTTTCAATTGCGACGCTAGCGCCAGTCGCCCGCGAACCAGCGCTCGACGCCTGACTGTGGCCACATGCGCGCTCCTTGGCCAACACTTCTTCCTCTCCTACCACCCCCCCCCCCTTTTTTTGGTTGTCTACCTAAGCCCGTGCACTTCCCCTCCCCCCTCCCTTCCTTCTTACGGCTTCCTACTCCGACAGATATATTTACTTTATTACCAGTTCGAGTGGTGCAACGATGCAGGAGAAAGATAGCTGACCGTTTTGGGAACTTCTGCCATGATGCCTTCGCCAACCAGTCTCTTCTTCATGATCAACCTGGGGAACCAAGGCGCACGGTTGTCAGCTGCAATTGACGGGGAATTGCAGTGATTAATCCGCCAGTGTGCCCTCGGCTGAGCTATATTTTTGGCATGGTGATGTGCCTTGTGTGGGTTGAGCATGACAAACGTGATCAGCGAGTATTTACTTCAAGTTTTCTTGAGTTGTCAACACTGCGGACATTCAGTAGAATGTCGTGGGAATGCTCGGCAATTGGCTAGTTAGTTCGTGGACACGTGTTTAGTATGGGGCTGGCGTGTTTTTAGTGTTATGCTTGCTAATTATATGCTTTTAACGTAATTTATATTCTTGCTTTGTGTAGTATTTATTAACGGTGACATTCCAGTTTTGGCCAGAGCTGGCTATGAAAGGGCACTAGATGTCGCCCAGCTCCACGAACCTGGAGTTTTCAGCGTGACTATATCGAGTCGTGCGTAGTAAATATTTTTTTTTGGACGTAATATATATTAAAGTCACGATAGAGAGTTCAGTAATAAATATTTGCCAGTCGGAGACCGCGTGTTCCAGTTCAACACTTAAACTGTTCAGGTGCTGCCACTACACAGTTCGCTTGGAACATTTGAAGCCTCCATGTCGTCGTTCTTCGTTGGGTTGCAAATAAATCAACACCACGTGAGTTCAGCTATGTCCAAGCACTCGTGTAAGATTGCTTAACGTCATTGAAATTCCATTCCCCTGTTAATTGAATGCTGGATAATATGTGACATGTCACAAACTATTGACTCAGAAGGCCGTATATTATTGTTGAAATTATGCATAGTCGGTCAACGTGAGTATGAACTGTATGGTAATGTGGCCCTTGGAATATTGGATTTTACGGGATGGTTTGAACCCCTGTGTTTAGTGGAAAGATATTTTACGCGCGTGTGCGCACTTTACAAAATATGTTCACACACATTTATATGCTTATTTATTAAATAGTATATTAGCGCTGGCGAAGCGCATAGTATTGTGCATGAAGTTAAACGAGAGTTTTATGTGCCGGAGTGCTTCCTTTTATATCGTACGTTTTATTAATTGGGTAATTATAGAGTCACGGATTGTGATGCCTGGGGTTCGTTTATGAAAACATTGGTCTAGTATTCACATTTCTATGAATTGTAATGAATTGAGCCTGGCCACGCAGAGATATTAAGTTATAAGGCAGATGATGGCCTACAGTTTCAAAGTCTTTGTACGAGTGTGATTCACCTTAAGACGGTGACACATGATAAAACTTTGATGACTTTCAGTTCCCAAGAATCTACATACAAGCGTAACATTTTAATTAATTTTATTGTATCCAAAAATAGTGACAGTATATTGGGTATTTTTAAAGACTATGCTGGTTAAATGTTACGAAATGAAGTACCTGACAATGAACATACGATGAATTCTAGTCTTGATATCATTAAATGATGAATTGTTTATACTTTGCAAACGTAGTTGTTAAGCGTTTTGAATATTTTGGAAGTGTATTGTGATTATCAATATTATGATGGTGTATGAACATTGCAAGACGGAAAAAACAAATTATATGTTACGCTGATGTGTATGTTCAGTTGAATATTCTTGCCTTGTGGCTCCTTGATACGGCAAAAGTAAGGATATTTTATCAAAGCGTAGTTTACGATACATACGTGAAATAAACAAGTATTCCAACCCCATTTATCACGGTTAAGGCCGTGCCAAGAATTGCGTTGCGCCCTAATCGGCAGTTGAAGTCGAGTGCCTGAAAAATGTTCGGACTGGCCGGGATTTGAACCAGCGCCCATAAAACGATGGCCAAAAGAGTGGTAGTACGATATCCGTGGAGCGCACAATGCTGTGTTGCCACATTGTGCAAGTATAACGTCATCGTACGACATTTTGCCACCAACATTTACGTCGCCAATTTCGCTTACGATTCACGTGGTGTGGTTCTTATGAGCGCGTTCTGGGACATTCTGTATACACAGTTTTCAATACTTTCATGACGATGTTTATTTTATAAAGTAGTGGAAAGATAAAAAAAAAAACGGCTGATAGTTACTTTTTCACCTAAGGTCTCACAAGTGCTCACTTCACCGTGAACAGCCTTTACGCGTGGAAAGTGAATGTGTTACAGGAGGGGGGGAGGGAAGAAGCAGATGACCCGGGTCACGCCAACCCGCGGCAGAGGTCACCAGCGAGGTGGGCAGGTTCCACGCGACAACGAACATTCGCGTTAATGTCAACACTAGATTTCACCGCCTCGCGATCAACATTTTAAAATATATTTTATAAATGGCGTTTCCTTTCTTGCTACTACACACTAACCTCTTTCACGATGGCCATAAATGTTTCCATTATGTTCTTATTTGGCATTCCTTTCAAAAAATTCTTTCCATGTCCGCTGGTACTCTGGGCGTGAAAATATGACTGTAATCACATCTAGGCATTAAAATGCGTTGCTTTACTAATACGGTAAATAGCAGCGCATGTAAAACTACAGCACAAAAAATGGCGGGTTGGACAGATTTACAGACCTGTCGCGCCCGCGACGCGAATAAATACGAAATATTTTCTATCCGGAAATATTGTCGCTTTCACCGTGTTGACGTCACAGCAGTCTCAATCCTGATTTGCTGGAAAATTCGCGTCGCTTCTGTCGGGATATTGTGATGCCAGCATTGGACAAGCAGCGTCGAGCATGCACGAGCAAAACTAGTGTAGTGTAGTGGGGCTGGGCCTCGCCACCACCACCACCTGTTGCATACACGCGGCGCCACCACGCCCACACGCATTGCATACTGTATCTCATATGAGGTGGCGAGATTTTGAGTCGGTGAGTGGCAACTTGACGTATACGAAACAAACAACACGCCATTTAGAAAATCGTGTATCAGCTGATGCACGAACATAAGTTAATCTTAAGTTGGCTATTCTGAGTGCACTGGCGACGCACATCAGACAAGTACAAAATAACGCGATAACAAAGTTCCCAGATTTATTTATTTATTTTATTTTACGTGGTCACAAAACACGAGTTGTGTTACAAACTAATCTTCGTGCTAAAGTAGAAATGTATAGGTGTTCTAAATGAAATGCTCAATAAGAAGATTTATAGCTAAATGAAACGCGACTTGAAACCTTAGATTTTTTCATGTCGTATTCCCAGTGTACATTCATGCTTTCCATATTTCCATATGTGCTTTAATTTAATTCAAAAAGCCTACACAAATATTGCATGGTAATATTGAATTATTCTTTTCAAACAATTTGACGAAATATATTACAAATTCGTGTCGTTTCGAGACAGTAATAGGAGAAAAGTCAAGTTTTAAAAAGCAGGATCTAGAGGCGACGAACCTGCTGCTATCTGTCGGCTCACACACTTAACCATGCCGTGTGCGCCATCTGTGTGCGCTTTCTCGAACCTAACCAGCTACGAATAAGTTTCACATGCCAAATAACAAATTTACGAACACATACCAATAATTTTATTTTTTCGCGAGCTCTGCATAATTTTTAAAGTGACATATATTTGGTGTACAGCGATTTTGATAACTAGTAATTCCCATTGGACCATTAACTGTCAGTCTATGTCCTAAACACGCCATGTTTTTTTTCTTCCGGAAACCCATTTCCTTGTCTTCGTGTGATCTTCAATTGACGCACGAGCTGATGGCGAAAGGATACACACACTATAAATAAATATTCGTTGAACTGTCAAAATCTCTCCAGCTATACGAGACAGAGTATCTGGCTGCTGCATGCTATATCCGAGTGGCCACTTTTGAACTAACCCTTTACGAAAGACGCGGCTCCTGACTGCGTTGACGGATACACTTCGTAAAATATTCCCCACTACAGTTAGTTGTGAAGGAAGGGATGTAGTATGATGTGTAAACGTCGTAATTTAAATTGTTTTATGCGCACGAGAATAAGAATATGCATATCAGTAACACATTATGAGTTGCCAACAACCTCCTAGTTAGATTGACGTATGAGTAATTCATGGAGCTTGCGGCTGTGTTAAGGCTACGCTTCACTTTTTTTTTTTTTTTTTTTTTTTTTTTTTTGCCGTCCTTATTTCGGATTCATAGTAATTACGATTGTAGAAAAATGTACATTTTACGAGCTGCTTAATATTTTTGTGAGTAAATTTTAATTGTGCGTTATCTGCTTGTTGTAGAAAGTCGAGAACATATTTATTTTTATTAACAACTACATTAAACAAATCGTAAAATGTAAATTTTCTATATAATCGTACATTGTCGGTGATTACTACTGAATCCGAAAAACCCGAGGCGAAAACAGAGAATTTCCGCAGGAAGGGTGATGATGCTCAGCCTTAGAATTCTATGTACACGTATCCTTTTGAAAGCCCTCAATTAGATCTACTTTTATGCACGCTGCATATTCTTCCGCCTTGTGCAAAATCAACATTACTATGAGTCTCATCACTTTATGCATGCGTCGGTCAGGTCAGACTGTGGAATTAATAGAAAAGTGGGTATGTTACAAATCTCGTCATTTTTCCACTTCGATGCACTAAAATAACAGAAAGCTAAATAAATAATTTAAGTTATGATAAATAGTAACCTAAATCTTTCCATTCAACTTCAAGATACGGAACTACTTTCCATTTATCACTACCAACTCTACTGGGCACATGTCACTTCAAATATATGCAGGTAGGAGCAGTGACTTTTTTCTAAGGTTGATTTCAAAAGTGCTCACTTTTGCCTGTACTTCGATGCAAGTTCTCGCCGGACAGCAAGCGGGCGGCTGCACACCGGCCAATCACACACATGTTCTACTCAGAGATGCGTGCACACGGTAATTACGTAGCTGCCTGTTGTGTTCCGCTTTGCGTGTGCATCACGTGTTTATCTTTGTTTACGTTCTTGCCAAGTTTGATATGTATTCAAAGTGTGTGATTGTAAGGCTATTACTATGGACGGCGGAAATTGCTATCCCATCGGTGCACTTTCTAGTGACGGGACAAATAAGTATTTCCAGTTGCCTGTACTTTTAGACCGCCAGCGGGCAGGACAAGGCTGGGTTCACAATCAAAATAAATATGCCCAGGGAATTGAACGTAACAGTACAACATTGACACGACCGGAATTATTATGCGAAATTGATGCACGATTGAATATTGTGTATTATTTTTAGCCAATGAAATTTTGCGACGAATCTAACGTCAGTTGAACGTGTCAGTAAATATTGGATTTATGTAACAGGTTGCGATATTGTTGGACATATTTACCACGTATACTTTTCTTATAAAATGTTTGCTAGTAAACTGTCGCTTCTCTAAACTTATATCTCGCGACATTTCATCGTTACTACAACATATTAAACATCAAATTTAAAAAAAAATTAGTTGCGAATTTATATTCCATTCTTGATTTACTGATGCTCTATGCGCCTGCACAAGACATGAAATATAAACATTTAATTTGTGGAATATGTCATGAACTCCCGCGCACACGACCTATTGTACAGTTGTGCATCACTACGCCTGAAAACGTGGCTGCCAATTCTTGTGCACACGACCCATATGTTATGTGGTTACTGTTACGATAGCAATTGTGAACCAAACTTAAGTTGGGTTATCTCACTCCCAAAGCCTCCCCTCTTTCCAACCCCCCCCCCCCCACCTCACTTCCTTGCTGGAGCATACTCTACCACGACCGTTGACTAAGCACAGCATGGACAACCCTGAGTCTATAACACACACGCAAGAGGAATGTCGTGACACGAGGTCTGCGACTGAGGTCAAAATGCTCCCCACTGGGGGAGCAGGCAATCAGCACGCAGAGTGTCCCTGGGGAGGGGGGAAGGTCATTATCCCGGGAAGAGAAAAGTGAGGTCACTTAACCAAAAACGTTCGTAAACATGCGTGTCCCATCCCGAATGGTTTCTAACGTAAAGCTACTTTAATGATTATCTTTTATAGTGACGACTGTGCATCAGCTTAAAATGCTGCTGTTTGTAGATTGGATGTCAACGTTAACTGCAACACGTTGACAAGGATAAAAGAAATTAAACAAGTTTGATTCCAAAAATGTCCAGAAGTATCTGCATTCTGGTTCACTGCTGGCCAAAATGACTTTGCCGAATTGGGGTGATCAAGGACATTACCGTTAAACGTAGATGAAGATGGAGCCGCGCCAGAATGCAAGAGCGGAGGAAACTGAAGTAATCCGAGAAAATTCTCCGGCCCACGGCTATGTTCAACAAGTTTCCCACATACGACAACCAAGCCGGAAGTCCAGCCCTTCGTGAGGCGAGTATCCTGTCTACTGTGTGTGTTTTGTTTGCCTACATATCGTTTAGCCATTGGCCGGTTTGGAACAAGCACGTGTAAGACACGCTACGTAATAACACCGCCATATATATATAGTATAAAGAAATTTAATAAGCTATTACAAATTAATGTAATTAATTTAAGAATATTACAAACATATGTAACATATACACAACAGCCCGTTGAAAAAAGTGTTTACACAAAGCTAATGCACTAGATTAGCGGCCGACACAGTAGTTGGGCACGGCCAACCCTTGATTAAGCGCGAACGACGTAATTACAATGAACGTGACTTAGTTGCATGTGTGGCTGCACTGCATACACCACGCTTGCTGGCCTTGCTCAATACCATGCCGCTACTCTACAACTCCGACAACTACTTCGCCCTAGTTGCATATCCGACATTACATTGCTCAGCCCTCAACACGCGGGCGGGCCAACCTCCACTTACTGAATGCTTTGACGGAATAAGCACGCGGTGAACGATAAACCGCTTCAGCGTATTACACACGCTAAAAACCATTGGAACAATGTCTACATTACCGGCAAGTATTTTATTTTCAATGTAGCACGTTCGAAACAATAAGACAATCTTCCATTGCTCTATTTTGATGTCTTAATGCAGAACATTGTTACGAGCTGCGGCTGGCGCAGGGGAACTCACCTCGACCCTCCCCTCTTCCTGGAACGACGCGCTCTTTGCCTGGTTATCCCCATTCTGGGAAGCCCGTGAATAACTGACCGCGACGAGACATGCTTGCGTCACAGCCCCTCCTCCTTCCGCTGAAGAAGCAGACAGGAGGCGCAAGAATATTCTGGGGACGCTCGCCGCAGCGCGCGTGTTAAACATCCAGGCGAGAGCTATCTAGCTGAGTGCGGGCGCGTAGTCAGGTACGGTACGACTGCGGACGAGGTGTTCTTGGTGTGAATGGACGAGAGAGCGTGAAGCCTGCTGTGCGTGAGGGCGCTCGGAAAAGTCTAGAACACTGCAGACTGGCGGGACGTAGACTAAGCTGAGGTGGGACCGAGTGGACATTAATACGGATTTTATTGGAACTGTCAAATATGGACACAAAATTCATAAAATAATTCAATAGGTCGATACACTGTGTATTGTGAGTGATTCTTAATTTTTTAATTTAATTGATTTATATGATGTAATTACCAATTATATTAAATTAATTCATTGTAAACTTTGAATGATATCAATTTATTGTGAGATGTTGAGTCGGGAGAATTTTGTTTAATGTAAATAAAATTAGGAAATTATAATTAACTCTTATTTAATTAAGACCTCCATCCCTTAAACTTGGTTTAGGCCATTTAATTTCGAGATAAATTTTAACAATAGATTAGAATGAAGTAAATCACGAGAGAGAAGAGCCCTGTTATAATGTAAGGAGCGGAGTGTTGCAATAGCTACGTCTTGCCGCAAAAAGGCGCCACGAGCATTCAGCGGCAAGTGCACGGCTATATTGGGCTGGAAAGAAGTCTTATACTAGTAGGAAACGCTGTATTAAATGGTCTAACAGGCATATTCGACTAGTGGCCGTGGGCCACGTAAGACTCGACAAACTAGCCCGCTGGCAAAATATATTATCAGCAGTTAATATATATATATATATATATACTCGTGTGCACATTATGTATTATTTCACAGTAGGGCTGATTACTATATTCATGCGTCGGTCATATGAAAATGTGAAAGTGTTAGGAAAGTAAACAGTTCAGTGATTCTTACACATGCGCATTAAAAACAAACACTTTTAGTATTCACAACGTTTGCCTAACACTTAATTCAACTCCAAGACATGAAATTACTTTCCCTTATGTGTAGCTAACTTGACTGGCCATGCATCAGTGTGTCAGTTCATTTTTCCCCACGGTTGGCAAGTGTTTACGTAACCTTGAAGAGAGCACCAGTCAGCGGAGAGGTAGGAGCTCGCTGTGCGTCCAGAGACTACACTCCAGGTGTCGCAGCAAGAAGCCTGACTTCCGGCTCGAGCGCGCCAACTAATTATACCCCGACACTTACCGACTTCCGGCCGCACTACGCTAGCACTAGCAAAGTCAACCACCCCCGCCTCACATCCGGCAGTCTCCCACATGGCACTTGCTACTCGCATGTAACTGAGCTGCAGTCGCCGAGGTCTCGCTGGGAGGGATGGCCATTATTACCCGCCGACACGTTCATTACAATACGTAGGCTTTCCAAGAAAACACTGCACCAAGAGCCAGGCTTACTGCTTTCATCAAAGGCTGTTCACGATAAAGTGAGCACTTTTTAAATCAACATTTGAAAAATATCACTGCCCCCACCTGCATATATTTTAATTATTGGCAACGATGGAGAGAAAGTAGTTCCATATTTTAACGTTGAATTAAACGTGTCAAGTATACATTTGTGAGAACTGCAATTATTTCTTTTGGTTTACGTTTTTTAAAAGTATTTAAGTGCAAGAACGAGCAAATGTGTAAAATATTAATTTAATTACACAGTTTAATTTAACCGACGCATTAAATGATTAGGCTCACGGCAATGTTAATTATATATCCTGCGGAAAAATTCACAACGTGCAAACAAGTAGATTTTAAGCAGGGCTTTCAAAAGTTCTCATTTTACCGTAGTCTAATAAACGAGCAACAATTTATTTTTTTAATTTGAATAGCCACTGCCAAAATCAAAGGTTCCAAACGAACAATATATCAAGATATCGGCAACAATACTTAAAATCTAAAAATCCACAAACGAGACCATGAACAATCGCGAACATCATAGACGGCGCAAACACAAAATGCCATGGCGTCCGCAAGGCCGAGGTTCAAAAATCCGAACAGTCACCGACGGCGGTTACAGAGGAACTTGCAAGCAAGACAATATGCCGTGTGTTAATAATGCGAAGGAAAATGTTTTGGATGATTCCACGGAGAATCGATGGGTCGATTAAGCAAATAAAGTAAGTAAATAAGTGAGAAACGACTTTTCCCTAGAACGGTAACAATGTTACGCATAAAATGAAAGTTTTTCACGAAATCGCATATGCACTCAAAAAGAGTGAAATGTGGCAACACTGGACGTGAGGACGAGTGTAGGAGGCAGCACAGCAGCCAGGACGTGTATGGGACGTGACTACAGGATTAGAACTACGCCCACGCAGCTGTGTGTCCTGCCTGCTCCGTCCTCTTCAAGGACACGAGGCTGCATCGCCCTTGGTCCCTCGTCTTGGCTATAGGCTGCTCACGGTAGAGTGAGCAGGCCATCCGAACACGCACTAAACACTAATAAATATGTCTTATTGCAGCCCCAGGCGTTAACTTTTGATATTTAAAAAACAGCCGGAAGATTGAATTAGGGAGAAAGAAAACATTTTGAAGGGCCTTAAAAAGTGATCAGTTTACCGTGAACAGCATATACCCTACACTGTGAATACGGATTAGGGTGTATGCCTTCCTGAAGTTGTGTGTGTTGTATCTCCATGTCTTGTACGTATGCCCCCCCCCCCCCTTTTCTCCTTCCTACATACATTAAAATGTCGTCATTGTCTGTAGCGGTTGTCATTCTCCACTTGTCCATTTATTTATAAAGCGAATCTTGCTGTGCGATAAGAGCGAGCGGCCGCTTACTCTGGGCTGGCTGGCACTGGCAAGTTGTGATTGTACATATTTGTATTATGTTCCCATTATTAAAAATACTGTAAAATTAATTACCGTTCACAGTTTTCCCTTCAAGTAATGATCGCCAGAAACGATTTTTTTTTGTTCCAATACTTTTAACAATCGAGGACTTTCACTCGCAGCTTTAATTCAAAACCTGACAGTTTCGTGGGGGAATTCGTCTGTTCGAATATTAATTTTTTCTTCTGAACGGTATGTTTCCATTCTCATTATTACGTTAAGATACTAAGATGCAGTCGGGGGGCGGGGGCATATGCTTGTCCCATGCGATTTTTAATATTATTGCTTCGTGCGAATTACACTTTAATGGTTGCGGAGTTCGAGGAGGAGGGGGGGGGGAAGAATAGCCTCTTTTTAGTGATATTGACACACTTACATTTACACAATTGGTAAAAATGTAAGTATATGGTCACCAAAGTAATAATACTAGAGGAATATATTAAATTTAAATATTCGAAGCCAATGCACATCCAATGGGTGCAAGTTATTTTTAAGAATGTATCTTTAGTAGTACATATTATGGTCGGCAATTTGAGAAAATATAAAGAATAAATTAATCTAGCATATTTAATTTTATTAACATGCATTGTTACTCTTCTGGCATGCATGTGCCAGGAAAAAATATGTATGATGGGGTAACCGCCATTGACACTCAAACTGGCCCTGGCGATCGCTGGAACTACTGCAGTGCAGGTACTGAAGAGTGTCAGCTGACTGGAGTCTAGCACGAACTGGCCCTGGCGATCGCTGGAACTACTGCAGTGTAGGTACTGAAGAGTGTCAGCTGACTGGAGTCTAGCACGAACTGGCCCTAGTGATCGCTGGAACGACTGCAGTGTAGGTACTGAAGAGTGTCAGCTGACTGGAGTCTAGCACGAACTGGCCCTAGTGATCGCTGGAACGACTGCAGTGTAGGTACTGAAGAGTGTCAGCTGACTGGAGTCTAGCACGACCTGGCCCTGGTGATCGCTGGAACGACTGCAGTGCAGGTATTGAAGAGTGTCAGCTGGCTGGAGTCTAGCACGAACTGGCCCTAGTGATCGCTGGAACGACTGCAGTGTAGGTACTGAAGAGTGTCAGCTGACTGGAGTCTAGCACGACCTGGCCCTGGTGATCGCTGGAACGACTGCAGTGCAGGTATTGAAGAGTGTCAGCTGGCTGGAGTCTAGCACGAACTGGCCCTGGCGATCGCTGGAACTACTGCAGTGCAGGTACTGAAGAGTGTCAGCTGGCTGGAGTCTAGCACGAACTGGCCCTAGTGATCGCTGGAACGACTGCAGTGTAGGTACTGAAGAGTGTCAGCTGACTGGAGTCTAGCACGACCTGGCCCTGGTGATCGCTGGAACGACTGCAGTGCAGGTATTGAAGAGTGTCAGCTGGCTGGAGTCTAGCACGAACTGGCCCTAGTGATCGCTGGAACGACTGCAGTGTAGGTACTGAAGAGTGTCAGCTGACTGGAGTCTAGCACGACCTGGCCCTGGTGATCGCTGGAACGACTGCAGTGCAGGTATTGAAGAGTGTCAGCTGACTGGAGTCTAGCACGACCTGGCCCTGGTGATCGCTGGAACGACTGCAGTGCAGGTATTGAAGAGTGTCAGCTGACTGGAGTCTAGCACGAACTGGCCCTGGCGATCGCTGGAACGACTGCAGTGTAGGTACTGAAGAGTGTCAGCTGACTGGAGTCTAGCACGACCTGGCCCTGGTGATCGCTGGAACTACTGCAGTGCAGGTACTGAAGAGTGTCAGCTGGCTGGAGTCTAGCACGAACTGGCCCTAGTGATCGCTGGAACGACTGCAGTGTAGGTACTGAAGAGTGTCAGCTGACTGGAGTCTAGCACGACCTGGCCCTGGTGATCGCTGGAACGACTGCAGTGCAGGTATTGAAGAGTGTCAGCTGACTGGAGTCTAGCACGAACTGGCCCTAGTGATCGCTGGAACGACTGCAGTGTAGGTACTGAAGAGTGTCAGCTGACTGGAGTCTAGCACGACCTGGCCCTGGTGATCGCTGGAACGACTGCAGTGCAGGTATTGAAGAGTGTCAGCTGGCTGGAGTCTAGCACGAACTGGCCCTAGTGATCGCTGGAACGACTGCAGTGTAGGTACTGAAGAGTGTCAGCTGACTGGAGTCTAGCACGAGGCACGTGCTTGTGTCTACGACCTCACCAACAATACCATCACGTAGTTAGCGTACGTGGCTCCGTACACGTACTGCACACAGTCACGTCATGCTCACGTAACCCCGTCCGAACCCCTGCTCCCACATACTGGCCCTGGTGATCGCTGGAACGACTGCAGTGTAGGTACTGAAGAGTGTCAGCTGGCTGGAGTCTAGCACGAGGCACGTCCTTGTGTCTGCGACCTCACCAACAAAACCATCACGTAGTTAGTGTACGTGCGCTGCGTGGCTCCGTACACGTACTGCACACCGTCACGTCATGCTCACGTAACCCCGTCCGAACCTCTGCTCTCACAACCTGCTACAGGCTATTCACACTTAACTGAGCACTTTTTAAGGCCATACCAAAAGGCATTAACCACTAATAAATATATTTCAATGCAGTCTCAGGCATTAACTTTTGAGAGTGATCAAATATACACACTATGCTTGTTAGACAGATTGTATTGTTTATATTAAGAAATATCGGAAAGATATTAATTAATAAAGGAAAAATTCAGCTGGGCATTAAAAAGTGCTCACTTTAATGTGAACAGCCTTTACGAGAGGCACGAGTCTCTTCCATATTACTTGCTACCGCAGTACGCACGAGGCACATACGTCATAGCTTCACAGGCTGTTCACACTGTAGTGAGCACTTTTGAAATGGACCTTAGAACAAATGCGCTGCTCCTTCATGCATATATCTTATGGGCGCACTGGGTGACGTGAAGTTGGTAAAGATGGATGGAAAATAGTTCCATATCTAAACGTCGAATAAAAATGCCAGGTAACCATTTGTGGTAACTTAGTATATTTATTTCGGTTTCTGTTTTTTAATGCATCGACCAGTAAAACTGAACAGATTTGAAAATTTTTAATTTTGTAATAATTTCACAGTTTCACTTGACCAACGCATAACTAAAGTGATGAGGCCCATGGCTACGTTAAGTTTACATAAGGCGGAAAAGTGCGCAGGCTATAGCAGTGCGAGAGTGTGCATTCTCGTCCAGTATGATGGCAGTCCCAGACACCAAGTACGTCTGCCTGTGAGCTACATCGTGTAACAACAAACTGTACCAAGCTATAGAGGACATGCCAGTCAGTCACCTGCTGTCTGGGTATTATACACACCGCTACTCCCTGATAGCTACGTCCACGCAGGCTATAGCAGTGCGAGAGCGTACATTCTCGTCCAGTATGATGGCAGTCCCAGACACCAAGTACGTCTGCCTGTGAGCTACATCGTGTAACAACAAACTGTACCAAGCTATAGAGGACATGCCAGTCAGTCACCTGTTGTCTGGGTATTATACACACCGCTACTCCCTGATGGCTACGTCCACGTAGCTAAATGGGCTCTCGATATGAGGAAACGTTAATGAGAATCGCGTCTCACAAAACGTGTAAGCTTACCTGACGTACAACCAAAGAACGAGCCAGACATTATCATCCTTTTTAAGCAATAGTGTTGAGTTTCCCAAAGGACATTTTTGCACAACCTAAAACGTGTTCGAATTTTTTAACTGATAAAATATAGCATTAGACAATTAATTTTAATATTAATAGTTTATCATATAACAAAAATTATAAGCGGCGCTGATTAAATAACGTCCGACTATTTTTAATGAAGCGTTTTCTCGTAGTGTGCATATCCTGAAGCGCAGTGTAGACAACCCTCGGCGACGACCTTGAAGCACGGCTGTCTGGTATGTTGTTTACCAGGGACCGCCCTGTCTGCCCATCTATTGTTACCACCCTCCTCCACAACTCCTCCTGCCTTCACCCTCTTCAGTTACAGCGCCCCTAGCCGGAGGGAAATCCACCACACTATTAACCCCGCCGCTATCGTAGACAGTCTCCCCACGCTGACAGTCACTACGTCTTGTCTTGCTGCCTTCCAATCGAATGCGCCGTTACCACAGAAACAGTGCACTCAATCTGAAATACAAACATATCTTTCCGGCATCAGTTTAAGGTCGTGGTCAGATTCACCAGCCCAAGGCTCCTTGAGAAGTGCATTCCGGACGTGACATCACACTGTCGCGGCAAGCCCTAGGATGTCCTCTTCGGCCAAAGTCGTCCCGAGTCACTTGTCCTCAAGCCCTAGATTCCTTCATATAACATGGAAATACAAATTTAAACCAAAATGTTTGTTACATCAGCTTGTATGCATCATTTCGGGAACTGCTAATACAAACATTACCGTGTGACTAACAAACATTTCATAGCTCTAGAGAGTTTACGTCCGAGACCACAATGCTATTATATATAATATGTATATATAGACTATATAGAGGCTGTTCATTGTTAAGTTTACTTTTTTCCAGCCATATTTCATAATTTAACCACCATTTTAAATAAATACCATATAAGTTACAAACACAGTGCATATATTCCACCGCACTCAGAAGTTAACGTCTAAGGCTAAAATAAAAAATTATAATCGACTATAATTCCCATTGTGAGCGCCTTGAAAAGTGCTCACTTTAACGTGAAAGTGGTATATCCAAAGTGAGTGTAGGTTATAGGCAGGCTGTCGCAAGGGCAACATGTGTCATGCAGCGGCGTGCCTGATAGAGCACCAGAGGTTGTGCGAGAGACGCAGTGGCACGCCACCAGCCCACAATTACCTCCCACTATGTCCCGCGTGACGCAACTCGCTCTCGCTCTCTCTCTCCAATCCCCTTCTACACTTGGGTCCACACACTGCTGTCTACACGCCACTATGAGCAGGAGCCGACCACACGTAGTTATGGCTGCAAGTTAATACATATTACGCGCTGTTCTCCGTCAACTAAGCACTTTTAAGATGCCCGCTCAAGATATACTCGCACGCAAACAGTCTGTTCTTTTCACCATGTTGTTACGTTTTATAAAAATATGTTTATAATACCGTACAAGTTGGGCTTAGGCGTAACTCCAAGGGGAACACTATTTACCTCTTTATTGTCCTGTATTGAAATAATATAATCTACATCTCGTTTACACCCTATTAGTTAATCTTTAACTCGGAGGAGATGTTATTGTATTAATTGGTTACATAGTGTTAATGATTATTATTAATTAGTTACTTATTTACTTTCAAGCCACGTCATATTAAATAGTCCACAAGATACGTTGTCATCTTGTTCATGACGGCGTAGGCTGAAGACTAGACGTATGTCGGCAGACGGCACTCCCCCATCTCTGGACGTCTTCCTGGTGCAGTATCTCGACGACAAAGACCTTGTTCGCCGTATTTACAGCCGTTATATTGGCCCGTGTTTACTAACAACCAGGCCCGGCCTGGAGGGGTTTGTTTGTAAGTGCTCTAGGCTTCGTTCCAATTCCTCGTAGTATATTTGTGCTCTCGCAATCTGGCTAGCATGCCTGTTGAACATAATATGTAAAATTAACATTGCCATTGATCTACTCACTATTCACGCGTCAGTCAAGTGGAACTGGAAAATTATTAGAAAAGTGAATATTTTACAAACTTGCTAATTCATACACTGCGTGCGTTATAAATGACAGAAAGCAAAATAAACAATTCTTTGCACTCACGAATGTTTACCTAAAACTGCACGTAAAAACGCCACAATGTTGGGAGCATTTCATTATCCAGAATGTTACAATAGGCCTCTGTGTTCATGCTACCACGGACAAACACCAGCGGTCCTACGTCGAAGGCCGTGATCCCATACACAAGTCAACTGACGTACTGAATTACCTATCTTCACGGGTGTCCAATTACTTTTTGGTAGCTAGTGTATATCGGTAATTGTTAGGTCGACAGCAGCGCCTGGCCCGCTGCGTGTCCTTGTGTGTCAACCAATCCCTCTCCATGTACCATCCAACTGGACGGGCCGGATCATAGCTTGCCGTGTGTTCCCGGCCTTAGTAATAAAAAAAAACAATGTACGAAACATTTTGAGTCGTCAGTTTTAGTACATGTAGAGTCAGAGCCTTTTTGTGTCAAACAATTGCGTATGTATATATAAAATTCTTTCGCGATGGGTACAGCCATAACTACGCGTGCCGTGTAAGAATAGTATATATTTTTTTCATTTTATTATTAAAATAATTCTAATCCAAACCTATAGAGGTCTTTGTGAAATAATTAATTTACACATTAAAAATATTAACGCGCAGAGCGACATGCACCAGTAGTTGGTAACGATGGAGAGGATGTAATTCCATGTCTTAACGTCGAATTAAACGTGTTAATTAAGCATTTCCGAAAACTTAAGTACATTAAAAATAACAAAGCGAAAGAAAATAATTTAAATGTAAAAATTAGCAGATTTGTAAAATATGTATCTATATTTCTAATAATTTTACAGTTTACTTGACCGACGCATGGATAAAGTGATGAGGCCCATGGCAGTGTTAATTTTACACAGGGCGAAAGAATATACAACGTGCATGCAAGTAGATCTTAAGCAGTGTTTTCAACCTATAGTCGTCCTGGTGTGTTGTCAGGACTTTTGTGGGAAGCAGCCAGGTGTGTGTAATGAACATCGACCATACATCGATACCTCGGATGCAGGGGTGTCCACCACAACACAGGTGTGGAGACGCGGTAGAGAGAGCACGCTAGCTGCGCACCACCTCTCCCCGTACGACGCGTCGTCACGACATTCCAATGCTATCCAATACGACAAACGATGTGGAGAATATTCGAGGACAGAACAGTGTTCGTGTACAAGCACTTCGACATTAATGAGAGAAATCGCCGTATGTGCTACGTGTTTGGTTGTCTCCTACATGAGGTACGTAATACAAGCGTTTTATACTTTCGTTAACATAGAGTATCTTTATTTTTTATTAAAATGAACTTTTTACTTTTATTTCATCAACAAATGAAAATACCTCATTTATAATTAATATCAATAAAACAGAGAAAGTAGGTGCGTGGATAACGCCTAGTGAGAAACAGCGCTCACACTAATAATCTAATCTATACTAGTGAATAAAATTGAAGTGTCTGATTTTCGAATTTTTCATTCTAATTATTTTTTCATGTAGTATAATTTATAACTAAGCCATATGTGTTTACTTTTTTCGTGTCTGTCCGAACGAATTTAACTCAAAGACCACTGAACATATGAAATCAAATTTACACAGTCTATAGATAACACCAGGACCTAATTAGTCTGTTTCATCGAGATATCTCAAACGGTTCCGGACAAAATGATGATCAGGTATGTAAATAGGTACTGAATTAAGCTTTTCTTAGGACTGATTACCCTAGCTCAGTGGTTATAGAACCCAATAGTAGGGCCGCAGCTGGTCAAGGGGCTAGAGAACACAAAAAGGGGGGGGGGGGGCGCAGTAGCTCAGTGGCTAGAGAACCCAATAAAATAAGTGGCTAGATCAATTCAAAGTCCAAAATATCATGCTAACATAAAACATGTGCGAAGCGATTGCAGGGTGTAATGTAATAACACCATTAAACCTGAAATAATAAATATTAGTATTTTTAACATAATACCTTTATTTGAATAACTTTACAAAAAATATCATGCGAACGAAGTCGCGCGAGTCAGCTAGGTGTAGCATAAAACTGAGTACGTGTAAACCGATGTGTATATTTATAAGACTTGTTGAGCCGCTATGTTTGCACGCGGGGAAGTAACTGTGAATGGATTATACCTCACCTCTCGCCAGTGGTGCAGTCTCGCCGATGTATCCAGGTATAACTCTTCGCTTATATACTCCATTCACAGTTCTACTTGCAGGATATTTATCTGCCTCGTGCAAACAAAGCTTAACCGAATATAGAAAATTACACCAAAGGGACAACGCGCCGAATTAGTGCGCACTCAAAAACAATGCATTTTTATGTTACTACGAGTATGAAATGCTCGTCATAACTGGCATATTTAGGAAATACACGTGGTGATTTTGCAAAGGTTCAATCCAAAATGTGAAGACCCCGCAAATAGACCACACTACGTGTCAACACGTATCACTCCGCGTGTCGCGCACTCCTTGCAGACACCAGCACGAGCAGTCCGCTCACACAATCACGCACCTTGCCCCAAAAATAATAAGCTTTCACTCGATAAAGCACTTTTTACTGGCGTAATTGTATTGAAGCGAATTGTCTAGGGCCGACTTTGACTTCACAATCTCCAGGTTATCTTTAGTATTATCAGCAGTTTATACTTCATTTAAATCATAATGTCAATATGTTTGTGTCAGTGCGCTGAACGATTAAGTGGAAAGGTAGTCGGTTCACGATGAAATAATAATAATAAAAGTGGTTGAGTATCACGAGGTTTGTCTCAGTCGACGAAGGAACTGCGTGGAGCTGGGAGTGGTCGCGTGGGAAGGGCTGTGTGTTTGCAGACACACGAGGGGCTAGGTTGACGCACTGCAGTCCATTCACAGTATTCTCTTCACTACCATCTACGACTTGTTTGGTCGTTTCTTGCACGTGCCGTATATCACAAGCGTTTTAGGCCGGGAACACACGGCCCGTCCAATTGTGATGATGCATGGAGAGGTGCACACACGGGCATGATGCCAACTGGCCGGGCCGTGTGTTCCCGGCTTAACACTTCTGTCAACGTAAACTTCTACTTACCTGTATCTGATCTATAAACGACAATATTTCATGTATAAAAACATAGGGAGGAATGGTAATACCTAGTTAGAAATATTTCTCATGCGCAATATTATTTGAGTGCTCACTATGATAGTCTTCGTCTGTGGCTCACCTCAGTCGGATGTAGCTTGAATTAGCCTATTCGTGCCCACATAGTGTTTCAAATGGTTCCTAAATATTGCTCAGCAAGCAACAGTTTTATAATGTGATGTTTTTTATCAACTCTTAGATAACGTTCAATTTTACTATGAAATTTCACAAAACAGTAATTATATAAATAACGGGAAGTAACTTGAAATTCACACCGTCTAAGCAACTGCAAAAGTGGTATTATTACTATACTGTCACTATACCACTTTTTTTTAAATCGTGATTAAAAACTGAAAGTCATTTACTTTTAGGGAGACTGGAAATACGTAATAAGAATCAAACATTGCATTTTAGACAAGCTGCACGTCCAAATCTATATACGCATGTATCGTGAGGGGAATTTTTTTTTTCATGTTTATTTATTGAAGTATTGTACGAACTGGTTTTAGTGAAATACAAGAGAGAAGAAAATTAATTCATATGTTACCGACTTGACAGATTTTACGTGCATTAAGATATTTTTTTTATAATTTATTGTAATTAAAAATGGGTTGATAATGACTTTTTTAAAGCAGTTTTATAAAAACCCTGCTTGAATTTGTATTTAAGTGCAGTATTGTGGTGCTTAAGTGGTGAAAAACCAATTGATTTATAATTTAATAGACGGCAGCAGAGTCGCAGGTTGAATGCGGTAACTAAATGAACACTGAGGTTCGAGTCTGTCAGGTACATCGTCATCGCCTCGCCTAACGAGGAGGAGAAATGCGGAAGTGACAGAGAAGCTCTCTATCATCATCTTTGATAAGTGTCGCAAGCTCAGGTCACGTCCACGCAAGTTAGTGTAGACAATTACGAGCAACATGCCACTTACCGCTATGACGAATGAACTAACTGTCAGCTACGAACAAAGTCGACAGAACGAAGAGTAATTTCGAGTTCTGTCGTCGGATTAAAAATGACCGTAAATTTACATATGTTTACAGAATTGGAAAAGCAATCCGCATTGACGAAAAACGAACTGAGGTCCGTTAAATACAAAATATAGGAAGTTCCCGTATTTCCTACAACTTTGGGTTACCTTAACGAACAATGGCGAGTATACACGAAGCTTTGCTTTCTCCTCCAGTTCCATTATCCGCGGTACTCAAGTCCTGTTATTCTAAACGTCACGAAGTAGCATCATGCGCCTGTAACATTTAGCAAAACTTGAGGTACAATAACTTTAATAAAAGCTGAACAAAAGTTGCTTATGTGGCAGTAGTAGAAATACTCAACAGTTATACCACAAGACTTCATCTGAACGTTGTAGGCGAGTAGTTGGTCACGAACTTCCAACTTTTCCACCCTCGTTCGAATTTTGCTCAGGTTCAATATATTTTTAAACTTCAAATCTCTCTTTTACAAACAGCAAAAGACCCAAATTAAAAGAAATTAGTTTTTCTTTTCACTGCTTTTTTTTTTTTTTTTTTTTTAAAACCTGGAAGTGCAGAAAAGTAAGAAAACTGAGAAGTTCCGTGAGTTTACAGAAAAGTTGGAGTTTACTGAAAGTCAGTTTTTGTACATCAATACTTATGGAGAACTTACCAAAATGTTGGGTAAAATGGAGGAAACACTTATTAAAAGCGCAGAGAACACTTATTATTTTTGTTTTCCGTTTATTTCATTCACGATAGGGAATTGCCGCATCAGAAACATATTTGTGTGAACACAAACTTGTCAGTTTGACAGTTGATCGCAACACAAGACCGGTCTAAGTCTTCAGTCTCGTCACAAGCCATCACGAATAGCTTCATGGCGACTCCAGCGTACACACGAGTTAACCACGCTCGACCCACGAAAGATGCACCGTCAAGAAATTATTCTCAGGTTTACCGTATCAAAATAGGTACACTTAATAATGAGAAAGTGCGAATATTGAAGTTTGTTCATATTGCTAATTCCTACATTTGCTCAAAAAGGCACCAAGTGTGTAGGGAAGTTCACAAATGTTGATAGCGACATTCAAATGCAGACGAACGTGTGCCATTATTTTCATACTACGCACAAGTAAAAAACTTCCATTACAAATTAAGTTTTCCAACAAATTTTTTTTGCGTAGGCTCTAAATCTCCGTTTCCTGTCACGGACAACGCTATGTATGCGCATATTTCGAAAGTTCTTTCAAAGACGAGGCGCGATGTCCGTCAGTCCTGCAGGCCCACGACTCCAGTACCAACTGTATTACAGCTTGTTCCAAGTCAACTTCTGTGGCTCATAGTCAGAACTGAAGAAATTAGCTCCATGATTCATGTCAAGGAAGAATACGCATTCGGCAGAAATATGAACTCGGCGTTGGGCGATCAGTTAACCATGAACGATACACGTGGGATGATGCACAATTTCTTCCCAAGTTCGGTTTTATGTACAGTAAAGCAACAACATAATTGAAACCAACAACGACATAGGCTATTAAAGGTAAAGTGAGCACTTTTGATAGCCCTCTCATTTAGAATACTCAAATATATTTTATTTTAACTTTGAACGTTAACTTCCGAACGTGGTGGAATATACATACTGTGTTTATTACTTACATGGGAAAAAAAAAAAAAAAAGGCTGAAAGGAAATAACTATCCAGGGCCTCCAAATGTATCTCTTTACTGACAACAGCCTATATCAATATGTGGATTTCTCGGATTGCCCCCGAATACAAGATAGAGAAACGTCTGAAGTGTTAATTAAACTCGCACAAATCCTGCTGTACTCGTCAGGCTGTGTCTTACACAAGAGTCCCGTATACAGTGACATCATGCATTCCTTGGTTACTACTGTCAGCGCCTGCGATCCTCTTCACTTCACTTCCCTCCAATAAAAACTTGCAAACCTCCATGTATACAGAATGGCAACCCCTTTCCTGGATCCTGCAGCTGATAGCTTCCTCGGGCTCGAAGTGTGTACAGACGTTATCGGGCGACAGGGCCTTGTGTTATCAGTGTGGACACTTCAACTTGCCGAGTCGCGTGTTTACTTGGCGAGAACTGGTGCCGTGACATAAGTGTTCGGCCCAAGCTCTCCCCTGGTCGTGAGACACTACACGCAACCTGCAATACAACAACAATATACGACCGCGTGTACAACAGACTATAAATGGGCTAGACACTTATTCGTCCACTGCGCATGTGCCCTAACCCACAAGAAGACAACTGTCAAAGTCACATGGTCAACAGTGGTAAACGTGATTGTTTAAACATTAGTTTTTTAACGACAACAACTATTATATTAGTACAATACGTTTAACAATTTTCAATTTAATCGAACTGCATTACAAATTGGTTACAGGATGTATAAAAAACTCTCAAGGCACTAGTTTATTAATCAGTGTTATAACCCCAAATCCTATCCCCACTATTTTTGCTATCCGTATTGACAGAACGCAGTTCAATGTTGGGACACTAGCATTGGCTGTGCTCAGCCAGCGAGATCGGTATATCTTATGTTTAGTCCATGGTTGTAGATACAAGTTGACTGTGAAAAACAGTTCCCCCGATCACCGTTACTAATCACTTGTCCTCGTGTCACTACACTGGGCTACCCAGGTTCCCTGACAGCGTGCGAAGGTTACGTCCTACAGTTATGATTTACAAAGTGTTTAATATTTATAACGCGATGCCTGCTTACGAATAACATTTGAGAAATTACTCACATCCGAAACGTAATTTCATCTTATATTTCCGTTAGTAATAAATGTGTATATTTTAAAGTTAAAAGGGGCTAAAATGGTATTTCACAATCATTTTCTGGTAAGCGCTAAAATAAGAAAGCACATTCTCTGGTTATGGATACTAAAAATTACGATACAGTATTTTACTCTACTCACATTAAAATGATAGAATGGGCATTTAATTAGGTTGGTTTTTTCACAACCTTGCTTTCATTAAGCAGGCAACTGAATGTATTTCACTTAGCGATACCAGACGACCAACGACCACCGGACAGTTGTTTAGACATGTTCCAGGGGGCTTACTCTCGAGATCGTTCGAGTGCAGTTAACATACGAGATGTCTAGCACAGTCCGCAACGTATGTCAGACAATTGTTGTAGCTCCAACCCAGTGTGCGAGGGCAGTGTCAGGCAAGCGTATACGAGTGACATTTTGTTATGTTGGTGAACCTGCGGCGAGACGGGAACAAATCAGCCAATCAGAAGCTGTATCGCGCGCGTTTGTTTATTTACATTGTACGCGGTTGAATAAGCAAATGGCTAAAATTACCAAAATTACCAACGAGCAGAAGTTTATTCTTCTCGAATTCGTAGAAGGTTACGTAATTGAATATATGGTGTTGTGCCGTTCATATATGATGTTTACAGAGAATTAATTGTGAAAATAAAATCTCGTGTTGTCCTTACTTAACCTCTACGTACGTTGGAAATGCAACTAAATTGTGTTATTATCTGTTAGTGGCATGACTTGATACAATATTTGTATGCCTTACAGCTACTAACATGGAGTATAAAATGGTACACGGAACAGCAGATTTGTTTTTTGTCTTTCAAATAGTTTACGTGGCAGGGATTGGTCAGTCAAATTCTTCCCTGTGGAAATTACATACAATTTAATTAAGAGAACACAGTTGTGTATCACACACTGTCATATTGTTTATATTGCATTACAAGTAATGAAATGTGAATGTATATGTTAAGTTGCCCATCGTTTGGAGAGCATTAGCAGCTACATGATAGTTTGCTAGACGTCGTGTTTGAGTAAGAGCAACTGTGAAGTCCATAGATACTTTTAGTGTAATAACACTGCAGACGTATATTAAAGGTATCAGTTATTTTGGGTAGTGGACTGTAGTTTTTGGGTAGTAGCCTGAAG
Source organism: Dryococelus australis (assembly GCA_029891345.1). Lineage (NCBI taxonomy): Eukaryota > Metazoa > Arthropoda > Insecta > Phasmatodea > Phasmatidae > Dryococelus > Dryococelus australis. The sequence continues at coordinate 7,957,800 of CM056994.1, forward strand.
TGACAGCTGACTGGACAGCCAAGGATGCCAGCCGGTCGTGGGAAGAAGTTTCTGTGAAATTGAAAGTTGGTGAAATAATAACAACAACATAAGTTATTTACAGAATTTTATGTGCAAGACTGACCAACCAACTACGAGTCACTGAACAATAATGAACGTCAGTAGTAAACCTATATAAATTACACTTTTACTCGTAACCTCATTTGCACTCTCAACACACATTTTAATTCTTGTCGATTCAACAAGTTCTTAATATGCATACGATTACACGTTCGGCACAGCATAAATGATGTGTAAATTGAATTCACACAGCGTCAACAGTTTGTTTTGATGCGCTACTCGTCTAAGACTCCACGTCTCGCACGGTCGAGACGTATACGAGTGTAGTTCGAGCTTAGGCCCCCAGGACGACTGTTCAGCCCGTAGTAAACAGAAATAAGCACTGTGACCGTATCACGGGGTGTGGCTGGCTGTGTTGGGTATACGGCTGTTTGTTTTGCGTGAATACGTCTACGTTGACGCGCTCGGACGCCTTGATGTTTATTTTACGTTCCCGGCACCGCTTCACTGGAACATATGGGGTTCTATGGGTATCACTGGATTGCTTTTGAGATGCTCTTTCCAGCTGTATACGATTTCTGTAATTCGACATTGTGGTAGCTACGACGAGCGTCGTAGCTTCTCCTAGTCAACGCCGAAGTCATGAGATGCGGCGAAACGAACTCAAAATTGCGACGCCCCCCTCCCCCCAAAATGCTTCGCACTCGTCACTCAAAGTAACAAATTTTTTGGTTCTTTGGCAATCGAGTGGTGTAATTGAATTTTGAACGTAGACGGTAGGTTCGGAGCTGCACTGCCAAACTGTATCCCCCGATTTTGTTATCAACAGTTGTGTCAGATGACAGAGCCGACGGCCATACCGCAATGGCAACCTGGTGGAATGTCCAATCAGCGTGGTTGAACAGGGTCGGGCGTGATCAGTACTTGGGTGGGTGACAGTCCGAGGAACGACCTAGCCCAAAGGCGAAGTTACACCTCGCGCACTAGGCTCGTCACAAGGTGAGGCGGTGTCGACCAGGACTCCATACTGAGACACCAGGCACAAGAAGCCAGTTTTCTAACTGACCGATTAGTCTCTTGGCCTCTGACAAATGCCAAATTATCGTACCTCTGGCTATGAGACACGCAGATCACGGGAAGTATTGCTACTTGTGCTCTGTGTAAGTAAGTGCGAGAAATAATCCAGTGATAACAGCCGACACTACAATAAGTATTCAGTCATAGATGTGTAATTTACGAATTTAGATTGACTTCTTTCACTCTATCACTTTACATATTTTTTTGCATTAGTTACGTTTTGATTACGTCATTAGAATTTAATCGTTGGTCTAAAAAAAAATACCAGAGAGAAAAGAAATTTAAAACTTCTAGTCAGATATGTTGGCATCAGTAAAGTGAGGTACTATTGCTAGTTGGAACATCACAGCCAGCACTGGTTTCTAGTGCAGTTGTTGCTAGGGAGACCCAGCACTAACATCACAGCCAGCACTGGTTTCTAGTGCAGTTGTTGCTAGGGAGAGACAGCACTATCACAGCCAGCACTGGTTTCTAGTGCAGTTGTTGCTAGGGAGAGACAGCACTATCACAGCCAGCACTGGTTTCTAGTGCAGTTGTTGCTAGGGAGACACAGCACTATCACAGCCAGCACTGGTTTCTAGTGCAGTTGTTGCTAGGGAGACACAGCACTACCACAGCCAGCACTGGTTTCTAGTGCAGTTGTTGCTAGGGAGACACAGCACTATCACAGCCAGCACTGGTTTCTAGTGCAGTTGTTGCTAGGGAGACACAGCACTATCACAGCCAGCACTGGTTTCTAGTGCAGTTGTTGCTAGGGAGAGACAGCACTATCACAGCCAGCACTGGTTTCTAGTGCAGTTGTTGCTAGGGAGACACAGCACTACCACAGCCAGCACTGGTTTCTAGTGCAGTTGTTGCTAGGGAGACACAGCACTATCACAGCCAGCACTGGTTTCTAGTGCAGTTGTTGTTGCTAGGGGGACACAGCACTAACATCACAGCCAGCACTGGTTTCTAGTGCAGTTGTTGCTAGGGAGACACAGCACTATCACAGCCAGCACTGGTTTCTAGTGCAGTAGTTGTTGCTAGGGGGGCACAGCACTAACATCACAGCCAGCACTGGTTTCTAGTGCAGTAGTTGTTGCTAGGGGGACACAGCACTATCACAGCCAGCACTGGTTTCTAGTGCAGTTGTTGCTAGGGAGACACAGCACTATCACAGCCAGCACTGGTTTCTAGTGCAGTTGTTGCTAGGGGGACACAGCACTAACAACTGGCAGCGAGGTGCTAATATTGCTAACTGCACCGACTGCAGCTGTGCCATGCTCCCCGCCTCTACATTGCTTCTTGAACTGTCAACTGATGTGTTGGTTACGAGCTTTGTGATCAATGTCACTAAGACACGTCCTTTTATTTTGGGTCTGTAAACTATCAGCATTTAAACCTCGTTCTCAAGCACCAAGTTAATGCCAGGAAAGTTGTTTCAAGTAATGTGCGTTATTGAAAATCAGGTGTTAAAATTACTGTGCTTTACATTTTTAGGATATGATGTGTGTGGCGCGTTTCAATACTCTCGAAACAGCGACCTATCGAACGCCCAGATATCGAACAAGTGAATGATGTTGTGCCTGTATATAATTTATAACATTAAACAGCTCTTTCAACATGCATGACGCAGATTTCTATTTTTTTTTATTAGAAACAATTGTAGTCAGGGTTAATCATCTAATTTGCCTCTTAAGATGAGTGTTATTTATTTAGTTCTACACTGTCAAGAAGAGTAGTTATGCTAAAATATAATTTGTCTGTAAATGTAGCGGTGTCAAGTCGCTGCCTCGCTCGCACTCTACTGTCTTCGAGAGGAAATATACAACTCGTAGAACGAATTCTAGACTTAAAGCAGTAGTAAATTTCTTTTATTTAATCACGTGACGGACGTCCTCTGATGGTCACCTGAAGTTGACACTGAGGGAGAGAAAAAATAAATGGCGAGTCCACAGTACAGCGGAGCTCCTGAAAATTTAATTTTCTGAATTTTGTGGGAAACTGTCGTCGTAGGCTTTTTTTTTTTAACTTGCCATTTGCAGCAGCTGTTTTACAAGCAAATGTTACAATATTCTGACGTGAATACGTCTTTACAATCAGACCGCCAAACGATTACACGGCGGAAACTGCGATGTCACTATCACACCGACACATGCTTACACTGCAACAAATGACAATATTGAAACAAACGCGATCTCCTTGGATAGGGTACACGCGGTGGCGCCGGTGGGGGGGTGGGGGCCGGCGGCGACTAGCGTTCTGTCTGATCTGGCGCCACACGAAGCCCTTTTTGTCTATTACAAAACAGCTTTGATGCTGACGAGACCGGGAATTGGGAAGGCACAAGGTAGACACTATGACTGCCACTTCGGGCTTGGTGTAGCTCATCCGTGGTTACTCCTAGCTTTTCAAATGTCCTGCTATAGTTCTACTTTCAGGCGATTCCTCCACCTCGCGCAAAGAAAGGGTGACTAGGTCTAGAAAACTACGCCAAAGGACAACGCGCGGCATTAGTGTACACACTGTTTTAATAGTATTTTGCAAAACCAACACATCTATTTTCTTCGTTTATCACATGAATTATAAATGAAATAATATAATGCATAGATGAAATGTAAGTTGAAAATAAATTTAACTAAAAATAAAATGATTTTATGTTAACCTATTCAGTGACAGATAACTCTATAATTTTAATTTTAGACGTTGCAATAAACATATATTTTGTTCAGAACTGTACTGATATCCATACAACGTTTTGTCACTCATCGGAGCCAGCAAAAATCTGTCCGTGCTTTATCTTACTGGCAACAGCAGTTTCTATCGCCACGAATATACTTTCAACACCAATGAATTCTCTCACACGCAGGGAACCTTTCTCATTGGACAATATGTTCTACTGTACAGTGCAGACCATTAAAGCCACCTCATGCGCAACGACCCATACACAGGACACTGACTGAAAGGGTTAAAAAAAAAAAGTACAAAACTCTTGTGATCCGTGACAAATTTAGGAAATACGACCAAGCATCACACATGGGGTGATTTTTCAAAGGTTTGATTCGAACAACCTTACGATACCGCAAACACACTGCATTATCCACACTACGCTATACTACACTAAACATTACTACATACGACACTAGAGGGGGCCGTGGTGGTGTAGTGGTTAGACTACTCGTCTCCCATCAAGGCGAACCGTACCGGACGATGCAGCTGATCGGCAGGTTCTTTTCGGGAGAAATCTCTTCACCGAGACGCGGTAGTTGAGAGCCAGCACGAGCAGTGCGTGTGCGCAGTGGACAGGCGGCACGCTACACACGAGTGTGTAGAAAGTGTGTAAGAAGCGAAGTGCGTATGTGTGTACAGGCCCGTGACTTACTGCTTTCTCTGGCCCAGCCCTCGCACTAACTAGTGTGTTTACAAAACACCGGCCCTGCAGCCGCACTCACCTAGCCTCGCTGTCGACGTCGTACATTCCTTCAACCTGTATGCATTTCAGTCATAGCTTGTTTGCGGTCAACTCAAACACATTTCTCAACCAACCTCTGAAAAATGCCATTGCCACTACCTGCGTATATTTCAACGGACACACTGACCAGCAAAGCTGGTATAGGCTGTTCACGGTAAACCGAGCACTCCTACTTACTTTTTCCTTTCAGCCATTTTTTATCCATTAACCATCTTTTTAAATGAATAATGTCATAGAAGTAATAAACACAGTGTGTATATTCCACCGCACTCTGAAGTTAACGTCTAAAGCTAAAATAAAATGTATTTATTGACTATTGTCCCAAATGGAAGAACAATTGCAATGGACTCTTCCAGTATCTGACCTGAAAGTCCCGAAACGTCATGAATACAGGATTATTTTTTGCGGTTCTGTGTACTCTGTTGATTTATCTCTCTGGTTATTTTTGTAGTTCATATGTTGTTCGTAGTGTTGATCTTTTTGGTTTTATAATCTGACAAGGAATACTTATCCGGACTCGCGTTTTATTTTCGTATTTGTTTCGAGTTTGTATTGTTCAGCTATGAACACTGAACAAAACTGAATAATAAAAACCCTATATCACGTTCGTGGTCTTTTCTTTTTGTCATCGTATTGTCTTATCTTTTGGTTTGCTTTTGCTGCCGGTCCTTTTTAGTAATAACAAGTTGTTCGTCTTTTTGTCGTTTTAATATTCTATTGACAAGGAAACAGATTTTCCTAGTTAACTGTATGTGCTGTTGTAAAATGTTAGTCTCGTGGTCAGCAACAGACGCAGTCCAATCAAACCATCATAACAACATGAACTCACGATTGTGGTTGGTCAGAATACATAGACGAACATAACTGGTGGTGTTGCAGTGGTGGATACGGGCCCAGGCACAGTCAATAAGTACAAAGGTACAGCGGGGAGAAGGATGCAGTAGTCCCACCACTTTACAGCCCGCAGGAGTGTCACCCATAAGTCGATAACACAGTGGTCGGTTAACTACTTCAGTTTTAATAAACTGCTTGTCCCGTCCGTTTGAAAGCGTATTTTATTTATTGGTATTTATGAATCCACAAACAGAAGCACTCAGATTTATATTAGAATTTGTAAGAGAAAGATATTCACAGTAAGGGGAGTGGACAAGTGCAGTAAAATTAAAATGAACACATGGTTGCAGAAAATGTTACATTTGGCTCTCTTCGTACATAAGAAGCGTATTCCTATGAATACACTCCAACTCCTCACTTGTAACTTGACCTGAACGTTGTGTAGTCATGCACCGCCCTCTGTGTGTAATGCAGACACAAACTACTCCCTCTGCTCAACCAACCCGACAGCCCCCCCCCCCCCCCAAATGGTGCTGTCCGTGTTCCACAGTCTCCGCCATCCCTTCCATCCTCAGGATCTCCCTAAATATTTCAACCTCCCTTTTTCAACAGCTCCAAGCCTTACTTCCCAAGCTTCAGCCTCGTATTTCCCTCCGTACTCCGATTGATTCCCAGCAGTCTCGTTGTATTTTGGATAATAATTCCCTCTGTAATCACGTCCCTTTTTGTTTCTCTCCCTCTCCCGGTATTACTCCCTTGTTATCTTGTTCTGTACAAGGGCGAATCTCGCCGGTATTGTCACTATGTGAAGTCTGACTCGTTCACACACGCGCGTATGCAGCAAGTCCTCGCCAGGAAACGCAAGCCTCACTCGCCTCGTGTGTGTCAGTGGACCATCACTCCCTCGCGGTGCCTGGGTAACACGCTCGTATCCTGATGAGAACAGCCTTTCCCTTCTCTACAACCCGACCTCCTCGCCTCTGCTCTGACGAAATGTACGCGGTTCGCAGAGCTACAGAACGTCACCTTCCTGTGATGAAGTCACAACCCCAATACCACGTGACCACTTGCACAACACAAGCGGGGAACTTGTCGCCCCGCAACATACGGATTGCCCATGGTCCAACTCCCGCAGACGAAATGGTCGCGGGGCCGCGGTGGCGCAGCGGCTAGAGCGATCAGCCTTCCAGGGCTAACCGGGTTCCGTGGTCACTGCCGCATTTTCAACACGCTGATCGGCCTTGCATTCAGGCGCTGCTCCATACTCGCCTCGCTTCACCCTCATTGGCTCTCAAGACCTGGTTGTTTAAGAGCTGCCTCCACAGACTGGTCGCCGGCGAACTTTGATGCCTCAAAACGCCAGATAGTATATACGAAGAACGTGTAGCTCATCTCTGCTCTTCATAGGCCGTTCAAGGTAAAGTGAGCACTTTTTAAGGCCCTATCAAAAATGCATTAACCCTTAATAAATATATTTTATTGCAGCCTAAAACGTTAACTTTTGAGAGTGGTGGAATGTATATATTATGTTTATTACTCATATTGCAATGTTGATATTAAAAAGTGGCGGAAAGTTAGAAATTAGTTGAAAGGAAAATTTTAGCAGGGCCTTAAGAAGTGCCCTATCGTGAAGAGCTTATCCTGCGATTAGAAGTAGCGCAACGCTGGTCTTGTGTCCTCACGATTACTCCCAACATTTCTAAAGCAGTGTTAAAGTTCTACTGTCAACCTCGTGCATATAAAGCTTAACCAAGACTAAATCAATACACCAAAGGGACAATGCACCACATTCGTGCGAACTCGGTTTATAAATATTTTACGCAGGAAAAAGAGTTATTTCTTCTTAGTAATTACCAACACATTCATTTTCTTTCTCCATTACTCTATTATAAATTAATAATATAACTCATAATAGATTTAAAAAAATTAGGTAAACAGTTAAATTAGACAAAAATATGATACTCTTATGTTAAAAAAGTATAAAACTCCAGTGATACGTAACATATTTAAGAAGAGACTGAACACGTAATATGAAATTATTCTTCAAAGGTGTTATTCAAAAAGTATGAAGGCACCAATTGGCCTACTAACAAAAAATAATTACGAAATGAGATCTGACCAATATTTATACTTATACATAACCACGTTAATTCGAAAAAGGGGTACTGACAAAGCTACAAGGAAGTGATGCTTTTCTTCAGCACACAGTTTAAGACAGGACTTAAGGACGACAGGGAAAAGAATTTGCAAATAAGTATGTCATTGCTAATAAAGCTCTGATATCTGTTTACGTTTTGATGGACTGTTTTATGTATGTAGGTTTCGTGTAGCTTTTACGTCACTTCCCGTCGTTTTGAAAGTCTACAAAGACGATAAACATCTACTTGCACGTGAAAAAATTGCGGGCATGAAGTTCTCTCGCGAAATAGCTTTACCCAGATATTTACTGTCTTAATATGGGCTATTTAGTGCAGCATAGTAATTTCCAATACACCGAGAAACACTCCAGTTTAAACACTGCGCTGTATGATTACATAAACACCAGAGTTTTAATTAAGATACGACCCGTCACATGTCTAAACTAACCAAGCCGCCAGCTATATATTGGCCACTTATGTTAGCCCATTTGTCGTGACATCACTAGCTTGGCTAGAAAAGGTTGTAAGGCCATAGTTGCTATTACGAAGTATAATCAAGTAGGATATTTAATAAAAATGAGAAAAGAAAGAAAAAGGGAGAGCAGGGTCCCTTGTGATATTTTCCACCACTTTTGCAGTGCGGTGTTACCTTAGTTCATGTTCACAAATGAGTAAAATTAAACTCCAGAAATAATTCAACCACACACTGTCTTTAAACTACAAAAGCACAAAAACTGACTTTGGGTGCGTCTCAGAGCAGCGCATAGACCGGCGCCTTGTAGGCCTTTACTGAGCCAATACAGCACGTTTAGATAGTCTGGAGTGATGATGGAAAAAGGAGGAGAGGTTGCCCAGAAGAAAGCTCGCTGAATCACCGCCCCCAGGGGGCGGCCATATAGAGCGCCGACCCAACTACAGCAACCTTCCACACTCCCACCCCCCCCCCCCTTCTCCGAGGAACGGAAATACACACGCCGCGGCTACAACAGACACACACTGTTCCCCAGGATAGATAGCTCCTCTGGCTTCACGACCACCACTGACGCCCCGTCCTAAATAGACATGGCGCACATTACATGCATACTTTAAAGAGTAAAAACCTGCATGTAATGTTGCAACGTCCACATTTAGATTTGGCTTCACTTAAATGGGGTTAGATGAGCAACTGAGTATCTCAAGCAGAGTTTGTAACGACTACCAATGAGAATGGGGTTAGATGAGCAACTGAGTATCTTAAGCAGAGTTTGTAATGACTACCAATGAGAATGGGGTTAGATGAGCAAATGAGTATCTTAAGCAGAGTTTGTAACGAATACCAATGAGAATGGGGTTAGATGAGCAACTGAGTATCTTAAGCAGAGTTTGTAATGACTACCAATGAGAATGGGGTTAGATGAGCAAATGAGTATCTTAAGCAGAGTTTGTAACGACATACCAATGAGAATGGGGTTAGATGAGCAACTGAGTATCTTAAGCAGAGTTTGTAACGACTACCAATGAGAATGGGTTTAGATGAGCAACAGCCTGAATGGGTAGTAAACTGAGTACTAGAGTTTGTAATGACTACCAATGAGAATGGGGTTAGATGAGCAACTGAGTATCTCAAGCAGAGTTTGTAATGACTACCAATGAGAATGGGGTTAGATGAGCAACTGAGTATCTTAAGCAGAGTTTGTAACGACTACCAATGAGAATGGGGTTAGATGAGCAACTGAGTATCTTAAGTCAGTTTGTAACGCCTACCAATGAGAATGGGGTTAGCTGAGCAACTGAGTATCTTAAGTACAGGGTTTGTAACGACTACCAATGAGAATGGGGTTAGATGAGCAACTGAGTATCTCAAGCAGAGTTTGTAATGACTACCAATGAGAATGGGGTTAGATGAGCAACTGAGTATCTTAAGCAGAGTTTGTAACGACTACCAATGAGAATGGGGTTAGATGAGCAACTGAGTATCTCAAGCAGAGTTTGTAATGACTACCAATGAGAATGGGGTTAGATGAGCAACTGAGTATCTTAAGCAGAGTTTGTAACGACTACCAATGAGAATGGGGTTAGATGAGCAACTGAGTATCTTAAGTACAGTTTGTAACGACTACCAATGAGAATGGGGTTAGATGAGCAACTGAGTATCTTAAGTAGAGTTTGTAACGCCTACCAATGAGAATGGGGTAAGATGAGCAACTGAGTATCTTAAGTAGAGTTTGTAACGACTACCAATGAGAATGGGGTTAGATGAGCAACTGAGTATCTTAAGCAGAGTTTGTAACGACTACCAATGAGAATGGGGTTAGATGAGCAACTGAGTATACTTAAGTACAGTTTGTAACGACTACCAATGAGAATGGGGTTAGATGAGCAACTAAGTATCTTAAGCAGAGTTTGTAACGACTACCAATGAGAATGGGGTTAGATGACAAATGAGTATCTTAAGCAGAGTTTGTAACGACTACCAATGAGAATGGGGTTAGATGAGCAACTGAGTATATAAGTACAGTTTGTAACGCCTACCAATGAGAATGGGGTTAGATGAGCAACTGGTATCTCATGCAGATTTGTAACGACTACCAATAAGAATGGGGTTAGATGAGCAACTGAGTATCTTAAGAAGAGCTTGTAACGCCTACCAATGAGAATGGGGTTAGATGAGCAACTGAGTATCTTAATACAGTTTGTAACGACTACCAATGAGAATGGGGTTAGATGAGCAACTGAGTATCTCAAGCAGAGTTTGTAACGACTACCAATGAGAATGGGGTTAGATGAGCAACTGAGTATCTCAAGCAGATTTGTAACGCCCACCAATAAGAATGGGGTTAGATGAGCAACTGAGTATCTTAAGCAGAGTTTGTAACGCCTACCAATGAGAATGGGGTTAGATGAGCAACTGAGTATCTTAAGCAGAGTTTGTAACGACTACCAATGAGAATGGGGTTAGATGAGCAACTGAGTATCTTAAGCAGAGTTTGTAACGACTACCAATGAGAATGGGGTTAGATGAGCAACTGAGTATCTTAAGTACAGTTTGTAACGACTACCAATGAGAATGGGGTTAGATGAGCAATGAGTATCTTAAGCAGAGTTTGTAACGACTACCAATGAGAATGGGGTTAGATGAGCAACTGAGTATCTTAAGCAGGTTTGTAACGACTACCAATGAGAATGGGGTTAGATGAGCAACTGAGTATCTTAAGCAAGTTTGTAACGACTACCAATGAGAATGGGGTTAGATGAGCAACTGAGTACTAGCAAGTTTAACGCTACAATGAAGGTTAGATGACATGGTACTAAGCAGTTGTAACGCTACCAATGAGAATGGGGTTAGATGAGCAACTGAGTATCTTAAGCAGAGTTTGTAACGACTACCAATGAGAATGGGGTTAGATGAGCAACTGAGTATCTTAAGCAGGTTTGTAACGACTACCAATGAGAATGGGGTTAGATGAGCAACTGAGTATCTTAAGCAGAGTTTGTAACGACTACCAATGAGAATGGGGTTAGATGAGCAACTGAGTATCTCAAGCAGAGTTTGTAACGACAACCAATGAGAATGGGGTTAGATGAGCAACTGAGTATCTCAAGCAGAGTTTGTAACGACTACCAATGAGAATGGGGTTAGATGAGCAACGGAGTATCTCAAGCAGAGTTTGTAACGACTACCAATGAGAATGGGGTTAGATGAGCAACTGAGTATCTTAAGCAGAGTTTGTAACGACTACCAATGAGAATGGGGTTAGATGAGCAACTGAGTATCTTAAGTACAGTTTGTAACGACTACCAATGAGAATGGGGTTAGATGAGCAACTAAGTATCTTAAGCAGAGTTTGTAACGACTACCAATGAGAATGGGGTTAGATGAGCAAATGAGTATCTTAAGTAGAGTTTGTAAAGACTACCAATGAGAATGGGGTTAGATGAGCAACGGAGTATCTCAAGCAGAGTTTGTAACGACTACCAATGAGAATGGGGTTAGATGAGCAACTGAGTATCTTAAGTACAGTTTGTAACGCCTACCAATGAGAATGTGGAACGTCATAAAAACTGCTGTAAGCAAGATAGCCAACTTATGCGTATAACAATTTGTGTGTTAGCGAAAATAATAGGAAACTATTAGTTTGCTCTTTCCTGATTGGTCAGAAAAGGTTCTTTTTCTTAAACTCTAAAGCCGATTGTAGACAGTTTTACTTGTTATGCAGTGTAAGTAATGTTATTTAATCCAAGTCTATTGTGGACGGAACCTAAAAGACGACGGAGACACTGTTCTAACATCAAATCCTAGCTCGCGTTGGTTTTTATAGTCGTGTTGGCAGGAAAGTAAGCCAGTGTTGTAAACAAGGACAGTGGCTACTGTGCAGCCTGCACGAGCACACTACCCAATATCACCTACGAGGTTGGAACACAAGTAGCTACTGTGCAACTCGTATATGCACTCTACACTATTTCCCTTTTACAGTTACAACCGGGATTCAGCTATTTACTTTCATGGCTAGCTTTTACAAATTTGTACTCCGTCTCGACTAGATGGAAACATTTTAACAACTGGACAACAGGAAGAACAACCAACTTTATAACGCTGCAACAGGAATAAGCATTTTCCACGCCTGTCATCATTGAATGTAAATGCATGTTGGCAGCACTTGCTGGTAGCGGCGGACAAATGAAGGAACTAATTTTAAGATTCCCGTCAAAAACAGGAAATGATTTGCGTTCCCACAAGCAAAAACTTTTTTTTTTTAATTCAAATACTATGGCATTACTGTTTGGTACTTTTAAAAATTTCAAATTTCCCATTTCGTGTGCGAATAATGCAGTCCAGTTTGTCTCTCGCTGTGCATTAAATGCTACTCAACGCTTGAGCGATGGAGAATAAAATTCCTGTTACACATACAGTTTACTAAATTGTGGGCGTATATTCATTACAGAGCTTGCACGAGAGCAAAATAAACAAGAGGGTGATAAAAGTTTAGGCCTCGATATTTCTGTACCAGACTTCGCCTGTAATGCCGCATTCCACTGTGCACTGTGTTAAGAATTGTACTAAAGTAATAAATTACTTGACGTTTAAGTCCCTGTATCCCTATATTTCCAGATATATTAGATTTACAACTAGTCACTAGTGTGGATGCGCTAACTGAAATGTGCGAGAAAGCAAAGCTACATTCTCTACAGTTATTATTCGCATTTATTGCGCCAGGACTGTGTGAAATGTAACTACGACTGTATTTTATTACTTCCATGTGTACAGAACTGTTCGAAATCTTACAGGAGTACAATTATAACCTCAAAAATGAAACGTATAGAAAATCAAGCTTGCAATATTAAATATGGAACTGTAAGTCATGTGTTACACCTGAAGGGAACTTCAGTTGTGGCGATCAAAACAAAGATACAATTCACTGCAACTAAAGTTCTCATGAACGAACTAGCACCCGTTCAGATTCTCATGTACGAATTTACGAACAAGAGAAAGCTTAATATTTTCTGAAGAAGCGTAGATCACCCAAGCCTCTCACGAAATAAAATACGGCATCGAGAGAAATCCACTCGTACGCCTGTCTCCAACACAGCCAAATCATGAAAGCAACTAATCAAATAATTATGCAATAACTAGCTTTTACACGCGGCCCCACAATTGGTGCTCTAGCCACTGAGCTACTGCGGCCCCACAATTTTGTTCTCTAGCCACTGGGCTACTGCGACTCCACTATTGGGTTCTCTAGCCACTGAGATACCGTGGCCCCATCATTGGGCGATCTAGACAATGGGCTGCTACGGCTCTTGGGAAGGAATTGACAGTCAATGGCCAAAAAAGAAAGGCGAAATGACGGAACCTTTTTTTTATGCAGTAACCCTAAGAACAGTTTAATCCAGTACTTATGTACATCACTGATCATTTTTTTTTGGAACTGTTTGAGATATTTTCCTGGGATAAAAAGTAGCCTATGTGACTCTCCGACCCTCCAACTATATCTGTGCACAAAATGACGTCGATCGATTGCTCCGTTGTGACGTGGAAGGACAAACAAACACACTTTCATATTTATTATAGTATAGTAAGGATTACACAGATCCATTATTGTTTTACAAAATTACGTAGCAGAAAATTTCGTACTCAAGTACAAGTTACATTATTATACTCTGAAACAGAGCCCTCAATTTTAAAACAGCAGTTGGAAAATAAAGTTCCTGCTGACGCACAGAGTAGCAGTTTCCCATTTTTCAGGCGTTACTTTGTATTAAACCTCACGGTCATAGTCCGAATGCTGTTAACATTCTGAGGTAAAACGTCCAACAGCAGACTTAGCACACACGGACAGTATGGCTTCCTGTGTCAGCACAGCTGAGGCGAAGGGATACATTAGAGCAACCAGCAACCTTGTGATTTACAGTGACACTCCGAGCCGAGATGCAGACAATGACAGCATGGCTTCCTGTGTCAGCACAGCTGAGGCGAAGGGATACATTAGAGCCACCAGCAACCTTGTGAGATGCAGACAATGATTGATTACTGTGTTTCAAACGGACAAGTTTATGTGAGCCAGATAGGCGTAGTTTTAGCAAATACACTACAGGCGAATACCCAACAACTCTATACGAAGAGCATAGGCGAGTGTGCGAAACAATTACCTAGCGGCAAGAGGTGTTACTATTATTATATTTCTGGAAATATTTCAACATTTATTTATTATTATCAATTGGAAGTAAATATTTTCCTCTTCTGAAATATTTTATGTATTGGGAATTAGTTGTCGTAGTTTAAGTTCTAGACATTGTTAAACTTTCCATAGAGGAAAGAAAGTTTCGTCTTCATGTCCACCATGTTGGCATCAAATTATTAATATAAAAAAATGCAGTATTAAACACAGGTGCTGCTGTCTGCCGGATTGGGGTGACAAATTTTCAAGCTGTCCGGTAATGGTATGTAGTGTATTTTGTTTAGCTGCTTGCGGTGCCATGTCGACGAAACATGCGGCGATCATGAGCTATGTGATAAGTGCCAGCCCGCCGCATACCACACAGTACTTAAAAGCGGCTTATTCCAGCTGCACGTGGGGCCGCGGTGGTGTAATGTTCAGACTATCCACCTCCCACCTATGCGAACAGGGTTCGACTCGCGAACAGGTCGCATGTGGGAGTTGTGCCAGACGATGCCGCTGTCGGAGGGTTTTCTCGGGGATCTTCTGCGTCCCTTGGCCTCAAGAACTTTCTGTTAAGGTGATAGTTCACTTTCTTTTATTTGGTTATCTAAAAGAACTTTCGAAAAGTACCATTTTAATGCAGTTATTAGTTGTCAAATCATTATAGTTTTCAAAATATAACACTCAAAAGTCTTAAATTCCCCGAATTCTGCAGCATACTAGGCTTTGCTCTTACATATTTCTTTCCAATCAAATTTCATTTAATGCAATCTGTGTGGTGTGCAGAACATACTGATTCAGAACGAGTGAGATTTATAAACATGTGAGCGAGTATTGGCACTCTGGATTTTGTTGAGAATAGGGGTCAAAATTGTCGTACATGTATTTTTAATCATTCAAACGAAACTACTAACATTCATTTTAATAAATAGTTTAAGCCATAAACGGTAGAGGAAAATTTGTTGTTCCTTTCGTAGCTTGTAACACAAGTACAGTATGCCGCATTTATAGACTAATTCAACACTTTGAACCCGCCTATAACACTCGTGTCGGAATTTGAGCGTTATGTTTTGGAAACTATAACGATTTGACGACCAACATGTGCATTAAGGGGGCACTTTTCGAAACCTCTTTCAGATAACCAAATTCCAAAAAAAAAAAATTAGAAATATCACCTCGCCGAGCCACTCGAGTCTCTACCCCCACTCACTCCAGCTGGAACGCTATTAGCCAATGAGCGCCTGGTACCGCCTGCATCGGAGCCAATATGCGGTAGCCAGTGACGACCCGGGGGCGCGGCCACACGAAAGAGGCGGCGAGGCGCGCCACAGTGTGTTAGTGAAGGAGAGAGTCGCGCACAATATAACCTCGCCGAGTGTAAAGGCGGCCCTTCACGACGACAACAAAGGAACCCGGCCAAGAACAATATAACCTCGCCGAGTGTAAAGGCGGCCCTTCACGACGACAACAAAGGAACCCGGCCAAGAACAATATAACCTCGCCGAGTGTAAAGGCGGCCCTTCACGACGACAACAAAGGAACCCGGCCAAGAACAATATAACCTCGCCGAGTGTAAAGGCGGCCCTTCACGACGACAACAAAGGAACCCGGCAAAGACCTTGGTGATGATGACTCTCGAGTGTTTCTCACCTCGCGGACATCACGAGCAGTGCGGGGGTGGAGGAAGACACTCCTGTATCGCTCCGCGCGGGCCGTCGTGTGACAAAACGCCCACACAGGCGAGGCACAGCCATCGAACGGTTCGAGATTGTTATGAAACACGTTTTCCACAAGAATGTTACTTTGGCGCACAAGCCAAGTTCATAGCAAACATTTCAAAAAATACTTGCTGGCAACTTTACTACCGTAGATGCATAAGTACAACTTCACCCAGGCATGTTCTGAAAGAAACCAATTCACCGTGTATTAACTGCATATGTATACGTCTTTCACTCTTGAAAAAATCCAACAAGGTTTGTAAACAGCAACCACACTAAACTGGTGCTAAATATTCAATCGCTGAAAAAAAAAAAAATACATTTCGTACAAAGATATTTAATTACGGATGAGATCCGCTTACTGCAATTATATATATATGAGAGAGAGAGAGAGAGAGAGAGAGAGAGAGCGGACGACACGGAAGTCGAGTGAGCGACATTCTCGCGGGGGCGGCGAGCTAGGCACGAACTGGGGCACCGCCTCCACACCTCGCTCGGCAACACACGCTGACAACTCGGCGTTACACTTACATGAACAATGTACATGGCTGACTTTGCTCGCCTGGTCCGGTGCTGATATTACACACGACCTATACACGCTACATGCCAGCCAGTAACTTGTGTACCGCCATATAAAGAGAACAATATTGCTGGGGGAGGAAGCCGCAGTGGTACAGTGATCAGACTAGTCGCCTCCCACTCGGGCCCGATCCCCGGCGGGGTAGCACCCGGGTTTTCTCAGAGGTCTCCCGTTTCCTCCGCCCTTGCGTTCCAGCACTGCTCCATACTCACTTCGCTTCACCCTCGCCCAAACATATCCTCTCCATTTCGCATCCTGTACAATTAATGTTGCCGTGAAGCGGAACTCTTTATTCATGTGTTAATAGTCTGAATGTGTGACAATCGCCATGGAGGTACATACACGATTCCCGCTCACACGAGCACAATATAAAGAGAAAGAGAAGCGAGACGTTAATACATGCAGCGACCACAAAACCACTAGCAATACGGAGTCCAACCACGGAACACGTCACTATAGTCTATGATCACGTAAAGTGAGCATTTCTGAAAGTCCTTCTTAAGCTCTACTTGTATGCACGTTGTGTACTCTTCCGCCTTATGTAACATCTACATTGCCAAGAACCTCGTCACTGTTCATGGGTCGCGCCGGTCAAGTGAAACCATGGAATTAAAGTAAGTATGTAGAAAACAGGTCAATTTTTACACGTCGACGCATAAAAATAACAGAAAGCGAAATAAATAATTTAAATTATCACAAATGGTTACCCAACACTTTTTATTCGAAGTTTAGTTATGGAACTACTTCCCATCCATCGATACCAACTTTACTGGGCGCATGTCACTCAGTGCGCCCGTTAAAACATATGCAGGGCAGGGACAGTGACTTTTTTCAAAGGTTGACTTCATAAGTGCCCACTTTATCGTGAACAGCCTTTAAGCGTGTGTTCTTCTATGCGCAGGTACGAGCCGAGACATCGTCAACAGAGCTGAGCTCAGCAGATAACAGCAGAGCTCGTGTATTCGTCATAGTTGTCAACAGCCAGACAAGCGACCTGCATAGGTGAGATCGCTGTTCAAAACAACATTTCCATTTTTCGGGAAAGTGCTGGTACAAATTTATCCAGATAGGTCTGTAAACTTTCCGGGAAATTACGGCCACAGAGGTTTACAAAGAACCGACTATACCGTACATTTTACAGAACTTCCCGTGATATCGCGGATCCTCTTGTTAATTTGCTAGTTAGTTTTCTATACTTCCGGTTTAAAATGTGGTAATGAAATGAATATAATTTTCACTATACGGGTGTACCACTGCGTATAAAAAATATTATTTTATAAAGTTGAAATACTTCATACCGGAGCGATATTCGAACCCGAGTCAATAAATTAATACACGACGAACCACTCACACAAAGTCATGTGTTATAATGTTGGTATTTCTATTGCAGTCACACAAGCAACTGCTGCAGTTGGTGTATTTTAAGTGTTGCTAAATGTTGCTGACTCCTGATGCTACTAACAAACAGTTCAAAGTGGCGTGGACAAACTAGATACCGCAGAAACAATCGTTTCCTGGTGATACGAGCTGAAGAAAGCTTCGTGCAAACTCCGCTAACCGAAACCTGAAGCCACAATTAAATACCGAGACTTCGCGTGTTTTTGTCCTGCGTTTCCGTGGATTTACTGTACATTTCCGTCAAATCTGCCATAAATATACGGCGTCCTGTGTTCGTCCCAGGAAGCTTGTTTACGCAGTTTAGACTTGTGTAGGACACAAGCCGCTCCCAGAGAGTTCTCTCTGCCTGCAGCTGCGTTGCGATACCTATAAGGGCGACTCTCGCTCGCTCATCACTTGCCTCGTCGCCTCTACGAGCACGGCGCTCGCCCCAACTGACGTGCAGTTTTTCTTTCGGCAGCTCGCTTAAGCGTGGATTTATGCGGCAACTATATTTTTACGGAACGCCAAAAAAAAAGACTAAAAAGTAGGATCTAGGATTCGTGTATAAAAACAGCTATAAAGTTTGTGTAGTACAATTTGAATTGGAACTTGAGAAATCTACAAGTATGAAATATTTCTTAAATTTTTTAGTGTAACGCAATCTAAGTGCCAGCTAGGCAAAGCACCGAAATATAGCTCAACTTAAAAGTAAAAAATAAAAATGCCCGACAACCGCCATATGGGATTTAAAATGCGAGAAATTGGCCACACGTGAGAAATAAGCTCGGTAGATTGAAGGGATGGGAGGATGCAGTGCAGGGAATGTCTGGAGGACCAAAATGACGAAAGCCTGTCTGCGCTACGCCTTGTCCAGTCACGGAGAACTCCGCGCAGATAACGAGAGCGGAAAAATACTGCAGGGAACAGACACTTGCTGACTGCAACACATTCCTTCTCCTCTAAACTTTCGAAACAACTGCTGCAAGAAATCGCTCACGCACGGTTGTTGGGGGGGGGGGGGGGGGAACTCCAACTCCACAAATTCCACGAAACGAAATAGCTCTTTAGTTTTACAAAATAATTTCTGAAGAGCACAAGAAAATCGACAGAGGAAAATCATACTGTCAACAAATTTTACTAAACATATAATAACTCGGTGAACAACAAAACAGATGTGTCCCAACTACTAACTCTCGATGTGTTTTCAGATGTTGGAATACGATATTGGAGCCTCGGCAGGTGTAGGTGACTCCAGTGTGTCGAGAGCTGATGAGGATGAAGTGAGAGGTTTCATACAACTTCAATAAATTTCGACAGCTCTCGAAAAGAAGTGCGGCCACCCTGTATCCCTCCGCCATTGAAAGACTGACAATTTCTGTCCAGTAATTAGGCTACTATAGCTGGTTGCCATTTCCGACTGTTTTATTTTTGTTATCGCATAATATACTAGTTAAGGTTCTGTTTTATTTTACTGATGGGGTGGGGAACTATAGTTTAACGTCTTTCGTGAGACGTGATTTTTTTGTGGTTCTTCTTATGAGAGAGTGGCGATTGGAACTTGCATAGTTTTGATGATGCAGTAGAAAATTTTGTTCGTACGGAAATAGCATTCAACTGACTATAACTCTAAAGATTTATCTTCATCGAAATAACTAAATACGATAAATGTGTCGCTGTTCGTGCCGATGTGAGAAATGCTCGTTGTAAACATGTTAAGCAAATTTAACTTCTACGCAAAATTCGTTAAGAGTTTCGCTCAGATAAATGTCGAAATACATTTCAAGTATTCTAACAATTTAAGAAAACATTATTTACAAAAAACACACAAACTTACTGTTCACTTCGTAATTCCTAAACTTTGGATCATTAATTCACTAAAATCACTTGGCTACTGATACGAAATAATTTATTTTCCGACTTGTGCAATTAACAAAACACTTAGCTTTTCTTGACACCAACGAATTCAAACTTCACTCTGTAAATAATTTGTTGCTCGCGCTTTCCGATGCTCACAGAAAATGGCGGACCACAGCACGGAGACTGACACGTGTATTATTCATTTCTCTGAAGAGACTGTTGTAAAAACGAAACTACTCTTAATGAAATACGCAAATAATTAACTTCATATATAATATTCCGACATCACCAGAAAGGAATCCCTGCATGTAGATAAATAATGACGGAAGCGAGCACAATGACAACACTCAACGCAGATTGGTGGAGACCATAGACAACAGAGACAACGCAGATTGGTGGAGACCATAGACAACAGCGACAACGCAGATTGGTGGAGACCATAGACAACAGCGACAACGCAGATTGGTGGAGACCATAGACAACAGAGACAACGCAGATTGGTGGAGACCATAGACAACAGAGACAACGCAGATTGGTGGAGACCATAGACAACAGCGACAACGCAGATTGGTGGAGACCATAGACAACAGCGACAACGCAGATTGGTGGAGACCATAGACAACAGAGACAACGCAGATTGGTGGAGAACTTTCACATAACCGTGATATTCGCATGCTCTGCCTTAATATTTCCAAATATTTTTAAAGCCCTTGCTCTATAATTGTGTATTAGTCTATGAGCGTAATTTGAACCATAAATGTTGTAATTGTCATTAATTCCCCGCATTATATATATTTTTTATTCAGAGTACTATTTTATTTTACAATCATCGCCAAGAGCGCCAACATAACACACATCCTGCAACCACCATCACATGAAATATACTTAGAAAATGGGGGAGTTTACTGTTTACATGCTGTGTAGGTTGGTCACAGCGTCTGAAGTTATACGAAACAGAGTATAACACTGTTTACAACCCTCAGCTGACCACAATACATTAGGTTGAGCATTACACACGGCACATTCTCGCTAATGGCACGGCAACGGCGGAAAGGATGTGCGAGTTCAAACCCGGCCAACTCCGAAAATATTTTTACTTTTATTAATTACGGTAAATTGCGCAATAGTAAAAAAACTATCGTAAATAGGTTTATTTCACATACTTATTTGGCTAAATTCAATTAAAACAATATTTAATATATTTGTACAAGAACATGGAAAGCTCATCAATTTTGCTTATTAAACCTCAAATATTCTCTTGGAATAAATACAAATTATTTTCATTAATTATTGTGGGGTTTTAAATATTTGAACAATTATTGAATGTTTCTGGCATTGATTGCGAGAGTAAAACTTCTTTGTTACATGAATTAGGCCTTATGACTATGGGCTTCTCTGGCCTAAAAAATTTCCACGGTTTCCAACAATTACCTGGATTTTTTTTAAAGAGATCCATGGTCTGTCAGAATCCTACCAGCAATGAGGTCAGAGTTTCATATTGCCAGCACGATCGATTCGAGTAGTTGAATTTGACTGCGAATCAGTAATTATCCACTGATATCGTATAGTGTAGTCCATTCACTACGTCCCCGCGACTCTCGAGTGACGAGCTACCTCGCGGGGGGGATGACTGTCCTGCACACGTGTTCCTCGGGGCGGGACACGGGCCTCCAAGCGAGCCTATGTAGCGAGCAGTAACGATCGGTTAGTTACACATAATAACGACGACTAACATTGCCAAACTTTCTAACGGCCTAACAGTAATAACACTCGAGCGGCGACTTTCAGCTGGATGCTATGAAAGTGCTCAGCCAACGATAAAACGCTACCAGAAGCGACAGAAGAATGTAAATCGGCGTGAAAGCACAGCAGCGAGCGTCATAAGCCGCAGAGAGACTTTCCCGCGAGAAGACATGCATACTTGTCTCAAGTTCTGTTATACCCACGGAGCTGCGACAGACAAGATGGCGGACACCCCAGTAACAACCTAGTAGCATACATCCGTTTACGAAAAAATTACGGGTTCTGTCAAATGTGTATGTACCCAATTAAAATGTATGCGTAAGTAACGGGAAACGATTCGATTTAACTCCCACGGTCAGAATGAAACAATATACACAACTTTACTAATACGTGACGACTGTGGGCTTTTAACGCGTAGGTATATTAACTTTTACACCAACAAATAATATACAAACCAAAAGCTAAATAAAAATACCACAGCCTATTGCACTGTGTGTGCAGTTATATACGTATTATTGCTTTTATACAAAGGATTGCTAGAAATAAACGTTTCCAAACAAAAACACTCATTTATCGCATAAAATAAATAAAAAAAGTTAAGTTACATGAGGGAGATTTAAGCTCTATAACAAGAACTATGCAGTACAGACAAGCACACTAACCCACTGAGATACACATACAACTTGCAAACGAGGGATGTAAATGCATTATTTAATCTGTGTAGCATGAGTGATGTTAACCCACACAGGCCTGCTTTATTACTAGTATTGTGATATTGTTGCCTTCTTTTAGTCTCCTAACCGTATAACATTGTTTAATTACGGCAAGATGTGATTATTACGCCTGTTGAAGATAAACATTTGAATAATTTAATAACGCTCTAATCACTCGTGCAAACGTCCGTTGTGCATAAATGTGAATGCAGTGCCTTGTTTTATTATACATAAGGAGCGCAGTTACTAATATTCTCCATATATTAATAGTCTAATACTTGTACTCGGAAACTGAAATGCAGTGTTCAGTGGGAAAAAATAATCTTCGTACTTTTTGGATGTACCACAAAACACCTACATATAATATTGATTGCATTTGTAGGCCTGCCAACTGCGGAAAACTTGCCATTTGAGAGTTGTTTTGCCTGCAATTTACAATTTTCTGTTAGCACTTTAGGTAACGTGAGGGTATGAACTGATGGATTCTTGCGTATCTTCTGCTACAGAAACTTTCATGCCTTCTGTTGTGCCCATGGGTATAACAGGTGGTAGCAGAAATTGGGTCCCGTGAAGGGACGGCTATGACCGTACATTGTCTGCGTGGTGTGTCATGTGTGAACACAGCAAGTTCCCGGTGCTCTATACTTGAAGCTGTAAATGGACGTGCAACTGGAACTGTCCGTTGACAACTCTGCAGAACATGGATGGCTAAGCAGTGACCAGATATCCTCACAGCACGCTAAGCAGTGACCAGATATCCTCACAGCACGCTAAGCAGTGACCAGATATCCTCACAGCACGCTAAGCAGTGACCAGATATCCTCACATCACGCTAAGCAGTGACCAGATATCCTCACATCACGCTAAGCAGTGACCAGATATCCTCACAGCACGCTAAGCAGTGACCAGATATCCTCACAGCACGCTAAGCAGTGACCAGATATCCTCACAGCACGCTAAGCAGTGACCAGATATCCTCACATCATGCTAAGCAGTGACCAGATATCCTCACATCATGCTAAGCAGTGACCAGATATCCTCACATCATGCTAAGCAGTGACCAGATATCCTCACATCACGCTAAGCAGTGACCAGATATCCTCACAGTACGATAAAAGAGAAGTGCGACGAGTCTGAAAACGACAGCTCAAACTGATTGTGGGGAAAAAAAAAAAAACAGTTTCATGTATTTTCACACCCAAAAATGATAATCCTTGGAGTTTAAAACGCGTTTGCAACTTCGTCTTTAAGCATTAGAACGAAAAACTCAAGCAGGCAGTTATGTAATGCGGTGCACGTGATTCATAAGACAGCACTAGTGATCTACTAACCTGATACTTTCTGCGCCCTTCACTATGGACCAATCACGATAAAGTGAGCACTATTTAACTCAACCCTAGAAATATGTTACTGCCCCTATCTACATATATTTTAAGGGGAGCACTGAGCGACATGCGCCCAGGAAAGTTTGTAACGAGGGAGGGAAAGTTGTTCCACATAATTACTTCGAATAAAAAGTGATAGGTAACCATTTGTGGTAACTTATATTATTCCGTTCGCTTTCCGGTTTTTTTTTAATTGCGCCGGAGTGTAAAAATGAGCAGATTTGTATAAATTATTTAATTTTGTAATAATTTGACAGTTTCACTTGGCCGACGCATGAATAAAGTGACGAGGCCCATGGCAATGTTAATTTGAGATAAACCGGAAGAATACATAGCGTGTATGGGCTTTCAAAAGTGCTCGTTTTACTGTGAACAGCGTGTACGGAAGCTTGAATGCTTCATAGCTCGCCACTCGTAGCGAGGAATGTACTCCGTATCCTGCACGACATCCCTGGCCGAAGTTTTACAGTGAACAACGTGTACGGAAGCTTGAATGCTTCATAGCTCGCCACTCGTAGCGAGGAATGTACTCCGTATCCTGCACGACATCCCTGGCCGAAGTTTTACAGTGAACAACGTGTACGGAAGCTTGAATGCTTCATAGCTCGCCACTCGTAGCGAGGAATGTACTCCGTATCCTGCACGACATCCCTGGCCGAAGTCACTGGGGTTCCTGACGTCACGCGGCTTCCAGGTAAGCATGTTGTGTCCATGTTCAAATATCATTTTATGTTCGTCAACTTCGCACGACGTTCCGCGGTAAAATCTCGACATAATGAACAGAGGTAACATTAGTAACTAAAAATAACTTGCCCGCCTGACAATGAATTGGTACTTCCCACTTGAAGACGTGGATCACAGAAACTTATTTACGACAGAACTTGCTGTCAGCAAAGCGGTCCCTCAGAAGGTTTCCTCGCCGCGGTCATAGAAGACAGAGGTTATGTTTACTAACTCCGCCGTTCTCCTAGTGTGTAGAACTGCAGTTTGTCACGTCCAGCGCCCATGTTCCGTGGCCGGCAAATAAACACAACTGTAAGTGGCCAGGAGCTCAGCAAGACTTCCAATAAAGCTACCAGCTGTATTCCTCTGCCTTATGGAAAATTAACATTGCCATAGGCCTCATCACTTTATTCATGTGTAGGTCAAATTATACTGTGAAATCATTAAGAAAAAAATACTTTACAAATCTGCTCATTTTTAAACTTTGATGCATTTAAAAAATAATAAAGCGAAAGAAATAAAGTTATCACAAATGGTTTACGTTCTTTTTCTTCGACGTTAAGATAAGGAACTACTTTCCATCCATCGTCACCAAATTTACTGAGCGAATGTCACTCAGTGAGCCCATTAAAATATATACAAGAAGGGGCAGTGACTTTTCTAAGGTTCATTTCTCAAGTGATCACTATATCGTAAACAGCCTTTAATTACCACCTGTCACATAGGAAAGAGAATGTGAAACACAGTTCAACGAGCATCATTCAAGTCCCTCAAATACTCTATATAGAGTTTCGCCTTCATACACGAATGAATATATTAATGTTACAACTTGACTGTAAACTGTCCTGTTTTACATTTCATGTTAGTGAAAAAAAAAGTGGTCTTCATGACGTCACTCAGTAACATCATTCAAAAACAATGTTTCCATTACACAAGCCCTTATATAACCACTAGATGACCCGTGCGACTTCGATCGCATGACATTTGGACAGAGCATCACTTGGTGTATACACACACACACACACACACACCTGGTTTCTCTAGCCACAGAGTTTCTGAGGCCACACTATTGGGTTCTCTAGCCACAGTGTTTCTGAGGCCACACTATTGGGTTCTCTAGCCACAGAGTTTCTGAGGCCACACTATTGGGTTCTCTAGCCACAGAGTTTCTGAGGCCACACTATTGGGTTCTCTACCCACTTAGCTACTGCAGTTCTTGGGAAGAGATGGAAGACAGCCCATAGACAAAAAAGAAAGGAGAAATGGAGGAACTTCTTATTTTAACAATCCATTTTTATGCAGTAAAATTACAAAAATTACATTCATGAAGGAATGATATAAAATTACAATACATTTTTTTTTAAGGAAACGAGATATTTTTCCGGGATAAAAAGTAGCCTATGTCACACTCCGGCCCTCCAACCATATCTGTGCAAAACTTCACGTCGATCCGTTGCTCCGTTTTGACGAGAAAGAAGGACAGACAAACAAACACACTTTCCCATGCATATAGTAGTAGGGACATGTTGCGAAATAGCGTACTTAAAATCATAACTGGTATTCTTAGATGGAAACCCTGGTTCTACGCAAGTGCTAGTAAATAGCCAACAGGAATGATAGCAAAAGGGATTATTTGGATGGAAGGTGTCATGAAGCTTATTAAACAGTACGTAACAATAAATTGTTTCTTTATACCAAAAACTAAATAATCTTCTTATTAAACACGATTGAAAATGCTGATAACTAAGGCCAGACAAAATCAATCACCGCCAAAACCTCTACCGCTAAAATAAAACAGAGCGAAGTAGGCTAGAATAACAGGCTAACTAGTTGTGTTTCAGGTAGGCCGGCCATTTGGAATATGGTAAAAATGTCATCTAATATGAAATGAGACATCCGCCTTGATGGTTATATATTTAAGCTGTCACTGTCAAGTTTGGTATGCCTGTAATCGTGGCAGAATATTCAGTACAAATGCCATTGCCGAAATTTTATGTCGTTAAAGTCCCTGTCACACTGTCAAATTTTCGCCTTCAACCAAATTTGACAAAATTTTGAAGAAAAAATACGGCCATAATATTTTTTCCTTCCAACAAATTTTATCAAATAATCTTGAATATGCTTGAAAGTGTATCACACTGTCAAATATTTTTACTGGGCGATTCTAATTTAGAATTACTATTTAAAAATTATTTTCACAGTGAAAATTTGCTTTTATTTTTCGATTCAGTCAATTACAGGGATATATGTAAGGAATGTTTTAATATATTTTTGCTTCTTTACTAAACTCAAATTTTATTTATCAGCTTCTTCGTGTATTAATTTTCTTCATAACCTACTTCGTTTCCAGCAATTCTTCGTTATTTAATAGTTTCTTGGAGTCAATTTATGTCGTGCACGATTCTGATAGGCCATCGAACTTTTTTTTAGACAAATATGGCGGCGTTCATGATGTTTTGAACTTTATTTGGCCAAACTTATTGAAAGCAAATCGACGGGACAATATGACAGGGGCTTGAGAAAGAAATGTTCCAACAAAGATTTCTGTAGCATACTTTGGAGTCTGTATGGTACAGAAAGACGACGAACTGCCAACGTAACAGTGAGGTAACACCAGTGCTGCTGTCGCCGTAGTATGAAGGAGAAGGAACAAAAGAAAGGTGAGGAATTCTCCAAACCTACCTTGCCCGGAGTACTTAACGAAGGCTGGCAATCCAGCAGACAGCTGCAAGCATTCTGTCGGTCGTCAACACGTCATGTATCTTGCATCTCGCGAGTGCACGCCCAGTAACAGCTTATGTTATAGTCTCATTCGCGATTACTCCACACGTATGACGTGTGGTCGTTTCCTATATATGCCACGTACCACAAGCGTTTCATACTAGTGTTAACGACAGACTGTCAAAAATAGTAGAGAAGTACATGACAATCATTGCGAGGTCCTATTCGCAAACTTGTTTGGGAAAAACATTTTTCTTTACACGTAAGTTAGAATCACCGCACTCTGCACGTCAGTGGAAAATCCCACACATGAATGGAAAAACTATTTTAAGACGCGTGTATTTCTTCAGCATTGTCTAAACAGTTGGACGGGAGAAAGAAACAAAACGAGGCGCCATATTGGAAAGCTTGTAAGACTTGCATTCCTTGGGGAAAGCGCAACGAAAATTAATTTTACGCTAGAGAAAATCTGTAAATTACAATATTATCTAGTACGTAGTTACAAAAAAAAAATAAGAATATTCCTAATAGACTGTCGAAAACTGATAGCTTTTTGTTCCCGTATTCAAATCCCAATATACGCCGTTATTTTTACTCGCGTAGTTTTTGTCAACGGATTTGCTAAAAGAATTGAAAAGGTATTGGCTTCAAAACAGTAATAGTCGCTGAAGAAATTCTATATAAACTTTGCTTTGCTCTGTAACACACAAAATTAACTGAGCAATACTGTTATACAAATATTATAACAAGTTCCAGGAAAAAAATTTGCTATTAGAATAGCGGGACAATTCAAGCTAATAAGAAATATTTTAGGAAAAACTTGACACTAACATTGTCACCGTGGTGTAATGGGTACGCACCCGACTTCCCGACAGAGGTCCACGGTTCGCGCCCATCCATTGGCAAGTGTCGAGCAATTTACAATTGTAGTTTCGGTTACTATTCGTCCGAGGATATATTTAATAATGAACTTAACAGTAATTAATACTCCCAGATGTTTTAAATATAATTTTATTACACAATATAGTTAATATTCCCTTGCTTGCATTCGATTCTCCAACACTTTTAACAGGTACTTTTCCGTACGATTTGGGAATTACTTGTTAATGCAAATTTACTCTACATTTAGGAGGTAATTTGCACGTAAGGAATTTTTACTTCAATATCTTACAGTGTAAAATTACCTTACATGTATAGGCTGTTCACAGTAAAGTGAGCAGTCTTGGGACTAGTTACGTTTTCCTTCAAGTCGTTTTTTATCTTTTAACCACATTTTTAAATAACACTCCAACGCACTCTAAGTTTACGTCTGCGATTAAAATAAAATATATTTATTGATTATTATTTGAAATGACAGGGATTTCAAAAGTGCTCACTTTATCGTTAATATCATATAGTCAAATTAAACTTTTATTAATATTATGTAATATAAAAATTATAATATTTCTTTTAACAGTAATGACTAAAAACAGGGAGAAACTAGGTGTGAGTTGGTAATGCCTAGTTCTTAATACAGCGAGTGCTCAGGAATATGGTGCGTTGTCACTTCTGGGGCTCGGTTAAGCTTTGTTTGCATGAAGCGGATAAATATCCCGGGAATAAAACTATGGCAGGGCTTCAGAAAAGTTGGAAGTAACCGAGAATGGAGTATGGTGACAGTGATGGAAGGGATGCTGGGTCCAAGGAGATCCAGCAGGCAGGAGATGCACAGCTTTCCCGCCAGATAGGCGGCGAGCGAACAAACATGGCAGCAGCTTTCTACGCCGGCGTCGTCTTCCAGCCCCGCCTAGCATACCTGCACTGCCCGTCCTCGGAGTCAAGGTCGCCGGCCCGGGTTCGAGTCCAGTCTACACGCGCCAGAGCAACCTGCACTAAACAACATGCCAGCAGTCATCTTGGCAGCCAGTAGCACGTCGCGACTCATTGGGAACTGGTGCCGAGCTACAAGTGTGTTTCGTACATACAGTTTATGAAATACCGACAATCTCATGTCGGTAACATGTTCGCAGTCCAACTTGTCCAACTTATGGTAGCCACCCACGACTGACGCGGTATTCACAACAGAACGTTGCGTCGCGTCGAGCATCAGCCAATCAGCGCCTTGACGCTAGCGTTGAGAACGTTGCACGAGCTATGAACATTGGTTTCGTCGCTCATCACCAGCGTCCAAGAATAACATTTATGTACTTCATAACAAACTGGCGAGAAGCTGAGATGAAGAACGGAAAACATACATAAACGGTTTGCAGAGATACTATTTGGAGTCCAAATTCATATCAATGTTACCAACCTTTAGGGAAACGAAAGTATGTTTTCAGATGCCTGAAGAGTCGTTCATGTTCTACATCATAATTTTCAATTTTAATATAGTACTTTCACTAAAGAAAAATGTATATCAATAAAAAATAATTTTACTAACTTAATGGCAAGAAACTTCACTGCAGTTTGTTCGTTTTTAGCATTTAATTGCGAGCTTCCTTGCAGGACAACAGATGGCAGCACGGTCTGTGTCGCTGGACGCGAGTGTCGGACGCGACGCGACGCATCGCATCGCGACGCTCTATTGTGAAAACTGTTTAAAGTAAATGCGAGTGACAAAGTGAGGAGTTGGCTGGAAGGAGGTTCACAGTAGAATGGAAAAGTGCACATAGAGAAGAGTTGGGCGCCATTTTGGGATTGCATACCTTCTGCCATCACTTATGTCCGAGAATAATTTTTCAAAACATAACAGCTAGAGAATAAATAATTATTTTATCATATTTGACAGGCGATTTTGACTTCTGCTATTACTATCGCTTCTGTACACAATCAAATAATTAATTCCCATTTATTCCACGTAATAAACAAGTTAAGGTAACCCTGTGATGTAGTAACCCAGCCATCTGAGTGATATATTATACCTCGTTTGAGAAGGAATTACAATATGGATGCTGAATATATTTTATTATTCAAGAACTGGTAGGACTACAAAAAGTGACGTCTCTCCCCCAAGTCTAAAGGAAATTATTAGCTTATTAATTTTATATTTAAAGTTTAATTACAATGGTGAATTCATGTTGTTATAATGGTTTGGTTGGACTGTCCACTGCCGACCATGAGACTAAATAAAAACCTCGCCCACACACACAACTCGAGACAAAAAACGAAAAACCTTTTTTACAACACCACAGACAGATAACTAGGGAAAGCTCTTTCCTTGTCAAAAATAATTAAATACGTATATAATAAACACGACAATGAAACGGACGAACAACTTATTACAAAACAGGACAGACAAAACAACACAACCAAAAACACGATGACGAAAATGAAAACGCCACACGAGCGAGTAAAAAGTACAAAAACAATATCAGTGGACAAAGATGAACAGTAAAACTTACAGTTACCTAAAACGCTAGAGCGTGGTCACGGGTTCGAATCCCTGGCCAGGTAGTAGTAATTACTGCCAATGTGCGATTACAGAAAATTTAGATTTTACTAGTTTAATATTTTTGAGTTTGATTTTAATTGTGTTGTTGTTATAAAACGTTTGGAGCACATTTATATTTCATTAATATGTTACAACGTTTTAGCAAGCAGGAAATGACGCACAGTGAAAATTAGATACAAAAATATCAAACAACTAGTCGATTGTAAATTTTCTACAAGTACACGTTTTTAATAATAGCTATGAAACTAATTATTACTCTAAAACATACATTGTCTGTATAATAGGTGCAGCCGAGCCTTAAAATGATATCACATTTTTTTTTATTTGGTTATCTGAAAGAGCTTTCGAAAAGTACCATTTTAATGCAGTTACTTGTTTTCAAATCATTATAGTTTTCAAAATATAACACTCAAAAGTCTCATTTCCTGAATTTTGCAGTATACTAGGCTTTGCTCCTAGGTATTTTTTTCCAGTCGAATTGCACTTAATGAAATCTGTATGTTGTGCAGAACATACCGATTTAGAATGAGTGAGATTTATAAACAGGTGAGCGAGTATTGGCACACTGGATTTTGTTGAGAATAGAGGTCAAAATTGTCGTAAATGTATTTTTGTTCATTAAAGCGAAACTACTAACATTCATTTTAATAAATAGTTTAAGCCATAAACGGTAGAGGAAAATTTGTTGTTCCTTTCGTAGCTTGTAACACGAGTACAGTATGCCGCATTTATAGACTAATTCAACACTTTGAACCCGCCTATAACACTCGTGTCGGAATTTGAGCGTTATATTTTGAAAACTATAACGATTTGACGACCAACATGAGCATTAAGGGGGCACTTTTCGAAACCTCTTTCAGATAACAAAAAAAAAAAAATAATCATCCTAAGCGTATTCGTAAGTAGTTTTGTGGCATGAACCGAAGATGTCTCGGCAATACAATGCGGGTCAGAGCCTCGGTGGAGTGGAAGGCACGTCAAGTTGGCAAGTCCAGGATCATCGACTCACTTCAATACAAACATCCTGCCCAGCCGTGCTTCCAGGTCGGTGAACTCTTGTCAGCTCACCACACGACGACCACTGCGACGTGACGCAGTCTGCAAGTAGGACGTCCACTGAGGAAAGTGGCGGCCACGAGGACAGACGCCTGACTACTGGGGCCGACGTCGAGGACCCTGGGACGACACAGGAAAGCAAGGATGCTCTTCACAAACTCCGCCGATGGAAGTCGTGAAAGCGCGAGCAGAGCGTGGTTCAGATGCGCGCGGTGTGGAAAATGGCGAGACGTGCTCGTGTTTTGGAGGAAAGTGGGCGTTAGCTGGCCGCGTCTGTAATAGCCGTCAGTGGCTGGCTCCTCTCTCTCTCTCTCTCTCTCTCTCTCTCTGACCGTGACGCAGGCCGCCTACCTGGGGACAGACAACACCGCCACTCGCCTATACACTACTACGAGCAAGGAGACACTACTCCTCGTGGGGAGAAGACCACTTTCTCCCTAGAAAATACTAATTATTGTTTATTTACGGCAATGCGGTGTTGTCCAACTGGATAGCATCTCCCGTGCCTCGCTGGCCTTGCACGAGGAAGATCCGTAAACACGTAATTTTCATTCATATAATTATAATGATTTGCCAGCAAAATAAAATTCTTAAGATTGTCGAATGGATTTATAGACCTGTTCACATATTCTAGTTAAAAAAAAAAAAAATTAAATCAGTAGCAGACGAACACACGACTATCACGAAATAAACTTAATTACTATTGTTTCCACACAATACATTTCGTAACACATTCCACCTGCATGAAGTAAAGCAACACTGAGTAGCGGTAACCGTTTTCCTTCATAGATGGCACCACAAGTCAAGACTGCCTCCAGCCATGCACTCGCAACACTTGGCGCTATGTTTGAATTTGAATCCTAGTACACGCACTAATTTACATCAACCTAAACAACTACTAAATATAACCTCGTAGTCAATTTTTTTCCGAGTGGAGGGGGGGACACCGCCGAACCATCACTCACTCGAAGACTGATATTGACAGCAATCACTCCTCCCGTCAAAAAAAGTCCCCTATACTTACGAATGCCCACTGCGAATATTGGGCGTGCGTACGACACAGCCCAAGAGAGGGATGTAGCTACACACTCGCCAACTACGCCATGGCTTTGTTCAAACGGAAGTTTGCCACATCTAGTACTCCGATAGTTACTTCCGAATTTTCTGAAGTCCTGCTAAAGTTCTACTCGCAAGCTGTTTCTACGCCCAACGCAGAATAAGCTCAACAGAGAGCAGAAAAATCCACCAAAGAGTCAACACACCGCATTTGTGAGTATTTTGTTTGATAATATTTTGCATGTTAACTATTTCTTTATAGCCATCAACAACACACACATTTTATATCAATTTTCATTCACCTTAGTTTCAAATGAAATATAATGTATAAGAAAATAAAAGTTCGACTTAACCAAAAATAACATTATTTTTTTTTTACTTTAACGGAAGTGTAACACGCTTGTGATACAAGACACGTTCATAAAACAACCATTACACGAGACACATGGGGTGATTTTTCAAAGGTTCGATTCAAAAAGCGCGGCGGTACTGAAACACTACTGTGATAAAGTGATACAAAACACCGGCTGACATTCGCACGAACCTCGTGTTCAGCGTTCGCAGAAGAGTGTCTGCAGTCCGTGTTCACGGTGGTGGACACGAGGAATGCGGCTCGATCAGTGACGTTCCCCTGTGCGAGAGGTTTCAATGTCGATCAGCGGGTGAAATAAGCTGAACATTCGTCACAGGAAGCAACACAGCGCTAAGAGACACTTCCAGACGTCCCAGCACACACTTCCAGACGTCCCAGCACACACTTCCAGACGTCCCAGCACACACTTCCAGACGTCCCAGCACACACTTCCAGACGTCCCAGCACACACTTCCAGACGTCCCAGCAGACACTTCCAGACGTCCCAGCAGACACTTCCAGACATCCCAGCAGACACTTCCAGACATCCCAGCAGACACTTCCAGACGTCCCAGCAGACACTTCCAGACGTCCCAGCACA
Source organism: Dryococelus australis (assembly GCA_029891345.1). NCBI lineage: Eukaryota > Metazoa > Arthropoda > Insecta > Phasmatodea > Phasmatidae > Dryococelus > Dryococelus australis. The sequence continues at coordinate 7,991,316 of CM056994.1, forward strand.
CACTTCCAGACGTCCCAGCACACACTTCCAGACGTCCCAGCACACACTTCCAGACGTCCCAGCAGACACTTCCAGACGTCCCAGCAGACACTTCCAGACATCCCAGCAGACAGTACTGCAACTTCTGATTGAACAATTAGTCTGCGTCCTGGAGTTCATGGTCGTGTGTTGAACTACGGCAGACACAATGCACACCAGTGCCCTAAGTTGTGCGAGAGATTCCTAAAGATTGCTACAGCTCTACGACGAGCGCGCTTCATACTACCAACATTACAGCTGAGCATTGTAGCTAACCAAGTACTGCGTCAGCTCAAGAACAGTCCGGATAACAATATTACTTATACAACACTTGAAACTGTAAGTCAGCGTGGGATAACAACAGTAAACACTGGCACGTATAGGTTCCCTCAAAGGGAAGGCTGCATGCAAGTGTTACTCACTCTGTGATGTGGGTGTCTTCACCCACAGACGAGGCAGGTAGGTACCTGACGTCATCGCTATAGCCGTCCCTCTACCATGTAAGGTCCACCGAGTTGCGAAACTCGCTGCAGGCTCAGTCGTGCTCGTTTCACACGACCTTCACAGCTGAGCGTACCTACACAGTTCAGCCTAGGAGTTTTTCGCGGTACACAGTAGTGCAAGTAAATGGTTGAAATCCTGTTCTGTCATTGTTTTTTGACATAGAACTGAAACGCAATGAACGAGACGACCTGGCGCCCTGCATCTGTTTTTCTTAGTCGCCACCAGATGCTTACACAAGCTAATGGCGTTGTTAGAGAACGTTTTGCTCTTTCTAAGGAACCTCACTAATTTTGCATATAAATAGAATACTAATCTCGAAAACGAGGTCTTGAGAGCCGTTAAGGGTGGAAGTGCGGGGGAAATGCGAAATCCCTGAGAAAACCCGCCGACCAGCGGCATCAACAGGCACCATTCCCACGTGCCAAATATTCCGGGAGCGGCCCCCCGGAATCGAACCCGGTTCGCCTTGGCGGGAAACGGTCGCTACACCTGCGATGCCGCTGGTCGGCGGGTTTTCTCGGGGATCTCCCGTTTCCCCCGCCCTGGCATTCCGGCACTGCTCCACCCTCACAGACTTCCAAGCCAGCTGGAGGAAGTGTGCAGTTTGCGATGGAAGCCGAGGAGGATGTAGCGTGTATTACTGTCTGTGGCGGGGATAGACACAGGTGCCCTACACGTGTGGGAGACCTGCCCCCTCCAACCTACCCCTCGCGACAAGTTGCTTGTTTGTTCAGGGTATTTGTGTTCCTTCAACCCCTCCTTCCCTGGCGGGAGGCTACTCCTATCTGCCTCCTTGTGTAGTGCTGTGCATCGCCGCCACTTTAAGCTACACGTCTACATATCCCGCTGACTTTACATTCTCAGTCACTGACTGTATACCAGGCACAGGACATGAATATTCCATTATCTAAGCTGAAATAAGCATCCAACAAATCCCTCGCATAGACATTATTCGTTCTTTCGAGTATATTCTACAGTTTGATAAACAGCTGCTGCCAGTCACAAAGGCTGTTCACGATAAAGTGACCACTTTAGAAATGAACCTTAGAGAAAGAGTCACTGCCCCTGCATGCATATATTTTAATGGGCGCACTGAGCGACATTCGCCCAGTAAAGTTGGCAACGATGGATGGAAAAGTACTTCCATATCTTAACGACGAATAAAAAATGTTAGTGTTATAACTTAAAATTATTTCCTTTGCTTTGTGTTTAATGCATCAAAGTATAAAAACGAGCAGATTTGTAATGTATTTATTTCTTAATCATTTCACAATTTCACTTGGCCGAAGCATGGATAAAGTGATGGGGGCCCATGGGAAAGTTTATTTTACATAAGGTGAAATAATATACAACGTGTACACAAGTAGATCTTGAGCAGGTCTTTCAAAAGTGCTCATTTTAGCGTGTACAGCCTATACAAGCACTTTATACTCGTTCCGCTACACTGCAACACTGTGTGTTACATAGATACTTCTAAGGTTCAAAACTTGTTCACAGCAAAGCCAAAATTATCAAGGTTAAGAGTTAACTGGCACTAGGGTGTACTTGGCACGCTGTTACATTTGTTGAGTTATGAATCATTTACTAACTTAAAACAATTATTAATAAAAACATGAAAAATATAAATGTTATTTTGCTTGAAATTAAAATTAAAACGGGTTCAATAAAATCGGATAGGTTTTTTGTTTAGACGTAATAACACTGGCGTGTGTGTGCGTCACTGGCTGCCGGCTCCAAACCACAAGATGCTCCACACAGTTCACACCCCCCCCCCCCCCCCCCCCGTCAACAGTTATTGAACAATATAGGTCGCTCCATTATATGAGGACTGTGTATTTCAGTCTGTCGAGTAACTTCGCTAAACATTCGGGCTGTAAGCCAACGCAACACAACTATTTATCAACACGTATTTCTCACGTAGTATATCAATTCTGCATTTATAGGCACTTTTTCACAGGACACTACAAAAATATTTCGGAAAATATTACGGAATTTGATAGAATGCAACTAAATGATTCCCAGGTATAAAACGACCATCCTGTGACTACAAACATAAAAATTATAAAAATTACTCATATTTCAATCAATATCACTTAGTCTTTAATACTTATCTAATAAATACAGATCTACATTTTACGGTGTTTACTTCAAAGAGAAATTATTATCGGGATAAACTTGCAGGTACTCCAAGAAGGGGAAAGTTACGAGAAAGGGATGGTGGGGAAATGCACAGCTCAAGGAGGTTAGCATCGCCCTGATTTCATTGTTAGAGAGTTGCTCACGGCGTAAGACAAAATATAGCATGAAAACACACTCTGTCTGATCTCAGCAGACGTATGACGCATGTCTTATTGTAACGCGGGTATTGTCCCAGCGACCAAAGACCACTTACTTCATGTACAACCAAGTACGGACCAGCATTCCAGACAGGGCACGCCGTCGAAGCAGAATAATTGATCGCGTTTCTGATAGGCCGTTCACAGTAAAGGACACCCTTTTTAAGGCCATCCAAAAAGTATGTTATTGTGGCTTTAGGCATTAACATTTTTAGATTTATAAAGTGAATACGCTGTTTGTTAGTTCAATGGTAATTTTTTTATTAACAATTAGCAAAAGGATATAAATAAACTGAAAGGAAATTTTAAGCACAGCCTTCCCGGACAGGGAGTGTGTAAGGGGGGGGGGGGAGGGCACACGCTATTGCTACTATTTTTTCCAGATCACAGCCATGTTGATAACGCCAAAAATTCAAAGGGGCTTTATTCATGTTTAAAAATTATAAAGTTATGAACCACCAAAATTCCTTTGCTCAGTTTATTGCAATGAGGTAGTTAGAATTTACTACATAGCAAATTACACAACGGCAATTTAATAACTTCACTCGGTAGTTGCCCAGTTGTTGCCACCCAGGTTATATCGTTAATTTTCGATACGGTTTGTTAGACGTTTAAAATACAAAATCGTTTGACGAAAAAAATTAGGAGTCGGCAGTCTTCAGTGACTGGAAAGTATTGTAAGCCAACAACCAAAATAACGTATACCACTTTCCAACTAGATGAAGAGTAGGAAAATTAATTGAAAGTGATCGCTTCGACAAGGTTCGAATTGATAAAGATGGGTTGGCGATTTACTAGATTGTCTCATCAGGATAGCCAACATCTGAACTCCTTGCTTTTCATAGTAGTAATGTGGTTTGACGTTGGCAGTATAACTGTGACGTGTTTACATTTTGTAGCTCAAAATAAGATCTGGACCCAACAGACGTGACTATGAAGAGCCTCTATAGTACGCAGCTATCTCAGGAGTTGCTCATGTAGGTAGTGGAGCATGGGGGAAGTGTCAATCAGGGAGCTCACAATGACTTCTCTGCAGAGAAAAACCCAGACTACGAGCAGCTATCTCAGGAGTTGCTCATGTAGGTAGTGGAGCATGGGGGAAGTGTCAATCAGGGAGCTCACAATGACTTCTCTGCAGAGAAAAACCCAGACTACGAGTGCCTCCAAGCCCAAGTGACCTGCTCGCAGTCAAGGAAACCAATCCACAGACGTGGAGCTGAGTTGGCAGACAGCCAACTTGACAGACTAAACTCTGCGCGAACCTCGAGGCCGACTCAAGTCTGCCATGCTCGAGTAACTCCGCGCACACTTCTTGTAAGAACTGTTCACGATCAATCGAGCACTTCTGAAACCAACCTTAGACAAGTTACCGTCCCCTGCCTGCATATATTTTAACAGTCGCACTGGGCGATATGTGCACCGTAAAGTTGTAACTATGGATGGAAAGTAGTTCCCATATCTTAACGTCCAATAAAAGGTCTTAGTTAACCATCTATAATTAATGGAATTATTTCTTTCACTTTCTGTTAATTATGCATCGAAGTGTGAAAATGAGTATATTTGTGAAATTTCCCTTTTCTAATAATTTCAGCTTCACTTGACCAAAGCACGAATAGAGTGATGAGGCCCATGGCAACGTTAATCTTACATAAGGCGGAAGAATACACAACGTGCATACAAGTAGATCTTAAACAGGGCTTTCAAAAGTGTTTATTTTACCGTGAACAGCCTATAGCTGCGTTGAGTGTGTTACCCGCTGTCTGGAGGGCGCGAGTGACACAAATGCACTGCGCACTCACTTTATATAGTACGTACACAGTTTTACACTAAGGAATCAAACCTTTTACAATCGCCCTCTGTACAAAGCGCGTGTTTGTTTCCAAACATATGTCTCATCATAAGCACTTGCGTTAACATACAAGTACCTTTTTTTGTTAAATAGAACATATATATACTTTATCCTTAAATTGTTTTCCATTTATAAATACTATGAATTAAGACAGAGAGAAAACAGGCGTGTTCGTAATGTCTAGTAAGAAATAGTTCCTATGGAAAATAGTACACAGTGAGCATGGCTGGTGCGCTGTCTGTTTGGTGTAGTATTCTAGACTCGGTTAGCTTTTGTTTGCACGAGGCAGGGGAACATCCTAATTGCAGAATTTTAGCATGGCTTCAGAAAAGTTGGAAGTAACCAATAATGGACTGTATACGACACACTTACGCCGATCACGCCAAACAGAAATGACGGTTGTTCACAAGTAACCAGATTTGCTACTTCGCGCATTTGCATTCGTCATTTTTAATACAAATCGCAAAAACAAAACAAATAATGGACAACAAATAATGGACAACAAATTAGACGCCGTCGTGTTTCTACTTCATTCGTTTCACTGTAGTACGAACTTCTGACTTGTGAGAAATATCGGCGAAGTCTGCTATTTCCGTGAGCTCAACAGTGCTTCGTGGTTCACGCTGTAAACGACGGCTTTAGAGTGGTTGATACAGGTTCCCCTCCGACTGTTCTGCTTGGATAGCAGGTTAAACACGGGAAAAGAAGTTGGACAAACTAGCTATGAATCCTAGAGGCGATACACCTGAAGAACTACAGTAACATTGCTGTGTACCTCGCTCTGGGATTCCTCCGCCACTTTGAGGGTCGCGCGTGCGTTACTTGGTGTAGAGCGTGCACGTTGATCGCCTGCCAGGTATCTAAGTGATATTTCGCAATTAAAACACTAATTATTTGAAAACTGTGAGCCGGGGACGTCTCATTACGCACGGAAAAAAATACCACCAGCCCGCCTAAGAGTTTCTCGTTGACTGCCTTTGCGTCGACATCACCCTGGTGTGTCAGCCGTCAGACCGCCGGCTTATCAAATTGCACTACGCAAAATTATTATGAAAGACTTGTTTATACTTATAAGCTAACTGTTACTTACTGTGTACACGATCTAGCAGTGTGAAACCGACGAACGGTAACAAATACGTGATGTTCGCTTGCGGATCCCGACACGGACAGCATACTGGCATAACTGCTGGGAACAAACTGGGAAACGTGGCAGCCATCCATAGTTCGTCATGCTCGCGCCTAGAGCGCTAGCATCGTCGAGCCTACAGGGAGCGCGCCCCGTAATTCTGAACTCGATCCTATTGTAACCCCCTCTCGTGGGTCACCCCCCAGTTTTGATTTAGTATTTAAGTCCCCGCAGCAGCTTGTGTAGGAGTGACCGATGGCTGCCGGGGACGAGACCAATACTGAGATAAGTAATCGTATATTCAAAATGTAGGGCTCATAAAGCCAGTAATTTAGAGTTGGACAGTTGCTGTCCAAAATTACTTGAAGTAATTTTTTTCTTTGCTAGGATGTTGAAACTAAACCAAATTTAAAAAAAAATTTACATATGTTGAATCTTTTCAGTAAAATCACTTAGCTCCCCATGACAAAAATGATTACAGTAATGACAAGAGCATTCATAAATTAAGTAGAATGTTGTATAATAAAACACATTTAAAAGAGAAATGTAAAAATTAAGGCTGTTGTGGAGGTTACCTGGTTTTGCAGCCTATAATTTTGTTTGAAAATGTCAAGTCATATTCCTCTTTAAAATGTTATTGAGAGTAATTCCTAAAATGGGTAGTAGCATGATAGGGTTTGGAAATGCCCGATTTTTTAAATGGTTTCTGCTCAGAATTGTATTTTTAAAATATCAGCCTCTTAATGAATATATCTACTTGTCTAATATTAGCAGGGTTACACTTGACAGACAGTGGCGAGGCTCGTTGCAAAGTTACATATGTGGGAGGAATACACGGAGCGCATACAAGTATAGTCTGTTCACAGTAAAGTGAGCACTTTTTAAGGCCCTGCTAATTTTTCCCTTTTAGCCTATTTCTTATCTTTCCACCACTTTTTAATATAAACAAACTCACGTGGCCAATAAACATTGTGTATACAGACGTTAACGTCTGAAGTCGCCATAAAATATGTTTATTAAGGGTTAGTGCATTTTGAAAGGGCCTTCACTAAATCGTGAACAGGCTTTAGATGGTAGACAGGGGTTTGGAAAGTGTTAGCTAACAGTGACGAAGTGCAAGGCGACGGCCAGCAGCAGGCTTGTAGGGTGTCTCACCCTGGAGTCGGCACGAGCCACCTGCCCAGGGTGGCACGCACCCCCAGCAGCCACTACAAGGCTAATACTATACGCTATTCGCTGTCAAGTGAGCACTTTTCAAAGCCCGCTCACTACAAATAATAGGCAATAAATATATTTTATTTTAGTTATAGACGTTAACTTGAGCCTCAAATGTGCTCACTTTACCACGGACAGCCTGTACATGTTAGTCGGAGAGATTTGGGTGGCTCTTAACGACGTATTGAGAGCCGACGTGGGTGATTGAAGTGAGTAAGCAGCAGCGCCGGAATGAAAGGGCTGGAGAAACGGGAGATCCCCCAGAAAACCCGCCGACCAACGGCATCACTTTGAGAGTGATTCGCCTTGGTGGGAGGCGAGCAGACTAACTGCTCCGTGGCTGTTAGTTAATACTGGTTTATAACTTACTACAGTATCCTATGGCTTCCTGCTTTGTAACATATCTACGTGTGTGGTGTTGAACTGCCAGTCGCATTTGGACTCGCGGTAAACAAACGTGATAGTAGGAAGGCAGCCGAATGGACTCTGAAAATGGCTGTGTAAAGTGAAGCTACAAGGTCTCAGTCATTTTGTCGGGATGAAGGAAGCCGATTCTGATTTCAGTATCAACACTAGAAAGTCAGCTGTCTGTTTACACAAGTTGAAAAAGGAAGCGGTGTTTACGTCATGTAATATTTGGTGATAAAACTGCGTGCGTGTATGTCTAGAATTGTGAAAGTGAGAAATTTGCCCTGACGTAATTATTATACTAATGCTTGCAAATGCTGATGAGGTTGACTGTAAAGATAATTAGGCGTACGAAATAAACAATAAAATTCGTAGGCAACCACCAACTGTACCCTTACGACGTAATTATTATACTAATGCTTGCAAATGCTGATGAGGTTGACTGTAAAGATAATTAGGCGTACGAAATAAACAATAAAATTCGTAAGTGTACCTGGCAGGCAACCACAAACTGTATCCTTACGAGTCTTTCCTCGACTACCGTTCGCGAATGAGATACACCAAAAACACGTTTTCTTCTGTACATTGATCTAAACATCATTATGATCCCATTAGGATACAAACATTCAAAGCTTACACACATTTGTTGGATAACAACACTGCATCATACGTTTTACAAAGAAAAAATGGAACGATGTTACACAAACCGTTCGCAGATTTAGTTCTACATTCACAACAGTATTCACGTAGGCTAAATGTTCTTTTATTTCTAGTAAATCGTATTATTTCGAATAAAAACTATTTAAAATAAGGGCACCTACCCACACAAATTACTGTACGACATAGGTCTTACAACATTTCCACTCTCATTTTATATGGAGAATCGAATCACCTTACAGAATTTGTACCTGTAGTTGACTTAAATTGTATACCTGGAAGCCACGTTTTATATTAAATGAAACTTACCATCATATTTTGTTTCCATAATATTTATACCTCATATATTAATATTATCAAAAAACCGAAAAAAGAGACATGTGGGTAATGGCTAGTAAGAAATGGTTCTTGCCTTAAGTGATATTGAATTTCTTTATTCATAAAGTAAACATATTCAAGTATTCAGGTGGATTCGTGGGATACATATATAATTAAGTAAGTACTAACGTATTCGAGTTCGCTTGTCTGTCCGGCGTATTATTGTCTGTTTGGTACATTTTGCTATAGTTATGCCATACATAGTGTGAACGGCAGTATAAGTAGAAGAGAACTAGAGGATAGTAGTAGGTACCCGGCGGTAGGAAGTGGAGATTGTGTGTTTGTGATACAGCGCAGGTAAGCAGTGTCTAGGATGGAGACAGGAGGCGCGTGTGAGAAACCCTTAGCTAGTGCCGTTGTTGCAGGCTGGAGAGCGGAACAGGACAAAGCCGCTCCCTGGCTCCACGCAGTGAATGCTCCCAAACACACGCACGTGCGCCGCGTCCCCCCCCCCCCCCAAACAAAACATCTCTCTGCACGCTACATAAGCCGCTTCCCGCCTCACATTGCACATCTCCGCCGATTGTCAACTAACTAATTACGCTGCGTTTAAGTTACAACTATAGACTGTCCGCAGTTTTTTCACACTATTTGAATCAAACTTTTGAAAATTCACCCCATGTTAGACGTATATGCTAGTTTCCTAAATATGTCGTGTATCACAAGCGTTTTATACTTTTACGACATTTTTGGTTCAATTAATGTTATATTTATATTTCATCTATTACTATAATATTTAATTGTAATTTATATAAATAAAGTCCGAAAATAGGTATGTTGGTAATACATGGCAATTAATATTTACTGCGTGAATAAGTACTCCTAAACTGAGTGCGTAATTTTTGTTGACTTAGTTAAGCTTCGTTTGCAGGAGGTCGAACTTCAGAAAAATGTCAGTAAGGACGAAATGACTTGACAATCAGTCAGCGTGATAACACCAACTGCACCCAACCAATGGCTCCAAACGCACTCAACAACTTCGTCGCGTCACTGCTTACAGCAGACTAGTACTTCACTTGGGACTCGGGTTCATATTCGCCCCTCGGTACGTAAAAATACAGAAAACCATTGGCAGTTATTTCCAAATACCCCATGTTACCGCTGTCACATCTGTCTGTCTCCCATATACAACAGTAACTCGGTTACTTAATTTTCCATTTCGCACGAGCAAATGCGAATAACAGTAGATCCAGCCCGGTTTCATCAAATTCTGTTTATTGCGGTATGAGCGAAAAATCTTTGAAAAGTTTCGAAACTAAGCCGCTTCGGACAGAGAGAGAGAGAGGAATAAAGAACCAAAGTGGAAGACAGAACGAAGGATTAGGGGAAGCAGAGATGAAGAGGAGGCATCAGCCTCGTGAAAGAGTGTTGCAACACAGCTGTCACTGTGACACTGGCATTCACTAGGCCGACAGACGACGGCAAAGTGTTGCTGACAGATGACTGATGCCAGGCAGCTTCGCAGTCGTCCACGTCGACCTTACCTTGTCCTCCAAGTACACTAAACCCAGGCTACCCTACCCTACCTTCTTTTTAAAACCACGGGTGTGATGGGGAACTAATCATCACTATCTCAACACGTTATGTTGGCAGTTTGAAAGGCGCCAGGCGTCTCAATGTTGAGGACTAAGAGAAACACACTACTACATCTCATCTCGGGGAGTATGACCCTAGGACTGGACAAGGTGACTGCCGAGACATCGTGCTGTGACCTCCGAGGGCTAGCACCGCCCCACCCCCCGCGACAAACACACACTCACTCTCGTGCACGTGACGTAACTCGCACACGTGGTGGTCCTCCCGTGGAGGGCTGCCAACGCGCATCCCACTAGGCCGCAAGTCGAAAGCTACTAGAATCCGTTAACATTGCCAACAGCTACTTAATAATCCTTGTAATAAAACCAATAGCTACTCACACTTAATTCTACTTTTACATTATATATCCTTTAACGTAGTTAAATTCACATATAAACACGCAACAAACCAACTACTGGATATGAAGTATGCTGGAAGTAATTACATCGAAAAAAAAAATGTTGACACACAACCTGTAAACATATCTATATGCTATTCACGGTAAAGTGAGCACTTTTGAAAGCGCTGCTTAAGATCTCCTTGTATGCACGTTTGCATTCTTCCACTTTAAGTAAGATTAATATTGCAATGGGCTTCATCACTTTATTCATGCGTCGGTCAATTAAAACTGTGAAATTATTATAAAAATAACTATTTTACAAATCTTGCTCATTTTTGCAATTCGATGCATTTTAAAAAAGCAGGAAGCTAAATGTAAGTTATCAGAAACGGTTTACTAACATTTTTTATTTGACCTTAAGATACGGCACTTCTTCCTATCCATCGTTACCAACTTTACTGCGCACATGTCACTCAGGGCTCCCGTTTAAACTAATGCAGGTAGGGGCAGTAACTCGGATGTCCAAATTGGTAGCTTGTATTGTTGGCATTGAATGTGTACACTAAGTAAAGTACAGGACCTCCCACTGAAGTATCAGTTATTACCTCACAACAGGCGCTCAAGGTCACTGTCATCAACCTCAACGCGGGCATAATAACGTGGTAAGAGGCACGTGCTGTTGGAATGCAGGGTCGGCAAGACCACCTTGTGGGAGGTACTTGGCGGACCACACACATCACCTGTCGCCGTCACGTATACGCCCATCTCTCCTTTAGCTGGCTCCTGCTGCGGCCCCTATTCCCACTCTCGTTTTTGCAAACACCCTGTACAGAATGGCGACTGCTGGGGTCAATATCCAGCGCCTTCTTTTTCAAACGTGACAGCTAATGTAAGGGGTGGTGTAGTGCACGCGTGTAAACTGCAACTTCGCCACGGGCTTGGCAATGCGGATGGCACAAGACTCGGTGGAGAGCAATCTACCTAAGGCAGGATTTACAACGACCCGTCACGTCTGACCGTCAATTACGTGACCCACAGTCAGAGGTGTCCATTAATTCTATCCGTCCGTCCTTCAAAACCTTGGAAAGCTTTAACTTTTGACGGACGAACGGATGAACTTAGAGCCTTCCAAACTCGCAAGTCTTGTTACTCGTTCAGTACAAGGCTGCGTGCAGTGAAATTAAGTTACATTTTTCCTTAAGAGTAATTGATAATTACGTTTGGAAACACGAGCTCCTTTTGTGCAATAGTAAAAGTAATAAAATGATCCTTTATATGGTATTCGTAATCTTTTACATCGATTTGCCGTTACGTACATGTACGATTTTTTTCGGTACTTAGAAGAACCACAATACTGCAAAAAAAATCACTTTTTATGGTGATTATTTTCCCTACTCGTAAACAGTTTTGTTTTTATTAGTTTGCAGCAACGAACATACGACGGACGGACGGTTGTAAATCCTATCCTGCCTAAGTGAAAAACAAAGCAGCTGAGGAAAGTGTAGAGTTATGAAGCAGCTTAGCAGAGTGAGAACGGCAGGACATCCACAGCTCCGAGCTGCAGGGATCCAGCCGTCACTAGAGATCTCCGTGACTCGGCCTGACTTGTGCTAGCCCTACACAGTTGTCTAGGCGGTGCTGGGGATCTGCGAAATATTTGCACGGTCGCTATAGCAACACCATCCCTCCCTTGAACTTCGGCTAGACCCCTGCACCAAGTTACAAAGGGGGAAAAACAGTGTTATGTCACTATCGGGCTAGGATAGACACTGGCCGCTTCCTGTCGGTGGGTCGACTCCTGTCTACGCACCAGCTCCTATATACAGTACATTTCAGCCGTGTCCTAAATGGCTACGAGACCATTATTTAGGTTACTAAATTGTCCACTTGACCAAGTTTAGGCCCTAAATACTTGGGGATTTATGGCTGGAATTTACCGAGGAGAAGTAGCACACTAAATCCCCAAATACGTCCGTAAAATCGTCTGCTGTTGTTTATTTACGTTTTATTTCTCCAGCGTTGTGGTGGAATGGCCGGTATTTACTTTATTTTAAAATAAAGTTCGTATGTTGTATAATTAATAAATAATAATAAAAGCGATCGGTTGTTAACAGGGAGCCAAGAAATAACGAGAAAATTGATATCGGCTAGAAAGAAATATGACTAGTTATTCACAAGCTAACGGGGTTACGTGTAAAATGCTTGGTTGAAAGTTGTATGTTGATAGGGTGACAAAATAAGTTCGAAATTCCACAAGCCTGGAGCTTCCAACTTTGTCGCATGTTCGAAACCATCCACCCTAAATTCCCCAAATTTGCCATTTCGGACACGGCATTTGTTTGAAGGAAGGTGCGAGCGATCCACTGCTATACGCTGCTCACGTGAACGCTGCCACTTCATGCACATATTTCAAAGGTCAAGCTGATTGGCTCGCGCCCAGTAGTCGACAACATCCGACGGAGAGTTGTTACATGTCAGATAGCATTTTGTGGCAAATTTAATTGTTAATTTTAGTTTTATATAAGTGCATACAGGCGTATGAAACAGCAAATTAATAACGTTTTGCACGAATTTACTTGACCAACGCATGAAAAGTGAGCTTATTGTGGTTGTAGCCACTACTGATATGTTACGCGAACGCTACGGTGATTGTAGCCGGGGCTTTATACGGAGATGCGTATACCGACATGTTTAATAAGTCTGCCAAAAAAACTGATTCGAACCGCGCTACCACAATGTTTAAGAGCACGGTTGGTGGGGTGGGTGGTAGTAAAATAAGAAGTGTTTCCAGCCATCAGGTGCGCCAAGGCAACACGCTATCACTCCCACAACAAAGCGCAATAAAACACGGCAGTCGATAGCAGTGTAATTAAACGTGAGCACAAGAGGCGGGATTCAAAGTCGGTGAGCCGGTTATGGCGGCCAGGCAACCTCGCTCCAGTACTACTTCGTCCATTACGTAATGTCGGTGCGCTCCAGCGATATTCGCACGACTAAGAGCAAGACGCCTGCCTCTACACTCACAACCACAGATCGGCCGTTCGCTGTTAATAACTGAGCAATAGTGAGAACCCTTATTACAATATACTTCCCTTCTATATCTGTGACCTTCCGCCAAATTTAAAATAGCATCGTGGTAGATGGGCGAACGCAAGAGGGGGCTAAAGAGCTGCAGCCCCTCCCCAAGAAGTTACATTATCAATAGGCATGTGCAAATTCTGGAAAATCACATTAAAATAAATCAATTGTAATAAGTTCCCCTTGTTGAGCGCTTAAAGTTGACCTTTACATAGAGGAAATGTGTTTCTTATTGTGCCATATGCTAATTTAATAATTCGTGGTAAAGGTCCCTCCGAAATTAAATCCTGTGTACGCAACTGCTGTGGAACGTCTCACGTTAATCATGCGTCTTGTATGTGCATCAAACAAACACAGACAGACTTAAGTAGCCATACATTTATATATTCCATTCCTCAATACGTGAAGCCAGAAGATTACTTCGCTGCGAAGTTACATGTCGGTAGAAACTCGTCACTTGGCCGGCTGCTCAGACGCCGAGCCGCAGCTGTAGAAAGCCACATTCCTTACTTCATTTATTTTTTGTGTGTCTGCGAATTCGCAGTGGTTATTACAACGGCGACCCCGCTATTTTAGGGCGCGCTTCACGCTTGAGTTCCATTCCGTGTCCAGATCCGGCAGGCAACAGACCCGAGAGCTGTTTCGAAATTTGGTTCGTTACGTAACGGCAGTACAGGCCACCAATACTCCCCTACTCTCTTCAGCGGATAAGAAGAAACAAAGTTCAAGTGCGGAACAGACACACATGGTCACGAACAGAGGAAGCCGAAGTAGGGTGGACGGCATTTGCTTCGTTTCGGTCTGAAATCTCGTGTGCGCCTCCAGGAAAATAACTCCGGGTGTCACAGATATAGATAGCTTTCTACCATACATTTGATTCTTGGTGATGCAACGGTAAGGTATGTATTGCCTGATAAGTAATTGTAGATCCACGTAGCTAAGAAGGTGTGCAGAGGCTCTAGACTCACCTGTGTTTGTCAGCTCCAGAGGCAGTAGCCGGGAGAGGGCGGTCAAGGCACGACGGCAAAGGCACACAAAGGACGACGACGGACGGACGGACGGACAGACACAGCGCGCACCAGCACAGACGGTCGACTGCGACTGCAGCGCGGCGCAGAATGGCGGCTGGGCAGCGCGCGAGCGACAGTGGCGCCGCCCCCACGCCGAGCGGCCAGCGCCGCAGCTAGCCACCTGGTCAGTGGAGGGGCAGGCGCTGCAAGCTACCTGGCTCTCTGTCCCTTGTCCTGTCTCCAGAGACGGGTATTGTACAAATACCTACATCTCTCTCGATCGATTACTCGCTAAAAAAAAACCTCTTGCTTATGCAATACGAGAAAAAACACGCCTCGTAACCTACAGGAAGTTAGCCTCATTTTTAAATAACTTCATTACAAATAATTTGCGACTACCTCAGACGATATAAAATCCCTCCAAAAAATGTTTATAACTGAAACAATACATTCGTCGATGGCAGGACGTTACTTCGATATTTCACACTTTGTGGCAGTTTTTCTCTCTAACCGTTCGCCTAGTGGCGTTCTCAGACATTTTTTATACATCATTTAGACTTGATAATCTATATCTTTGATAACACGTTGCTTTCGGCCTATACTTAGCAAGTTTTGTAAGATAACAACAGGGCAATGAATGAGCCAGCAGAATGTCAGTTGACACATCTTGCATGGCAGTGGAACAGGCTGCATATGTCTCCAGGCAACCACTAATCAGCCTTCAAAATAAACAAGCGATTTCAGAGATAACTGCGCCGGAATTAGCGGATACTGCTAAGATATATTTCCTGATTTTTTTTTGCATTCTTGTAATTAACATATCATTTCCAATCACTTCAAGCAGGGGTTACAGAGTTCTAAGCAATATGAGGTGCCAACGCCTATGTAAACGTATGCAGGGGTGTGGGATGAAAGACACGGAACTACATTCTTTTACTAGGCGCACTTACGTTTGCTTACACGCAGTCAACGAGATCGTCTTCATCGTAAAGAGGGTCATAACGATGGTTACTCGTAGGCGTTTTTATGTGGTATTCTGTAAGCCATTCCTTGATTCATATCTTTATACAAAGATGTACGTTTGGCAACGCAGCGGGCTGTGTACTAAAACCAACAATCTGCTTGTTGAAATCATATTATTTTCGTTATTACACAACGCATTGTCACAAATTTTGGTATTATAGTGAATTTTCAACGATGAGTGACATTTTTTTCCTAGTAGATTAGCGAATAATACTTACTTCTATGGATACAATAATTCAGGTGGTACTAGTTCAGTTTCAGCATCACAAGATAGCAGCATTGACCCGTGATTAGGAGCGAACTATACAACTCCTTAAATGTATTCCAGACACCTTTTATTTGTGCAGAAATATAACAGAAGATAATATCTCATGTTTAGGGTATTTTACAACGCTTATTTTGCTTTAGGACATAAACCTCAATAAGATCGACTATTTTCGTTGACGCCTTGTTGGCCGGTATTTATACAAAGACAGTCGCAAGGCAATCGACAGACCGCCATGTAAACACATCCGAGTAACAGAATACCATGTCGGCTCGTGAAGATAGTCAAGCGGTATATGTGTGTATGTATAAAGACAGAAGGGCTCCTGAGTGAGGACGGCGGTGGCACCAGGATGTAAGGTGGCCCCACCATCTTCACTCGGCTCCATTACCGAGCTTGTACTAAGTGCCGCATCCTGGCTACAGTAAGCTACAACAGATGATATCGCACACCGATACAGCCTGTGCCATATGAGCACTGAGATCCTGCACTCGAACTGCCGCTTGGCAAAACACGTACCATGCTCCTTGCCTCGTTTGAAACCACGCCTGTTTCCATCAATACGAGCGGTGTTAACATTTGTATCCTTCCGCCGACGACGTGACGATCATGGGATCCTTACACAACTGCAGATAAATCGTCAGCCACATTGCAGGCATGCGTTCAACACCATAATCAGACCAGGCCGCACTATCTGCAGTCCACAGTAGATACGCTCGGAATTTTCTTCAGTGGTGACTAATCATTTTTGTCGTCACTAACAAAGGGAACATCATTTTTGACAATGGAAAAAAAAAATTAACTGCTAGTAATTTTGGTAGCCTACCACTGCAAAAATCTAGCGAAGGTTCTTGACAAAATTACAATACCAGTAAATACCGAGATGCGCAGGTAACTAGACGGCAGAATGAGAAAACACAGATGAACTCGGGTGGAATTCCACGCTGGAGAAAACACTTAGCGACGGCATCGCCTCACGGGCAGACGAATGAATGCCTCTGGTAGCACATTGCAACAGTGCACGTCTGATGTGCACTCCCCCTCCCTCCTTACCCACATCTAAGTTACTTTAACTGCCACACGCCCAGTAAAGTTGCCAACGACCGAGAGAAAGAAGTCCCCAGTTTTAACATTGAATTTAAAAAGTTATGTTAGCATTTGTGTATACTGAAATTAATTATTTTGCTTTCGTTTATTTGTATCGCATGTAAGTGTACAATACATTTATTACGTGTTTACTTTCTTAATTACACAGTTTCACTTAACCGATAATGAATAAAATTTAGCGGCCCATGGCAATGTTAATTTGACATACGGTGGAAGAATAAACGTGCAGGACTTTCAAAAAAGCTCAGTTTACCGTGGACAGCATATAGGTACCCGGCCTTACATGCTCTGCTAAACAGGAGTGAAGTTAAGGTAAGGTAACTAGCTGCAGGCACGGCACGTGTCGTAGTGGCAACACTGCGAGCCCAGCCCCGCCCCCAACTTGAGTCTCAGGCCTCACACAGCTGCTACCCCCAGTCTCATTCATGGACCCCTGCCGGCTGTTAATGCGAGGCGAGGGTGCTTGGCCCCCTTCCACTCGCGCAAGCTCCGAGGATACTCCAGCCGCTCCTTATTTACGGCGCAGGGGCCTGGGCTGCGCTGCGCTCGAGTTCACTACAACACACCCTCCTCCACTCCCTCAACCACCATCCCTTCATTACCCACAATTCCCCGCATTACCATCCCCCAACCCTTCCTTCCTTCCTGACCGAATCGGTCTGATTCCGAGTACCCGTTTGTTACAACCTACAACGAATATGAGAAAAAAAAATTTAATTGAACGCAATTTATTCTATTATGTTGCCTCGGTTTGTTTACGAACAACAGTACCCAGCAAAGCAAAACTGTTATAAACAATTGAAAAACTAAACTTGCAGTGTAGGGCGTCGCTCGCGCCTTTACCAGAAAGGGACATTCAAGGGCGCATCCTAGCCCTTACTGGACATTCGGACAGCGACAATTAGACATCGCAGCCCGGATACACTTTTCAAGACCACGAAGCCAGGGCCCTCGGCGGGTAAATTCGAACATTGCTCTGATTACGTAGACAGTACGACGAGGAAAAGTAACAAATGTATCAAAAACCAAAGCTTGCTGGCAGCTAAAAAGTCTTTGTTGCTGAAACAAAATTAGTTTGTAGTTCTGTTTGACCTACACTTATATTTTGTTGGCGTGCCGTACGATTTGTATGGCTCTATGTACATTAAACAGTTTCTTTTACCATTTGGGGGCCGCGGTGGCTGAGCGGTTAGACAGAGCCTCCCACGAAGGCGAATCAGGTTCAATCTCCGGCCGGGTCACTCCGATTTTTGCATGTGGGAATCGTGGCGGACGATGCCGCTGATCGGCGGGTTTTCCCTGCGATTTCCCCTTTCCCCTGCCCTTTCACTCCAGCGCCGCTCTATCCTCGCCTCATTTCACCCTCATTGGCTCTCAAGACCTCGTTAAGAGCCGCTCAACTCAACTAAACAACACACCGACTCGACTCGACGACAAATCAACACAAATAACCCTGCCAAAATGACGAACACATACAAATACACGACGTGCATTCGCTCAACGATTCCGTTTGCCTGCAATTATTGTGGGTGTTGGAAGCCTCGTACCGCGTGAGCTGTTAAGGCCGACTCTTGATTGCTTACCACTTGCCTTGTCGCCCGTACGCGCAAGGCGCCATTGGTCTGCAGTATTTTCATAGGTGACTCGCCTCAACGCGACTTTTGAGTAGTGGCGTTGTATTTTGATGTCGCGTAAGAAAAGATGAAATTACGATGAGAGTCTAAAGAAAACACTTATGTTTCTGTGTAGAAAATTCAGCGGCTATAAATTGACTGCGTAAATAATAGTTTTAGCCATTTTTACACTCGAAAACTAATTCTCGGAATTTAAACGAGAATCTGGAATTTCCTTTAGGCACGAAAAGTTCGTTAAATGCTTTTCGTGTTCAGGCACCAGAACAAAAAAAATGCAAACCGTTCTGTATGCATACGTTTTCTTACCAAACCCTCGTGCGACAGCCAGACGGGGACCTTAAGAAAATGTTAGCTCGACCCATATCATTCACGTTACAAGACTTGCTGAATAAGACGTTTAAAAGCCACGCTAAATATTAATTAACACATACCCATCACGCCGACGAAGAAACATGTCGTGAAAAATTAACAGCGCATTCCCGTTGATGCAGACGTAACTGCTCAAGGTTAACTTGTTTATTACAGTATCGTGGACTGTGTTGATGTGTTTGTTAGCTGCGAGAGGAAAGGAATCTAAACCACAACCTCTCGAGCCGACCACCGTGGCGTAGTTTGAACATAGTGTTGGAGGTTCTGGGTTTGAATCCCGGATACGCCTGCCTTTGTGTAGACAGCATACCGTCGCCCTACTTCACCGGCGTGAGGAGGCTGGACTGCCTTGCAGAGCGTTTGAAATAGGCATTTGTTTAGGAAACTACTTTACATACGTCTTATATGTAATGAACTAGACAAGGTACAAGGACCACTTGCAATACAAACACTATTTCCGAGTTCTCCGACACAGCCTTCTCACAATGTCGTACTACTGGAAACTAGTTTAAGGGAACGTGCTGGACTGCTACAGACTCTGCACTAACAAGGGTTGCCTCTCAACGTGCCATAGCTGCAGCGGTAAAGGCTCTCAAAGAATCCAATGAGCACTTTTGAAAGCGCTGCTTAAGATCTACTTTTATACACGTTGTGTGTTCTCCAGCCTTATATAAGATTAGCATTGCCATGTAACTAATCACTTTATTCATGCGTCGGCCAAGTGAAACTGTGAAATTATTAGTAAATTAATTTTGTACAAATCTGCTGATTTTTACACTTCGACGTATTAAAAAAAAACAGAAAGCGATAGAAATAATTTAAGTTATCACAAATGGTTACGTGATAATTTATATTCTACATTAATATTAGGAATTAATTTCCCCATCATCGTTATCAATTTTACTGGGTACGTGACACCAAATTGCTCCCGTTAAAAAAATATATGCAGGCAGGGGCAGTGACTTGCTTATAACGTTGATTTCAAAAGTGCTCACTTGATCGTGAACAGCCTTCGCAAGCGGAACACTGCACTCCATGAGTGGAGCTTGCCTGTAGATGCGCCGGGGAGATATGCACGCGGTTAAGTGTCGCCCTTATGGCGGATTCCCACCCGCCATTTTGGATGTACCGATTTTTCGCCAAAGCTTCTATTTGAGGTGTATTGCAATTTCCCGCACGACAATTCCTAAATAACAGCTTGCCAAACTTTATCGAACTGACACAGCTTCGCTATATTTATTAATTTTCAGCTGGTAAATGCCGAGGCGAAACGCGAGATATTTCATCCGAACGATTACAAAGGCGACGATATCAACAAGAAACACTGTACTGACAATGCACTAGCCACTGGCCTGTACTCTGTCGTTCCACAAGAAAAAAAACGATACAAAACTTAATTTCCACAGTATGGCAAAAATGCCACAAATCCCATGTTGGCGGGAGGGAAACTGCATTATCGCTGCCTCGCTTCTGTACCTTGAGTTGCACGCTACGACGAGGGATCTGGCGAGTCTCCGAACCACGTGCGACACGCAGTTCCCGCTGGACGCACAACGTCACAGCCGCCATGTTCTACAGAGCGACTTCTGCATGACGCACCGCCAATCGCAGAGACCGTCACGGCGACCGGAAATCACCACTTAACATTAACAGCGAATCTCAGTCTTGAATGATAGAGGAAAAAACTCTGCGCGTGTTAACTTCTCAACCCTGCTTGTGTGTGAACTCTGCAGGTAAACATATTGTAAGAGTACTTTAATCAGGTACTGTATGCGGTACGTTTACGAGAATCCTGCCATGTGCTTTAGTTATTAATATTTAATAATTACGTTTGTCGAAGCAAATGCATTTGTAGACGTAAGGCAAATGACTCTGAAGTTATTTCATAATACTCTCCGAAAAAAACTTTTTAATAGGCCACTGTATTCTTTAAGTGAACTCTATGTAGAGCCTCTCTGGGATAGTAACTATGGTTATAAATATACATTTTAATAATATCATGTATTATTACTTTTAATTATGGATATGCGTCAGTTTTGTGCGAAGTTCATTTTTTTAAAGCTATCTCATTTTTATTTGTTAAATATTGACATTGTGTTAATGTGTTGTTAATATGAATTACCGTATATGTTAACGATACAAAATTCTTTTTCTTTTTGACGCAGTCAATCTGGTTGGAACCGGTCAAAGATCAAGCAATAAATAAATAAAATAAATACTCGAGAAAACCCTAGAACGATATTTAAACTCCGCATATTTCAAACGAATGTTTCTTCGTAAATACTGCTCATATGACCCATGAATGTTCATAGGAATTATTTGTCGCTGACATTTTCAACCCAATCACATCGACTGTGAAGAGGCGATTTGTTAGAGGCGCCATTACACACCGCGACATGCTCACACTTGGCCCAGCTCAAGGCTGCATTTACAAGTGGTAGGGCTGGCAACATTGCGATACACAGTGAAACACACTCCTCCGCTGACGGAGGAACTGTTCAATGAAGCCTGTGTCTCACAACGGGAGTTCCCTTGCAAGATTGCATGCAAGCTTGTATGGTTGGCTCTATGGAAGATCTGGTCGACTGCGAAGAGGCGATTTGTTAGAGGCGCCATTACACACCGTGACATGCTCACACTTGGCCCAGCTCAAGGCTGCATTTACAAGTGGTAGGGCTGGCAACATTGCGATACACAGTGAAACACTCTCCTCCGCTAACGGAGGAACTGTTCGATGAAGCCTGTGTCTCACAACGGGAGTTCCTTTGCAAGATTGCATGCAAGCTTTTATGGTTGGCTCTATGGAAGATCTGGTCGACTACGAAGAGGCGATTTGTTAGAGGCGCCATTACACACCGCGACATGCTCACACTTGGCCCAGCTCAAGGCTGCATTTACAAGTGGTAGGGCTGGCAACATTGCGATACACAGTGAAACACACTCCTCCGCTGACGGAGGAACTGTTCAATGAAGCCTGTGTCTCACAACGGGAGTTCCCTTGCAAGATTGCATGCAAGCTTGTATGGTTGGCTCTATGGAAGATCTGGTCGACTGCTGGAGGAGATTTGTTAGAGGCGCCATTACACACCGTGACATGCTCACACTTGGCCCAGCTCAAGGCTGCATTTACAAATGGTAGGGCTGGCAACATTGCGATACACAGTGAAACACTCTCCTCCGCTGACGGAGGAACTGTTCAATGAAGCCTGTGTCTCACAACGGGAGTTCCCTTGCAAGATTGCATGCAAGCTTGTATGGTTGGCTCTATGGAAGATCTGGTCGACTGCTGGAGGAGATTTGTTAGAGGCGCCATTACACACCGTGACATGCTCACACTTGGCCCAGCTCAAGGCTGCATTTACAAGTGGTAGGGCTGGCAACATTGCGATACACAGTGAAACACTCTCCTCCGCTGACGGAGGAACTGTTCAATGAAGCCTGTGTCTCACAACGGGAGTTCCCTTGCAAGATTGCATGCAAGCTTGTATGGTTGGCTCTATGGAAGATCTGGTCGACTGCGAAGAGGCGATTTGTTAGAGGCGCCATTACACACCGCGACATGCTCACACTTGGCCCAGCTCAAGGCTGCATTTACAAGTGGTAGGGCTGGCAACATTGCGATACACAGTGAAACACTCTCCTCCGCTGACGGAGGAACTGTTCAATGAAGCCTGTGTCTCACAACGGGAGTTCCCTTGCAAGATTGCATGCAAGCTTGTATGGTTGGCTCTATGGAAGATCTGGTCGACTGCGAAGAGGCGATTTGTTAGAGGCGCCATTACACACCGCGACATGCTCACACTTGGCCCAGCTCAAGGCTGCATTTACAAATGGTAGGGCTGGCAACATTGCGATACACAGTGAAACACTCCTCCGCTGACGGAGGAACTGTTCAATGAAGCCTGTGTCTCACAACGGGAGTTCCCTTGCAAGATTGCATGCAAGCTTGTATGGTTGGCTCTATGGAAGATCTGGTCGACTGCTGGAGGAGATTTGTTAGAGGCGCCATTACACACCGTGACATGCTCACACTTGGCCCAGCTCAAGGCTGCATTTACAAGTGGTAGGGCTGGCAACATTGCGATACACAGTGAAACACTCTCCTCCGCTGACGGAGGAACTGTTCGATGAAGCCTGTGTCTCACAACGGGAGTTCCCTTGCAAGATTGCATGCAAGCTTGTATGGTTGGCTCTATGGAAGATCTGGTCGACTGCTGGTCGTTTTCATTCACTTTTTCGTAATTGGTCGTGTGCAGTTTTTGATGGAAGGTTTTGTATAGGCTGTTCGCGGCAAAATGAGCACTAGATCTACTTGTAAGCACGCTACGTATTCCTACACCATATGTAAAATTAACATTGCCATGGGCCTCCACTTTATTCATGAGTCGGTCAAGTAAAACTGTGACATTATTAGAAAAGGAAATATAGAACTAATTTGCTAATTTTTACACTTCACTGTATTAGAAAAAAGAAAACAGAAAGCGAAAGAAATAATTTAAGTTATCAGAAATGGTTACTTAAAACTTTTTAATTCGACTTCAAGAAAGGAACTAATTACTTCCCATCCATCGTTACCAACTTTACTGGGCGCATGTAACTCAGGACGTTTGCTAAAATGTATGCAGGCAGGTGGTGTGACTTTTTTTTCTAAGGTTGATTTCAAAAGTCCTCACTTTATCGTGAACATCCTATGTGTAGATTTTTTTTTTTTTTTTTTTGGGGAATGAGAAAAAAAAAGGGGGGGGGGGGGTATTTCTAAAGCAGCGCCTATAAACATTTTCGAACTGAAGATCAACAGTATCTGTAGACACATTTTCATTTAACTTATTTTTACTGTCTGGCTGTACAGTTTGATATACCTAATTTCTCATTTGTTGATAACTATGTTCGTTTTTTAAGGTTCTCTCAGCGAGAATGAGGGGGTTGGGAAGGGGGGAATTGTACCGGGACACCCAATGCCCCGCCTACACGCCCACGCCAACGACCGCAATGGACGGTGATTGGCTGCGCCGAGCGGGCACACGTTCGTTCTCCCGCAGCGCTGCTCCTCTCAGGCCGTCTTTCAATTGGCACTTTCACTTCTTGACTCGGCTCGAATTAGTTTTATACAATTACTACGCATTTGGTATTTTAGTGTTTAGTAAGTAACGAAACTTACAGAAATACTAATTACCCAACCGCGACCATCACAGCAAAGTAGACTATCAACGGCGTCCAAACTGAATACTAATAAATAGTATATTGAAACACAGATACAGCTGAGCACTTTATACTTATCTACTGACACTTGACACTTCGAAACGTGGCGTGGCAGCTGTATATACGGTAAAGTTAGCACTTTTTAAGGCCCTTTCAACAGGCATTAACAACTAATAAATAGATTTTATTGCAGCTTCAGACATTAACTTTTGTTACTGGTGAAATGTTCACACTGTGTTTATTAGTCTGATGACAATGTTCATGTTAAAAAGTGACAAGAAGATAGAAATATAATGAAAAGAAAAATTCAGTAGGGCCTTAAAAAAGTGCTCACTTGACCGTGAATCGCCTATACCCGTAAGCACATACCACAGTCAAGTCCAGCCTGGAGCTGAAGTAATCCGTCGCCGTGCTATACCATGCACGTGGTTGATCTACACCCGCGCAGTTTTACTTCTCTGCTGTGCCTCAAGCAAACTGCACAAGCTAGCTCTGAAAACATTTCCTTTTTTTTTCTCATCGCTTTCAGGATTTTTTTAAATACACTTATTGAAGAAACTACACACCATACCGGCTTAAATTGGTTTTTACACTTTCTAGCGAAAAGTCTTGTTTCCAGAACGCTTGTATACCGAGGCTGGCGTAAAATTGTAATCAACGAACGGAAAATAAAAATACTCAGGGCTGCTCTCTTAATTTGGGGGGGGGGGGGGGGGGAGAGATTTTCCGAGTGTGTCCGACAACACAGCATCCGCGGTAATTGCATTCGGAAGCGGGGAACGCTGAAAACCGCCCAGATCTCTAGGAGAAGATGCTGGCTAACTATCAGGCGATTTCACCCGAGTGAAATGCTCGCCCAGCGTTGCAATTCCTTCCTTTGATCATTCCCGGCCCGACGTCCGTGTCCCTTCAATCTCGCTCGGAGAAATACTTTACCTCGTGTACACACACTTTCGACGTGGATATGTCTTTAAATTTGCAACCATAGTGGGAGGCAATCCAGAAAATCCCATGATAAATCGGGGGATACAGTTCGGCTTTACAGTTTCAAATCTATCTCCTGTATTCAAAATTCAGTTACACCACTCGATTGCCAAAAGATTAAAGAAGGTTACGTTGAGTGAGGACTGCGTGTGCCGCGTGTCGGAAAAAGGGGGGGGGGGGAACTCAGTAACTCCCGCGTAGTATCTTTTGACTAAGAGAAGCTACGACGCTCGTTTGACTTTCGATCTACAGGTCCCGTCAAGATCAATCTATTGTGTGTATAAAAACATTTGTGTGGCGTGGTTATGGTGAAATTGTATGCGATCAATGTAGAAAATTAAGACAACTAACACAATTTCGGTCTATACTCGTCAAAAAGCCAAGTCGAAATAAATAAATCGTATACGGTTGGAAAGAGCATCTCATCTCAAAAGCAGTCCAGTGATACCCATAAAACCCATTATGATCGTGTTCCCAACACAGCCAAACTAGTTTTTTTTTTTTTTTCAGTCTGCTATCACGCATACAAGTTTAAAAGTACGTTGTCGAAATAAATAGTCTACATTGGAAAACATCGCCAGTGTGAGAAGTATACCGATCACTGCAGCCCTGGGAAGATGGGATGTGGGTTTGTCAATTATGGGTGATGAGTTAAGTAACGTGCTTGGATAACTCGTCGATTCCTTTTAAGGTGTCAAGGAAACTTGTTTTTAACGTAACATCAGCTTCTCACTCTTCGGCTACTGGAAGCACACGACCACCAGCAAGTTCGCGGGTACAGATACCCGCAGGCTAGACTCCACAGTTTACTCGCTCACAGACTGACGGCACAGGTCATACACCAAGGTCGAGTAACACTCGGCACTTGCTTTATGTTGTTACATACTCACCTTTCCACGGAGTGTTTCATCAAGTGTCATTTGAAAGCAGAGGTATCTGAAACGTTGTGTGTGTCAGAAATACAGCCTGTCCCAGAACTAATCGCCCACTTCCACAGCTCGTTTGTCAACTACGTCCCCAATGCTAAAAGCAGTTGACGTTAAAGCGAGAACTTTTGAGACCCTAGTAACTTTTTCCTTTCAGACATTTCTTATCTTTTAACCACTTTTTAAAATAAATATTGCTGCGTAAGTAACAAACACAGTATGTATATTCCACCGCAATCTGAAGTTAACGTCTACGGTTAAAATAAAAATATATTTATTGACTATTATTCCAAACGAGAGGGTTTACCAAAAATGCTCACTTTACCGTGGATAAGCTATACCTAGTTACACCACCGTACAAGTTTGACGCAAAAGATGGCGTGACCGCTTGGCAATATAGCGTGCCGTTAGCATTCATATTAAAGAATATCTACTTGAATTTATTGCACCTAGTACGTCTCATGTACGAGCGGTCAAGACTTTATACACACGTACTGCTTACGTCACAATGTGGATCCAGGACTTGCAATTCCTGGCCCCGCCCCCTGCTGTCACTTGCCTGCCTACAGCAGTCTCCCATTGGCGATCTCCTCTACATGCTGCCACTACTGACATCTTCATTTGTGGGAAGTTAGACGCTGCCACATGACGTGACGTCACAGAACAAGTTATTTATTACCCTTGTAGGGCACATTCCTCTAGCAGTTACGCGAGTCCGAGGCAATACAAGTCTCAATACGGCCAATAAAAGTATTACCTCGCCCGAGGACCCTACAGTATTTTCTCGTTCACCCTGTCCCAGGCGTGCACCGTTATGGGAAGCGCTCCTGGTGTCGGCCATCACAGCCGAGTGGAACTTCGAGAAAGCCGGCAGCAGTTTTTACTCTGGTTTTTCTTCCGCCGACGATTTGGACGGCCAAGAGATCGTGGCCACTGGCTCCAGCCCCCACCCCAAC
Source organism: Dryococelus australis (assembly GCA_029891345.1). Lineage (NCBI taxonomy): Eukaryota > Metazoa > Arthropoda > Insecta > Phasmatodea > Phasmatidae > Dryococelus > Dryococelus australis. The sequence continues at coordinate 8,018,273 of CM056994.1, forward strand.
AAGCCCCCCGTGAGCCACTCACTCCCAGCCCGAGTACTCGACTGCCGATCCTCGCCACAATATGAACAGCACTTCTAGCTGCTTCTGTAAACTGATGAAACCCTAAGAGCTGCAACGCCATGCCGTGTCGAAGCTGTGTTACGAACACGCCTCTTACGGAATCTACTTCGTTATTCTCGCACGAGAGCTTGCATGCGAGGTGCAATTTTTCCTCCAGCTTTGTGTAAAAGAAGCACAGTAACAGAGGTGCAGACACAAAAACGAGCTTGATCGCATGCTACTCGCTCCTGACTTGACTGTAACCAAACAGTGGACAGAGTAACAGCCAACTATTCCAGTCGGAGAACTACAACATAACATGATTTATTTCATTAGCAATCACAGCCTCCACTTCACAAAACTGCGCCTGTATCCGCCTCGAGTGGAGATGGAAAATCACTGCCAGTACAAACGGCCAAAATTAAAGCGAACCTCAATAATAATAACAATAATAACGAACTTGGTAAGTACTTCTTGTAAGTGCATTCAATTTTAATAATCTCTATTAATTTATTCGGTGCATGTTAAAATCCGTATCGGTAATTACACAATACCTTTGTATATCACTTTGCCCGCTTGTAATTCCTGCGCCACCCCAAAATTTTGCAAAAAAAAAAAAAAAAAATGGTGCGCTGCGGGGTGTTATAATTGGTTAATGCTTGTTTACGTTTGAGTATTTGAAAATTAAGAATTTTGTTTATGATTCGATAAATAGAGTGAAAATGAGTTTAGCAGTTTATGACTGTTCCAACATTTGTTACGTCTAGCCAACATAAACTGAAGAAATAAGCTAATGCAGTAAAAAAAATTGGACTTGGATGATTATTATTTTGCACAATTCCAGTCGCTGTTGCTCAAGGTAAACGATCTGGAGGTCAGGCTTGCGAAAGAATCAGACTTCAATCAGGTCATCGAGAAATTTGCTAATCGCAAGGCTCTTACAGTTACACTAAAATAAGCTGAATTTTCAACATCTGAATGTAACCGAGAACAATTTTTCTCCACATTACACTTGTTCAGATTTCCGGCAAGTTCAAAGAATCTTAAGTAAAAATTACTTGGCATTGATGTATTCCCACAGAAATAAGCCAGTTTTGTAAATGAATCAGGGCTATAGTATTTATGTAAAATTACTAGTCAAATTATTTATATTTTATTCACTAAAGCTAGAAGCTTACAACTATAAATGACGCACATCTTAAACCTACAACAGTCGGCTATTTGGTCCAAGCAGGATGCAAATTAAATATTACTTTGAGGGAGGATTTATTGGAAGTGTCTCGCATAAAATGAAGTTTGTGTTTTGGGTTGTTGGTGCCCTCGGCAGCAAATTATTTTTATTGTGAACCATAAAAAAAACTATGAGACGCGATTCCCTCTCCTTTTTAATTGTGAATGTAACTGGGGGGGGGGGGACAATGTCTGTATCACTTGGGCGATGAGGGTAAGTGGATAAAACTACAGGCGCCAGTTCACTTTGAACTTTTCTCTTATAGCTTAAGGAAACTGCGCAGAACAACAATAAGTATGATTTTTTTTAAAACAATTTACACTATTTTTTCTATTAAAATACTTAAGATAAAAGTAAAAAGTAGCAGCTGTGGATAATAGTTTTTACTTTTCCTGGGGACATTTTTATTTGCTGAGAAGAGAGTATACGCGCAAGCAATGTGTTCCTAGGGAGTCTCCTAAGCAAGGTGGAAGTTCGTTGCATCCAGGAATACCTGCAGTCTCGGACAAGCACGACCAACTCTGCCTCCGAGATGAGAAGATAACTTGCACAGCGCACAGGGAAAGTGAAGAGGTGGAGAAAGATGTGGTGTGGCAGCCTTGAGGGCACAGCCACCCGTGTATCCATCTTCACTTCGCTCCCTTCCTGGAGCTGTCAGCTTTCCTTCAGCGCGGCCTTCATACTCCAGCACGAGCCGACATGTCTGGACAACATTTCCAGTCTAATCGTAGTTTACGCCTCTAAGAAAGTACCTATTCAAAGAATATGACTTTTTACCAGAAAGAGTAAAAAAACAATATAATGCCGTACAGTTTTGCTTTTATCGTAGTAAGAGTCCTATGTACTTCTGGCCCTTAAACGTTCGGCCACCTGGAGATCTTTTTACGTTTGTTGCCGAGATGCGCGGAAGAGGTAAGGGCTGCATTGTCAAACGCGACAAGTGCGCTATTGTCGCTAAGCGCGAGGTTCTGAATAGGCGAGTCGCCCTAAAGGGAAACTTGCGAGTATTCGAGTGGATCGTTTCATTTGTAAACCTTCACCTGTCCTCTGGCTAACAGCACTCGAGTCTGGAAGGCGCCCTCTTGTTGTCTAAATACGGAGCTTAGCCGGGGGCCGCGGTGGCTGAGCGATTAGCACGCTCGCCTCCCACCAAGGCCAACCGGGTTCAGTACCCGGCCGGGTCACCGGATTTTCGCAAGTGGGAATCGTGCTGGACGATGCCGTTTCCCCCGCCCCTTCACTTTTAAGAGCCGCCCAAATCTCCTCACTCACTGCGCTTAGTCGTGTGGCATGATGGAAGAGCAGAGTTCACAAGCACGACCAGGGAGTATGCAAGTAGAGAGTTGTTAACTCAAGGGTATAACGAGAGAGCCTCACCCGATACATTTGTTTGCCGAAGCGCCGAAGTAGGTTCTACGATACTGCCAACTTTAGAACACGCGAGTTAAACGCACATCCTCACTCACTTTATGTAGATGGAATTTTAGACACTTCGTCAGCTGTTATTTTTTTATACTGTGATATGCCTCTGTTTTCTGTTTCTTAGTCAGTTATATCATTTCACAAATACATTTTGAGCGAATATAAGCTGTCACAGTGAAGGTGAAACACTGCTTTATAGTCAGTTTTATGAGCATTGATGAAAATTCACGTGACACTAATAAACAGACGTACATGGCGGCTACACAAAGCAGTCTGTGCTACCAAAATCAAAATATGCAAAGCAATCATGGGTTTATACAATACTACACGAGTAAAGCCTTGACTGCGGGCAGACTTCGCCAAGGTTTCTTGTTCCCTATTGGCTGTGAGAGGAGTGAGGGAGACGTGGATGTAGAGGCAGCAGGGTGAGAGGCAACTTGAGCAGTACAGTAGGCGGTGCCAGGGTTCTGGAAGAGCGGACAGCCAGCTGATACCCTGTCACGTCATCTACGGCCTGCCTATCACATCGCTGCAGTCAGCCAGTCAGTGAAGTACGTGCACACATTAGTCTGTGTGACTGTGGGTCCTAGCACGTACAAGAGCCAGAAGCGAAGTAGCGATACGGTACGCTCAACAGGCAGCATTTCCGTCGTTGAGCGGTTCTGTGCAGATCACAACTTTCACTTGGGGCGTTATTACACGAGATGAAAGCCAGCCCACATATTTGTCTAAACACGTATATTTGAAATTGTGAAGGGCAGTTTCTAAAAATGCTGTATTATCACACAAGTAGACCCACGCCATCTCACGATTTTATCTCAGACTACACTTAATATGATAAAAGCAGGACCTTACGGCCTTACATTGTTTTGTTTTTCCTTTCCTGCCAAAAAGGCGTACTCCCAGAAATGTATTTACCGGATAGCTTATGCACTCGCAAACAACGATTTATCGAGAAATTTTTTTGTAGATATCCCTCCTAAGCGCTAGATAACTATTTTGGAAAGGGATGAAAGGATTGCTATAAAAACTACATATTTGCTAATGACTACCTACAGAATTGATAATCCGCTCCCCTTCCGCAACCCGGGAAATGTTCTTACCTCCAAGGTTAAAGCGTAGCCGTAGCTGAGCTCATTTCATTACAAGATCGCGTATTCCTCCGATACTAATTTCTTAAAAACAATACGTAAACAGACGTAAAAAATTAAACAGACGTTTTAATCAGATGGCACATGCTCTTTATTATTAATATATTATTATGGCACATATACTTATTTACTCATGCAACACCACCACAGCAAGGAAGTTACTTTCCAATTCGATAATATCACACTGTCGTCAACTGTCCAAGAATTCAGAGTGTCTACTCTCGCCCTGCTTTGCCTACGTCCTGGCCAAGGAGCATACAAGAACACACACACGATTCAACGCTACAGAGGCAGAAATTATCTTATTCATTTGTTCCGCCTAGTTGTACCTACGCCACTGTCAACATTACAAAGCAGAGTTAACTACCTTTACGTTCGCCCAAATCTCTCAATTCACTCGCTCAACGCAGACATGAATGCTAATTTTACGCTAACTTCTAGTATTTAACTGACAGTCGATGAGCTACATCATTCAATACGACATATAAATGTCATGTTCGTCCCTCGTCTAGCATCATTGTTTTACACCAACTATTTCTGGCTCTGATGACAGCTGCAACGGCCAAATTAACCAGAAGTTCAGTAGATCAGCCAACTCCGGAACATCGTCCTAGATTCCGCCCGCGCGGCGCCTGAACCGCAATGAAGCAACATTTAGCTACGGCTTCTTAAATGCCATCCGTCTTCAAGTCAAACGAACAAAACACTTCAGAGATCACTCGAATGCAAATTCTCAAGTTATACTTTGTTCTGCAAAACAATGATTAAGTTTATATAGAGTGCTGCTACTAAAATGCCTACACCTACTTTGTCGCGAGATTATCTCGCATTACAGAGATACGGTCATACAACCAATTAAGCTTAAGAGCTGTCCAGACAGAATGTATACCTTTACAGATATTTTTAAAAATCACAATATTTTGCCTATGTAATTTTTGTTGCACCAGTGACCAAATAAAGATTAACTCATTTAACGTCTTAGTCTCCCATGAGAATATACAGATTAAAATTCGCCCATACTGGTTTCCGGAATTCTGGGAAGTAGTTCTGCATGTTATAAGGTTTAGATATTAACACTGAATCTTAAAAGTAAGTTATCAGGACATATAAACAAACACACGATAATAATGATACCACCATAGCATTAATTCCGCTACAAATGAAGTCTATTATACTAAAGAAATGTCTCTCTGTCATAATCTTTTTATAAATTAAATAACAATATTTATTTAAAACTTACATTTTATGCCACAAATTTTACAAAAGCATACGATTTATTTTAAAATCTCATTTGTTTTCTAAGTTGGAACCATTAATTTACATTTAGGTGCTATCTGCACATTGTGTTGTACACCAGACAGCAGCGTGTCTGCTGAATATTTGCGCGCATAAATTGCTTCACTTGGAATAATATAAACTACGAACTAAGACGTGGGTGACAAAAATTGAGGGAGCGTAGAAGTAAAGGCTGTTCACGATAAAGTGAGCACTTTTGAAATCAACCCTAGAAAAGTCACTGCCCCTACCTGCATATATTATAACGGGAGCCCCGAGTGACAAGCGCCCAGTAAAGTTGGTAACAATGGATAAGTAGTTCCGTATCTTAACATCGAATAAATAGTGTTAGGTAACTATTAGTCTTAACTGAAATTATTTCATTCGCTTTTTGTTAATTTTTAAATGCACTGAATGGTAAAAACAAGCAGATTTGTTAAGATATTTACTTTCCAAATAATTTCACAGTTTCACTTGACCGACGCATGAATAAAGGGATGCGCCCACGACAATAGCCGTGTTCGAAACGGCTACGAGACCATTATTTAGGTTACTAAATTGATCACGTGACCAAGTTTCGACCCTAATTATTCGGGGAGTTAGGATTTAAATATACTGAGGTGAAGAAGTACACTAAATCCTCAAATAGGACCGTAAAATCGTCTGCTGTTTTTTATTTCAGTTTGATTTCTCCAGTGTTGTGGTGGAATGGTATGTATTTACTGTTCTTGAAACGCTGCACAATACACGCGTGTAAAAAATAGAAAATCGGGGATCTACATGAAGTTATTTTCAAATGAAGTTCGTATGTTGTAATAAAAAAAAAAAAGGCGATCGGTTGTTATTTGAAATGGAATGTTAACTACAGGAAGCGAAGAAATAACGAGAAGGTTGATATCGGCTATAAATAAATATGATCAAATATTAACAAGACAATGAGGTTACGTGTAAAATGCTTGGGAGTATATTATTTACTGAAAGGGTGACAAATCATATAACGTCGAAATTCCACAAGCCTATGGTTTCCAACTTTGTCACATGTAGCGCTGTAACAAGCCGTTCGAAACCATCCACCCTAAATTCCTAAACCCTAAATCCCCAAATTTGCCGATTCGGCCATTGCTAATGTTAATCTTACCTAAGGAGGAAGAATACACTACGTGCATACAAGTAGATTTTAAGAAGGGGTTTGAAAAGTGCTCATTTGACCGTGAATAGCCTATAGACAGTTGTAACTCAAGGGTATAATGAGAGATCCTCATCCAATACATTTGTTTGCCGAAGTACGTCAAACTTTAAATTCCCATGAGTAGACGCAGTACCACAAGAACACTGCACGCCAGTTCAGTTGCACTTAGAGACGATGGTGCAGCTGATGCGCGTGGCAATACAGTCCTTATCGCTCCAGCACTTCTCGGCTGGATTAGCTGAATATCGAGGTGCCGTGTAGTAAAGTCAAGGAGTGAGGAAGTGAGGTCTGACACTGTGGCCAGAGAAACCCCAAGTACTAACAATGGTCGTGCATCATGAGAGCGCACTTTCTCCTCGGACAAGGTGGGAAGAGTGCACACACTACTGCCAACTCCCACACATGCACGGAGCTCCACGACTGGGTGTTCAGCCCCGCCGACGTGGAAATGTTTGTGCGTGACAAGAACTCAGGCCGCCACAGAACCTCTATACGCACACAAACACGTAGTAGCCGTTGAAATAACTGCAGTCAGTTCGCCAAGTAACTTGCGGATACGAGGATATGTGTGAAGTGCAGTGGGAACTCGATCCGCTCCAGCCAGGAACCGAACAGACTTCGCATGTCATGGGCTTCTAACAGCCAACTAAGCACCTTAGGATCTATTATTTTTTCATTTTGTACCCTTCCGCCATTTGCAAATTAACACTGCCGTGGGCCTGATCACCTTATTCATGCGCCGTCTGGGGAGAAAATTAGATTTGGCAAGGATGTAAATGTTTTACTTAAATGGAAAGTTGTACCCTTAGGGTGTATACAATAAGAAATACTATTTTCAGTGGGAACCACGGTGGCTGAGCGGTTAGCCTGCTGGCCTCTCACCAAGGCGAACCGGGTTCAATCCCCGGCCGTGTTACGCCGGGTTTTCGCCAGTGGGAATCTTTCTCACGATGCTAATGGTCGGAGATTTTTCTCGGGGATCTCCCGTTTCCCCCGTCCATTCATTCCGGCGCTGCTCCATACCAAACTCAATCACCCTCATCGGCTCTCAAGACCTCGCTGTTAGGAGCCACCCAAATCTCTTCTCACTCGTCACTCACGATCTTCAGAGACCATTTAAAACGCAAGTGTCAACAACTAGTGCCCCGCGAGGACTGGGCGCGATACTGTGTTATCTTGCTATGCGTGTAATCAACTCTGCGGAGGGTGCCCAGCTCCCTTGGCGGTCGTCACAGCCCCCTCTGCTGGAGAGGCAGACGACTTGGGAGGATTCACAAGAATATTCGGGTAACTAGGTCCCTAGGCGCAACGCGGCATTTCTCGGCTATACAATAAATACCGCCACAGCTGGAGGGTCGGGAGTATTTGTGGAAGCCATCTGGCTGAAGTGCGGTCAGCGAAGAGGACGGACGAGAGGGCGTGTAACCTGACGAGTGAAGACTACTGCGCACGAGTGCACTCGGAGAACTATAGAACATTGCGGACTGGTGGCATCTGGACTAAACCGAGATGGAAATGTCTTAATACGTAATATAAATTTTGTAGTAAACTAGCTGATCCAGACGAACGTTGTTCCGCCTCTATCACGTTCTATTTTGCCTTCTCCATGCGTCCTCTCTATTACGTCTGGTACGTCGACCGATGTTTGACCGTGGTATCGCTGGCATTTTTCTATTTTGTATCAACAAACATTCCCTGCAAGTATCAGCAAAATCAGCCCATAAATATATAGAAGTTAAGCTCCAGCGCCACCTATCGGAATTAAACGTAACTAAAAACCTTACTCGCCACCTCAAAAAGATATGGTGTGAATATGGTCTCAATTGGTCCAGTGGTTTGTCAGTGATGAAGCGGTTTAGTCGCGCACAAAGGATTTTTTAAATAAAGAAGATATTGGAACTATAAATTATGGACATATATTTATCAAATAGTTTAATAGGTTTTATCAACTGCTTATTGGCACTGATTTTAGTTATTTGATTACGTCCATTTCTTTTAGGTAATTGTGAATTGTATTTGTATTAATTTTAAATAGCAAATGATGGCAATTTATTACAAGATATTGAGTCGAGCGCATTTGGTTTGTAGTTACTGTCAAATTATAAAATTATAATTACTTATTTAATTTATACCTTTATCCTTTAAATAACCTGGCTAAGCCCACTGATTGAAATTGTAACACTATTTCTATTACATTCTTCATTTGTTACTGTAAGCGGAAGTGTGTGTGTATTGTGACTTATTTCACTTTTATGTTACTGTTTTCTGGTCAGAGGCACCTAGCAAATATTTCAATTATGTAAAATAACATACTCATAAACATATTAAACGTCTGCACGTTACCTGCATCTATATATTTAAAATCAAAAAATATTTCATTACGTATGCTTATTTTTACTTAGCCAAAGCATATAAATGATAGTTCCAAAAATTACAAAGCCGATAGGGAGAGAGAAGATTTATCAAAATTACAATAAAATTTTGAAATGCTCTTAGCAGAAAAAAAATGTAAGTAAATCATTATTAATTATTAGGTACCAAGCAACACAAACAGATGGATTCTACTGCTATTTTCACATGGCTGAGCCGCTCCCCCAGCTTACTACTACTCGTTTATTTCAGCGACAATTTGATTGGCCGCTGCCCCGACACTAGCTCCTAGCGCAGTTTACTTACAATATGCAATTTGCTAAATATAACAAACTCATTTTCACCTTCGCTCAAATTACTGTGGCCATCGCACCATCAAATAATGAAGTGGTGTTAGTTTAGCTTACATCAAGTGTGTGTATCGAACATGGAAATTCCTTGGTTACGTTGAAACTGAGACGGGAGGCGAAATTAAATTGCAATACGTGTATGAAACCATGCAAACAGTTGTGGCAACAAAAAATAAATAAAACCACGTAGTTTTGAAAGAGGTGCCGGCAACGACTGGGGGGTAGACATTCATCGTCAGAATTAAGGGACGTATTGGTTGTGCGTCTAAGTGTTCGCCAGCCAATAGCAACTTATTACAAATATGCACCGAGTTCAACTTAACTGGAAATAAACCACTGGATTCAGCTTCCAAGTGTCAGCTGGCGGTAACAATCACTCACTGAAGGCTTTACGTGGACGAGAATTCGCTTTCGCGCCGTGTTGTTTGGTACTGTGCGATTCATGACGGGATAGTGAACGCATTCAACATTCATTGTTATCTACGTGTGATAAGAGGCTTTGACAGTAAGTGACGGTCCGTAGCTGTGCAGCGTCGACGGCCGCGGGCTGCACGACTCACGTCTGCGCACGGCCCGAGCTCATCCTTGTATGACGTAGTGGCGAGATGTCGCCGCCAGATGCTGGACGTCAACACATGACACGTGGTTGGGAGGAGACTATCGTGAGTACCTCACCCCGCCTTTAGCCAGCAACATGACGACGCTATGTATTGATACCTGGCTGTCGGAGTGAAAACGCCGACACATTGCTGCAACTCAACTACTATAGACAGCATGATTAATTACCTATTACATTTGTTCATATAATTAGACATCCAGTAATATTTTATTAGTTTGTAAAAATTACTAAGCTAACCAAGTATGTCGAAAAAATTCAGATATATTAGTTTTGTACCATTTTAAATTAATTAAAAAAAATGTTAGTAATTTTAATTAAGAACTTCATGCCATATGAACCTGGTTACGTCATGATGCAAATGACACTATATTTTGAAGGAATAATATGGAAAAGGGAAATTAAAGTAAAATATGGTTGGTTACGTGTGTTAGTGCGCTATTGTAGTCTGCTCTTGGCTGACTGATCTCCACTCAGGACCTACACTTCCATACAAGCTAACTTTGCCTTGGGCCCCGAGATTTTTCATGTGTTAAATCAAATAACATTATTGAACAGTCGGGAACGTAACAATTCTGATAACATGCTAATTCCTACTCTTCCTTATTTTAAATAACTAAATTATTTAAATGTGGGTGTTCACAACATTAAACGTCACGCTTTTAATACGACGTTAAGACACGGAACTTATTTTAACTAAACAGCTGCTAACTACTATAGGCATACTGGGACAATACCTGTCGCTGTGTTGTGCTCATTGCAATAACTGCAGGTAGGGGCAAGGCCATATCTTTCCCAGAGTGTCTAGCCCGAATAGCTAGTCATTATAAACATGAGTTTAAGATGCACGGTGCCCACTGAAACTTGCGTCACTGCACACGTTAATTATGGACTGGCTTAACTGTGAGATATTCCAGGTTGCCAAGGCAACAGATTTTCTAGTCGCGTTTTAGGATTCCAGGCGGATACAAGCAGAGAGCTGAAGGTGCCCGAGCCACTCCCTTGGATCATGATTTTACACTGGATAAAATAAGATTATTATTCAAACCAAGCAGATTGTGAATAGTGCAGTATACATTCATATGCTTAGCATGGAAAAGGGAGATGTTTATAGCCTATGCACCAAATACTCATATTTTACACTAATGTTTGTGAAAATTGCAACACTCAAGAGAGAATGGCCCGAATGAATCCAAACTCTGACGATGTGTAGAGGAGTGTACCAGCAATAAGTGATCAAGGTTGCGGAGAAATGATCGCATACACGTAGAACCAGCAGCGCCTTCTTGTGTGACCGGAAAGGCCAAGCTCAGTCAGTGAAGAGGCGTCAAACGAAGTGAAAGTAGGAGCCAGTATGCCTTCGCCGACATCAAAGGGTGCCATATCAGTATGTGAGTGAGTTCGAATGAGGGAACTGGGTTTGTCACACCATTATATTTCGGCTCGTACAGGGAATGCTGCTACGACAGTGATGCGTGTGTGGAACCAGAGGATAGAAGAGGGTAGTATGCAGCGACGAGCGGGTACTGGACCACGCTATGTGACCACAGCACGGGATGACATCCACCTTGTCCGTCTGGCCGTAATGGACAGTACAGTCTCGTCCACAGCGTTGGCTCGACACTGGAGCACTGCATCTTCTGTGTCGACGACGGTTGGACGCCGTATGCTGCGGGCTGGACTGGTGGCACGCATGCCATTGCGTCGGCTTCCGTTGTCCAGAAACCACAAACGCCTCAGACTGCAATGGGCACGTAAACGCTGTCGCTGGCGTGCTGAGTGGCAGAATGTAGTGTTTTAGGACGAGTCCCTCTTCAACCTGTCCTACAGTGATGGCCGCATACGTGCTAGATGGTGACCGCCTGCATTGTGGAGCGGCATAGCGGACAAATCCATAGTGTGATGGTTCAGGGCGCCATTGGCTACAGCATTGATCTCGATTCCTACGTATTGAGGGCAATATAAACAGCAACAGCTACATCAGGGAGGTTTTAGCGCCCGAGGTAATGCCCCTCCTTCAGGAGACTTCACATGCCATATTACAGCAGGACAATGCCTGGCCACATGTGGCGAGGAATGTGCAAACCTTGTTCAATGAACGACGGGTACCACTGCTTCCCTGGCCTGCACGTTCGCCTGACATGTCGCCCAACGAACATATCTGGGATATGGTTGGTCGGTGACTTGTTCGTCACAGTCCTCCAGCAACCACTGTTGATGCTTTGTAGACTCGCATGAAAACCGCGTGGAGGGAGATTCCCCAGGAACATATCCAGGCCCTTTTTTATTCCATGCCACGACGTTTAGGGGCTCTGATTGCAGCACGTGGGGGCTCCACACCAAACTGAATTCTCAAAGAATTCTGTAATCCTAATCAATTGTGTATTGTCATGTACCTAATATGTGGTATAAAGTTAGTTTCAAACATGTATACTTCTTGGTGTTGCATTTTTCACAAACGTGAGCGTATATTGTATTAGGAAATACGAATACTTACTTGTAAGCACGTGTTTGGTCGTAATACGCATTCCTTCATCCTTCAAGTAGCAGCCTCCTTAATGGGTCTCTAGGATTTGCCACTCCCGCCACTGTATATATCATTTGTAAGGGAAGAAATGAAAGTATGTACCGTGCGTGGGAGTAGGAGTGGAAGTGGAGAAGTAACACGAAGTACGTAGGAAGCAGAGAGTGTAAAATATGTGATGCGAGAAAGTAAGTGCACACTGAGCAGTCGTGAGTCAGTTAGAGGCCGCAAATCTCGTGTTGTTGGAGTGACGTCAGCTAGCTGGAACTGTGTGTTCAGGGTCGAGCAGGCGTGTGGTCCAGACGGGAGGTGATGTCATTGCACCGCGGTTATTATTAACACCGCCATTTCCCTCCAGCTCCGAGCAGGCTTCACAGCATCTCATTCCCTGGAGCAGCGTCCACACACCAGCTCCCCCTGCATGTGCAGCTTAAAGGGGTAGTATCCAGTCCATCTCAGATTTGTCTTACAAATCTCCGTGATGTGAATTAAATTACTAGACACAAAAGTATCAAAACCAGACACGAGATAGAGGTCTACTTAACGAATTTTTTTTATTCATACTGTCAATTATCCCTGTTTTTTATCATGTCGGATTGACATTATTCAATAATTTTAGTAATGTTTTATTACGGTTACAAACGTGAAACTTTGTCATGTAAGAAAAATAAGTAGGATTTCGATATATCTGAGCAGATGCTCCCTACGCCTTGACTAACTTTCTTTGTAAATACTGACTCCAAAATTCAGCTTATGGAGGAAAATAAGTAAAGCCAATATGGCGAGCATACTTCTCCCTTCAGGACTGAGTGCCACGATAACATTCCCCGTGCAAGCTCTGGCGGAAGGTTGTACGAGACCGGCTACCTGAGCATGCACGCTTGTAGGTACGACCGTGTGTATGGAGAATCCTGTCACACGATACTTGCTGGCGCACAAGTGAAGCGAGTGTATTTGTTCGGATTTCACTTCTCCAACTGCAGTTCACGAACACACCACTCGCGGCTCCTGCAGTATTCGTTTCATGCATGGAGACCAATATGGTAACTAGAATTTTTTGTTTACAATAAACATGGAAGTTTAACATAATTATCACATAATGCTGTTGCAAGATAAACTAAATTATCGAGGTTTTTTATTTACTATATAATCTACTCTTGTTTAATGTCCTTATATCTGTTTCACAACGTTAATTATATCGTCAAAAACAAATTCCATCCCTCGTTTTGATAGCTAAAAATCTCAATCTTGTAGAAAACCTTCCACGGAAAATTACATACGAGCAATTAGGAAAAAGGCCAGCAGTCCTCCAAATCGGCCATAGAACCATCCATACCACGTGTCATACAAGTTTGCATGGAATATTCCGAGAGAATCTCCACTGTGGCACACGAGCACTTCATTCACACATTTGATGGCAACAGCTGGCCGTGGTTGGTTTTTATTTTATTTGTTTTCGTGTTCCCCACCCCCATACAATACTTCGAGCTTTCTGCGACATAAAACAAACCTCTGCATATTGCATGTTATTCGGGGCATGGGAATCAAATGTAAGTAACGAAATGGATACTTGGTTTTATGGCTTTAATCGACATAATTTGAAGTCTGTCGTTTGCCACCACAATGCTAGTACATCGTAGTTGCTTCGGTGGGTGGGAAATGGTGGGCAACTATGCTTATAAGTGGGCTTAGGGCATACCTGACCCTGCGGACCTTTTCGTCGTCGAAGGTGATGCTTATATTATGAATACGGTGACTATCTTAAACGGTTCGGAAATGACAGCCAACTACGCTCATAAGTGGGCTTAGGGTGCGACTCTAGGCTAGCATGCACGGGCAGGCTTCGTTCCGTACCATACAGCTGGAATGACAGAGCATGAGGCTCGCCCCACCAGGAGCGTCGATACCAGCACTCCTAGCTGAGAACAGAACAAACATCCCACACTGATGGCGGGCACGGGAATCAAAGATGGCCGCCTACAGCACGCGACGTCGACGGCGATGGAGGACGCGAAAAACAAGAGACAAAATAAAGGAGACCGGAAGGAATATGAGAAAACCCCTAGGGGTAGAATAGGTGAGAGAGACAGGTAGGAATGAGAGACCATGAGAAAAAATAACATCGGGATGTCAGAGCATCCCTTGACCCTGGCCATCCGGGTAACTGCCCATTTCAATCTACATTGATATATTGTACATAATCTCTAATGCATTGATATAATGTATTTTCGATTTTATATTAAATTTTATATATATATATATATATATATATATATATATATATATATATACATTCGCTTCTGGGTTACGGACTTCTCTCTCACTTTTTTTCAACATGTGATTTGAGCTTAGGTTGTACCAAAATGAAATTTGTAACCGTGCTAAGAGGTGCGCCTAAAGACTTGCCTCTGTCTAAGTACAGTAGTTCCGCCTGAGGTAGAGGCGGCCATAGTCACGGTCGCACGTGGTTCTAGCGTGTTGTCACGGAACGTAGTCTCCAAGTCACAATCCGGCGACAAAAACATAGCTCCAGCAGAGCGCGTGTCACGGCGGCTGCAAACTGCGCCGTCATCCCGGGACCACCACAGTACTGCCAACTCCACAACACTAACTGTTACCAAGGACCGGCAATGCCGAGCTATTGCCTCAACACCTTCAGCTGAACCATGCACCTGCACAGAAGCCGTTCTTTGACCTAAACCATTAAGGTGGCCGTCTGGTTGAAGCGTGAGAGCGCTAGGGGCTGCCGAGACATGCGCAACAACTCTCTCGTCGCCTCTACGCGCAAAGCACTCAACCGACGGGAGTGCAATCTTGCCGTCGATAATGCGCCTCTACGAGACTTTCAGTGGAGACGCTACCATTTTATGACGTCATAATAAAAATAAAGGTTTGATGCACGTCGCTATACCTTTTTTTATGTTTTGTACCGGAACGTCCATACCTAAAAATGTTCGTGAAAACACCCGTTTGAGCAATTTTCACTATCACAAAAAATTTCTTTAGAGAGAAATGGAGGAACTCAAAAACTCCTACAGACGTGTAAAGTTTATTAAATGCTATTCGCAAGTAGACCTCACTCAGACATGTTTGACGGTTTTCTACTGCAGCTCTGCACATCGTTATGCGGCTACCCCGACGACCAACTTAACAGTTTCAGCGAGCTAAATATTACTGATATAAAAGACAAACTACGTGGAATTGAGTAGCTCATGCCCACCACTAACATCAGTTTTGTTGGCGTCTGTGTTCCCACTTAACACTATTCTATTGGTCCACAATAGTGTGCAACTTTTAGAACTGGCCAACTGCCAGCCAGTATAATGGAGATCTGTCAGCGTCCCAATCAAATGTTCTGTCCTAAGTACCGCAGCATGTAATGCATTGTGTTCATTTCGGTAATTCTCATGTTTAGGTGCTGCCGGCGTGTTATTACTATGCAGTAAACTTGATGGAAACTTCTGGCGAGGTCATATTACGTCGTCAATGTCTTCAAAGTATCCAGGCGTCGTTTTATTACTACAAACTCCATACAAATATATTATATTCGGGCGATGAAACTGCAGCACGTGTGGAAAGTGGAGTGAAGAGCGGACAGGTTTGGGAGGCCCGTAAAACCGGAGTCTTCAGGGACGATGAGTGAAGCTAAATGGGTATGGAGCAGCGCCGGAATGCAAGCGCAGGGAAAACTATGCCACTTGCAAAAATCCGGAGCGAGCCCGGTTAGCCTTGGCGGGAGGCGAGCAGTCTAACCGCCCAGCCACCGTGGCGCCTAGTGACTATGGAGATTTCAGGAGAGTATGAAAGCATGCGAAGTTTGGGCATCACACGGACTGCTGCATCACTTCACAGCACAAACGAACCTTATTCCAAGAGTAATGAAAGGTTGAGGAGAAAGTCGGAAGAGGACGCAGTAACGTGATCAGTCCACGCGGAAGGAGGAGCAGATACTGCAGGAAGGCAACACACAGCTTGTCTCGCCTCACTGCTCCTCCACAGACCACACATCTCCTTGGCGCCGTCTTCACAAAGCGAGTCGGGCCGAGCGCTCTTCAACTCAACAAGGCGCCTTCACATCTCAATCAAACTCACTACTACTGTAGGCTGCTCACGATTAACTGAGCACTTCTGAAAGCCCTGCTTAGCACCTAATTGTGTGCACGATGTGTATTCTTTCACCTTATGTAAAATTAACATTGCCAGGGGCCTCATCACTTCATTCATTCGTCGGTTAAGTGAATCTGTGAAATTATTCAGAAAGAAATAATTTTAAGTTAACACAAGTGGTTACCCAACACGGTTTATTCGACGTTAAGATATGGTACAACTATCCAGCCATTTTTACCAACGGAGCCGCGGTGGCTGAGCGGTTAGCCTGCTCGCCTCCCCCAAAGGCGATCTGGGTTCAATCCCCGGCCGGGTCACCGGATTTTCGTACGTGGGAATAATGCCGAACGATGTCATTGGTCGGCGAGTTTTCTCGGGGATCTCCCGTTTCCCCACCCCTTCATTCCGGTGCCGCTCCATACCTCAATCACCCTCATCAGGTCTCAAAACTGCTTTGTTAAGAGCCGCCCAATCTAATTCATTCATCGTTACCAACTTTACCGGGTGAATGTGTAAGGTTCATTTCTAAAGTGCTCACTTAATCGTGAACAGCCTTTACGTGAACCCGCCACTAGAGAGAGAGTGAGAGGAACAGGAGGTGAGAGAGAATACAGATGGAGATGTGGGTGGGTGGGTGAGCTGACTGGCACCTGAGGCTGAGGTCAGCTAGCAGCACACGTGGCTATCACCAGCTCCTCCCACGTGTGCACACGTGGCCAACCCTGGCCTTCACAGCCCTCGCCCACACCGCACCACATACACCTGGTCCCAGTGTTGCCAATATAGCGACTTTGTCGCTACAAGTTGTGATTTTTACTATTAGTTAGGCATAAAATATTACTTTTCTACTGATTAAACTTCTACTAGCGTCAGAAATAAACATTCCTCTATTGGTAATATAGGAAACTGGCCTTTTTTTCAGTCCTTAGTGATTTTCCATAAATATGCGTTGGCGACATTGTCTGGTAGCCATACTTCCTAACTGACAAGTCAACACGTTACCTTTTCCTGTAAAAATACAGAGCCATTTGTTTTCATACTTCGATAATTATGGCTGTATAAGGTCAAATCATTCCTAGACGTCGTGTACGAAAATAATGTTTCATAGACATCCAGGCAAAAAGTGTAAAATACAAAATACATGGGCTTGTTTCGTCAGATCACACAAGACCCTGAGTAAACCACTGCGTGGTAATTTCCACATTCCTCCATAAGTTCTACGATGTGCAGGATAGAGGGAGGGGGTCTGAAAGAAGTCTTCATGGCACGTCTATAAAAGCTTCAACACAATTACTTAATGATTTTTGTACGGCGATTAAGAGACTCAGAAAAAAGTTGGTAGCTCTGCGGGACGCGCCATGCCCGCATATCAGCCGCCAATCAAGTTTGCAACTTCAATGCAGTCTTCTCTACAAGTCTTGGGCATAATTAAAAGGGGACTATTTATTTCTGCTTTATCGAGGGGTTTACAGGTCGTGTATTTTTTTTATCAATTCGACAGATATTTAAAATATATTAGTATAGGCTGTTCACGGTAAAATAAGCACTTTTGAAAGTCCTGCTGAAGATTCACTTGTATGTACGTCGTTTACTCTTCCGCCTTATGTATAATTAACATTGCTGTGGGCCTCGTCGATTTATTCACGTGTCGGTCAGGTGAAACTGTGGAATTATTAGATAGGTATGTGTGTTACAAATCTGGTTAATTTTTACACTTCGATGCATTGAAAAAAACAGAAAGCGAATGGAATTATTTAAGTTATTAAAGACTGTTCACGATAAAGTGAGCGCTTTTGAAATCAACCTTAGAAAAAAGTCACTGCGTTTTAACGGGCGCCCTGAAAGACACGAGTCTAGTAAAGTTGGTCACGATGTAGGACAAAGTAGGTCCATTATTAACGTCGAACAAAAAGTGTTAGATGACCATTTGCATTAACTTAAATTATTTCTCTCGCTTTCTGTATTTTGTAATGCATTGAACAGTAAAAATTACCGGATTTATACAATATTTACTTTTTTTTAATAATTTCACGGTTTCGCTTGACCGACGCATGGATAAAGTGATGAGGCCCATGGCAATGATAATTCTACATAAGACGGAAGAACACACAACGTGTATACAAGTAGATCTTAAGCAGAGCTTTAAAAAGTGCTCATTTTACAGTGAACAGCCTCTATAAATAGTTACCTAACACTTTATACTCGATATTAAGATAAGGAACTACTTTCCATCCATCACTACCAACTTTACTGGGTGCATGCCACTCAGTTCGCCCGTTAAAATATATGCCCGCAGGGACTATGACTTTTATATAAGGTTGATTTCAAAAGTGCTCACTTTATCATGAACGGCCTTTAACATACATAACACAGGTATGTTGTCTCAGTGATGTGACAAAAAAAAGTCGAAAATAAGACACGATAATACAGCAAAAATAATAGTCAGTTTTTTTGATTAAATGGGGTACACGACACAACGGACGAACAAATGGGACAGCAAACACAGATTAAGAACCCTGGGTGACTGAAGGAATATTTCTGTAATATGCTAGACATCTTGAAAGTAATCTGGAGTGCGTTCTGTCAGTCAGAAACGAGACAGTGTGGTGGGTCAGTGGTCTCACACTAGACTCACATTCTGAAGGCCCCACTTCGATCGTCGGTCTGGTCATACTGACTTCGGAGACCAAGGTTCTACGAAATCACTCCACGTGAATGTGGAAACTATGACCCACCACTGCTGACAGCGCAATCTACTCGCCCCGCTCGTAACTACCCTGCTGTCAACTAGCGCACCCACCAGGAGTTTGAGGACCACAAGCGTGGGAGCGTTAGGGGCGACACTCACGCAGGGCTCTGCAGTATTCTCGCCCTACTGCGTCTATGGGACTTTCAGCGATGGGCATAGCATTTTATTGCTGGAAAGTTTGTAGCATAGTTCAATCCAGGCTCCTGCCGTAGTTCTGCTTGTGTCCGGATGCGTTTTAAGATGCAGTGGTATGAAATAAAAACAGTTGTTAACATGTTGGGAGTCTCCAGAATAATATTTATAGCCTGCATGACGTCTTGAAAGTACTATTCCATTCCCGTCCGAGGTTAGTGTTCACGCTGCAATGTCGTTGAGTAGCGGGGCAGGCGACCCTACATACAAGCTACACGGAGGTTCATGCCTGCGAGCTGGGACAGTAGGCCACCCGACACACACACTCCCCTACTCCCTAGCAGAAACCTGCACGGCTCCCTAGCAGACGAGATAACATGTGCTGCGGTCTCTACATCGCGTCGACTACATACTGCCGTGGTCAAGGACCTGTTTGATGAACACACTTACAAAGCAGTCTTGATGTATCCAAAGTAGACCGACTAACTTCGGCAGTAGGTTAATCACGAAAAAAGGAGGAAACATATACGACCTATGGTCTAAAATGAATTATGAGGACGGCACACGTATTTGAAGTTCGGCCTATAGCACTGGTTTATTACAGAATATAGAGAAAATATTCTATATGGAACACTGAGTGCATGGAGGGTGTTTAATAGAACGACATCCGCCCGTCGCTGTTATCAAACTAATCACGGTTACCTCTCTTATTTCTACTTACTCTCAATGATGCTATAGCAAACTTCGGATTTTAAAAATGTATTATTAATCCGCATGTTACAATTTACACATTATGCAGAAACTCAAGTGTTCGATCTTCAATAATTTCTTCACTATTTGTAACAAACTAATGCCCCATGTCCAACTCCAAAGATGTATCCTGCCCTTACAATTCACTTCACACCATAACGCGTATGTGTTATCTTCTTTTATTCGTAATTAACCTGCTGCCGAAGTTTGTTGGTCTAATTTAGATACACCCTGCAAGTTCTCCATCGTATAGCACTCCGGCATTGTAAAAAAAGTTCTGGTAAGCTTCCTAAACTGTAATGGAAGTTTTTAACCTATACGGCGTATGGTATTACCACACACCAAACTGCCGATATAGGAATGTTTAGCCGCGCTACTATACAAAGACTGGAACTTCCCTACACATTTGACTGTTTCCTGAGAAAATGCAGAACGGTACAATGAATGTATAGCGGAAAATAATTACCATTCTCGATCACTCAATAAGTGTATACACTGTCATGGCAAATTTTTAAATAATTTCTTAGAGTGTAGTGACCAGAAGAAGTCACTGATGGCGGGAACAGTAGACTGACTGCTTGCTGTATTCCACAGTACCGTACTGTGTACACGGCCGCCATGTGTAGAGGTGTTTCTACTCTCAGTTGGGCCACTCACATTTCTCTACTGTAACACTGAGCGTTCGTGATTAGTCCGGAGGCAGTTACGCCGCCTCATCAGACGTAAGAGGGAACAGGAATTCACTGTAAACTCTCTCACTACATCTGTCAAGTGACCACGAGTATGATGAAAGCATACGTGTTATCACCACGTCGATTCCCACCATCGTGTACTAAATCTTTAACCTATTTCAGTTTGCCAGTATTCCAAACGTGACACAAACCATAAACCAATTGAACCGCTTCTCATAATTCGTTTCCAACTCCAAAGTAAAAGTAAATTTCAGTAGTTCTCGACTAACATTCAACCAAACATAATACATTTTGCGTACTTATAAAGGACGAATTGTTAATATGGTACGCGAGGGGTAGTATTGGGACGTGTGTCAGAATTGCGGTACGCACTACGAGAATGGACTACCAGCTATGCCACCCTAGCTGGCAGCAAACTGGATTGACAATAAACTTTATCATTCAACTGTTCACATTTGTTGCACGCCTACAAACAACAGTGTAAACATAAAGCCATACGTATCCTGTAGCGTATTAAAATGCAGCTCTAATAAAATAACTTTTAGATGAATATAAAGTGTTAGTATTACGTACGGCGGTTAGCTGAGCTTTTATACACTAAATAGTTAACCAGAATTTTCTGCAACTATACGTATATGATTTTCTAACACATTACCGCATGCAGGCAATCGCCACCACTAACAACGAACTCTAGCAGCTCAACCCACGACGAGGATCCGAGACACGGGCTAGTTAACACACACACCTTGCTCACACAGATGATTGAGACACCAATGACTGAGTACTTCCATACGATGGTGGTATTCACGGGAGTAGCCAGTGTCAGAGTGCAATTACGCACAGTGCATTCACATTCAAAAGACAATGTGAACAAACGAAAGTAAGAAGCTTGCCGAGTTCTGTAATCTCCGATTTGTGACGTCACGTCGGTTCCCTGACTTGGACATACTAATATAAATGGGTGTGATCTATATACACACAGATACACACACATACGTTGTTCTTAATAAAGTGAGCACTTTTGAAGCTCTTGTTACTTTTTCCTTTCAGCCATTTTTTTATCCTTGAACCACCTTTTTAAATAAATATTGCCGTGTAAGTAATAAACGCGGTATGTATAATCCACCGCAAAAGGAAGTTAATATCTAAGGCTAAAATAAAATATATATTTCTTTACTATTATTCCCGATGAGATGGCTTTCAAAAGTGCCAACTTAATCGCAAATAGCACACACACATATGCATGTGTGTATATAAGGGCAAACCTGTAAAGATTAAAAAAGAAAACTACATAAGAAATTCAAGCAACGAATAGAAAACGGAACGTTGAGGACGTCGAAGGAAATTGCTATATAACATAATCCGAAAAAAGTAAGTAAATTTTTACTGTAATTGGTGAGGTGAGAGAACAAGCTGGTCTCTGTCAGTTCCGGCGAAGGGAACTCGTAACGAATAAATAGCTTAAGAGCGTAATTGCGGGGTTGTTAGCGGAGGAGGCGGTAATGACGGTAGAGTGAGTGCTCACACGGGGTTCCATGCGTGCGGTGAAAGCGACTATAACACGCAGCAGGCCACCGGAGACTCGTCAATCTGCCTGCTTACTTCCGTCTGCGGCGATCTCACGCATCACTAACCTTCCCCTGTCCTCATACTCTCTCTCTCTCTCTCTCTCTCTCGCTCTCTTTCTTTCTTTATGAAAAAAATTTCCCTCAAAGTACATTTTTATATTCAATGCAGAATTATTAAGCGTTCAGAAATAAAAAAATTAAGTAACACAAGAAATTTTAAAAGTAAAATTTCAACCTCAATATTTTAGTCTCCTTCCGTCTCGTTGGTGTCCCGAGAACTGTACATATTTTTGTATGACGACACAAAGTTAGGGATCCGAAATTTCCTAGTCCATACTCATCTGTGAAGATAAAAAATTGTTTTCGAACTACACTCATAATGCTGATATGTAAAAATTCTTACAACAAATCAATGAAACCTTAATAGTTTCTTGGGATTTTCCCAGATTCAAAGCGATATAATTTAAAAAAAAGATCCTTTTCCCTCTATTTTTAGAAAGTGTACCGAATCTGCATTAAAAAATGGAAATTTCCCTCGACTTACCATCCCTGGTTTGCGGTCAGCAAACCCACCTTCGCTACAACTTGTCATATGACAGCTTGCACTACGCCTGGCTGAGCAAATAGTATTAACGCGGTCGCATATTGCCGCTTGAACTGTGTTGCAGTAGGTTTGAAGAACGAGTTTTTTTATGACGAAAATACTAAAGATGTCCCTAATATGTTTTACCTACGAAACGAAAAAACAGCTCAAACTACGACTGAATGAAGCTTTCAAGATATCACACACACTACGAATATTATTTCTGAGCACTTCAACAGTGTTACAAACTGCTTTTCACAAGATTTTATTTCATTTATCTTGTTTGTATGTACGGTAGGTGTCTCTCTGGCGCCCACCGGTACACTAGCACACCGGTATGCAACCCGCATGGCGCGCCTGCTCGTAGGCAAGTATCACCCTCGCCTGCATGCTGCCAAAGACTACTGCCGGTTGTCCCCTACACAATAGTGACGTCATCTGCTGGAAGCACTGCGACTATGAGTGCTGTAGTTGGCGCTGCGCAGGTGAGGCTGTGGCATCCTGTGCTCCAGGGCTCCGCTTCTTGAGGCTCCCGCCTGGTTGAAGGAATTTTGCACGTCTGAAGCCTAAAAGTGTGGGAGGGGTAGGGGCAACCGAGACATGCGCATAAACACTCTCATCGCCTCTATACGCAAAGCAATGAACTGGAGTGCATCCTTGCCGTCGATAACGCGCCTCTACGAGACTTTCAGTCGATACCCTACCATTATATGACGTAATAATAAAAATTAAGGTTTGACGCCCATTCCTCTTTCTTTTTTTAATGTTTTGTACCGAATGTTCATGCCTAAAATCGACAGTGAAAACACCCGTTTCTGCCATTTTCACTATCACAAAATATCCTTTAAAGATATCTAGGGGAACTGAAAAACGTATACAGATGTATAACGTTTCTTAAATGCTATTCGTAAGCAGATCTCACTAAGACACGTTTGACGTTTTTTAAAATAACGTTTTCTGCTGTAGCTGAGCACACAGTTCGACGGCTTACCCAGACAGTCTGCCACCTTAAAGTTCCCCCTTACCAGGCACTAACTTCATTACAGTTTGTTAGAAATTCGCCCTTTCTGCGAAACTTACAAACGTGCATCAAATGTGCTGATCTACGACAATAACACACTTTTCTGACGAGGGCTGTTGAGTGCATTAAAGACCCGCAAAATAGCACATAGTAGGCAGGCACTTGGAAGAAAAAAAAATCACGAATGTTCTACAACAGCTGTCTTATCTTTTTACAAGGTTTCACAAGCTTTTTACAAGGTTTTATTTAAATTCACTTGATTGTATATATGGTAGGTATCTGAAGTGTTTGATTGCATTTTTAGACTCGTCTATTTATTATTATATAGGTAGACTATTTATGCATTCGCAGACTCGTACGTCATCAGGATCGCAAGCGATACCGATAACGTAAGAGTCTGTGAATGCATAAAAAGTCTACCTATATAATAATAATAGAAAAATAGTGACACTAAAAAACAAAAAACAAACTGTAAAACTTTTTAAAACCAAGCTTTTACTTATAAATGAACTAAAAATATAAAAATAATTATAGGAGTAGTTACGGAATTTGTATGACTTGTAAGACGTGGTTGAACGGCCGTAATAAACTTTAACCATTACTATAATTATCTTATCTCTTTAGTGCATTTATAAATAAAAGCTTGGTTTTAAAAGGTTTTTAAAGTTCTATTTTAAGACTGGCGTATCTCAAAACACCTATCAGGACACGAGCGAAACTGCGATAAGACTTGTGTTGAACATTGACACACTCTTCCCACCAATAAAATGGCATGTCACTACGTGATATCCCGCAAGCAGACGCCAGCACTGAGCGCCAGTACATAGCGGCGATGGCGCAACTGATGGCCGTGGCAGTGTCGCCCTTATCGCTCCAGCCTTAAACCTGTACGTCATTATAAGCGTACTGTTTAAACCGACAGTCACTCAACTTAGTGATTGTTGGTTTCTCTCTCAGAATATTACAACAACACTACAGTTGAGCAAGAGTTTGCGTGTAACATACTTAGCGTAACAGTATCGGCTGACGGCTAAAGTGTCCAAGGATACTAGTAATTACGTATACGGCTATGTTAGTCATCACACGTTGCTGTGGGAGATCACGCGATGGACTGAAAGACAGCTAAGGAGATGGCACTGTCGTGGTTGGCCACAACGCTAGCATGCAGTGACAAAATACCAATTGGACCAGTGTTGCAAGATCAAACAAGTACAAATTCTCGTCCGGTTAATCAAATTTTTCCATTTTGTTTTCCAGATTTTCTTCCATAAAAGTGCAAAAAAAAAAAAACGCATGTTTGGTGTTTGCTTTTCTAGGCAGTTTAACGTCGCATTGTTCGCAAACTACCTCATAAATATAATTTACCCCTCATAAGAACAATGCATCTAATTTCAGCAACAGGCTTCCGTTAAAAACATGGCGTCGTCAGATACAATGATCCTTTCCAACGATGCCGCCGACCTGTCGGATCGTCGATCGTCGATCTCGGCTCAGCGGTTCGACTTTTTTTTACCCTACTTAGCAGCACAGCCATCCAGGGTGTTCAATTCTATCATGACTACATGACTACTACAATTTAACAAACAGTATATTAGTTATATAGATTCACGATATATTTTTGTGGGAGGGCGGCTATTAGTCTGGGCGCCCGTAATTTAAGCTACAAATTCAATTTCTATTCAAAAGCATAATTCACACTTCCTAGGAAGGTGGTGAGCTATTCTGCCCCGACCGAGACAGCTCCCCGACGGGTATCCTTTCAGCCGCCCCCTCCGGAACAGACCAGGGACCGGGATTCCCACGAATCTGCCCGCGCGACCAGACGCCATCGGACCCGCACACAGCTAACTAGCCTTTCGGCCGGTCTGCCATGGCACCCAACGGTCGAACCCGAAGGCCCCCAGCCCCCCTCCCTATCTGTACTATTATATTTGTTCTTTTTATTTTTCCCCTCGCCAACCGTTCTGCTCCAACCTAAGCATCGTCCAGGACATCGAAGTAATAAATCCAAACTGGTTACCGTGAAGCATTTTTTCTATTTCTGATTTAATTTTACTTAATATTATCCTTTCGTGTATTTTACCCAATATTGATAAGAGATATTGGCATATAGGATGAAACCTCTGTTTTTAATTTGTTCTTACTTTTGTATAAAAATAGTATCTTTCCTGTTTTCCACATTTCCGGATACCTGTTTAATGTATAATATTTATTTATATTTTTTGTTAGTATTAATCTAATTGTGTCCCAGCTTTTATTTATTTCTACGATTGTTATCCGGTCGATTCCCGGTGCTTTTTTAACGCTGCATCTTTTTATTGCATTTTCAATATCTCCTTTAATTTCTTCAGATTATTTTTTCTCTTCTTCTTCCTAAGTATGTATATATATTTCTTGTTCTGTTCCTTCAAGATTAGGAAGTAGTTTGTCCATCATAACTTTATATGTTTCCTTAATTGTTGTGTATTTTTCCCCAATTTTTATGCTACTGAAAGTTTCTTTTCCAACTTCTTCCTTGCCAATTTAGCTACTAAGTTCCATGGCCTCTTTCTCGCTTCTTCTTTATTATTCATGTTTACGTTAGACGGCTCGCCAAGGCGAACGAGTCTCACTCGGATTTTCACACGTAAGAATCTCGCCGGACGACGCCGCTGTTCGGCGGGTCTACTCGGGGATCTCCCCCTCTCCCTCCAACCCGGGGCATGCATTCCGGCGCTGCTCCATCCCTACCTCGTTTTACCCACACCAGCTCTCAACAGTCCGATGTCACGTGCCACCCACATCTCTCAAGTCAATTCGCGAAGACAGGCAGAGATAAAATAGCATGTATTTAAAGTACGATATAGCGAATATTGAATAAGGCAGGTTGTGTTTGAAATATCGCGTAACTCCCACTCGGGAGGACCCGGGCTCGATTCCCGGTCCGGCCATCCTGATTTCTATTTTCCCATGGTTTTCCGAAATCTCTCCAGGCGAATACTGGGACGATTCCTTTCCCAATCCCTCTTCCCTGTGCAACTTGCACCGTCTCTAATGACCTCGCTGTCGACGAGACGTTAAGTCCACCTACCTACCTTAATATACGGGCGGCACGTGCAGTGGACAGCGGCCGGGGCTAGTCTGGGGCGCCACGCACGTGTCAGAGAGAGGCTAATGTTAGCCGCATGCCTGGGAGTGTGCTGTCACCTTGGCAACGCCTACTGCCCACACACGTGTGCGCGTGGACGGCTATTCTCGACCTCCAGCCTGCCGTCCGCGCCGGACTACATTCCTCGCCCCCCCCCCCCCCACACCACACATAGTGATGCGCGTTTGCGCTCATGTTTCCCGCTACACGACACAATACGCACGGCCTGCTCGATCACTGTCGTGGTAGAGGAGCGTCTTCGCGATGACGAGAATCCTTCCTTGGAAACAATCCGTCCCGACCCAGCATCTGTTCTCACTGTCCGCCCCTTTACACTCCGAACACCGGTGTTCGGTCGGCCTCTTTGATCTTTAAGCACGCGGGCGAGGAGGATCACCTCAAGACTGTTCACCCTGGACATGCCTGGCGCACTCCGCTGTTTGACACACGCACGCGCACACGACGAGTTATTCACCTAACACGAGGCAGTGCAAAGGAGAGGTACCTACGCCAGTTTTTGCCTCTTCGTGGAAGTATTCGTGGCCGCCCAATGTCCTTGTCAGCGTATGGAGCTGTTAACGCAATACATTACTGTAGGTTGCTATATAAAGGCCACTACAAACAGCGAAAGGGTGTGTGGCGACTACATCCCAGTACGGCCAGTCTGAAATCAACAAAACAAGTCTCCTAATGTATCTTCAACTATAAAGCGGCGAAGAGGATTGAAGCTTACATAGCCAGCGTCTAATGTAGACTAAGTACGGGAAAAAGCCTGACCAGAACTTAAGCCTTGGCTTGGTGTTACACTTAGCATAAACGCCTCCAACTCTACTAAATGTACGTACAATCACTTTTTATGAATTCTTTTTACAGACCTCAATACATTCTAGTCGACTGAAAACTCTGCCAAAGAAATGTAAACTGTTATAATTTAGGATTTCTCATAGCTATTTCCTATATCTTATAATCAGCTGAGAATCTTCTATTACACGATATTTACACTCTCCAAAAGACAATGTGACAGTAAAGAGAAGAAAATTTTGGTGTGGAGAGAGAGAGAGAGAGAGAGAGAGAGAGAGAGAGAGAGAGAGAGAGAGAGAGAGAGATCGAGTGATTTGGGTGGCTCTTACGAGGAATGGTACACGCAACCCGTATAGTTATAAAATTTTTGTCATAACTTGTTTTACAGAAGATTTTTCAAAAACCGTTGCCTCGACAAGACGAATGTAAATACCAATTTTGGGCACTTTCTTACATTCTTACAAATTCACTGTGTTCGTTATCCTCGGAGCACTGATTGAAGATAAGAAAACAAAAATTCTTTATTTTCTTCCATCAGCACTCCGAGAATAATGACGGCAGTAAATATCTAACAACGTAAAAAGGCGTTGAGAGTTATTATTTGCGTATTGTAGTCAAAAATTTCGACAAACCCTTTGGAAAACGACTTATATCGAAAATTGGAAGAAAAAAAATGCTGCTTTCCTGCACCATTCCCCTTAAAATCGAGGTCTTAAGAGCCGATGAGGGTGAAGCGAGTCGAGTATGGAGCAGCGCCGGAATGAAAGAGCGAGGGAAACGTCAGATCCCCGAGAAAACTCGCCGACCAGCGGCATCGTCCGCCACGATTCCCACATGCGAGAACCCGGAGTCACACCAGCGGGAGTAGAAGCCGGTACGCCTAGGTGACAGGCAAGTAGTCTAACCACTATACCACCGCGGCCCCAGAAAACGTTGGTATCACTTTTGAGACGTAAGAGATATTTTTAGCATCTCAAGTTCTCATCGACAATGCTCGCAGTCTACAGCGGAGAACTGCCAGGATCTGTGTAGAGGAAACATTCTAGCATTCGTGTCGAGTGACAGCGCATACCCATGGCTGAGCCATGAATCTTACAAGTTTCCTTCCGAATACCAGTCCAGTGTGTAAGTACGGCTGGTCCATGCTCCGTCAATGAAGGTTAAAGGCTGTTCACGATAAAGTGAGCACTTTTGAAGCCAACGTTAGATCACACGTTTTAACGCGTGCGCTCAGTGTCATGCACTCAGTGATGTTGGTAACGATGGAGGGGAGAAGTATTTCATAACTTAGCATCGAACAAAAACTGTTATGCAACCATTTGTGATATCTTAAATTATTTATTTCGCTTAACGTTTTTTTTATGCATCGAAGTGAATAAAAGGAGAAGCTCTATATAATATTTTATTTTCTAATAATTTCACAATTTTACTTGATCGACGCATGAGTAAAGTGACGAGACACATTGCAATGTTAATTTTTCATTAGGCGGAAGAATAAACAACATGCATACAAGTAGATCTTAATCAGGGTATTCAAAAGTGCCGATTTTACCGTGAACAGCCTGAAATAAAATTAATAGTTATGTGTGGGTTAGTTTCGTACTGAGAACAGCACTCGAGCGAACATGCTAACTGCCATGTATAGTGTTGATTACTGATCGTCTCTCAGTCAACATGTCGGATTAAATACTGCCTTATATGCTGCACGATACATGTTCAATTCATCATGTCCAATTACATTTTTACCTACTAAAATATTTGTTGGTGTGATATATGCCTACTGTTCTTGTAATGAGACTATATTCGTGAAAGGGTGGTGAATATTTCTTAACCGTACTGCTCGATCTGCACCGGCGAATATAGTAACTACCAGGACTCGTCACCCCTTACACGTATGCAACACTGAGCACGCTTGCACCACACCACGTAGCCTAACGTCACGCAAACCTGGTTCCTAACATTATTACTTTTCTTATTATAGGGTGTTCACGGTAAAATTAGCACTTTTTAAGGCCCTTATACATTTTCACGTTCATGATTTTTAATATAAACATTACGACGTGGCCAATAAACACAGTTAATACATTTCACCACCCTCAAAATTGAATGACTGAGGCTGCAAGATATATTTATCAGTGGTTAACGCATGTTGAGAGCGCCTTAAAAATTGCTCACTTTCCCGTGAACAGCTTATAGCTTCTCAGTCAAATGTTATTAAACACCTAATTATTCCACACTCTTCCTGCGACTCTATACAGCTTGATGTCGTTCCTCGCATCTTGGACAATGCTCTTCTGACACCATTCTCCGTGTAATGGTTTGTCAGTGGTAGAGTGGAGTGGGGTCCTAATGCTGTACAACAAGGAGAGTAATGAACGCCGCGGGCTACAGCTTGGGTGCAGGAAGCAGACGAGCTATAATAAAGACGAGAAAGTGTATCTCCAGAGGCAGCACACCTTTCTCTCCACACGGCGACCTTGACTTGAGCGTCCTCCGAGCCTGTCAGCGCCCCAGTGTACAACTGCTAAAGCTTGCACACGAGAACAGATCACACTCACTGCTTGCAATAACAATCGTCTGCTCCCTAGTTATAGTACGGCTCACACTGTAAACACTCGAGTCCATTACGACAAAAAAAAAACTACGAGGAATTTCGATGTATAACTTATT
Source organism: Dryococelus australis (assembly GCA_029891345.1). Lineage (NCBI taxonomy): Eukaryota > Metazoa > Arthropoda > Insecta > Phasmatodea > Phasmatidae > Dryococelus > Dryococelus australis. Next base: position 8,048,640 of record CM056994.1, read on the forward strand.
TCAGGACGGAAATAAAAGTCTACTTTTTTTTTTTTTTTTTTTTTTTACCAATTCATAAATTTGGTTATTGAAACAAACGAGGCCGTTGTAAAGTATCAGTCAGCAAAAAAAGCTCCTCTCCATGTTCACAACATTTATTTCTCTGTGTGTCGCCGTGTTTGAATCCATAGCGATTATGCTATATTTCATCTGAACAGACTGCTGCATTAAAACCCTATAGTTGCCTCTCGAAATCCTGAAGAAACAAAAGACAAGCTAAGAATGTTTATGTGCTGGTTCCCATCGTCTTCACAATGTTTCCTCACAGGAGGATGTGCCTTGAAGCGTTTATAACTTGTTACTAGTGACGTCTGTTTAACACTGAGTGCGATCAACATTTGCCGACATATTATAACGAGCTAGACGTGAGTCACGCATGAATCACAACTGCATGGCCAGCAGTTCTGTTCTTCTCGGTGTTCTTATTAACAACTGTCCTATTAGTTCACACAACTGACATCTTAATATACTGTCAACATTATGACTCCAATAAAACCTTCTTTCCTACGATCAATAATATACCAACGCAACCTGTTCATTCTAGTCATCTACACCAAGTGTCGCTACCCTAATATGGTTTTAAAACCGATGGCTAAGTAATATTTCTGCAAAGTGCATACATACTCAGTTACAATCAGGCGACGTAACGCTGTGTCCGCATCACTCACATGCGTTAAAAGGCATCAGAACAGAATAGTAGAACAATCGTGGACAATACGGCGGCCAAAATAATGTCTCCCAAGATTAAAAGCTAATAAATAAGAAAACAATATAGTCCATTCTCGGTTACTTCCAAATGATCTGAAGCTGTACTGAATTTCTACTTTCAGGCTGTCCACCTCGGGCTTAACCAAGTTAGCGGACCACGCCACGAGGACAACGCACCGCAATTGAGTGCATTCTGTATAATTATATTTCGCATGAGAACTATTTCTTAAAAGGTATTACCTACACACCTTATTTATTTCTGTTACTATCCATATTAATTATAAGTGCAATACCACAATTTATACATCAAATATAAGTAAAAAAAAGTTCTATTTAATAAAAAATATATATAATTTTAGGTTAACAGAAATATAAAACGTCTCTGATACATAGCAAATTTATGAAATAACTAAACACGTCGTACATGGGGTGATTTTTCACATGTTTGATTCGAAAAGTGTTCAAGATACCACGAATAGACTTTAAATAGAATGGACTGCGAAGACACGCGACTGCAGGATGGGTTTCAGCGTCCAAGCAAGCATCCTACGAGTTATCTACTGCTGGCGAGGACCTGGCTACCTGAGCCACTCACAATACACGTAGTTATTCCAGCAGTGAACGTTCGTGATTGGTACGGAGGCAGCTAGCTAGAATCAGAAAACCGGTATCCGATCACAAACGGGACTCGTAGACACAGTGCTTTCAAGGACACGTGCCCAAAAAACAGACATTCGTCCCTCCAGTGACTATTTGGCCACAAGATGGTATTGGGTAAGAGTAAATTATAAAGCCAGAGTAACCATTGTAACATCATTTCTTGATGAACTAGATAAAAAAATCGACATGTTCTGTTTTTCCGAAGTTAGGAACTTTTACACAGATCCAGAAAACCGGCTAAGTCTGCTCAATATAACAGGCAGCAATACAGGTCTGAACGACGTGGCATGCTCCAAATGTCAACAATCTCAGTCTGACGTACTAACGGACATTCGTCCTGTATAATATACACTATCAACCTAACAGTAATTGGGCACCTGTCCACAATGTTTGCTCGGTGATTGTCATCCCGTTAGAATCTCGTAGGCCCACCTCTTGCGGCTATAACACCAACCACTCTGTCTGGCATGCTCTCTACGAGTGTTTGCAGGATATCCACGGGGATTCGTCGCCATTCCTCTTGCAACCATTCCATGAGCTGAGCAATGGATTTGGCCGCGCCTGACAAGCCCTCACTCGGCGATCCAATTCGTCCCAAAGATGTTCTATAGGGTTGAGGTCGGGGCTCTGGGCGTGCCAGTCCAATCGGCGAACATTGTTGTCGGCGTACCACTGCATAGTAGCCCTTGAAACATGGCACCTGGCATTGTACGCAATGTTCAATGGAAACCGATAATCCTGTTGCTGAAGGACACTCCTGTCGGATGGTAGCCATGGGTTGTGCCTATTTTTGACAATTTCACGTTTCAGGGTTCTGCGATTTCTGTCGGTCATGATTGGAGGTCGCCCAGAACGTGCAGCATTGGCACAATGCCCATCGACCTTTCACTTACGCAGGACGAATGCGACCGTTGATTTGGGCCTGTTTACCTTCCATGCAAACGCCCGGCTAGACAGCCCACTGAGATGGCAGCCCACAAGCACGCCCTTATCGAAGTACGATAGCTCTGTACCTCGTGCCATCTCCTTGGCTGGATTTACACCAGCCTGCAGCATATGGCGGCCACACAAGTCAACTGACGTAGTGAATTACGTATCTTCACAGGTTCCCAATTACTTATTGGTCGATAGTGTACCTCGTAAGCCCTGGAGAGTGCTTGGTGGATGCGGACGTAATACAGCTTGTCTCTCTAGATCATCCCACACATGTTCTATCAGATGTAAACCGGGAGAGCGAGCAGGCCTATCAATGGACGCAATATCTGCAGTTTCCAGAAAGACAACCACATGTGCTCTACGAGGTTGAGCATTATCATCCATCAGTAGAAAGTCTAGGCCCACAGCAACTCGAACCAACTTAAAATGGAGTGCCAAGATCTCATCACGATACCTGACAGCAGTTAAACCTTGCTGGTTTACCCGTACAAAATGATGGAGAGGTATTCATGTTGTTGGCATAATGGCTCTCCACGCCATTGTTGATTCACCTCCATATTAGTCTCATTCCACAATGTTTGAAAGCCGAAATCGTGTTGCAGGTTCTCTCCAGAAGCGAACATGTCGAGAATCACTCTGAAGACCGACTTCGGACTCATCCACACAGAGAACACTGGTCCACTGTTCGACTGTTGAGTGGACTTGTTGATGGTTCCACTCTAGAAGTCTTGGTCAGAGAACACGCGTCAGGGGTATACATACAGCGGCTCCGACAATAAAAGTCTCTCTGCCCAAGTCGTCCGTATATACACTGTCTGCTTCGATAAAATGTTCCAATGGATGCTGCGAGGTCAGATGCAAACTGCTGTGAAGTACCACTGCAGCAGCGTCTTGCCCTTATGGCCAAATAACGGTCCTCCCTTTCGGATGTCACTCTTGGTCATCATTGTACTGGGTTTCGATACCCTGTTCCAGTTGCTAACAACTGCTGCCACACCAGATCGAGATTGTCCAGCTTCCATTCTTCCTATCGCCCTCCACAGCAGAGAGTCTTCCAGACATCATCTCTGTGCCATAGCTGAATGTGTACACAATGAACTTTGCCGTTGGGCTAATACCGCAGTAAACACAAATGTGTGTGAATTTTTGGACATATGCATATGGTGTTATGTACTTATATGCGTGAATTTGTGGACGCATGTAACTTTTTTGCGAGTAACTTTCGTAATGTGAAAATCGGCCTTTTTTTTTAATCTCCCATGCTATAAACAGTTAGCAAAATGCTAGGTGGCACTGCGAGAGTTGGTAGCCCTGCGCTTCGGCTAGAACTTCAGTTGCTGGTGGAGTATCATGGTGGTGAGTTGGTATTGGGCGTGCTCGTTGCCAACTGATGTTTTTTTCTTGCAGGGTTAAATACTTTGTCGATAGAGTTAATTATTTTTCGTGGATTAGCACCGTTCGAGAGTGGCACTGACGTCACGACTTTCATTGTTGTAAGAAGTCGGTAATGCCTGCTGTACAGAATATGCGTGTATTTTCATTTGTTCCCATTCAACTATCACCCCTACTATCTTATGGTAAAATGATCACGGAAGGGACAGATGTATGCTAATTGCCTTAATTTTGGACACCAGTGTACCTACAAAGTTGGAATATATTAACGGGAGATGACTGACCCTACGAATACCCGACGGCGTCTTGGAACCAGAAAGTTAGCCGAGGTGAAACGCGAACGTGTAACACCGCCCACACATCACTTGTGTTCTTACCAGACTTCCACTGATATTCGGGCTTCACCATGGACGCTTATGACCACATGCTTAACACCACAGGTAACCCTCACCGATACGACGCTCGCAAATATTACACCACAAGACTGTGCGCAAAATAAATTTTTAAAAATATCTGTAAACCCATTTGAGGCCAATTTACTGAGGACGTGTCCGAATTCAGGTATATACTTGCGTACTTGTATCCTCTCATACTTCACCAACACTCGGCACCAAACTTGATGAATTCGGACAAGTAGTCTTGTTGGCTTCTCAGACTGTTATTAGCAAGCTAACCACATATAATGTACATGTATTCCGACTAAGAATGTGATCTTTGTCGGACGTTTTAAGAGGTTAAATCAAGTATTAAATAATATTTAGGAAGTGCAATTTTGATTACTTTTTTTTTTAGCTTCTGTAGATTAGGAGCATAGACCTAATACGAATTTATTGTTTAGACTTATTTTTTAAGCTTAACCATGCGATAATTATATACTCAGTTGAAAATTCTATGTCTACAAAGTAGTAATGTTGCCCTATTAAATTTAGATAAAATAATTATGTCGAGAAATCAATTGTAACCTACAAATTGCTTTTCAAAATGGCGGCACATTCCGCAAGTGCGCTAGAAGTATACATCTTCGTTTACTTGTAAACTTGCATACCTTACTTGCAATCCGGACAGCACTTCCGGGGACAGGTATGAACTTAAGGCGAATTCGGACACAGCCTGAAGGAGAATCCCTAGCAAACATTATCATACTCCTCGAGGTCACACCCGGTCTAAGTTAACATTACGACGAAGATGGAAAACCAGATGAACAAACTTCGCATGTGATCTGCTTAGTCAGAAATCTAAGCGGTGACTATTGGGTTTCAATATAGCAATCTGTTCAGGAAACATTGTCACTATAGTGTAAAGTATAGGCTGTTCGCGGTAAAATAAGCACTTTTCAAAAGCCCTGCTTAAGATCTACTTGTATGCACGTTCTGCATTCTTCCACCTTATGTAAAATTAACATTGTCATGGACCTCATCACTTTATTCACGCGTCGGTCAATTGAAACTGTGAAATTATTAAAACGTAAACATTTTATAAATCTACTAATTTTTACACACCGAGGCGTTAAAAAAAAAACCGAAAGAGTAATAATTATTTAAATCATCACAAATGGTTACCTAGCACTTTTTATTCGATGTTAACATATGGAACTATTTTCCATCAGTAATTACCAACTTTAACGGGCGCATGTCACTCAGTGTGCCCGTTAAAATACATGCCAGGCAGGAGCAGTGCCATTACTCTAAGGTTGATTTCAAAAGAGCTCAGTTTATCGTGAACCGCCTTTACTGTTTTACACAATAATAAATATCGTAAACAGACGCTGCAGCTTTTCAAATACCACATTTACAAGTTATCAATAGGCAAGAAAATATCGACTTTCATTAATATTCTGAAGAAAATACATTAAAATATTCCAAAAGTATTTTTTGTTTCATTAGAATAGGAACACGACTGACCACTAGAGGGGTTGCCGGATGATCGGCGGCTCTTCCACCCACATCGGCTCTAAAGACCTCGATGTTAAGAACCGGCCGTATCTCTCAACTGGAGCTACGGCTGGCGAGGTGTGAGTGTGGGCGCACTGGATCATCACACCCGCCCACACCCCTGGTGCAAGGTCGACGGCATGTACGTGATGAGCTAGACGACAGCGTCCTCTACATCCTGAGGCGAGAGGAAGTGAGTGCACAGACGTCTAGGCGTCAACAACCACCTCTCGTGTTATCCGAGCGCGCGCGTCCTCGCACTCACTCACTGCTTCTCTCCACTGGCCGGGGAGGGAAAAAAAAACACTCGTGTGTGTTCTAATTCCAGCTCCACGCCGCCTTTTAACTGAGCACACATGCTGGAGCCGCCTCCCCAAGGTCACCGCCCGCTCGGAGCCAGCCGGCCGGCCGGCCTGGACACTAGACGCGGAATATGATAGTGTAGAGTACGCAAGCACGTTGCGTACTAGCCACTCTCCAAGTTACAACACTGTGGGTAGTATTTGATGTCCAAGCACAACTCATGTAACGAAGTGTTTTGAGATGTCTGTATATTTCATTTAACCTAGTTTTAGCGAGATTAAGAGTGTATTCAAGTTGATCCATATATTCAAATGTACACAAACACGTTTATCAGCGCTGGCCGTGTGAGTGAAAGCCAGTGTCAGTAACTGGAGACGGCACAGTAGAATGCTGAGGACGTTCACAGAAGACTGCAACATGTCTACATCATCTTGGCAGTAGCCTATGGCCGGACATCGCTGTGAGACGTCTATCAGAAATATACAGGAAGTCCATTTTAAGGCACATTTAAAGCAGCTATAGCGAGTTTTATCCATAATTGTTTCGTTGGTAAATTTCGACTCTCGCACATCGTAGGTTCTCCATTCAAACAGTTTGTAATGTCACTACAAATGCCAGAATTAACAAGTATGTTACTTGATATGGAAAATGAAACAAATTAATTAACTATCAGTTACACGAAGGGGCGGCTTTGACGGCCTTATCTCCTGTAATAACTTCCATCAATTCTTCTGATTTTTCTTTCTTTTCTTCTTCTACATCCAAACGAGTCGCTGGACATTCCTCACATACACATTTACTGTAACATGTCGGCCTATTACACGAGCACATTAACAGTACTGATTTACAAGAGCGGCAGCTGGTTAGCCAGACACTATCGTAATGAAGACAGCATGGTAGCTCATGTGCTGAATTATAACCGGGAATTTATCACAGAAGTGGTGATAGTGGCCGCCAGGCTCCAAGTGTGAAAGTATTAATGCACACCAGAAGAAAGAAGTGAGAGCATGACGTTACTAAATCGAAGTTATGGTGTAACACAACCACAGGATACGTATTACAGAAGTGAAATGGCGTAGCGGATTGGCTAATGCGTGCTGTGAAAGGCTCCTCATTGGCTTAGATGATGGCGAGTGCGACCTGTAAGCTGCCTTTTCACATCTGTATTATCACGTGCTCTGTGTCTTAACACGCCCGGCATACTATAGACATCATTCTAAAGTTTATCCAACGAAAGTTTAGTAAATAAAGGAGTGTTTCCTCCAACCCCTCGTGTAATTCGCTCCGAGGCTTTCAGAACAGTCTTGACGTGACCTCGTTTATTAAAATACAACAAAAAATACGCAGTGAAGCCGAACGATAATCGCACACTCGTCTGTTCTCAAGGCTAACTAGTTGGCCGAATGATCGTTCCGAGGATTCCCATTTTCATGCCGTCGATTAAAGGACCTTGACTCGTTTGTGGCCCTACATTCGTACGGACCCGCCCAGACATCACACACTGTGCCAGCACAGCACTTCAAGGTCATTCGCGATAAAATGAGCACTTCCAAACATTTGGAAAAATATCACTGCCCCTACCTGCATATACTTTACCGGCTGCAATGCCTGCATGTGTCCAGTAAAGTTGGTAGCGATTGAGGGAAAATTAGTTCTACCTCTTAACATCAAATTAAAGAATTTAGGTAAACAATAGTGCAAAATAGAATTTCTTTGTTTTTTGACGTGAATACGTCTTTAAATTTGCAACCATAGTGGCTGGCATCCAGAAAATCCGAAAAAAAAAAAAAAATCGGGGGATACAGTTTGGCATTGCAGCTCCGAATCTATAGTCTACATTCAAAATTCAATTACACCACTCGATTGCCAAGGGAACAAAGAATATGTTACGTTGAATGAGGACTGCGAAGAATCACACGCGAGGGGGGGGGGGTACAATTTTGAATTAGTTTCGCCGCGTCTCATAATTTCCTCGTAGTATAACTTTTTACCAGGAGAAGCTACGACGCTCGTTTTAAGTTTCAATCGACGGCTCCCGTCAACATCAATCGATTTTGTGTATAAAAATATTAATGTGGTGTGGTTATGGAGAAATTGTTCGAGTTTAATGTAAAAAATTAAGAAAACTTAACCCAATTTCGGTATATACTCGTCAAAAAGCTAAGCCGAAATACAGAAATCGTATACGGTTAGAAAGAGCATATCAAGAGCAGTTCAGTGATACCCATAAAACCCCATATGATCGAGTGAAGCGGTGCCGGGAACGTAAAATAAACATAAAGGCGTCCGAGCGCGTCAGCGTAGACGTATTCAAGCAAAACAAACGGCCGTGTCCCCAACATAGCCAAAACAAAAGACCGTGTCCCCAACACAGCCACACCCGATTTTTTATAATACGTGTAAGTGTAAGAATGAGCACAAATATGTACAATATTTACTTTAACAATTTCACATTTTCACTTGACAGACGCATGAATAAGTGACCACAGCCATAGCAATGTTAATTTTACATTTGGCGGAAGAATATACATACAAGTAGATCTTAACAAGGGATTTCAAAACAAACTGCTCAGTTTAGCAAGTGTGTACCTGTGTGCATGACGGCCTCACACCACACCCGCACACAGTCAACACAACTCGCCCAAAGTCAAGCAATCACTTTTCATCTAGCTCTTACTTACAGTATAGGCCAGTGTGTATGTGCTACCAGCTTGAAAATGTTTGTTTCAAGTGTGTGTGTGTGTGTGTCGTAAAACAAGGTATTTCAACGTACTACGGCCTATCTGTTCATTTATGTAGGACACAAGATAAAGTATAATGACGAGTTTCTCAATCGGTCAGGATTAACTCCATGGAAGTGGAGCTCTTCACTCTACCAACATTCCCGCAGAAAATTATAAGGAGTTGCTCTTTCTTGGTTCTAATATTTTAGTTCTAAAATAACAGCTGACATAAGTAAACGTGTTAATTGGCTACTTTCACTAAGGCTGACTGTAGGATAAGACAGACGCATTCACTAGGTGCGTAATACGTTCGGGGAAAAAAAGAAGGGGGTAAGGGTGTACTTAACAAAGAAACCTTACTGCTTAGGATTAAAACCAAAGGGTCATTTCTGTCTAACAATCGTCACCCTTATACATAGAGGGTTGCCAATGACGTAGGTAAACTGAACAGCGACTGTATTGTGTGAAGGTATGTAGGACTTGACGTGTCGTCGACAGCGAGGTAATAAGAGACGCAGATAGTTTCTCAGAGAAGAAGGCGTGGGGAAGGGAATCTGCGATATGTCGTGTAGTAAGGAACCAAAAAAGTGACTTCGGGAAACCAAGGTAACCCAACACCAGGCTGCGACTGTGGCTGTCCGGAAAGCGCAAGTGTAGGACGCCATTGCGGCGTGCTCGCTACCATCTACTAACATCAGAGGCAGATTTTCAACTTCTGCCATTGACACACTCACCGCCAGTACACTTACACTCACGCAGTCAACACTGATGAACGTGTCTGTTTCAACAGACCTACCTTTTTATTTGAATAAAATACCTTTACTATAGTCTATATATAGTAATTGTATCCAAACTGTGTTACAAGAAATGTACAATAGTTCTTAAAAATCACTTACTTACACGAAAAGTGTTTTAACATCAAATTCGAACCACAAGTCGTGTTAGCAGAAAGCAGTTCAGTGTTAGAGTGTGCGTACTGCGCAGCTGTAACGATCACTCTACATCATTCTCCCTCTACGCTGGCCATCCTAAGGTCAGAGTGTGAGAGTGAACTGCAGTAGAGTGTAGGAGGGAGCACTATAGGTCAGCCATGCATGTTGGGTGTGTGAGGCGAGTCTCTCCAGCAACAGAGCGGCACAAGTGTAGTGTTGCTCATGAGGCAACTGCCACGAGGTGTGTGTACCCTCCTGCTCACTCACACCACACGCATACTTCACTACCGACATTTGAAAGAACTTAAAGATTCCGATATAGGCCTAACTACCTAATGGGTGATGCCAAGCTTTGTTCTGATGCGAGGGGCGCGGTCGCTGAGCGGTTAGCCTGTTCGCCTCCCACCAAGGCGAATCGGGTTCAATGCCCGGCCATGTCACCGGAGCGTGCCGGACGATGCCGCTGGTCGGCGGGTTTTCTCGGGGATCTCCTGTTTCCCCCGTCCCTTCTTTCCGGCGTCACTCCTTAATCACTTCAATCACCCCCCACCGGCTCTCAAGATCTCGCTGTTAAGAGCCGCCCAAATCTCTTCACTTCACGTATTCTGATGAGCAATTTTAAAAAATCATTTCAGACGTTAATAATTAAAAATAGTACAACTGTTGCCAACCGCGTTCGGTAATACGGTAGTGTATCGGACTTGCATTAGCGAGGCTGCAATGTGGTGGTGGAGGTAACTTTCCCGCCTCTACTTCACGGGGATGCTGGTGCAGTTCCTGCATACACATCCTTCAAGTTCCCTGCTCTGTGCTCTTCTACTTACATCTGTCGGCCTGCACAACTACATACACGTACCTACTGTCGAAACTATACATACAGAGGCCGACGTAAATCGTGGTATCGTGGAGCAGCTGTATAGAACTGCAGGAAGGAAACGCACGATGGTGAGTTTCTCCACGTCCACTCAGGGAAGACGAGGTGATGTTGGGAAGAACGTCCAGGTGTGAGGGGGGGGGAGGCAAGTATAGTAACTAAGGGTGCGCACTTTCGCAACAGCCCGGGGCGGCCAGTGCTTTGGAAAGGCAGGAGGGCGGCAGGCAGACTAGTTATGAGAGGTCACGTGGCACCATTAACAGGTTTATCTCCAGCAGAAAGCTGTTTATTACCTCGGTGCTTCCGGGCCCGGGGCGACAGCTCGCAGCACCAGGAGAACACCACTGGCCTTCTGGCGCCATTTCTCTGAGCGCGGCACAATTCTGCACACACTCGTGACAAGTTAGAAGCCAGCACTTGAAATAATACCAATGTTTTAAGTCTGTTTTCCCGCCTGCCGCTGTCATGTTGGTCGAGGGGCGTATCCAGTACAAAACCGCGGGGAGGTGGGTATTACAAGAGACATAACCCCTACAAAAAAAAACATACATCGACATGAAACTGTCCTGTAAATGTTTTAAAACTGAAATGAAACAATTTCAAGCTTGTTTAAAATAGTGATTTTATTTGATTAATATAATATTGTTTCCTAAAATTACGATGATACAATGTCCCCTTCCCACGCTGCAGATGTAAATTCTAGATCTGAACCCGCGCAATGGGAAAAGGTACCCCTCATATCCGTCCCTATACTGACGCACAATTCACCGGCCTTACAGTAGTGTACTACAACGTTCATAACTGGCCAATACAATACCGAGTTTATATCCGTCCCTATACTGACGCACAATTCACCGGACTTACAGTAGTGTACTACAACGTTCATAACTGGACAATACAATACCGAGTTTATATCCGTCCCTATACTGACGCACAATTCACCGGACTTACAGTAGTGTACTACAACGTTCATAACTGGCCAATACAATACCGAGTTTATATCCGTCCCTATACTGACGCACAATTCACCGGACTTACAGTAGTGTACTACAACGTTCATAACTGGACAATACAATACCGAGTTTACAGCGTCCCAATGAAATGATCCAGGTAACGTAACATTGTCTCCATTCTGTTAATTTGAGTAATTTTACATTTCTAGTGCTGCAAACATAAAATAAAGCAACAGTGAGTTTGGACGGAATTTTTCACCAATGTGTTTAAAGAATGTCGGATATTGTGATATTACGGCAAACCTCATAAAATTCTGTTGATATTTAGCAACGACATACGGCGTTGAGAAAATTATCCTATACCGTATCAAGCAATAACCTTAGTTTGTATGTAGCATTAATCTCTCATAATACAGTTTGCAAACATTATATATCCTTCCTTGTTTTAAAAAAACTGTCTTTACGGAATAGCCTAATTTTTATGTATAATTTTTTATTTAAACATGTATTCATATATACTAAGTATGCAGTTTGCTTTTTTTTTTATTATTATTTCTACACTAACAACTGTTTATGGTGAAGGTGTGTGTAATTAATTGTACAAGTCATATTGTAAGCCGGCCGCAGTGCTGAATTATGTGCATGTATAAATAAGTTAATTAATTAATCAATCAAGGCCTGTTTAGTGCAGTGCAGTGTATGGCTGCGCAAATCTGTGCAGCTACATCAGAACTCTTAACTGATGCAAGTGTGTAAAGAATTTAGTGAAACGACATTTGAACAGAGTTCGCCCAGTTTTGTGGACAAGAACGAAATGCTCAATGTATTTTAATGAACAGTTGATGTGAACATGATTAATTCATTTGATTAAGTAAAGTAATATTTATAAATTTCATCGACTTTCCTTGAATACGTTTAATGCTGTAATTTCTGTTAGCAATCGAAATAACAAAGTATCAGCAGAATACCCAAGGTTTAATATGTATACTTTTATCTCGCCAACAGCATTATGTTTTAGTTACAGATTGCAATTTCTTTGTTCCATTGCAGACATTTCCTAGCCGTCCACGGAACATCATACGGAGCTATACATTTTGATGTCACATTGATACACTCCATCAAACAAAACGATGGATCTAACTGTGAAAAAACAAACCCCCGGATTCATTTACACCAAACTACTCCAACTCAAAATTTAGTGCAGTTTGTTCTACATTAACTATATGAGAGAGAGAGAGAGAGAGAGAGAGAGAGAGAGAGAGAGAGAGAGAGAGAGAGAGAGAGACCGAGAGCGCGAGAGAGAGAGCGCGAGAGAGAGAGCGCGAGAGAGAGAGCGCGAGAGAGAGAGCGCGAGAGAGAGAGCGCGGAGGAGAGAGAGAGCGAGAGAGAGAGCGCGAGAGAGGAGCGAGAGAGAGAGCGCGAGAGAGAGAGAGAGAGAGCGCGAAGAGAGAGAGAGAGAGAGAGAGCGAGAGCGCGAGAGAGAGAGAGCGAGAGCGCGAGAGAGAGAGCGAGAGCGCGAGAGAGAGAGCGAGAGCGCGAGAGAGAGAGCGAGAGAGCGAGAGCGCGAGAGAGAGCGCGAGAGCGCGAGAGAGAGAGAGAGAGCGGAGAGAGAGGAGAGAGAGAGCGCGCGAGAGAGAGAGAGCGCGCGAGAGAGAGAGAGAGCGAGAGCGAGAGAGCGATATGGCTCAGGAATCCCCAAGTCAACACAAATCAAATTTCGCAACGAACGTAATCAGTCCCGTCTCTTCAAGAGGCAAACATTTCCGACTCACACTTATGTAAACATGAAAACCGTATGGAAAAACCTGTGTATGTTTGCAGAGTTCATCCATCCATGTGGTGTTGGGCCAGTCAGTAATACATTTTTTTAAAACTTATTTCACCCAACGAAAATATTTATTGGAGTTATTAAGAGTACACGAACAAAACTGAATATTGCCTTTACAAACACACGCTGAAAACTCCACGGGTAAAAGAACTCTTTGTGAAACAAAGACCACGAACCAGTACAGCCAACCCACAGGCGTGCAGCCTATTGACTAATCAAGGACAGAGTGCAAAACTTAGAGCTGATGATGAGGGTAGTTCGTAATTACACAATGCATTATCTTAACGAAAGAATTTCAAGCATATTAACAGTGGATAAAAACAATGTATGTATTATGGAAAGGGCATAGTAATTTCTTTCTGCATGTTCGAATTTTTCCATAATACCTAGATAACAAAAGCCCTGTTGAGTACTTACTGAACAAAAATGAATTAAAATCATTCAAAACATTTCAAAGTCAAAGACAATCTAAGGAACCACAACAAAGTTCCTATAAAGTGAAACAGCGCACCTAAAGAAAGCATATTACATTTCACAAAAGCGTGAAGCCTTTTGCAAAAAAAAATTTAACTTTGTCAATTTGCAACAGTCCTGCAGCTAGTGATAAACACACACACACACACAACCTTATTATTCTGTTTAATTCCTATATACGCTTTGTTCACCCAAAAACTGTAATATTCAGGGGCGAAGTGTCCATGGAAGCAATGGAAGCATTGCTTCCCCTTAATTTCAGTCTGTATAATAATTACTCTGAAAATTTGCAGCCGAATATCTTTAGTGTTTTTTTTTTGTTGCAGAACTGGGCTGGTTCACCATCGAACACAAAATATTTTCTAATTGTGCGGTAAATGGCGGTTCTTGTTTCCCGACGTTCTCTGTGTGGCGTGGAAGCAATACTCTCGGTTGCTTCCGGAGTGCTATGAGACTACGACTGCTGAAGGCCAGTGCGGCGATAGAACCGACGATGCTATCTGACGATGGGCGGGGGAATTAGGGAGCCGTGGAAGCAACTCGGCGACCTGCGTAAGGCACGATGTTAGCCGAGTGGCGACCGAACTTCTACGAACAGGCACGATGTTAGCCGAGTGGCGACCGAACTTCTACGAACAGGCACGATGTTAGCCGAGTGGCGACCGAACTTCTACGAACAGGCACGATGTTAGCCGAGTGGCGACCGAACTTCTACGAACAGGCACGATGTTAGCCGAGTGGCGACCGAACTTCTACGAACAGTCACAATATCGACCATTTTTGTCTGATTTGTACAACAACCAACTATTTGGTTTTCGCGCGCGTATTGTATACTTATACGTCAAATGTGTTAACTGAGGCATGTCTGGTGTACGATTCGTGAATTCGTATTTTGATTTTGTTCCTTCTTAATCTGAAACGTAGCTTCTCAGCTTTTCTTTTACTGAAAATATATGTAATACAACTGAACGTGTGAGTGGTTATTTACGGGAATATGCGTGACTGCAACATTCAACTATCAGCTGTTATTCGTTAAGAAGTTAAGAAAATGCCTTGGTTTATTTTATTTAACGTAAGTGCAGAATGTGCTTTTATGTTAGTTACGCTACTGTACCTCTCTCTTGACTGCGTAGTGTCTCAAACAATCAGTACTCCAAAATTACGTTAGATCCTCGAGATAAAACATAAAAACCACCCATGACATAGTAAAAATCGATTGTTTTGAATTTTGTTGGGACACATACCTTAAAACTTATTGTTTGTATTCTAAAATACTCTTCGAAACAGTTCGTTTTTGGTAATTACGTCATCCACGATGTCAAGACAGAAAAAGAAATATAGCCAGGACGAGGCGGGGTGTTTTTCAATTGATGGATCATTAAATTAATTGTACTCTAATTATAATATTACGTAAGATATAAAGTATCCACATTTATGAGCTGACTTCTATTTTTTTAAATTGAGAATAATATTAATAGTCTAATACTTTTGGCTTATTTTTAGCAATGAAAGATTTCATAATCCTATAGTGCCAATGGCCTTCTTCGGTAGCCAATGACAGGAGCGTTTCGTTTGCATGTTCACCTCTACCAGCAAGTCATGGAGTTAAAATTGACCAACATAAGTGCGTGATACGTGAAGTTATTTTTTTCTTTCTATTCAGTTTATAGTTTACTCAACAAAATGAACAGTTCAGACTATGTTACGTCAAGTGCTGCAGAAGTGACTGATTGCAAGTGCGCTGTAGGAAAAATTTTACAACACTCACTCAGTTTTTTACCATACGAAATTAAAAAAGACATAATCAGCAGTGGGAAACTAACTCCTGATCTCAACATACATACGAAAACAAAACAGTGTGTGCGACATTTTAATGCTTGTTTTTACGAGACAGCTTGGCTTACTGGATGCAAGAAATTTCAGAAGTTATACTGTTGGCCATGTTTATTATTTTCCTCTGAAAAAAATGTTTGGACGCAATCCGGGTTTAGTGATTTGAACAACTTTCATAAATCGGTTAAAAGGCATGAACTCAGTAAATCGCATTTAGTGTCGTGCATGCCACTGAAACAGTTTGGTAAAACTAGAATCGAGTTCTGTTTAAGTGACCAGTTCAGGTTAAATACTCAGAACCACAACGAAAATGTCAAAAACAATAGACATATTTTGGGTCGTTTGATTGATGTTACCGGTCTCTTAGCCAAGCAGGAATTAGCTTTCGGGGGACATGACGAGTCTTCAAATTCTTTAAATAAAGGAAATTTTGCTGAACTTGTTTATACTTTTGGAGAAATGGACAGTAATTTGAAAAGCCATTTAGAAAACTCCACAGTTTTTTCTGGTCTGTCAAGTGACATACAAAATGGTTTGATTCAGTCTGTTTGCGATGTAGTGTTACACAGTATCAGGATGAAAATCGAGAAAACCTTGTTTGTAGGAATAATATTGGATGAAACAACAGACGTGAGTAAATAATCTCAGTTAACCACTGTTTTGCGATACGTTAATTCAGAAGGGACAGTTGAAGAACGTTTTCTTGGCTTTAGTGATGTTAGTTGTGATCGGTCTGCTAGGACCTTATCAGAGCACGTGTTTCGTGTTTTAAGTGATTTCAAATGTTTTGACAAATTAGTAGCACAAACATATGATGGTGATGCAGTCATGGGAGGTGAAGTAAATGGACTTCAGTCACTTGTAAGAGTGAAATGCAGTGAGGCCATTTTTGTACAGTGTTATACGCACAGACTAAATTTGGTTTTATCAGATTCAGTCAGCCACATCAACCAGTGACGAAGGTTTTTCATGACACTTGCAAGATTTGAAACTTTCTTCTCTAAGTCAACAAAGAGAACATATGCTTTAGATCAAGAAGTTAAGAAGCGATTTCCTAGTGCCTCTCCCGCTCGTTGGAATTTCAACAGTAGGCTCGTTGAAACGGTCAGAGAATACAAAGCTGAAATAGAAAACATGTTGGAACTAATGATTGAAAATGCTGACAAATGGGATCGTGAAACGCTGCTAAATGCTCGCGGGATATTATTTAGCTTACGAGATTTTGATTACATTTTCCTATTGCATGTTTTTTCCCACTATTTTCCCGATGACAAATGTATTTTTTTCAAGTTTTGCAAAAGAAAACGTTTGACATTAATTTTTGCATCTTGAAAATAAACGAGTTCAAGGACGATCTTCAAAAACAAAGAGATAATTTTGATTCAATCTGGCAAAAAGTTAGTGAGCATAAAAGTGTAGCAGAGTCGCACCAAAGCAAAAGATTGCGAATCAGTCATATTGATGGGTAATATAGAAAGGCATCGTACAGAAGGCTGTACTTTGAAATTATTGACGTAATAATATCAAATTTAACGTCCAGATTTTGTGCAATCGAAAAACTCAGATTTTTCGAACTATTGGACCCTACAAGATTCGAAACATTAAAAAATGTTTTTCCTGAAGAACGCCTTAGTTGTCTGAAAGAAATTTATGGCCGCCATTTTGATTTTCCCAGGTTGCGAAGTGAATTAACGGTTGTTTATTAAACTAATCAGTTTGCTGTTAAGAGCTTTGCAGAACTCCATCATTTTCTGAAGTCGGCTGATCTCGACGAGGTTTTCCCCCAGTATATACACTCATCTAGTCTTATTTTCACCATTCCAGTTACGAGTGCATCAGCAGAACGATCCTTCTCCACCTTGAAACGAATTAAAACTTATTTACGAAACTCACAAGGCGAAGGACGACTGTCTTCTCTGTCCATACTCAGTGTCGAAAAAACAACTTCTTAATAAGCTGCGAGCACAGGATAGATTTCATGATGACGTAATTGGAGTATTTGCTATAAAAAAAAAACAGGCGAATAGATCTGAAGTATAAATAAATAAGTAATCTGCAAATAACAACATGTTCAACAACGGACTCGTTCAGTAAGTAATCTTATATTTAATTTGTTTGTTTTGATATAGGCCTAAGTGTATATAGTTGACTGGGAAATAGGATGTTGGAAAACATGTGTTATATAAACCTATGTGGTATTAGTCTGAAATCAACGCACATTTGTAAACTTATGGCATCGTCAGCATGTGCGCCTTACATGCGTTAGGCAGTGTCGCAGATAACATGTGAATGTCTTTAATGTTCGCCTGTTATTTGGTTTCATGCTGTTCGCTAGCTTTTCCAAGAAAAAGGTGTTTAACTCTATATTAATTCTGGTTTTAAAATTTTATTGGGACTTTATTAAGTGTTGTTTTATTATTAATTTAAATGACTATACACCAACTTACTTGATGTTGAATATCGGCCGCATATAATGGTCATAAGTAAAGGCTGTTGACGATATAGTGAGCACTCTTGAAATCAACCTTAGAAAAAAGTCACTGCCCCTACCTCCATATATTTTAACGTTCGCACTGACTGATATGCACCGAGTAAAGTTGGTAATGATGGATGGAAAGTAGTTCCATATCATAACGTCGGAAAAAAGTGTGAGGTAACAATTTGTGATAACTTAAATTATTTCTTTCCCTTATTTTTTATTTTTTTATTTTTTTTATTTATGAATTGGAGTGTAAAATTGACTAGATTTGTAACATATTTACTTTTCCAATAATTCCACAGTTTCACCTGACCGACGCATGAATAAAGTGATGAGGCCCATTACAACGTTAATTTTACATAAGGCGGAACTATACATATAGTGTATAACAAGTAGATTTCAAGCTGGGCTTTCAAAAGTACTCATTTAACCGTGAACAGCCTATAGTATACTGACGTAAGGAGAAAATCATTAAACCAACAAGTTAAATTCGTCGATATTTAACTAATGGCCGTTACTTTCAGAATTTTCACAAAATGTACCTTTTCTGTTTTGCACAAATTGCTTCCCCTTCTTAAAATCTCACGCCTCGCCACTGGTAATATTAATTATCAATAACCTTGAATAGTTTATATAGAAACTTTGCTACAACATTTGTCTAAACAGTTTTTAAAAGGGTCCACACCAAACGTGCATTGTTCAAATACCACGGCTAATGTTTCAAGTTACGCAAAATTTAAACTTAAAAATAAATTCATACTCTTCGAAGATGCGACAACTTCCAAAATATTTCCATTGCGACAGACAACATGTCCACCTGTACACTACAACTTCTGAGATAAACCGTTCAATGCTAAATGACTAGCACAGTGTAGGAGTTGTAGATGGTTGCGCGAGGTTGAGAAGGCGCTGCATCTGGCAAGAAAGTGACAGCGTGAAGGCCAGGGGTGTTTCTGGAGTCGCCCCACTTACCAGAAACACACTGCAGTCGCCGTTATTAATACCAGTGACGTGAGCGCTAACAAGGGAGCAGACCAGCTTTCCTCTCCCCCGCCCCAAAGCTGTGCACTCTACTGCTCCTTCTACTGTGCATGTCCCCAGCTTGGCTCCTTGCAACTGCCAAGCCACCCGCCATCATTCCATCGTGTCCAGCGATTATTTACATTTCGTTCTACAGCAAACCCGCTCTTTTCACACACGCATTCGTTTTGCGCAACATTGTACACGATTCTCGTTTACTCTCCCGATTATCGAGAGCCGATTGTAGTCGCGGGAACAAGAGGCGCAGTGGAGGCAGTGTTGCAACGTTGGTGGTTTTCCCCGCTACATTTGAAGGTTTTGTAACTCCTGCAGTAGAGAAACTACTCTCTCAGCGACGTTCAAATTATTGACTTCCTCCTGAAACCGGCTGACCACTGACCCAGCGATTTCTAAAGAGATGTAGCCGACACATCAGTTTCCCTGGTCGCACTTTCAGAATTAAGGCGTGCAGTCATCATCTATATATGGAAGCCTTTCCTAAGCGATTACAATATTTGTGAAGTCAAATTCAAAGGAAAAATGCTACTACAGAAGTATAATTATTCTCCTCACTCTGCAGTGCACACGTTAAATCCGAACTATCAACGTGACATACTATTTGTGACAAATTGTTACAACACGAACTTTGAAATATCAATACTTTCCTGCTTTTTACGACTACAGCAGTGTACGAAACGGCTTCGAGGCCATTATTTAGGTTACTAAATCGACCACGTGACCAAGTTTAGACCCTAAATATTTGGAGATTTAGGGTTGAAATTTACTGAGATGAAGCAGCACACTAAATACCCAAATACATCCGTAAAATCGTCTGCTGCTGTTTATTTCAGTTTTATTTCTCCCGCGTTGTGGTGGAAATGCCAGTATTTCCTGTGCTTGAAACGCTGCACAATACACACACGTGAAAAATGGACAGTCAGAGATCTGCATTAAGTTATTTTAAAATAAAGTCCGTATGTTGTATTTTAAAAAAAAAAAAAAAAAAAAAGCGACCGGTTGTTATTTGAAATGGAATGTTAATTGCAGGGAGAGAAAAAACGAGTAGGTTGATATCGGCTAGAAAGGTTATTCACAAGACCACAGTATATGTATAATGCCGATACTAGCGCAGCACGATTTTTCAGATAATTTTAGCCAAAAATACAACAAAAATAGTACCAACTTTTTTACTTGCTATTTGTAACGAATGCACGAGAAAAAATTAAAAACTCAAAACCTGAAACTTAATTTAAAAAAACCGATCAAAATCGCGCAAATTTGAGCTAAAATAAAGAAAAATTTCTCGTTTTGAAGCTGCTTTTTCAGGTTTCTAGAAAAGTCTATTTGCGATCGAAAAAACAAGCAATTTTCATCGAAAATTGAGAAATTTAAGCCTAAAATCACACAAATTTTGCAATATTTTACAAAAGGGGCGAGCAGAAATTTTGATACTATATAAACAAGCAATTTGCACTAAAAGTACAAGAAAAATTTGCATTACTAATTCCTTGCTATTTGTAACGAAAGCGCAAGAAAAGAATTAAAATATCAAAATCTGAAATTCGATAAAAACGATCAGAAACAAACCAATTTAAGCTAAAAACAAATGAAATATTAAAAAAGATAATTGATATAATTTATACATTTTATTCACAAAAGTAAAACACCAATAAGATTTTTTACAGTCTAAAAATAAAGAAAAATATGAAGCATAGCCATTAGGGAGTCCATAATCCCAATGATCACAACAATCAAAACCATAAACATAGTCTTTAAAATTAGAAAATTTATCTCATCTCAAATCATATTATTTTGAAATGAACAATGTCCAATTTTTTATCAACAAAAGTTTGTTTTTATAATTTCATATCCAATATCCCAAACTTCCAAAAGTTCTATAATTTGATAAATTTATAATATTAAAATATTTATATATCTTTTATAAAAGTGCGATATGAGAAAAATTGTATTAGAATTGTTATTTTTTATTCGCTCAAACAATTAATCTATATTTCTGAAAATTCGGAAGATTTTTTAATGAAACCACTCAACTATGAG
Organism: Dryococelus australis; assembly: GCA_029891345.1. Classification (NCBI taxonomy): domain Eukaryota; kingdom Metazoa; phylum Arthropoda; class Insecta; order Phasmatodea; family Phasmatidae; genus Dryococelus; species Dryococelus australis. The sequence goes on from CM056994.1 coordinate 8,069,783, forward strand.
TCTAAAAGATTGTATTAAAATATGGAAACAATTTCTTGTTTCTGTAAAATCGTTTACAGAAACAATTTCTTGTTTCTGTAAAATCGTTTACATTATCCATTTAATAAAATTTTAAATTTATATATCTTCAGTGATATTTTCTTTCAAATAATAATAAGTTAAATTTCGTTTGTTAATTAAAACAATATTACAAATTGTACTAGCCTCGACAGCTTTTTTTAAAATCAACGCTAATTTTTATATTTGTTTTATCTTTAACTACTGCTGTTTTTCTATGTAGGCAGTCAACAACATATAAAGGTCTTCATCCCCAAAATGAATAATAATTGATATCGGCATGATAGTTTGTAGTTGGCTTATAATAAAGTTTATTATTTCTATAAATAGTATCTAATTTTATTATTGAATTTCTAAAATCATTAAAAGTCAGAAACACTAAGACAAAGATAATTTTCAATATCTAGATTCCAATTTTCTTTTGGAAAAATTTCATTTCTTCCATTTTTAACAAACATATTTCTCACATTACAATGATCAAACAGCATGCACATATTGCTCAGCGCGATCTATTCTATTAGTTTGGAAACCCACAATTACAAAATCAGGCATGTCAAATTGCAAATCATTAATATGATCTTTTATATCAAAATTAAAAAAAGGTTGCCCCAGCAGGAACTTCTTTTCTTAAAAATTGCCAACACTTAAAACCAATATGAATTTTAGGATTTTTATATATTTTTCTTCAATTGCAATAGATGTGTTAGCTTCGTATTCAACAATAGGCCACAAAAGTTCTAATTTTTCAATAAAAATTATAACTGGATCAGCATAATCTAATTGTAGAGCCATCAGCTTTTTTAGTTTCATTAACAAATAAACAATTGTTATCGGATGAATTTCGGAAAAAAAAAGTGATTTTATAACCACCTTTCCAGTAAACTTCATTATTGTCGCGAATAAAGCCAAACAAATATAATAATGGATACATTATTTCATTTATTTTATCACTACAAACAGATTTTAATCGAAATTTATTATCAACACCAGTAGACTGTAAATAATTTTGTTCACCTGGTGATCTTAGCTAAATATTCATCATTGTTGAAGTTATTCATGGATTATCAACAGCCTCGATAATCTGTCCATGTTTTGAAATTTCTACTCTGGAAAACTGAAGTGGGAAAAAATTAGAACAAACATCAATATTATCTCATTTTTCATATATTGCTCCATCTCCAACTTTATGTCTTTTTAGTAGGCAATATTCTTCCAAAACATACGCATAGGTTGGAAAAGAAGTCATCTAATATGGGAATATCAAACTCGATTCTATTATTGTAAATATTCAAATTCACCCTCGTTTGATCAGTTGGGGGAAAAGTTTGCCTCTCAAAACTCTCAATGATTTTATAATTCATTTATAAGTTCAAAAAATTATATAAATGAAGGATTCAAAGGGTGTTTCTCGAGTGAAATTGCTCATCGAGAAGTATAGAAATTATAAGAACCATGAAGTAGAATATGATTTTAAAAAAATTTAAAAATTCGTGAATTACAAAATATAGGCAAAAAAAAGTAGAACAAGTAAGTGAAGAAAATAAACATTTAATAACAGCACTAGTACCTGTTGATGCAAAAAAAATAGATTAACCACCAACACCAGACTAAACATCATTTGAAAAAGAATTATTTGCAGAACAAGAACCTCCTAATTTGGAATAGCAAATGAGAATTGTACCATTGAAAAATTTGCCGCCTATAGAAGATGTTTCTAATATAAATCTCGGAAAATATATTTCTATGTTATTGATGATAAATTTGGTTTACGAGTAGATGGGAAAGGTTTTAAAATTGGTGGTACAAAAGTAAAAATAGATGGCCATTTTCTATTTGTCAAAGATAAAAAATATAAATTAACAATAGGCCTTACAAATTTCTTAACAAAAAGTAAAAAGATGATGTTGAAGATAAATCCACCAGTGAAGATAAATTCACTAATGAGGACTACAAAAATTATGCAGAAATTATTTTATTAACAAATGCAGTATATCGAAATTAATATCCAACTATGAGCGTAGCTTCGAGTATCGGTTGAAAGTATACTGAAATAATTAAACCAATTTATCACGAATAAATAAAAAATTCTACTAAATCTGGTGAAGGTATAAAAAAATATAATACTTTGCCAAAAGAACATATTTGGGCGGACAATGTTAGAAAATTATTCGATATGTAGTGCCACGGGAACTCCGCAAGCATTCCAGTTCAGAAAGAGAACATTTTAGTGAAGTATTTTCACAACTTATCAAGTTCTGCGGTGCCTGCAACAGGAAGCTGTATCCACTATAGTACCTGCCTGCGGAGATTTCAGCACCGCGTGACTACGATAGCTAACCATGTTTGACGGGAAATACGTCCTGTTATTCACGGTATTTTCGTCCAGGACTTCTGGAATCACGTTTTGTATCACGCGCTATTTTTCCATCACATGAATTCAATACCACACTTTGGGGCCATGTGCAAAGTTCCAGTTCATTCGTTGACGCCCTAACCTTGCTCTCTCATTGGTTGGCGACTCTTCTCGCCCTGACTTCTCATTGGTGAGAGACTGCTCATGCGCGACATCTTAGTGGAGGGAGACTTCTCCCCACTACACTCATGTTGCTTTATTATGCCATGCACAGCCTGAGGAAGGGAGACTTCAGAAGAGGAAACCAGAGACTGCACATCACCGCCTGGGACGACTCGCCTGAACTGCGCTGAGACTCCACTCTCCTTCACCACTGCTGTCATATCATGAATTTGCTTCTATTGCCATTATTAGTTTGTTTTATATTATCAATTCCCATGTCGTCTTCCACCACATCGCCAAGTAAGTAAATGTATAAGTAAAAGTGTAACAGTTTCAGTGTTTGATCTAATTAAAAGTGCTAAATTGACTTAGATTATTTCTTACTGAGTGTTTGTGCTCGGTGCTAGACCGCTCGGGCACCAAAGACAGATCGTTAATTATTCATGGTAAAGAAAATGCTGTAAATAACAATTACAACAATGAAAAAGTAAGTATAATGAATATGTTAAACAACAAATTTTCTGACTTTGTTGTTAATAATCCGAAAGGAATTCCATATCTGATACGAGTTTTAAATGTAATTCCACACACATTTTGGAATGCTGAACACCATGGAAAAGGTGTGATAAATTGGGCATCAAACGATTTAAATTTGCCTAAAATGCATTTGCCAGGTTATAATTATTGTGGACCATTTACAAAATTAAATGAAAGATTGGAAAGAGAAGAGACAGGAATAAATAAATTAGATGAAGCTTGTAAATTTCATGGTATTGCATATAGAGGCCACAAAGATTTAGAATCTAGGCATGAAGCTAACCAAATTTTACAAAAAGAAGCAAAAGAAATCATGTTAAATAAAGATACTCCAATTGGAGAAACAATTTCTTCTGCTGATGTTGCCTCAACTATGTTTACAAAAAGAAAATTAGGTTAGGGGAATAAAATGTTTTATTGAATATATATAACTTATATAAATGAAGATAAAAAACTTAAAGCTTAACTTTCGATATACCCATTGATCAATTATGAGATTTGGGTATAGATAAATTTTTAACAAAAGATTAACTTGAGCGAAAAAATAAAAAAATTAAAAGAAGGCAAAGGTTTCTTGCTAACCTTGTCAATACCAATATTAAAGAAATTATTAAAAGAAAAGTTTGAAAGAGGTTTACATCATGGAGGAATTATCCCTCTCGTAGTTGCTGCTTTAATCGGCCTTAGCGCTTTAGCAGGAGTAGTTACTTCAATTTATAATTCAGTTGAACAAACTAGCAAAAATAAAAAAGAATTAGAAGAACAAAAAAGACATAATTTAACTATGGAAAATAAAGCTGGAAGTGGTGTAGTTGCAAGAAAGATGGGAAGGTAAAAAAAAAATTAGCTCCATTATCCAATATCGATATTGAAAAATATGTTAAAATATTAAATATTAAAGAAATGAGAACACAAAAGAAATAATTTAGCGATGGCAAATAAAGCTGGAAGTGGTGCAGTTGCAAAAAAAGGGGGAAGGTAAAAAAAATTCAGCCCCATTAATATTGATATTTTAAAATATGTAAAAATATTAAACATTAAAAATTTCAAAAATGTTTATATCGTTGATGCACTACCAAAAAACATGCACAGAGATGAATGTGCTGTGGTTAATTTTGATATTTCAACAAAACCTGGGACTCATTGGGTTTGCTATTTTAAAGAAAATAATCTTTATTATTTTGACTCATTTGGAGGCAATATTCCTAATAATTTGATTAATCATTTTAAAAAAATGTTTATTACAATGAAGATCGAGTTCAGAATTTTGATTCTGTTATCTGTGGACATTTATGTTTAATTGTTTACACCTTTTTTTCGAGAGAATTTAAGTTTCGCGATATAATTTCTATGTTCTTAAATGACAGACATTTCGGAAAACCATTAATCGAATCTTTAAACAAAAACTTTGATAATATTGCTGAAATTTTTTTAAAAATATGTAGATTCAAAATGCAATTCGAATGTTTCTTCTTTACAAAGCAAATTGAGCACTTATGATTTTACAAAATGAGATGAAGAATCGTTAATATAGGCGAACCTTTAGATAAAAAAAAAGATGTGATCAGTAAAAGATATATATATATACACACATACACACACACACCAGATTAAGCATTAAAAAAAGATGTTGAATCAAAATATAAAACTACTGTTGCTGATTATGCTCTAAAAGAATATATAAATTTACAATTCAATGACACTATTGCTGATTATATAAAACGAATAAATAATGCAAAACAGACATTAAAAAAGGAAACCGATTCAAAATATAAAACTATTGTTACTGACTATGCTTTAAAAAACTGATGTTGAATCAAATTACAACACTAGTATTTCTGATTTAAAATCATTAGTAGAATCAAAATATAATACAAAGGTTCTGTTTTACAAGATCAAATTAGTGAAGTTTTTGTTTACACAACAGATTATTTTTTCTTCAAAATCGTAGAATTAATAATATGACTGATCCTATTGATGGAAAAGATGCTGTCAATAAAAGACATTTCGGTAAATAAATAGCTGATAAATTATAAAATTTAAACAAATCTGTTTTAAATAATTGCAAGACGCTTTTATACTTCAAAATTGAAAAATGTAAGGAAGACAAGTCTCATATTTTATGTAAGTGCAATGAGAAATAAAACTAATATTTTTCACTTAGAAAATAATTTCATTTTTTTTTATTTTTATGATTGATTGTACTGTTTATAAAATAACTACTGATGATGATGTGACTGTTATTGTGGGAAATACAAATATAGATCAGAGTAAGCCTTTTGTACTAAAAGAGGCGATAATTTATCATTTAAATAAAAAAATAAAATATCTTCACACTGATGTTCAATTTATAATAATAGGAATATTAGTGATATATATATATATATATATATATATATATATATATAATTAAATGGATAACACTTGGCGCTTGAAGTGTAAGAAGGCCACTAGAAATAATAAAAAAAATGAAAAACTACAAATTGGCGATTAGTTTTCAAAAAAGTAAGATGTTCTATATGTAATCATAATAAATCAATATTAAAAAACAATTTTTGTCAACTGCTAGAGAGGGATTGACTAATGAATTATATCAACCTCGGCGAAAAAATTTTCCTAGACAAAAAATTATTTCATACAGAAATGATGATTTATGGCTAATTGATCTTGTAGACATGATACTGGTAATTTAAAAGTCATATCGCATATAAACAATGGTTCCAAATATATTATGACAATTATATGTTTTTTTTTCTTTCAAAATTTGCATTTGCTATACAAATTAAAGATAAAACGCCTAAAAATGTATGAAGTGGTTTAGGATCTATATTAATTAAAAGATACCCAAATAATATACACACTCATAATGATTCAGAATTTTGTAATAAAACATTTAATTAGCTTACGAAAAAGCATAATATCAACCATTATTCTTCATTTTCTGCACATTTAATGTGCAGAAAATGAAGAATTGTTGTAGGATTTAATCGAACTTTAAAAAATATAATGTGGAAAATTTTGCTTTAAATGGTAATTATAAATGGGTAAATATATTGGATGAATTAGTGAAAGAATATAATAATTCAAAACACTGACTATTGGTATGAAGTCAATTTAAGCTAATAAATAAATGACAGAAATTTATTGCACACAAATGTTGTGTTTACAAACCAAAATATAAAGTTGGAGATGATGTTCATGTGAACAAACTGAAAACATCTTTTGAAAAAGGTTATACTACTAATTGGTGGACAGAATTAATTGCTATTATTAAAGTTTTCAATTATGATTACCAACTTACAAATTAAAATATATCACAGGAGAAGAAATAATGGGTAGTTTATATGAATAGGAAATAATGAAAACAAACTGTCCCGATGAATATTTAGTCAAAAATTGTTTAAAAACTAAAGGTGAAAAAATTTTATGTAAAGTAGTTATGTTTTAATAATTCTCACAACTCTTGGATTAATAAAATTTGCCGTTTAAGGAGCCGAGTCTGCTTTAGCCGACGCTGTATAAATTTTAAACATTTCAAAAATAAATATATAATTTTAAAAAATGCAATAACTTAACGCTCATTGTGTTTAACGAACATTTTACGTTCGTTCACTGTTGTTCTGTCATCATTGTGTCGTCGTCATCGTGTTATCATTGTGTTATCGTTCGTTTTACATTAACATGTTTTCAAAAAAAAATTCATTTAATAAAGTCTTTAATTTTATTTACAAACATTCCATTATACATTTTTCGACTCAAATCTATTTTAATAAAGCTATAATCTTCATCCCAACATTTTGCACAAATCTCTTTACATTTCTTATAAGTAGTATCACCTCCAACAAAATCATTTAAAGTATGGTTTAAATTAGTTTCATATTGTCTAAATAAACACAAAAAATTTGTATTATCTTTTACCAATTGTTTATGTATTTTTGAATATGTTTGTGCTAAATAAAATATATCGATATTTTTATGTCTGCCCCGAGTAAAATAATCGTGAATAATGTCTTGATTTTCTAAAATAACATCAAATAGAACTTGTGAATCTTTTTCACAGTTGTCTAAAGTAGGCATTTCATCAGTATTATTTTAAAACTGAGCCATTTTTTCTTAATTTTTAGTTTTTTTGCCACCTCATCTATATCATTTTGTAACTGAATCTATTTAGGTTGGTTTAAACATTTTGAACAAATATACAGTTTATTAAAATTTAACCAACCTGTTTTATAAATAAAATTTATTATCAAATTTATTTTTCCACAACTGCTTGGGCCAACAATTATTGCGTGTATATTATCAGGCAATAACTCACTATTTTTTAATGCCATGTCGGAAATTAAAATGCCGACACACCAGTCAGTTTTTTTTTTGCATTTATATGTTAATTTTATTATATAACTGGATAATAAAGTTTTTTCTTTAAAATATAACTATATATTGTAAAGAAAAACTTCAAAATTATATACATCATGAAAAAATCGCATTTATCAGTTTTCATACAAAAATTTTAACACCAAATATATATAATACTATAACAACAATTGAAAAAATGAGTCCTGTTGATAAAAATTAAGTTCCAAGAGGTCAATATATCGAAATATTAAAGAAACTATAAAATCCAATTGATCCAATTTCAACAAATAATACTGAATTAATAGTACATAATGTAAAAAATGGAACATCTATCAAATTTTAATTAGATATTAAACTTTATGATCGATTATCGGATATTCTTGGTTTTGAAATAAAATTAACTATTGAAAAAGACGAAGTTGTAGGCACTAAATTGCCAAATTTTAATCCATTTAAAACAATAAATATTCACTGCAATTTAGCATATGGTATGTTCAAAAATATTATGAGTAATCATTTAGAAACTGATAATTGCGAATTTTCCACCAAAAACTGTGTTTGGTTTTAGAGATTATATAATTCACAAGCATGCATATCCAGTTTTTATAAAATTTATAATGAGAGGTTTAATCATATTGTTTTGAAAATTAGAGCTGAAAATGACAAACTGATTTTGATTGTGTTGATATTGATGATGTCCAAGAAACTTAAGAGGTTTAGAATATAATAATATAAAAATTATTCTTTTTTATATTTATACAGCAGTGTATCTGTTATATTGCCTAATATAATTCTTTTGTTATTATAAGGATTTAATGCTATTTTATTAACTTCGACTGTATATATTTCATGTTTTTCACTCATTAGATTCATTATTCTATATTGTATTTTCGCTTTAAACAAACAATTCCTATAGTCATCAAATGTAATTCTCTTATTTACATATTTTTTCACACCTTTTTTATTTCCAACCTGACAACCCACATAAATTGATTTATTAAATTTTGCATTTGTTTTATTCATACATATCTGCAAGATTTCCATTGAATATAGTTCTTCCTTTGAAATTTGGTTTTGCTATTAATTTTTCACATTTTGCAGCATCTGATACTAGTTTTATATCATCTCTGTTTCTAATATTTTCCATAGTTTTACCAATCACTGAATTATTTGTGAGTTTATAAAAATCTTTTTCTAATAATTTTTAGCATTAGTTCTCATTGTGTTTAAATCTATATATTTTTCAACCAATCGAATTGATCAAACAATATTCTGTGTATTTTTGTAAGTTTTAATCTGTTATTTAAACATTGTTTTAAATTACGATAGTGTAATACATACTTTACTTTTTTATGTAAAGTAGTTGATTTAGATTGATTTGTTTTTGGAACTATCTTATTTTCAGGAGAAAAAGGTAGATCTTAATGTAAATTATTTAGTGCTTGTGGATATTCTAAATCAACTTCTAATACATAAAAAATACTCAGAATCATTCTCCAAATCGAATAATTTTTTTTTACTCCAGAACTCTAAATAATTTATTGTATAATAAATCCATTCAAAACCAACATATGGTTATATTGTGACATTGCCCAACCATATAAATTATTAGCATCGAGAAATGCTAAATCATTCGATTCTTGATTTGAACAAAATCTTCTAAATATTTGTTATTAGTTTTAACATATTGCTTACATCATCGTGATATTCCAACTCTAATTCCTTTTTCAATCATTAGAATCATATAATCGTGTGATAAATCTAATGAATGTTTTGTCATTTCTTACATTGCATCCCATGATAAAACAGGTGCTGTAAAATACCACGATGGATAAAAATATTATGCATTTTATGCACATATTTCTAAAATTTTCAAACATCTGCTAATAATAAAATGTCACTTTTTAAATATAAATTGTGATATTCACCAAGATTTCTTATATTAAATTGGTTCCATACACATTTTGCGTACTCAAAATCAGCGTCAGTTATATCAGATTCATTTAATTTATTTTAAAATTCACTCTTTGGGGGAAGTTCAGTTTCTTCAAATTTCTTCCAACCATCCATATAAACCTATGGGTAAACACCCTTTCTTATAACAAAATCTACTTGATCTTCTAGAAAATATTTTTGTGTGTGTTTCATTTGATCTTTACTTAAATTGGGTGATAATTTATCTAAACTACTAGCCATTAATTTGAATGTGTCTATAAATTTCATTTTTAAATTTTCTGTTTTTTTTCCAAAAAGTAATAAACTTTTCTTCATTATTTGCAATTAAATCTATATATTTTTATCGTCATATCCTAGCTCTTAAATAAATAAATAAATGCATAGTATCCAGCTAAATTAATGAAAATAAATTGGAACAAAATTTGGTAATTTTAATTTCAAGTTACAATTATTACATACTGGATTAATGAATCTTCGACTTATGTGATCATGATGATGTACTTTTTTACTGTCCTTTGTATGTTCACTCACGCATATAGCGCTTTTTTTATTTACTATATATTTTTTCTCCTTTTGTTAGTAGATGCATTCGTTTAATTTGTGAATATATTTCTAATTCCCTTTTTATTGATTGTATAAAAATTTTATATGCATTTGGACCTCGATATACAACTGGTGGCTTATACTCCCCATAAGCAGATACAATACAATAGGAAAAACAAGATGCTTCATGTAATTGATATCTCACTGTGTATGATTCATCATTCAATTTTAAATCCATGTTATTTGTTTTTTCATTAGTAAGTTTATATCTTTAAGTGTTTCTTTATAAAAACCATTCTCAATATCATCTTCAGTTTAAATAGGATATTTTTGAATTTTTTTATTTCTCTTGGCTTTGGTTTAGTTGTTGATATTTTCTTTCATATTGATTCAAAATCTGCATATATTGTGAATGGAACCTTCATTGTATGTTTGTAATTCTTAAATTTTATTTGCTCTCCTTTCGGAGGTAGTTGAATTTTTACTGCTTCATTTTTAGAAAAATCTTCGGTACGTATATTTAAATTTTCTCAGAATAAAAGAATTGAAGACACATATCGCATATATAAGTTTTATGCTGTTGATTAGATAAATCTTTTATCCAAAAATAATGATAGTTTGTATCATTTTTTAAATAAAGTAAATTGATATGTTTTTCCTTTTGATTTTTTGTGAGTTTTAGAGGACATACCACAGATTTTTCAACTTCAATAGAGCATTCATTTATAGATGTATCAATTTGATTTTCTATTTGTGGTATACTATAAATTTTAATAAGATATTAATATTTATCTATTACTTTATCAATATTAAGCCCCATGCTTTTATATTGAGATACTCTTTGTGGATCTTTTTCTACTGGAAACAACGCATGTCTTTTTTTAAATTTAGATAATTGTGTAAGTAATTCCTGTGTTATGATTTTATAAATGTTTGTAAATTCTCCATTTAATATTCTACGATTAAATGACTAAAATGTAAACAATTCCACTTTATTATTTTCCTGCTTATGATAATTTGTAATTATTTAATGCTGGTTTTTTTCAATCCTCTAAATGATTTACGATTATTGTGTATTATCTCAAATACTGTATTTTTTATCGATGTTAAAAAATGATTAGGCTCTACTAAATTAAAGTTAGTTTCAATGTTATATGTAGATATTCTACTTTTAAAAGCTTTATTAACTAAGTAATTTTTATTACTTCTACTTTTTTTGTTAACAAATAAATTATAAAATGGAAATATTTCTTTTAATTCTTTTTTATCTTTAGGATACGAGTCACTGATATTTACGTCAGCTAAAGGAAAATTTGTAAAAGAATGCTTTGTTTTCCCTTCTTTTACCTGCTCACTTTAATTTCTAAGCTTAACAAATAAATTATTAGAGAATGGAAATGTTTCTTTTAATTCATTTTTCTCTTGTTTATAAAATATATTATTAGAGACTGGAATTTTTTTTTTTTTTTTTTTTTTTCAAATTCTTTCTATTTTTTTAATATAATTTATTGATATTAGCACAAAAAAAAGGTAAATTTGCAAATTTTCTTTCTCTTTGCTCGTATATGCTAAATGGTATAATAGCGGTAATTAAACGATTTTTCCTTAGATCATGCCAAAGTCCTATTAAATCATCATTTCTTATATTATAACTATACTTATTTTTAAATCTCTACCTGTAATTTTTAGCCCCTGGAACTTCTTCTCACCCAACTCAACTGTAAGATTGTTTGATGTCATTTTTGATAGTTGTATTTAGAAGAAAACTAAATTAATTAAATTTATATTTTTATGGGCTATTTGGTACCTTCCTTTTTTTAAATCAATTAACACAAAGTTTTAGTTAATGTTAATATATAAAGCAGTATTTATTAATTATTTAACCTCTTACTACGAGTATATTTCTTCATATATTCATTATAACAAGTTTTACATTTTGTTATGTGTTTGTCATTATTTTTATGAAAAGGAAATAGTTTTAATGATTTATTATCTTTACACACTTTACATGTTTTTGTTGGATGACTAACATGATTAGTTTCATTTAAATTAACTAATGCCGTATTGTGAAATTATGAATTGTAAATTTTTGGAGATATATATTTAGTAACATATTTTCCACATTCACACATTACTTTCTCTTTATTTAATTTGTAATGCTTTGTACCTTTTTCGATACATTTTTTACCGATGTTACAAAGCTTATCCTTTGCATTTTTACTAAAGTAAAAATGTTCTATGTTTAATACTTCGCCACACATTTTACATTATTTAGTCGTGCTATTATTTTCCATTTCATTGCTATGCAGTGATTCCATTATGTTTATTTAAAAGGATAAAAATAGTAATAAAAATATTTGTTTATTTTATTATTTTATTAATTAAAATAAATATTTATTTATTTTTTTCCTTTTACATAAACATAAAAATGGAATCGCTGTGCGCAAAGTTTAACAACTCGTTCGAGTTGACTAAAGTACAGGACCTAGAAAAAATAAAAAGTATGTTGCCACAGATTTTCAAATTTATGATTCTAAGTTTGGGAAAAAAAATAGTTGTATTGTTGATTCAAAGTTAAAAATTACTTCATCAGATCGTTATGTAAGTCTGTTTAATAAAAATGCTTTAAAGTTAAAAAACGAGAATCGAAATTTTTTAACATATAAAACCTTAAAATATATTTAAAATGGTAAATCTAAGCATGATTTAAAATTGTCTTAAAATATTCCAGTTCTTTTATTTTTAATCTATAAATTATCTTTTTTTAATATTTCGCTTGATTTTGATATTTTTTAAATCAAATTTCAGATTTTTATTTTTTAATTTTTTTTCTTACGCGTTCATTACAAATATCAAGAAATTGTTAATGCTAATCTTTCTCGTACTTTTGGTGCAAATTGCTTGTTTTTGTAGTATCAAAATTTCTGCACGCCCCTTTCGTAAAATATTGCAAAATGTGTGATTTTAGGCTTAAATTTCTTGATTTTCGACGAAAATTGCTTGTTTTTTACAACTGCAAATTGGCGTTTCTAGAAACATTAAAAGGCAGCATCAAAACGAGAAATTCGCTTTATTTTAGCTTAAATTTGCTTGATTTTGATCGTTTTTTAAATTATTTTCAGATCGAGTTTTTGATTTTTTTCTTGTACTTTCGTTACAAAAAGCAAGTTAAAAAGTTCATGCTATTTTCTGTTGTACTTTTGGCCAAAATTAACTAAAGAATCGTGCTGAGCTAGGCTTGGCATTATACATCTATTAACAACTAGATTACGTGAAAATGCTTGAGAATAGGTTATTTATTGACTGGGTGAAAAACAAAATACCGTTGGAATTCCACAAACCTGACGTTTCCAACTTTGTCACATGCAGCGCTAATACAAGCCGTTCGAAAATATCCACCCTAAATCCCTAAACCCTAATTCCCCAAATTGGCCGTTTCGGACACGGCATACCAAATAACTCATACTAAAAAATATTTAACTACTCTTAAAATGTACATCCTATATACTAAGTAGACGGTCTCTGTCTGTGTCTTTAATACCTCTAAGTCCCTTGAAACACAACGGAAGTTATTCGAATTTTGCAGACCGAATCCTCAGGGTAAATTACAGATCAAATTCAAATTTCAACAAAATCAGATTACGCAATCATTAACTTTTAATCCTAAAACCTAATTCTTTAATTACTTTTCCCTATGAAAAGTTTTGTATTAATGCATAGAGAATATTGTATAGACATATGCAGGTAATAGAATATATTTTTTGTTTACTTTAAATGTCTCGCTTCAAACTTGAATTAATTAAGTAGGGCACAGTGGCTCAATGGATAGAGCGATTCCAAGTGAGGCCTTAGTGGCTCAGTGGATAGAACTATATCAAGTGGGGCCACAGTGGCTCAATGGCTAGAACTATATCAAATGGGGCCACAGTGGCTCAATGGATAGAACTATATCAAGTGGGGCCTTAGTGGCTCAGTGGATAGAGTGGTTCCAAGTGGGGCCTTAGTGGCTCAGTGGATAGAGTGGTTCCAAGTGGGGCCTTAGTGGCTCAGTGGATAGAACTGTGGTAAGTGGGGCCGCAGTGGCCAAGTGGATAGAGAAATATTAAATGGGGCCGCAGTGGCCAAGTGGATAGAGAAATATTAAATGGGACCGCAGTCGCGTCAATGTTGAGTTATTTCTCGTAATTTCACTATTACCTACATATATCTATGCAATATTTTTTTTCAGTCTTTGTATGATAACCAAATTTTTTAACATGGTGACTGTTCTAGTCCCGTGACAATACTAAAAGGTCACGAGCTGGGTTCCCTAGTATGAAATAGAAATTACGACACTAAAAGAATTTCTGCACAAGAGGTAAAGCCAAGACGTAAGTGAGGCGATTTTGAACCAACCAACCGGCAAATGAGTATCCTTCCTTCCCGGTGCAGAAGAACACACTGCTAAGTAGCACTAGGCAACACAAACCGCAGGCCCGCTAAGTGTGCAGACTCACTACAGTGTGAGAACAAACATGCCGACTGGGAATAGCACTTACGTGGTAACCACTTTTTATGCCTCGTCACAGCTAACACGTCAGGAGCGCCAACACGCTGCCAAATACCTACACTAACGCTTGCCAGCTTGTACCTCACATCAAATTACGGTGGCTGCATTGCCGACACTGAATATGTCCTACGCTGACGTTATTGAAAATACCGTACTCGCTATACACCAGCATGAACATAACTCTACCCAAACGTCTTAATTTATCATACTAAAGACTGTTCACAATAAACTGAGCACTTTTTTAATTATCCTTCGAAAAAAGTCAATGCCTCTGAACGCATATACTTTAATGGGCGTACTGAGTGACATTTGCCTAGTAAATATGGAAACGATGGATGGAAAATAGTTCCTTATCTTAACGGCGAATAAAAAGTGTTGTGATAATTTAAATTATTTCTTTCCCTTTCTGTTTTTTTTTTAATGCATCGAAGTGTGAAAAAGAGTCGATTTGTGTAATATTTACTTTCCTAAAAATTCCACAGTTTTATTTGACCAATGCACGAATAAAGTTACGAGGCCCGTGAAATGCTATTTCTTCCTTAGGCGGAAGAATACGTAACGTGCATACAAATAGATCTTAAGCGGGGATTTCAAAAGTGCTCATTTTACCGTGAACAGCCTACAGTTAAGTTTATATTACAATCGTTCGTCTAAATGTCAACATAAACTAATACTCGCATTTTAACAAACAGTGTTACCACACTTGATGGTTCGCTTTCTATACGTGTATTAGAGAGTTTTAGTTTAATTGTGGTGGCATAACTGTTAAATACGAGGAGCGTGCACGATGTACTTCGATGAGCACGCTTAGTGTACATTCTGGACAGAACAGAAATGTAAGCTGCTGACTGCCATTACTGTTACATATTTACACGTTTCTAAAACACAGCCGATGACAATAGTAGGTATTCGCTCCGCCCTTAACAATAAAAAGAGACAATTAATTAATACTAATTAGTGACAATTTCAAAATATACACTGTGCTGTATAGCAAACAAGCTTGAAACAAATGAATGCGTATTATTTAAATGAGCGTTGTTATTATTATATTTTTTGGGTACGCTGGTGCGGTTGGTAAAACGATCATACGATATTTATCTTCCCCACTTGCCCCAACGCTCCATGTTCCATTGCAAATGCGGACAGCGCAACGTAAGAGTGCCTGCCATCTGCTGTACGGACTCTGCAGCACAGGCTACAAGGTATTTCCTCAACACTGAAGCAATATCGCACATTTCCACACCATCGCGTTTATGAACGCGTTTTCGCGGGTCGCGATATTTTATTAGCTTCGTCGTCCGTACATTAATCTTGCAATAATTTTATTCCTGATCGGAATGCTTAGGACAAACTCTAGGCTGTTCACGGTGAAATGAGCACTTTTGAAAGCCTTGCTCAAGATCTACTTATATGCTAGTTGCGTATTATTCCGCTTTATATAAAATTCACATTGGCATGGGCCTAGTCACTTTATTTACGCGTCGGTCCAGTGAAACTGTAGAGTAATTATAAATGTAAATATTTTACCTATCTGCTAATTTTTTATACTTCGATGGATTTAAAAAAAAGCTGAACGCGAAATAAATAATTTAAATAATTCTTAAATTGTTATCTAACATCTTTTATTTGATGTTAATGTATGGAACTACTTTCCATCCATCGTTACCAACTTTACCGAGCGCCTATCACTCAGTGCGGCCGTTAACGTACATCCAGGCAGGGTCAGTAACTTTTTTCTAAGGTTGATTTCAAAAGTGCTCACTTTACAGAGAACAGCCTTTACTAGGCCTCACTTGAAAGGATGTAGTATCGCGGGGCCACTTGCCAAACCGCGGGAGTAGGAATGGAACTACAAACAGCCGCGCAGTCGGCCCAGGAGGATAGCACGCTCGAACGCCCTCCAGAGCGTAGTCGGCGGAGAGCTCTCGTAAACCTGGCGGAATGATATAAGGCGGCTGGGACGACAACGACAACAACGCAGATGTGAGAGTCGTGATAGCAATTTCCCAGGCTGTAGTTTGCTTCCGCGTCGCGAGTAACGCGTTGACCCGTGTACGCCGTCGGGCGGCGCAGCGATACCACTGTCCCGGAACTACTTTCACGACGCCAGAGACGACGACGACGTACTTGTGGCTCAGAACCACGGGTATCACGAGGTTGGCACGGCTCACTTATTTCCAGCTCGTTCGCGTTAGTAGTGAACACACGGAGGTTCTGGACCATTCTCAATGTTCTCAAAATACAGTACACGTTATAAATATGTACAATTGATAATATACATATTTGTACAGCGTCCTAACATTCGAGAACTTTCTACAGCCGTGCTGGAGAATGGTTATTTCCCTCCTACTCGAATTCCCAAAAAAATATTCATTTTTAAAAACAAGACGTATTGCTTTTGTTAATAGTATAACTCAAAATATTTTCCAAATACGATAGTCTGTCAGAGTTACAGGCTGTTCACTATAAAGTGAGCACTTTTGATATCAACCTTAGAAAAAAGTCACTGCCCCTATCTGTGCATATTTTAACTGGCGCACCGAGAGACATGCGCCCAGTGAAGTTGGTCACGATGGAGGGAAAGTAGTTCCATATCTTAACATCTAATTAAAATTGATTGGCTACCACGTATGATAACTTGAAAATCGTTTCTATTGCTTTCACTTTTTTAATTCAGTTAAGTGTTAAAATTAGCATAGTTGTAAAATATTTACTTTTACAATAATTTCACAGTTTCACTTGACCGACTCGTTAACAAAGTGATGAGGCCCATGGCAGCGTTAAATATTCATAAGGCGGAAGAATACACAACATGCATAAAAGTAGATCTTATGCAGGGCTTTCGGGCGTGCTCAGTTTATCGTGAACAGAAGTACATAGTAGGGAAATGAGAGTTCAGACACACCTGGCATTCTGGCAGGGATAGGAGATTCGCAGTCGCCATCTGGAATTTCACATGGCCATTTTTCCATTTTTCCCTCGGAATTTCCCTTTTTTCCCCCTCCCATTCTGTCATTCCCGGCCAACGCCGGCCATATTGGACGTCCCTACTCCATGCTCTTGTGTTGTGTGGTAGGTTTCCTCAGAGTTCTCCCAGTCGCTCCCTTCCCCACATTCTTATCCCTCGGGTTTGCTCATATTCCTTCCAGTGATCTCTCAGTCCTTCCTGTCTCCCTGTTCTATCCCTCGGGGTTTTTTCTCACATTCTTCCAGTCTCAGCTATTTTTCTCTCTCGTCCCCATCTCTTTTCGGGCTCTCCATCCCTGTAGGCAGCCATATTTAATGCCTGCCGCCAGTCGACCACTAAAGGCGGCCATATTTAATTCCCACACCCACCACCAGAGTGCTTGAAGTTCTACAGGTTGCGGCTAGGAACGCTGCTACCGGCGCTGCCATCTTGTTTGTTGGTTGGTTCACTCTTAGCCCACAGAGGCACACTAGCGTTGGGGAGTGTAGTTAAAGTGACGGCCACCAGGAGCGCTTGTAATTTTTTTAAAGTTGTTCGTAAATTCAAAAAATGCAGAAGCGTGCGGGATCGTTCCGCCCCCCTTGGGTCCAGTCCGACGTCTTGACCACACGACCGCCATTGCATGGGAAATGTTAGTAGATTAAATAACATACATACGTACATCGGCCTATGCACTCGACAAATATATTGCACGGTTAGGAGAAGAAATAAAGTTGACGCCGTCGGGTGAGACACGAGACGAATGACACAAATACTTACTGGTAATATGGGCGCCATCGGTGCTTCCCAATCACCGCACTATTGAGACTCAGGGTTCTCAGGGATGCTGTGGGTTCTGTGTGTCCGCCCCATCCGTGCGTACTTACAAACACGTAGGCAATACTAAACTTTTACTAAACATCACTTTGAAAATAAGCACTTGATATAAATACATGTGGCTAGGACGCTGTCACTACTGAATAAAAGAGGTAGGTTACTGATGCTTGCTTTTATTGTAACTATGCATACACATCAACATGCCAATGAAATTATGATACTATTTCGGTCATGACTAGCCAATTCCACTTGTGTGCTCCCCAGCCTGATATTAATATAGCACACGCCTAGATGGATGATCTCACCAAGGTATGTGAAAGCACAGCCTTCACAAGGGAAGAGGGCCGACAGCCACTAGGGTGGACTGACTGTTTTTCCCTGAAGACACGACACGGTGGACTACAAATGAAACCCTTGATACATTAACATGTGTGATTACTCTGCATCACTAACGCAAACTCGTCTGGGTTCGCCCGCCAGCACGTGGTTAGTGTGGTGATGGCCTATACACAGAGCCGGCTAGGATGGAATAATTGCAGGTGAAATTGCAATATTTCTGCATGGAAACGGCAAAATAAATTCAGACAAAACGTTATTCTTGCTGAGAAAATTATTCTCTTTACGACTGCAGTCTTTACGGGCTTGTAACATACCTGATGACGGTAAAATCAAACATTACTGTGACCGCGTGGTCAAGTACAAACACATCAATTTAAGTGAAAAATACATTGAACCCTAAATAAAACTGACATAGAACCCCGAGATAAATATTGCATAGACAATGTTATATAAATAAGCTCTTAAACGCAACGATGGCGTATACACAGACTTGGCGTCGTTCGGCCACGTGGTTATACGGGATGTCGCCGTAAAATATTCAAACACGAATATTATCCTCAAATACACACATAAAAATAAATCTCTTACGATTGCGTGTAGAAATAATGCAGAAGTTACACTGAAATGCCATAAACACAGACAGATGGCTCTGATTCAAAATGCGTGGGTCGCGTGACCTCTCAGATAGCTTTCTCCTCGGTTAAGTTAAAAATGCCACCAGGGCGTAAGAAAATAGTAAAGCGGTATCATAATGCTGGGGAAAATATCTGGCAAAACGTACACAAGCAAAGATTAACCAGTAAACTACATGGACTATGGAAACCTACATCAGTGAACAAAAGTTGTAGTGCGCATGTGACAGTGTCTTACCTCGCCAGCTCTCCTCAACAGACTGTCCAGATACAAGGGTCGCACGGACCTATCATGGCCGCCTACGGGGTTCACATAAGCTGAAGTGCTATGCACGCCGAGTGAAATATTTAATTAGTGAAAATAAAATGTCACAAATTAAATATTGTGTTTATCATTTCTATAATTTTCTTATGAATTTCGATATTATTTTAGTGTCTTTATGACTGCGTTCAAGCCGGAATATTAAGTGTTCTTAATATCGGTGCCGCGGGCACTTTGAATTTTATAACCAAACTATTTAAAATTAGTACACACTTTAAAACATTTTAAGACATATTAAACACCGCAAAGACAATAGAACACATTTAACACTGAAAATAACATTTATACAAAAGTTCAAAATTATTTGCACACGTGCGTGGTGCGCGCCGTCATGAACTCTAGCGCCGCTGGCTGTTAGTCGGCATCAAAGTAAATACTCGCATGGGCCTACGCATTCACCAGACAACAAACTTGCCATCGCGGGCTGGCGAGGTTTTTCTCATATTCCTTCTGGATCACTGCATGGGTAGGAGAAGAAATAAAGTAAATACTCGCATGGGCCTACGCATTCACCAGACAACAAACTTGCCATCGCGGGCTGGCGAGGTTTTTCTCATATTCCTTCTGGATCACTGCATGGGTAGGAGAGGAAATAAAGTAAATACTCGCATGGGCCTACGCATTCACCAGACAACAAACTTGCCATCGCGGGCTGGCGAGGTTTTTCTCATATTCCTTCTGGATCACTGCATGGGTAGGAGAAGAAATAAAGTAAATACTCGCATGGGCCTACGCATTCACCAGACAACAAACTTGCCATCGCGGGCTGGCGAGGTTTTTCTCATATTCCTTCTGGATCACTGCATGGGTAGGAGAAGAAATAAAGTAAATACTCGCATCGACCTACACATTCGCCAGACAATAAACTTGTCATAACAGCGAAAAAAAGAGAATTTTTAATGTCGAATGTACACACAGGAAAAAACCGAAAGTGTCACATACTTTATATGAATAAAAATCATACTTTAATCCCCATGACCTCCACCTGGCTGCAGGCTGCGGATGATAGGACGGGCTGGCATACTCGCGGGTTTTCACTTACTCCTTCTGGTCTCCTTTCATCTGGCAGGGACGAGTCTCATGCTCTGACATTCCACCTTGGTTTTCTCATATTCCTTCTGGTCCCTTCGCCTCGCTTCCTGGCGTTTGAACTGCATTTCAGAGTTTAAAATAAGTACCTACACGTTTTCTACTAAATTATTAAACGTATGTCCCATGTGCTGATCTACCAAAGGAACAAGCCCTTCAGATGAGGGATCTTGAGTGCTTTCAAGATGTCACGTGCATTAGAAACACACTACTCCAAAATGGCTGAACGGCTTTTTCAGTGTACTGTAATCTCAAAATATACACGTCAGGTGTAGACAAAACTACTCAACGGCCCTGCACTGAACTTTCCTACAGACTTTCCACCAATAAAATAACAGCATCACCACTGAAAGTCACATAGGGTACATGCGGGTACACGCAGCAGAACGAGAACACAGCACGCCAGTTCGGAGCCCTGCGCTTAGAGGCGATGGCACACTTGACGTGCGTGTTAGTATCGCCCTTATTACTTCCGTGTTTCTGTCACAAACCCGCAAAATAATATCTAGGTAGGCGGGAGCCCTGCTTATGGCGAGTACTATACTATTTAACTTACCCAAGTCTATATTAGTATGTAGGCATCGCAGCATATGTTGAGACGTGCTGCATACATTTTCCGACTATTATTTTTTTGACTGCACACTGTATCTTTTTAACAGCTGGTTACATTTGTTGAATACTACGTTAAGCCGGTGATTTTCGGAGCTTTGCTGATGGGTTAGTGCTAGAGTTCAACTTTAGAGCATATGGTTCGATGCTCGTTCGAATGAATGTGAAAAATAACACTACAGGTTATTTGAATAATGCGAGGATTTGTAATACGAGAGGTGGGTAGTTAGTTTTTTAATATGCATATTCGTAGCATGAATAAGGAATGTGTTTGTGGTAATCATATTCTAGCACTTAGGAACTATTTATTTTTCTAATAGTACTTCGAAATCGGGACCTATGCTTACGTCAAAATGCACTATTGGTTTAAGTTATTCATGGTTCGATAAAGAAATATCAATGTATTTATTGAACTTAGGCCTTCATGTCTGTGTGAGTAAGACCTGCGGAGATACTAGCCAGTTCGTGTTTGCTCGAAATGTTTAAAATGCTTATGACTTTAGCGAATTTAAGCCGCTTTATGCCGCACTCAGGAGAAAGCGATTTTTCGGGAAAATAAACATCACCGGGAGCGTATTCTTCAGACTTGTAAATATACGCGAAATAACGAAAAATAAATAAATAAACTGACGTCTAACTAGGGGTTTTCTAGGGGAAAAACGGAAGATTTTAAGGAGATAATTGTTAATTTTGGGAAAATTTGGGGAATTTTTAATTTAAATAGTTACTGGGACGTCGTCAGAGATCAAGTTGAGTTGAGAGATCTAGACGGCACTTAACAGCGAGGTCTTGAGAGCCGATGAGGGTCAAATGAGGTGAGAATGGAGTAGCACCGAAATGCAAGGGCGAGGAAAAGGGAGATCCCCGAGAAAACCCGCCGACCAGCGGCATCGTCCGGCACGATTCCCACTTGCGGAAATCCGGGCGTGACCCGTCTGGGGATTGAACCCAGTTCGCCTTGGTGGGAGGCGGGCAGTCTAACCGCTCATCCAAGGCGGCACCTGGCAGAGATTAAGGGCACACGTCATACCGAATACAATATGGCGTGCGGCTACTGTAAATCCTAACCTCAACTTCCCCCTCTTTCCTATTCATGTACAGAATGCCCACTTGTTTAACAGAAGCAGGTATTTTCGGAAGAGCCCTCGTTGTCAGTTCATTCACAATTCCTACTCTTCCACTCTTCACATTACGTTATGCAAATGCATGTGATTACCTCTGATTACCCACTAATTCGTATATTAAAATTTAAATTAAGGATTTTAATAACGCGTTTCCGTATTTGGCTTCCGCCATTTTAGGCAGCTAGAAGCGGCCCACTTCAGGAAACCCTATCAAGTTGACAAATTCGTTGGATTAACACAGTCTCTTGACTACTTTCACGTGCTGAAAATCGAGAGCCCCTTTCATTTGTTTTTTTAATTGAGATGTAAACATACTGTACTGAGCTCACCACTCTCTTTAGAAATACAGCATATAAAAGTTCAGTGTACAAAAAAAATCCTATTTTTCGGTTTAGTTCTTACAAAGAAGCACAGGAATCGCCTAATTCAACAGAGAGTAGTTCATGAGCTTGCGGGTAGAGGTCACCTCATTCTCATTCCAATTTCCCGCCACATATAGCTGTGGTTCTATCAAGGCACCTTTCCACATAATGCATGCTAAAAGAGCCGAACGCTCCTTATTAACCCATTTTACAGAAACTTTTACATACTGATTTGCTCACGTCGTTTATAGTTAGTTTCTATTAATTTTTAAATAGCTGAATTTTTCCAAAATGACCTACTTTCTATGTTAATTATTTTTCCCCGTAAATTTTACATAATGCTGGTATAGCATTGTAACATATGCGCAGTTTATTTACTATTTACACTCCACCACTGTTAGACAGCCTTATCGGCTTTCCTCAAAACAAAATTACAGCTATTGTCAGTATTACATACCACCACACACTCTGATTTGTTGAAAGTTCAATCTTGTACGAAAACCTTCCACAAAAAATTGCATACTAACGAATACAAAAAAGTCCGGCAGACGGCTGAATCAACTTGGATGAAGGCCGGAGACACGGGACTGTTGTAAACGCACACACTGGACACCCCTCGGACAGAAAGAGGCGCCGAGGTAGTCCCTCCTAACAAGCCGCTTGTCGCAGATGTCGTAGCGAGACTCGCGTTCTCGCACACCGAGAATGGAAGAATGGCTTGTTTCACATCGTGCGATGGTCCAGAGGGCGGCTGATCCGTAACATGAATATGGTGTAGAGTCATCACACTAGCTGCGCAGTTGCCGCTTTCGTTGTCCCAACGTTGAGCTGAATTTCCCACTGATACAAATACCGTATCATAAACAACGTGGGTAAGATTTCAGGTGAGAACATTATTGATCTAAACACGCGCTTCAAGATGTTTGTATACTTCCCCATGCCAACTTTTAAGGCAACTTCATTAAATTTAAATAGGTAAAAGTAGGATAGTCCACATGTCTTGTCACCCATACATAACTAGTAATAACGAAATAGAATCCATAAATAGGAACCCATTAAGTGAAACAGTGGCCCAGACCATCACGTGTTGGGTGAAGAGGTTCTATCTAACTCCTTGTCGTAATGGGCGTATACTTACGCATTCGTCGGAGAAAAACAGTTTACCTTGCGGTGGGAGGGACGGAAAACCCTCACGCAATCTTCCGCATGCTGAATGTCGTTTGTTCGTGTCGGTATCGCTTAGCTCATTGACGGCTGTTGGCCTAAAGGATTCCAGTCCAAGATCCTTTTTAACGTGTCTTAACATTGTGGTTGTTCGGATGGCAAGCTCGGATGCTCGTTTATGCAGTGACTTCTTGGGTGATCGGCGCACAGATGCCTCCAACACCACACATGTGTCCTGTCTTCTGTTTGTCGTTAATTGATCCTAGCAGAAGCTGCTTCTGACACAAATACGACCTCATATGAAGGTCGTATTTGTGGCATAGTCTCGCGAAGTCTTGTCGCACATCCTTTTATGTTCTTTCCAGTATGTGTACGTTCATGTGCCCAAACACTACCAACAAGCGGCTCTGCAACACTGTAGGAGCTCGTGTCGGCCATCCAACAGAGAATGAAATGTCATACACAACCTCAAGGAAAAGAAAGGGGGGTGACAAGACATTTGGACCAGACTAGTTTATACATACAAAAGGACTTCTCTTTTGAAAATTAATATGCAAACACGTTCATCACAGTTGGTTATGTGAGCACCAGATGTACTGGTGTGGGATAGATGAGTGTTGGGTATCATGCATTAAGGCTGTTCACAATAATAAAGTGAGCACACTAGAAATGAACCTTAGTATCTGCCACTACCTGCATATATTTTAGTGGGCACACTGAGTGACATTCGCCCAGTAAAGTTTGTAACGCTTGCTGGAAAGTAGTTCGATATTTTAACATACAATAAAAAGCGTTAGGTAACCATTTGTGATAAATTATTTCTTTCGCTTTCTGTTTTTTTTTAATGCATCGAAGTGTAAAAATAGGCAGTTTTGTAAAGTATTTACTTTTCTATTAATTCCACAGTTTCACTTGACTGACGCATGAATAAAGTGATGAGGCTCATGGCAATGTTAATTTTACACAAGGCGGAGGAATACACAACGTGCATACAAGTACACCATAAGAAGGCCTTTCAAAAGTGCTAATTTTACCGTGAACGACCTATAGAAGAAGATAATCTGTTTACCAACATCTTTAGTCTAAGGCTAATCGAACGTAAGCTTTAAGGAACAAATATTGCGACACTAGTAACGTATGCGGTGGTAGGTGGCGCCAAATACGTGCAGCGGCACTCCACGGCACTACGAGGACTGCGGCAAGCCTTCCTACAATGCGAAATTACCCAGAGTTCTGCTGTGGACTCTGAAACGTCACATTTGTGTATAAGTGAATGGATTTCCCTACCACCATGACCTGTATTTTTTTTTTCCAGAACGAAAATATATAAAACAGCGGTATTCAAAATACTAGATATAAAATGCAACGTATAAAAAAATGTTTATAGTCTATAAACGTGCTACACACTAGCCTCGTATCTTGTGCATAAAGGTGATGAGGCCTTAATACTGTGTATCTTCATACCACCCATGTTGATCTTCGTACCACCCATGTTGCTCTTCGTACCACCCATGTTACTCTTCGTACCACCCATGTTGCTCTTCATACCACCCATGTTGCTCTTCATACCACCCATGTTGCTCTTCATACCACCCATGTTGCTCTTCATACCACCCATGTTGCTCTTCATACCACCCATGTTGCTCTTCATACCACCCATGTTGCTCTTCATACCACCCATGTTGCTCTTCATACCACCCATGTTGATCTTCATACCACCCATGTTTATCTTCATACCCTTAACCCATTCAGACCAAGTGAACACATTTGTGTACATCACGCACGTGCGAGTAATTTTTAGTCTCTACTGCACACTGCCAAGCTCAATAACTAATTATCTTACCTGGTCTGGGTCATAATTGATTTATATAACTGTAGCCGAACATATAACCTACAACTCATTGGCTATGTTGTGTCGACCTATGTACAGCACTTATAATTGTTTTTGAAACACCTGAAGCCGTAATTTAAAGTGAGTCTGAATGGGTCAAAACCTGTGTTCCACACAAACCTGCATGGCCGATGGTATGTATTGTTCTACGGAGGATTTAGAAGTCCGCTGGACGTTTTTGTACTTGGTAGTGTGCTATTTTCAGTCGAAGGTTTCCTACAAGCAGGGGCGTATCCTGAAAATTTTGGCAAGGCATGCACTTCACTTTGCAGAGAGGAATTATATAGTAATAATAACAAAATGAAAATAAAAGGTTCCTGGAAATAAGTTTTTTTAGTACTTTTTTCCTCTTACTATTACATTCATATGGATTGCTTTGAAACACGAGAGAATCACTAACCTTACAATATGCCCATCTAAAGCTCAATAGATTCTCCAGATTTAGATTATACCCTCAAATAGATGTACGTGGAGTGTAAGAGATCTGTACACTTTCGATCCTGAAGAAAATTGAAGTATTGAAGTAATACAAAACTATCTAAATCACAACACTCAAACACTTTGACACATATTACTGAACATAATTAAACCCTAAATAAAATCAATAGTGACACTTTAAATTAAGACCAATCATAGACAAACTTCAGCATGTAAGGTAATGAAAAGAACAAAACTTAATCCCTAGGTTAACTGTTAGTGAAGGCACCAATTTAAAAAAATGTATTGTAGCCAATTTTTAAAGAAAACCATTTTAATGTTCCAAATGAGAGAAAGAAAAACATAAATCCAGGGGTCAAATAGCGAGATTTGCTGGCCAAATCAAATAATTTTACATTTTAATTTCAAAAGTTTATAATTTATTTAAACACCCAAAACTCACTAAACACCTAAATTGCCTAGTAGTACATTACTTGAATTAGAGCTACGGCAAAGTTAAATTTATGCTTGTTAACAAGAATAATTTAAAATATGTTATAAACTTTCATATTTGCCTGTAAAAAAACGCAATTAAAAAGTAAAATTACTTCACAAAGTTCACAAAAACATAATTTACGTTTAAGTTTTGAAGAATTATTTCCATTGTAACATTTACCATTTCTTTATAAATAATCATTTATAATTTTTGTAAGGGTCAGGATTAATTGTTCGTGCAAAGTTTCTGACTTTGTTCCCTGTCTTTAAATTGTTGAGAGCGGGCGTAATCTCCAATTTTTAACAACTTCTAATTTTTCACTAAACGAGCATAACTGAAACGATTTATTAAATACACTTGTTATAATGTTACTTTTACAGTCATCATTTATCTTGAGAAACTACTGTTCAAAATATTAATTCAAATGTAACAGTAGAATACGGAACCCATCAGTAACTAAAAATGGAATAAACGTATATAAACTCGCTCGCTAGCACGCTGAATGCAATGCCTCCTTGTGCATGCACTAGCCCACATATCGCGCGAGCTTGCTGTGACGTCACACCAGCTGAACGAGTGTTGAGAATACCACAGCGCCATGCCTCGGCGTTTCAGGGAACTATTACGATCGAGAGCCTCGCCACGACGTTTCGAGTAACTATTAAGAAAATATATGCGACAAGATGCGTGCATTTCAGTCCCATGTGTAGCGAGGAAAGGATAATTTATTTTTATTTCAAAGAGAAATGGGAAGTATATGATTAAGAAACATGTTGGTTTTTTTTTTTATTAAATAATGCACTGCATGCATTGCACTCATGGAGAATACGCCCCTGCCTATAGGGCTGGACTTTTAACCAATTAGAGATGTATATAATACTGACTACAGTTGTAATTTTTTTAGTTTGTTTTAAGAAACTCCGATAACGCCGTTAAACAAGGGTGGAGTTAATTAGTAAATAAAATACGGCGAAAATATTACAACGCTATGGCAGTATTATGTAAAATGTATAGTAAAGGAGTCGTGTAAGTTCTAGTAACGCGGACAAAACAATTAGCCTATGTACATTACGGGATACTGCAGGATATGATGGTGAAATGAGTCTTAAAACCACATTGTATAATCCACCCGGGCACATCACAAGGCTAGTGGAAGCAGCGGACGGATAAACTATTTTATATTGCCTTAGAAAGTCCTGAGAGCTCCTGTACGATGTGGTGCGAGACTCCAGCACGACAATGATCGAGTAGACGTTTGGCACAAGTTTCATCGTGCAGGTATTCCTTGACTAACTCCAGCGAGTTTAATAAAAAATTTACCCTCGGACATCGTGAGACTGTAACGAACTTAATCGAGAGAGTACTTGTCAGATCATTAAAAATCAAAAGAGGGGAAGCAAACATACGTTCGCATTAACGATTGACTCATATTTATTGAAGAGTAATGATCTACACATGCCAACCACGTTGCGCAACCTCGTGCAACAGTATAACCACAACTTACGTCTATTCACGGTTTCTTCACACTTTTCGAATCAAACCTTTGACAAAACCTCCCATGAACGATGTGTTAGGTTATTTCCTGAATATGCCATGTATCACAATCGTTTTATACTTCTGTCAACATGAAAGGACCTTATTTTTCATCAAAAAGGAAGTTTTACCTGTGTTTTATTTGTAGATTATAATATTACATGAATAAAAAAAAGTGAAAGAATGTGTGTTGGTAACGCCTAGTAAGAAACAGTTCTCGTGCAAAGTATTATTAAAAACGAGTGCACATTAATTCGGCGAGTCGTCCTTTAGTGTAAATTATTATAGACCTAAGCTTAGTTTGCATGAGGGGGAGGAATATCCAGGGCACCAGAAAAGAGTGAAGTAATCGTGAATGGATTATAGCCAGTGTGCATGTTAATCTCACCGATCGGCTGACTGGCTGGGCAAGGACCGCGCGCGGCGTCAGTACGTGTCATAATCCTCGGAGGCAAGACGCAGTGCGCCGCCAGTAGAGAGGACGCGTGTCAGCCACGCAGCGCGGGCGTGCTGTGATTGGCTCGCTGCGTGCGTCCCCCGCCCCCGCAGCAGTCAACACATGCCGTGCGAGAGCTGCCAGTTCCCGGCCTCAACCTCCCTCCACATATATACACCAGCCACTGTATAATTCGTCGATAATCGTTTCACCCTGGCACGAAAATTATTAGACTATTCACCATAAAGTGAGCACATCTCATTTGCAATAATATTCAATAAATATATTTTATTTTACCCTTAGACGTTAACTTCAGAGAGTGTTAATTACATACGCGGCAACATTTTAAAAGGAGGTTAAAGGATAAAATATTGTTGAATAGAAAAAGTAACTAGGGTCTCAAAAGTGCTCACTATACCGTGAACAGCCTATAACTGATTCCGCTCCATGTTGGGGCATATACATACCGTTTTGCACATCTTTTCAGAAGTGGCTCATGTCTAAGCACTTTCAAAATAAACCTCTACAAATTTTTTAGCTGTTGCCACTTTTTTTTAAATGTAAACAATGATCGCATTTACGCTGAAGAGGGACGGTTATATGTATGGACGTCTTGTTGAGAGTGTTAACGAACTAGTGACAACGGTATTGGAGTCTGTTTCAAGACATGTCACTAAGGCCAGTTCTACAATACACGGATGAGTAGGAAAACTTAGGACGTAACGAGGGGACGAATCGTAGCTATTTTACACTATAAAGAAGCGCACAGTTCTACAATTAACTAAATCTAAAATACTCAGCTGCGGAAAATTACTAATGTAAGTTTTACAACGTACATACTTCATTTTTATATTTTTACAGTGTTTAACACTGCATTAAAACTACTGCCAAACCGTACACGTGTACTTGTTAAAACTAGAATGATAATGATCACGGGTAATTCATGCACTTATTGCCATGTAATATCACCACGGCCATGAACACTAATACCAACAAAACAAACACTACACGGATACAAGAAAAAGGGAGTGGTGGGAGTTGCCAGTGTAAAGACTGTTCACGGTAAACTAAGCACTTTCGAAATCCCTGCTTAAAATCTACTTGTATGTACGTCATGTATTCTTCCGCCCTATGTAAATTCACATTGCCACGGGCCTCATCACTTTATCAATGCGTCGACCAAATGAAATTATCAGGAAACTAAATGTTATATAAATGATATCTGCATTGAAATAAAAGAAAACTAATTTCAGTAATCAAAAACTTTTACATAACACTTCTAATTCAACTGTAAGCCATAGAACTTACGTTTCCCCTCAGTCGTTGCCAACTTTGCGGGGCGAATGTCAGTCGCGCCCATTAAAATGTATGCAGCTATGGACAGTGCCATTTCTAGCATGTTGATTTTAAAAGTGCTATATTAACCGTAAACAGCATATATCCGCACGTATACGTACAGGCCCACCAAAAGAAATTCCCTGAACAAGGAGTGCTGTGGGCCCCTCTACTCCCTTCCCCCCCCCCCCCCCCAAAATCGATCATTTACTACAACACAAATAGTCGTCATCCATGCAAAAAAAAATGTTTTGAGTGTCGAAATTAGATTTTTACGCAATACTTTGTTTTATAAATAAACATTTACGAGTCGGGCCCGACCCGGGCTGCCACGTACAGATGGTTGGGAGGGGCTTCTAGAGAGACCGCGGCAGTAGGAGAGGCTTCCCGCGTGAGCACGGCCAGTGGCGGGGTCAACGACTCGCTGCTGCAGGCAGCGGCATTGTCTGGGCAGCTGGCAGTCCACTAGCCCACATACTAACACCACACGCTCCATCACTGCTGCTCCAGGGAGCTTCGCCCCCCACCGCGGCTATACACTTGTTACTCACTGCTTCCGGTGATCGCGAGCCGAGAAAATAAACACCCTCGCGACACCCCGTCTCTTCTCAGCCGCGGGCAGGGCGTGCACAGCCTCCGGGTGGCCGTGCTACAGTCTAACCAAGCAAGGCTACTCCTCGCTCTCAGTGGAGACACTTAGGAGGAGAGAGACACGGTGACTTGCGTGGTTATCCCACTCGCCTCCCACCAACGTGAACCGGGTTCAATCCCCGGCCGGGTCACCGGATTTTCGCAAGTCGGAATCTTGCCGGACGATGCCGTTAGTCGTCGGGTTTTTTCGTATATATCCCGTTTCCCCCGCCCTCCCATTCCGATGCCGCTCCATACCTAAATCACCCTCATCGGCTCTCAAGACCACGATGTTAAGAGCCGCCCAAATCTCTTCACTCACTTAAGAGGAGCCGTTAGGCGCCCCCCTTAACATATTTTTGCTTCTGTTATACACTTAATTTTCGCGCAAAGAAACGTAGATTACATGCAGCGTACAATACACAGGTTGGTCGGAAATTCCCCTCACAAACTTGTAGAGGGGACTGAGTAGACTATCTTCTGAATAGGAACCCATGTCCGGAAACATACAGTTTCCTTACTACAGATGACACTTCTAGCAGGGTCATAATGTGATTCGACTGTGTACATATGAATTAGGACAGTTACATGAAACCTCTGTTACATGCAAAATACAGACTTGTTAGAGTCGCTACACTTGGCGAGTTAAAACTTAACATCACCAGGCATGTTAGGAATTGACATGGGAAACCTATAAAGTGGCCGAGATATTAACTGGGAAAATAATCTAACTGGATAGAACTATGTAATCAACATGCAGGGTAAAATGTCCACATCCATCCCTCTCACTTTCCATACTTTAATAAACCAAATTAGTTGCAGAAAGCATACGTCATACTGTAAGGGCGCCGCCTACTTGGATGTTTTTAGCGCGTTTGAGGAAGTGAAGCGCGGGACCAATAAGGTCGACATTGACATGCGCGCCTGATGCACCTTTGCCCCTACGCGCAAGTCGCTGAACTGGCGTGCAGTCTTTCCGTTGTGCTGCGTGTACCTATGGGACTTTAAGCGGTGACGCAATCATTTTATTGGTGGAAAGTATGTATAAGGCCGTTCACGGTAAAGTGAGCACTTTTTGAAACTGTTCCATCTGACACAATAGCCAGTAATTACATTTCATTGTGGCATCAGACTTTTGGTTTTGGGTATGGTGAATGCATACACCGTGTTTATTACTCATCTGGCAGTGTTTACATTAACAAGTGGTGGAAGGATATACAATGTTTGAACGAAAAAAGTAACTAAGGTTTCAAAAGTGCTCACTTTAAAGTGGACGTCCTATAGCAACGTTCACTGCAGGTCCCTGTAACAGTTCACATGTTTCCAACCAGTATATCATGAGATACAAAAGAGTAAAAAAGCCGTTTTTAGATATGTTGAAGGGCTCGGGAATAGCATTTATAATGTACGTGATGTATTGAGAGTATTATACGTACCTCGCCAGAAATGTGTTTTCTTTTTGTACATTAGTATCATGGAGACATGTTTAATGGTTTCGTAAAAAAAAAAAAAAAACTCGGATTTCAAACACACTGCAACACGTCAGGTAGGCGGCGCCCTTAACACACTACTATAAAATTCATACAGCCACAAAATGTGTAATCTGTACCCAAGTTTTACTATAACGTCGTCCATACCTTACTACTGTTGCCTGCAGACTGCAGCACGAGGCGCAGGCACTATAGTCCATTCACGGTTTGTTCCACCTTTTTTCAATCAAACCTTTGAAAAATTCCCCCATGTATGACCAGAGGCGTGGCAAGATCAGGGGCTTCCCGGTGAGGAAAATATCTTACCCCCCCCCCCCCCCCAACCATAATTTAAATTAATAAAAAGAAAAATACGATACTTACAGTTGCAAGTGTCATTTCCTGACTTATTTACTAAACATCGTGAGCACAAGCACATTTAACCTTTCTTTTTTCCCCTAACTCTGTTCTCCGCAAATTTTGAAATCACATAATATAAAATCAACTCCTTTCGCTACTTTTGTTTTCAATTGACAAGATGGCTAAGCCAGAAAGACTAGAGTGACTCATAGTGGACCCAATATAACTCTTGATTAATTGAAACACATAACGTTAACAAGAATATTAAGAGGCATGTCCGCCTGCTTGGAGCTGTTTCCGCGTTTGAAGCCGAGAACCACAAGAGCTGTAAGGACTACAATGGCACGCACTACAAGTGCGCCATCGTCGCTATTCGCAGGGCTCTGAATTGGCATGCAGTGTTTTCATAGGGCTACGTGAACCTATTATTTTATTGGTGGAGAGTTTGTAGCAAAGTTCAGTGGATACCCCTAGTACTTGTGTGTATAAAATGCGTATATTTTGAAATACAGAGCTTTGAAAAAGCAGTTTTTTAATTATGATGAAGTACTCTGAAATGGTGTTACTTATGTGCGCGATGTCCTAAAAGTAATTGATAGGCATAGTCTGAAGTGTGTGCTCTTTCACATTGGACCCGCGTTTTATAGTTTGCAAAAAAAAACCTGGATCTCAAACACACTGCAACGCAGTTCGGGCGTCAGGCAGGCGGGTCCGTTAAGGTTAAAGTCAGTTGTGGTACAGAATTTGAAAGTTCGTATTCAACAATAAACTCTATAAAAAAAAATATAAAAAAATAAATAAATATAAAAAATTACAATTCCGGAGAATCTTCTTTGGAACTCTGGCATCTTGTAGACGTCTTCTTAGTCGTGGAATCTCTCAAAGGAACCATCTTCATAAAGTTCATCGTATTGCTACATGGGACGCCTGAGGGACGTATGAGTTCGTGAGGAATGGAGGTCTTAATAAAAATAAAATAACTTAATTGTGATTTATAAGTTATTTACACAACTATTATTTACAGCATTAAATTATACATCCCCACTATTACTCATTTTATTTGACCGTGAGCGCAATATTTAATGTATATTTCAACTCTACTTAACATTCTCCTTAATTGTCTGTTTGGTTACAGTCAATTAACTCGTACTCATCTCGCCGCTCGGAACTCATTCGCTCATCAACTCCTCGCCTCGGAGGCCTGTCACTTTTATATCGCTCGCCTGACCATCTGGAAGGTTCAATGCACCCCGAGTCACACTGAGAGAATGAGATCAGTAATCCAGAGCAGTCTTCAGATAAACGGAGACATCAATACAGCCAGGGTCAGCAGCGCACGCAGCAAAAAAGATGATCGTATCGGCTCACTTTCTGTAACAGAGACGTGGCCAATGGCATATCACTCGCCTGTTAATTCAGAACAATAATTTGACTTCCTGCTGCCGCTATCATATAACAATAGTTTACAACTAAGTTCTGTCTTAACTATGGAAGTTCGTCTTCTGAAGTTGTGATCAGATTCTTAGGCTCGAGAACTGCAAACCGAGCTGATATACTTTCCATGTCTTTGCAGCAAGTGTCGATTTCTTGATAAAACCTGTTAATGAACTCCAACATGCAACATTGATATTTTCAATTCTGCATTCAATGTGAGTGGTACATTTTGAACCTTTTCTCCAGACATAATTTTCTTCTTTCTGGCAGTTCTTCTTACACTAAAGGTATGTCCATCTCTGCACAAGTGTTTGTTGAAAACTGCACTGCTAGCGTCACAATCCCATTTCTTTTGCCTTCTAAAAAGATCATCAGACTTCTAATTTGGATAACATGCTTCTCAAAACTGATTCCAACATTCTGTAGGTATTTTTGAATGTGATTTAATTCTTCTAAGACATTATACAAGAAATACAAAAAGCATAAAAAAGAAAAATCACTTACTGCTGGCAAAAGCGTTTTCATTGCTCCTCTGGTTTCAAGAGTTTCTGCGGGATAACATAGTTCTTCTGTGGCATCAACAATCTTCTTGAAATTGGCATGTAGGCCCCTACAGTTTTTACAGTTTCATAGTGAGCACTCCATCTTGTATCTGAAAGTCTCTTAATTGCAACTCCAATGTTAGATACAAGGATCGTCCATCTGTATTTGGAAACCGAGAAAAAGACGTACAGACTTTATAAGGCCCCTAAAAAGGTTAACATATTGTGAAAAAGTTGCAAAAAAAAATGCACTCCGCACAGATTAAGAGAATGATTTGTACAAGGAACAAATAATGCTTTAGGATTAAGTTTATAAATCCTTGCCTGGGCTCCAGTGTCATTTGTCAGACGAAGTTACTAACTCATTTCAAACTAAAATTTTAAAAAATTTTGCAAGTCCAAAAAAAATAATTTTTGCAACTTTTGTCACCCCCTCAGAGATGATACCCGGGGCGGCCCGCACCCCCTGCAATCCTCTTCCTTCACCACTGTGTATGATGTGTTTAGTTATTTCTTAAATACACCCTATATCACAAGTATTTTATACTTGTGTTATAAAAGTTACTTTTTTCCCTGTCAAATTGAAATGTTATTAATATCTTATCTATAAATTATAATGCTTCATTGATAAATAATTTGAATAAGAAACTGGGAGAAAATAGGTCTAATGAGAAACAGTTCTTATACAAAATATTGTTACAACTGAGTTCGCACGAATGTGGTGCATTGTCCCTCTGGTGGAATTCTCCAGACTTGTTAAACTTAGTTTGCACGAGGCAGAGGAATATCCTGCAAGTAAAACATCAGCAGGGCTTCAGGAAAGGCCGAGGTAACCGTGAATGAACTATATACACGGACTGTGCTCTGTGGAGGGCGACCCACCTCGACCTTCCTTGCCTGCAGGCAGACCCGCTCACAGTCCCGTTAAAAGGTGGCCGGGAATGATTGAAAGCTGACCTAACTGGTGTCACAGCCCCTCCTCTGCCATTTCGGGGAAGCAGACAACATTGGAGGATGCCCAAGAATATTCTGGCAACTAGGACCCTCTGCGCAACGCTGCATTTGGAGGATGCCCAAGAATATTCTGGCAACTAGGACCCTCTGCGCAACGCTGCATTTGGAGGATGCCCAAGAATATTCTGGCAACTAGGACCCTCTGCGCAACGCTGCATTTAGAGGATGCCCAAGAATATTCTGGCAACTAGGACCCTCTGCGCAACGCTGCATTTGGAGGATGCCCAAGAATATTCTGGCAACTAGGACCCTCTGCGCAACGCTGCATTTGGAGAAATTTCTGGGCAATGGCCTACGACCCTACAAATATTGCAGTGGCTCGAGGGTCTGGAATATTGTGGCGGGCAATGGCCTACGACCCTACAAATATTCCAGTGGCTCGAGGGTCTGGAATCTTGTGGCGAGCACTGTAACCAGGTGAGGTCTAGTGCGACAAGGGACATCCTTGAAGAGGATGGATGATGGGAGATTGCAAGATGATGGCAGAAGAGATGTTTGTGGTGTGAACAGACGAGATGGTGTGAAATCTGGTGAGTGAAGGTTACAGCGCATGGGGCACTTTGAAAACTCTAGAACATTGCATACTGGTGAAATCTGGACTGAGGTGGGGCTGTGTGAACATTCAATACGGATTCTATTGGAACTGTCAAATATGGACATATAATTTATATATAAAGTAATTCAATAGTGTGTGTGATACAATATTTATTGGGAATAATTTCAGTTGTTTAATTACATTATTATCTTTGAGGTAGTTGTAAATTGTTCGGATTAAATTTATTAATTGTAATTAGCAAGAGATCTCCATTTAATTTGAGATGTTGTGATGGGAGTACTTTCTTGTAATTATTGTAAATAAATTAGGAAATTATAATTAACTTTTTTATTTAGTTAAGACCTCCATCCTTTAACAAACTTGGCTAAGCCCAGTGACTTTGAGAAACAGGAGTAGCATGTAGTGTAGTATTTAAACATGTTATCCCCTGAAGCTGGCCACACACGAACTGTAAAAATATTCTACCAAAGAGTTTCCCATTTGAAGAAAACTGAAGCAATGGTTAACTTTGTGTACCTACTTTATATTGTACATAATTTACTCTATTCAGTACAGTGTTCCCAAAATATGACTTAATAGTTCTGTGAGTAGCCACAACACCATTCACCACAGAAACGTACAGCTTCTATTGAGTTTCTTCATAAACTGAGATGATTAATTTGCCAATTAACAGCAAGACTTAACCAAGTGGTATGTGGTCTATGTGGTCCCCTCTACAAAATCCTACTTTGCAGCATTGCACATTTACTTAACAATTGCAACATCGTTTTTAAAAGTGTAACTGTTTCAGTGCATCACTGATTTATTCATACATCACATCCATCCCATATACAGATGCGAGCACCGCAGTGGTGATTTGCCAGAACCTTGTTTTCCAACCATGAAGCACACATCTTCTCCTTAAAGCAAATCAAATTACGGCAAAACCAATTCTGCATTTAGAGACCGATTATAAGTAATTACGTATTATGTATTACATACTATAATATACTACAATATTTTATGGTTATTGGTTATCATGCAATGTAACTTTGCATAGAGACTATGGCTAGACTAAGGTGGACAACCTTTTTGGAACTGTGGCCAAACAATTGATCCAAATCATATGAAGGGCAACCATAGATACCTTTCACATTGACCACTTTCATGAGCTCAAAATTTAAGTAATTTCATACATAATAGAGTTTATTTTCTAAAATTATTAATTGCAGTGTATTCTCAGTTTTTATTTAATAAAACCACCATTTCACAATTTAAATCGGAAAACATATGCAATGACCGAAAATAAACAATATTCAGAAATTGCAAACAATTTGAGTTGTTTGCGTTACAACCTTAAGATTAACAATACCCTTGCATTACCCAGAAAAAAGCACATAATTCATATTTATATAAGATTGTTGAGAAATATACATACTTTTCTGAGCCACAAAAATAATTATAATGGGATTTTTGAACCTGCTTTTCACTATCAATGTACTATGTTGGGTGCGATTTTCGATGTAGGCTATTTAAACTAAGCATATCAGCAAGGTGTTTGTCGGTGATGTTTGAACGAAATTTGGTTTTATGGCATTCATGGATGAAAATGTTTGTTCTCATTTATATGTTGATCCAGATCTACAAATGAACCTTAAAGCAAGATCATGAAGTTTGGGAAACTGTTTGTTAGGAACATATTTCTAGGACTGAATCAAGCTTGAAGTGGTGGGCGATCCACAGAGTTCTTTGAACTTAGAGCAAAGTCTCAAATGGTTTTGGATTTATAGTATTTCTATATGTACTGGTGGGGTATACCTATTTAAGTCAAGCTCTGAAATAAGAAGCTGGTTTATCCTCTCAAATATTTCAAAAGAAGAAAATAGAGTTTTGAATGACTTCTGCAAAGATTTAAGAACTGATTTGTATTTTAAGTGATTCAGAGTTGCTGAATTGTTGGGAAATGATCACGTTTGCTCTGCTCTCAAGTTATTACAAAACATTTTAAACTTTAACATAAAACCATTGACTTCATTAAACATGAGTGGAAAGAAAGAACTTTCACCTTGCAACCTCGTATTCAGAGTATTTAAATAATGCAAGATGTCCACTAAAAATTCTAAATTACAAAGCCACTCCCAGTATTTAAGCAATTGACACTCTTCAGGTGAAACATTTTTCATTTCTAAAAATAAAAGTATTTGGTATTTTATTTTGAAGAAACTTGAAACCACTTTCCTCTTAGAAAGCCACCCGACTGATTTGTACAGTAAAAGTTCACCATATTTATTTATTTCTTCTTCAAAGTGTTCCCTAATATTCCTTCTGTTGAGTGCACACGATCAAATCATGTTTAAAACAATGCACAACAGGATTTATAACATGATTTAAGTTCATGTCTTTAGCACACAATGCCTCTCTTGTGGATAATCTAGTGGTAGGAGAACAATTTTCACTGTAAACACTTGAGTAATGAAACGCAGCCATTTCTCTTCCCTACCATACATGGGACACCATCAATGCAAATTCTTTCAAGTTTAGCCCACTTTAGTTTAAAACCACCAGAGTCACATTTTTCCAATATAATTCTTTAATACATCAAAGTTGTATTTGTCGATAATTGACAGACACCTACAAGTTCTTGAAATACGTCAAAATTTTTATTTATGCACCTCACAAACACAAAAACTGAACATTATCTGTAACATCACAGCTCTCATCTACCGCAAGAAAGAAGTAGCTGAAACTAGCAGTTAAATACATTATTTGTCCTGACAGGTCACCTGCCATTTCTTCAGTGCACCTCATAACTGTATTTAAAGAAAAAGATATATTTTCCACCATTTTTATATTTGCATCTCCTGAGTGTTCGGCAAATAGAGAGGCTTTCTTTAATTAGTTCACCATCTGAGAAAGGTTTCTTCATGCAAGCAAGTAAAAACTGTACCTCATATGATGGTCTGAGAATACTTTTCATGACTTCACATTTCTTAACAAACAGTTTTGCTGGCAACTAAGCTCCCTCTTTTTCTTCTAAACCTATAAATTGTTCTTCCAATTCTTCATTGAATGCCCGGAACCCCATGTCACTTGTTTTCTTTTTCCTTCATGCTTACCAAGAGCCATTTTAACTTTACACTAACAGAAAATGGAAATTAAACACATGACCCAGTACGTTTGCATGCGATCATAAGCATTCCAACAATACGTGGTCTG
This sequence comes from Dryococelus australis, assembly GCA_029891345.1. Lineage (NCBI taxonomy): Eukaryota > Metazoa > Arthropoda > Insecta > Phasmatodea > Phasmatidae > Dryococelus > Dryococelus australis. The sequence goes on from CM056994.1 coordinate 8,109,029, forward strand.
CAGTGTATTGTGGCGGGTTATCGACATACGGTTGTGGACACCTACCCACTCGCCCTGACGTGAACTTGAGCCTGCACGTCAGCACACAAACTCAGCCCCGCACCGTACAGTCTGTCCCAATAAAAATAAATATGAGACGCCACCGCCAGACAGAGCCAAGAGCCAGCCTGTGCGAAAGGCAACGTAGGCCACCAAGGCACCACACACAAGGTCCGAAGCAGTATAGCTTGTGGAGCGAGATAGTTGTTTGTAAAACATGCTCCGCATGCGTAGCAGAGAACCTGCCTGGTGTGTATATAAGTGACGCGCAGTGCGCCCCCCCCCCCCCTCCGCCAGATTATCACTGCCGGGCAAGAAGTCAGTCAGTATAATACTTGTCGGAGTCGACCATGAAGCGGAGGGCATCACTATAAACCAGGGAGAACTAGAATATCTTGTAACTTCATGTATCATTGCTGAAGAGTTAATATTAGTGTAATCCAGTATTGTGTTATTAATGACTATCTCAAACGTGTAGCAATTGTCATAATAAAGGTGTCGAGTTAAATGAATTCTGGTCTACCAATCCATCTTAGAGTTACGTACCCCATGAGTAGCCTCCCCTCCCCCCTAGGATGATGGCTTTGACATACAATAACTGAGTTAGTTGTAGACCAGTGTACGATTAGGAAAAAGGGGGATTGCTACAGTAATTGCACATTCTCCGTTAGTTCATAATCTTCCTGAAGCTCTAACACTGTCTACAGTATTTAGAAAAGGAGCATTGCCAAGTACGAAATTATTATTATTATTGTCAGCATAAATAACTTAAAAATATGGAGTGAATGCTTAGGATTTTGGGGGCCATCCAAAATGCCTTGGCGGGCCACTGTTTAACTCATGGGCATAGGGCTGGCAATCCGTGTGTTAAACTATTTAAAATTTTTCCCATCATAAGCACTATGTTACAGTTGATTCCAAAATTTATTAAAAAGACACTCCATGAAAGTTGATAAAAAAGAAATGTGTAACTCTCAACGTCTTCCAATGGTATTGATCACCAGTGTTACAAGCCATGTTCAGGATGTAACAGAATCTCTATAAACATCACAATTTCTTCAATGTGCAAGGACTAGCAAACCCAAACACTTTTGATAAATTTTAAGAAATGCAGATCAGATGTGTGTTCAGAAACAAACTGTAGCAAATATTTTCGAATGTGCTATTCTGTAATATCTTAATTAATTAATCAATTTAGTGTAATATACATTAATCACAGGCAGGATCGACAGACACAATGCTAGCCAGATATATAGACCTCTAAGAAGGGGGCTACTTAAGTAGTGTACTCTGCACTATGATCACACCACAAGCTTAGCACTAAGCACCAAGTTTTAATGCTGCATATAAATGTCAGTGCTTAGTGGGTAGACTATCTATAGGTTGTTCACAGTGAACTGAGTACTTTTAAAAGCCCTGCATACATGTTCATATTGTGTATCCTTCTGCCATGTGTGAAATTAACATTACCATAGCTTCGGGTCACTTTATTCATTCATAGGACAAGGGAAACTGTACAATTATTAGAAAAGTAAATATTTTACTAATTTGCATATTCTTATACTTTATGCATTAAAATAATTAGAAAACAAAATTAATAATTTCAGTACTCACACACGTCAATGTAAAACTTTTAATTCAATATTTAAATACAGAATTACTTTCCCTCCATTATCACCAACTTTGCTTGACGCATGCCTGTCAGTATACCCGTTCAAATATACACAGGTAGGAGCAGTAACAATTTTTCTAAAGTTGATTTCAAAAGTGCTTACTTGACAGTGAAGAGCTTTCAAATACTTTAGTTGAAAATTTCCTGTTATTACAGTTACATGACACTATTAACGAACTACTCGCTTCAAGAATATTATTTTAGAGAGTTTAAAATCACGCTGCAAGGAAGTGACTTGAGCCCCTTAGCTTCCCCTTGGATCCAACACTGTTAATGTGTCTCTGTCAGTTGCATATAATGGCTATATTGCAGAAACCTTGCAACTTGCACAAGTGTATTGGCTGATTACAATGCGCATGTGGCTCATCAGTTGTGCCAATATGCACCTCTGCTATCAGCATTATCTTATTTGCCGAACTACAGATGTGTTCCAATTAGGTACTATGTTGGGGAATTTTGAAATCCACGTACTGTACTGTAAATAATAATTATGAATTACACTTTGATGTTTAATAATTTAAATATTAAAAACAGTTACAGCAAAAGGGACAACCATTATAATAAAAATTTTACACAAAATTTACATGTCTCAAAACACTACTATGCAATATTGCACCGTTGCATCTATTTGTCAGTGTTTGAATAATATAAAATATTGCCAGCACCATTGGTGATGTCCCTTTTCGGTACAAATGAAACCGCAGTGACACACGATGTCATGGGTTTGTTATTCCTATTATGATGGAATATCTGGAGTGACTAAAACCTGTTCTTGTTGTAAGAACATAAATGAACAGGACATCAAAGTTACCATCCGAAACATACTAACTGCTTATTCCAAAGCTGAGAAATCAATAAATTTATGAAAGATTGAAATCTCGAGACAAGTTAGTCAAAATTAATCTTCTCACAAATTTGCTCTTCATTGAAGGAGCACACGCATCCGTGACTAAACAGTACAATGTTGATGCAACAAATAAAGCTATCACTCATCAAACAGATAAGTTTCATATACCCATCTCATCTCATATGTTGCGTGGAATAACTATAAAAATGAACTACCTCATTCGCAATCATAATCCCATGGCATACTGAGAGGCACATCAGTATGCCATGGGATTATGATTGCGAATGAGGTAGTACAGTTGAACTGCAGGAAGCTGGATGGTCAGCTTGCCGTACAGCCATTCATCTTAGCAGTGCAGTCAGCACTGTGTGTGTGTGCGCGTGTGTGCGCGTGTGTGCGCGCGTGTGCGCGCGCATGCGTGCGTGCAGTAATAGATACGTCCACGTTGTACATAACATACTGTAGGTATGGGTCCTGCCAGACACTACAGGTACACAAGATCATTGTATCTGCCGACTTGCATTAATACAACGTGACACCACATCGAGACAGATTGTGCAGTGTGTGTGGCCTGCACTGCATTTGTCGAGCTCAACAAGAACCATTCATCACTGTTTGAAAGAAACCGCACCATTTGCCTTTGAACCATCCACGTCACGTGGTACACTGTCAATGGTGCCAGGAACACCAACATTGGCCTGAGAACAGGCAAAACATTGTGTTATCCAATAGGCCCCACTTCAATCTTAATGCAGATGACGGTTAAAGCAAGCTTTAGAGCCACAGTGGACAATGTAACCATCTTGCTCCGATTTGTGGCATCTCTGACACAAGGTGTTACAACTCCTCGTCACATCTTGCTGTGATTGTACAGCGGTAAGTCAATACGGTATTGCGGTCCTATTTTTTGCCATTTTTGAGCAGCATACCCAACGTTATCATGCAACAAGACAATGACAGTGCGCAAGCAACATACATCACCAGACAGGCTCTACAAGCTGTGGATACCATTCCTTAGCCTGCCAGGTCTCAGATTTGTCCCCTGTCGAACACGTATGACGTTGCAACCACTGTCAATCACCTTCCCAAAAACTTCCTTATCTATGTGTGCAGCAGCAGGAAGGATGGTAGTAGATGCCTCAGGACACTACCCATCTACGTAAGATGGAATGCCTAGTCCCATAGCTGGCTGTTAGATAATGAACTCTCTGCATGAAAGACCAATCACTACTTATTTGTAATATCATCTATCAGCCTGTCACAGTCCAATAACATTTTGGTGGGAACAGGCTGATAGGCTACTAATTTCATTATTGACAGAATATACTAGCACTCGCAGGGCAGTACTCTTAGATATACACACACACATGTACGCACACGCACGCACCAGACGAACACATTTTCCCATGTGAATGTGCTGTCGCGACGTTTCACTGGCTAGGGCAGCTTCATCAGCCGGCGAGTGAAAGCACATTGCAGTATTGTTTGGTGGTTGGCATATAGCGAACCTAGCGGCCAGGAAGTGCACTAGGATGAGGAGGGAAATTTGAAAAGTGGCGGAGGGGTTATCTTATGTTTAAGCCACATTTGTGTCTGGATTTGATGATATATTGGTGGGCCAGTGCTAAGCATCACAGCTCTGCACTACTATTATTAGAATGTGGTAGGTCTGGCCCTCATCACACTGGCTGTGTAACCAGAGTCCAAGTTCTGGTTGTGAAATGCTCACACGGGAAAGAGTTTGTAGCAATTACACATAAAGCAGTGTACATATATAAGAACTTCATTTACAAATGTAAAAAATTTCAAGTGGGTAAAATAAAGCTTGAAAATGTACAGTTTTATTTAACATCAACCAAATGAAGCTCAACAGGTTTAACTAGTTTCGTTCACAGATATATGCACATATGAAAGGACATTATTGTGTAGAATGCCAAGCAAGAAATAAAAATTTATAAAACACATGCTATGTAAAGAAGAGATACAGTTTTCCTGAATGTGTACTTCTTGAAGTATGTAGAAGACATAGGTTCCACAAAGCTGTCACAAAATATTTAATACTAAATTAACTTTTAAGTGCTAACTTTGTACTGAAGCTGAGAAGAGCATCCCGTGCTGTTTTCTGTTAAAACGAGCGTGCTCGCATAGCAACAGCTCTGCCGCATACATGAGCAGACTGTATATAACAGGACTTTGATGATGTCTGCACACAAACAGGATGGCATGTTTTCATAATGTCTGTATTGGTAATGCAAACACAGCAAGCACAGGATGGTCCCTCCCTCTGTATATACAGTTGTGAGTTAATAAATCATCACTTTCCGAGTAGTGATAACAGTGCTAAATGCTTTCACAACAGAGAAAAATTAACGACACTGTATTCAAAGTGTAAGTCAACGTTGCCAAACAGAAACATGCAGTGCTATTTTCGCATAATGTACTTTCTATCTTGTTAAATGAAAATATTGACGTGAAATAATGCTATGCAATAAAATATTTTGTTGTAAATGTTTTGAAAGTCTACAATTTACTTTCTTTTTCAATAAATAAATAAATTGTGAACTTTATTAATGGTTGATAATTTCTTTATGATTCTGTGACTGTATAGCCACAATTAGACCACTGTCTACATGACCGTGATGATAACACTGCCATTTCAATATGAAGTGAATGTACTAATGTACTGAAAAATATGTATCAATGATAATAGCCTGCACTCAATGAGCACAAATTATGAATTTAAAAGAATAATTTTGTAATTTTCGTACTAAAGACTGTAGTGATTCTCCATTTCAGAAGTCCTGAACTACAAGGGCATGAATACGCCCTGCTGGCACTGAGAGTTGACTTATTAAAGAACTGAAGATTTGTGCAAATTTGAACTATCACAGAAATCTTGATTTTTTTTTTCGTTTTGGGATAATTTGCCTTGGTCAACATGAGTGAAAGTATATCTGAACAGGAACAGTGCACAAACAATGTAAACAAGGGCTATTCAATTAGTTCTCCCACATGGGAATGCACACTTACAAATAATTACAGTATATTGCTCGACAGGTCACTCGCATGTTGGAAAGTCATGGCACATTTATACATACTATTACATGTGAGGATGCCTGAGGGACATATCTGAGTTTGTGAAGGATGGAGGACTTAATAAAGAAACAAAACTAAATTTGATTTCTAATTTATTCACTCTGCTATTATCTACAGGATTAATCAGCTGTCTCCACTTTTACTCTTTATTTAATAGTGAGCGCAATATTTAATGTCTATTTCAACTCTAATTAACATCCTTAATTGTCTCTGTTGGTTGCAGTCAATTATCTCGCACACTATTAACATGTGTTCAGTTTATCTGTTGCCATCATTTATAATGTAATTCACTCGCGCATCTAGTCCAATAGTCCAGCCTGCTAGAGGAGTCCTTCAAAACACAGACACTTGCTGTCCCTTCTCCACTGCTGGTCACGCCGCTCGCTCTTCCATCGCTCTGAACTCACTCACTAGTTCATTGGCTTCAACTCAACACGCGGCCCAGAGGCCTGCCACAGTATTTATAGAGCTCGCAGTGACATCTGGAAGGTACAATGCACCCCGATATGCACTGAGAGAACGAGGTCAGTAATCCAGAGCATTCTTCAGATATTGGCTGAAAACAAAACAACCAAAGACCACGACGGTCGACTGTAATTCGAAACCCGTCATTGTCTGGCCTTCAGCCGTCGCTATCGTATGACAACTCTCTTTCCTCATCTTCCTGGCCCACGTTCAGGCAAAGAGGCAAACGTGCAACAATACGTAGTTCGTGTAAATATGTAATAAATTTAATACTATGTAGTTGTATTACATGACATTTCCGGTTGTAAGTAATCATGTTCCAAAATACATATTAATAAAAAAGGAATGGCTAAAAAAAAAACTTGTGTTGGCCACTTTGACTAATCTGGTGGGCAGCCAATTTAATAATCCTGGCCTAAGCACTGGAAGGCCTATCCCAAGCACTGAAAGGCCTATCCCAAGCACTGAAAGGCCTATCCCAAGCACTGGAAGGCCTATCCCAAGCACTGGAAGGCCTATCCCAAGCACTGGAAGGCCTATCCCAAGCACTGAAAGGCCTATCCCAAGCACTGAAAGGCCTATCCCAAGCACTGAAAGGCCTATCCCAAGCACTGGAAGGCCTATCCCAAGCACCTCATAATTGAGGCTTCATGAACACACAATTCACTGTGAAAATTATGTCAAGCCGCTGAGACTACGTATTGAAACTATGCTATCAGCTCAACAGTAATTTACAAGGGTTTCTTGGACATCTGCTAAAACTAAGGAGGGGGGATGGAGAGGGGGGAGGGGGGGAGAGAGAGAGAGAGAGAGTGTGTGTGCGCGCATGAATGTGTGTGTGTGTGTGCATGCATGCATGTGTGTGTGCATGCATGTGTGTGTGTGCTGCTAAAAAAAATAAGAATTTGTGTCTGATTTCTGCAATGCCATTGGTGCTATTGCTGCCAACAATAATTTAAATACCCTAGAATATTATTGTTTTAAATACTGCATTGCTGCCAATGATCCTCTTTAGTTTTCTCCCTTAATATGCTTATATGTTACTATTCTCTGCTTAAAATAATTTTGTTTATAATGGAATAAAGTATCAAATAAACCCCTTCAAACAATGTTATGATTTTTATCCACGGTGGTGCTCATTCCTACACAGTCTGAGTCAGTCAACAAAGTTTGTACTGCAGTACTGCATAGTAAAGCTCTGTTAAGAAGTTTTTGAAGGGAGTGAAATAATATCTTCTTTACAGGGTATCTCTATTCTTTTAGTAAACAATATACAGGACAAATGAAGTCGCAGATGTTAGGTTTGAAACAAGATTCTTTTCATTGTATTTTGACTTCCCACACTTTGACTTAGTAAGATTGGTTATATCAATTACAGTGGAACCCTGTTATAACATCCCCTCTAGTAACATTTTCCTGCTTAATAAGCTGCCTTCTCTTTGTCCACAAAAATGTTTTTAAAAAAAAATTAGCCTTTTATAAAGTTTTCCTTTATATAAGCGAACTTCTGGAGGCCCTTGAGGAATGTTATAACAGGGTTTTACTCTACTACATTTCTACAGCACGTATGTGTACAAACATACACAACTAGTCTACTAAGTATTACCATCTGTAAAGTGCAGCCACAAAATAGTAGATAGTAGCACAATCTCTTCACCGCAACATAGCACTGATAATTTCTTTGAGTAGCATTTGTTCTAAACACACATTCCTTCTCTTGCTGTAATTTTCTGCATGCTGTATTGAAGTACTCAATACACATCATACTTTTTCTTGAATCTGGTAATTACTTTCATGAAAACCTGTTGTTTCCATCATTTCAGCAGAGCTACCTACCACTCATGCAATTGCAAGGTATTAATACACCACTAATACTTTTTACCAATATATGTATACTATCTCATTTACAGGTTCTACCACACCAGGTATTACTTAATCAATGGTTGCTTTATTCTTTAGATTAATTTAAACTGTTGACTTACCTCCGACAATGGAAACTAAATACTGTGTACGCTTGTTGCTATGTATGACCCTCATATCTACTGGTACACATCACTGTTGTAGCAGCATGCCCTGTACGAGCCAAAATGTCACTGTATGACAAATCAGTTTCCCGGAGACAGATCATTCTTCTCCGTTCGAACTCGCTCACATGCTGATATGGCGCCCTTTGACATAAACGAGGCATACTGGCACTTGCTTTCACTTCTTTGATGGCTCTAAACTGACTGAGCTTGGTGTAACACTGACCTTTCCGGTCACACAAGAGAGGGCGCTACTGGGCCTATGTGTATGCCATTGCTGAAATTGTAATCACTTATTGCCGGTACACTGTTCTACACATCCTCAGAGTTTGGATACATTCGGGCCATTCTTTCTGGGTGTTGCAATAACAATAATGTAGGTACAGCGAGCACACGTGGTGTACATAACTTAAAGAGTAGAGAGACTGGATAACTCACCACGTGTTCACGCGCCATGTCCTCCAGCTCCTGGAGGCTCCACGACAGACCCGTGCGGAAGTCTAGCGGCTGCAGCCTCGCCTCCATGTCCCGTATCCACCGTCGCAGGCAACGAACCTCCTGCTCCATGTCTGCCAACACACAAACAGCCAGTGCAACTTCCCGTACATTTCGGCCAAATAAACAAATTGTTATTCTTAATTACAATAAGTTACCTGCGTCACAAATACATAATTCTTTTTATGAACACGTTTACACGAGGTTTATTATACAGAAATATATAAAGTTTTCAGTTAGTTATCTATAAAAGTTCGTATAAATTTTTTTTTTTTCATTTAGCTATCTATAAACCTAATTTAATAAACAGTATATTTCTGATCTATTTGACACTATCTTCCAATATAAGCAAGCAGTCTACATATTTTAATTGCATGTTGATTCTTCTGATACACCAAATCTTAACACACACAAAAACATACTCAAAGACTATAAAAATAGTATCATTTAATGCCTACTACCAAAATAATTAGGCTACAATCACTATTTTGGATGCAGTTATTTCCCGCTATCATTAGAATGACTAAAGGTATCGGATATGAAAGAACAGTGAGTACCTTCTACAAATATTGGAGACAGGGTAAGTTGTAGGCACGAACCAAACATTTGTAATGGTGGGAGGGCTTGGTGCAACTGGACTGTCTTGTTAGGATAAAACCATGAGATGTAATTTCTTCATTGGGAGATGTTTTTAACAATTTGGTTCAAAATACTTGCTTATGAATAATGTACATGTGATCAACAAGAATGTGTTCCAAATGAATTCGTTCAGAGACAGCATTTCAGCAAGTTGTACTGTAGTACATTAACTTATAGTGTGTAGTGAAGAAGGTATAAAGAATTATTAGAAAGACTTGCCACAATATTAGTGACGAGAAGCACAATGAAGGAATAATTACCCCTCTTTGTAAATTGCCTGTACTGCAATTGTATCATCCTTATACTTACAACAATTTTAAAAACAGAATAGAAAAATTAGTTCTATTCACTGACTTCTCATTAAAGGCCTCGTCACACAGCGAGCGAGACGATTGTCGGGCTCATTGCTGGCGTGTGTGTAGTGTGGCACGATTGACATACTGCGAGAGGCACGCCACATTCGCAGCATGCCGCGCAGGGTCCCGCCTGGTATGTGAAACATGCACGTACGTACTAGAGTCAAGCGAGTCAGATGTCTACGAACTACTACCATTATTCACATTTTCTAGAAAACATGATAAGAGAAAGTGTGTGCATGAAATACACTTATGGAAAATAAAAATTAACACCACTAAAAATAGTGATGTAGAAACAACAAATGCGCATGGGGCACTGATATAGGTCAATAGATGCAACTATGAACAGTTCTGTGCTGTGGGCAGAGTAGAGGCCCCATACTAGGCATAACACTGCTGAGTCCAATACAACTGTAGTTGACTTGGTGAACGTGTAGTTTGTTGTTTCAAGCATCGGCCTGTGTGTAGCAAGAATGAATGAGGAAATTAGGACGGCTATTAACATTGAGGTCTTGAGAGCAGATGACGCTGATTGTGGTGAGAATAGAGCAGTGCTGGAATGAAAGGGCAGGGGAAATGGGAGATCCCCAAGAAAATCCTCAGACCAACAGCACGATTCCCACATGTGTAAATTTGGAGTGACCCGGCCAGATATTAAACCCTTATTGCCTTGGTGGTAGGCGAGCAGGCTAACCGCTCAACCACCATGGACCCTGTGTGTAGTAAGCAGTGTAGACATGCCACGATGGCATACACGACCAAACTTCGTGCAATTAACGGGCTTTGAACGACATCATATTGTGGACCTGAGGGAGGCTGGATGGACCTTCCGAAGAATTTCCAAACACGTAGATGAGCAGCCATTGTTGATTGCACGGCAACAGCCACACAGATTAGGGCCACTGTTACAGCCAGGATGTCAGCTAGAAGCATCACCAACAGTTTACTGGATGCTGGGATATGATGAAGGATGCCGCTCACCAGGCTTCCTCTTATACCTCATCACTGTACAGCCCACCACGCATGGTGTCGCGAATTACGCAACTGGGAGGGAGGAATGGCGTGGAGTTGTGTTTAGTGATGAGATCAGATTTAACTTTGTGTCAGTGATGGACGTTTGCGAGTGCAACGTCAACAAGGAGAGCGGCAACAGCCAGAATGTATACAACAGCGACATACAGGACCAAAACCTGGCATCATTGTCTTGGAGACAGCCTTAATAAGTAATAAGTTTTTCTAACACACTCAACATCAATTTGTAAATAAAACAATGGATAATTAAAAAGATATTATGTACTTAGAACTTTGGTTTAATTATTTGACAATGGCCTACCTAAAAGCTGCTTTTAGACCAGTATTCTTGTATTCCTTATGACCAAAGTCATATAGGTACACAATTTTCCTAACACACTCAATTAGATGCTCGATATCCATTTTCATGCCATATAAACTTGTAACAATATACAACTGTCGCATCACATCCTGTCCCGCCACATGCAATGTGCCCACTGTACTAGAAGCACATGCCACACAAACTCACTAGACGTGTTCCAGCAACGCCACGCCCCACTAACACGCTCACAGTTTGTCAGAGCGCCTAGCCGCCAGCGTGTCGCATTACGCCACGTCTGGCCGGGCGGTGGTGCGGCAGTTGTGTGTGATGTTTAACTCCCTGTCATAGTAAATCGCACGCCAACACCACACCATCACCACGTCTCAACAACAACACACCCCGCCATGCTAGCTGTGTGCCGAAGCATTTAATGTTTTTAATATTGCTTGGTCACTAAAAAAACGGAGCATATTTATGTATTATTAACACCAAAAAGAGCATTAATTTAAATGGCTGCAAAATATACATATTTTTCTAACAGTGCTGTTAAACGAACATTCAATTATAATCAATCTATCCTCCTGTCTATAAAAAACCATTAAAAACACTATTTCACAGAAAATGACGTACCTAAACAGTGCATAACACATAATTTATGAAAGGCAAAAATAATGCCTAGTTCAAATAAATGTCTATACGAAAAAGTTAATTTCTACAAAGTAGTTTAAATAATGTTATCTGCAAGAAAAAAATCAAAAATTACATGTGTTTGATGCATGCCGCTTATACAACTAATCAATTACGACTATGACTTATCACCTGAGCACACACTTCCACTGCTACAGACGTGAGTGACACATTGCCTACCCCCCTACAGGCAACAACTTATGAGCGAATTCTCTTCACCTGAAGGCTACGCAACCCGGCAGCCATCCCCCCCCCCCCCTCCAAACTTCTCAGAAAGTCTGTAAGCTGCCCAGACCTCGGGCAAGGCTGAGCACTACCAGCGAGGCACGAAGCAGAAACGCTGACCTGAGTCTTCCCACACCAACCAGGGCAGAAGGACGTCACGCCCTCCCTGCAGCCTGCGCCGGCAGCCTACAAGCTTTCACTATACGAGTCCGGACGCTGCCGGGCACGGGCAGTCATTCTTATGCATTCTCTCTTGCTACATCCAACACTGACTCAGTGTTGGAACCTCCGGAGATCTTGGAAACTTCAAGTACACCCCCAGTGGCAACTTACTACGTCTCGACGACCAACAAACACGAAAATATGTATTTAATTTCACTTTGTCTCCTCTAGACACCTTTTACTTAGCAGTTTAACTTTAACTAATTTGTATTCGCCTAAAACCAGCTATTTCAGCAGTTACCTTCATCCCTGCAGGGTTTGGTAGGAGGCAGCACGGGTCATGTCTTTATTGGATATTCAATAAACACTCATTGTTCCCTACATTTCTGTTTTTCATTTCCAGGGTATTTGTTTGAATTAATGGTTGGAGACAATACACCGTGCACTGCCAAAGGGAACCAGGAGATTTATTTAAACTGAGTTAGCCTGACTGTGGAACCTTTTCAGGTGTCTGCACGTCACAAGATATACATATTAGACGATTATCTGTTTCTTCCCTGTCATATATTAGCACTAAGTCAGTCTGCGGTGACCGTAGCCTGGAAGTTATGCCGTTCAACCTAGTGTGAACGCACAACCAGTAGAGACTTGGTGGTCCCCATGACTCCATGTCCCTGATCAGCCCGCGTACTGTGGGGAATCAGTTGGGGAATCTTATCGAGCTCGTGCCGGCAAGTCACTATTGGGTTACACTGTCGAACCTTCCTGTCTAAGTGCATCACGTTTACTGTCGAACTGTTTGCCTTCTGCCTCACGAGAAGAGGAGTGGTAGAAAACATAGGGAACAATACCTGGCTCACACTACTCTCACACCGTGGATCGCACTGCCACGTCCTACGCAGGAGAGGCAGGTGGAACGGAACCACGCCGCCGAACTTAGACATCAAGCACTTGAGCCTGCTCCAGTTCTGGTAATTGACTTCCCACCTTGTATCTGCATACATCCTACGTGTCGCCCTGTGGCAAAAGGGTTTCTGACTGGTACTGAAATGCGACTTGGCTTGGATAACCTCAACTTCTGGTTCAACGAAGCACACCTGTGGAATCTCCAATGAGAGAGAGCGCGCGTGAGAGAGAGAGAGAGAGAGAGAGAGAGAGAGTGCGCATGAGAGAGAGAGAGAGAGAGAGAGAGCGCACGTGAGAGAGAGAGAGAGCACGCACAAGAGAGAGAGAGAGAGCGCGCACAAGAGAGAGAGAGCGAGAGAGAGCACGAGAGAGAGAGAGAGAGAGCACGAGAGAGAGAGAGAGAGAGCGAGAGCAGACAGAGAGAGAGAGAGCAGAGGAGAGCGAGAGCACGAGAGAGAGCGAGAGCACGAGAAGAGTGAGAGAGAGAGAGAGAAGAGAGAGAGCGCGCAAGTGTACGAGTGAGTGGAATTGTGGGGGCGCTCAATACCCACACTAAACTTAAGTCAAAAATAGATTACCCAGGAGACAAATAGGAACGTTACGGAAAAACAAATTTAAAAACCTCTACAGGAGGCAAAAAGGAAATCGGGTAAAAAAACAGATTTAAAATTCCCAAAGGAGACAAAATGACAGTAACAAAACACATGAATAAAACAGGAACAAATACTCCAGAGGACAATCAACACACGAACATAAAACAAATAACACATTAAAATGACCTATCACACCTAAAAATTGAAATACTGTATGCCATCACACAGCATTCGTTGTAGGTTGTTAGGAACATTAAAAGTCTGACAAGCCTGGTCATACCTGTAACAATCCACCAGAAAGTGCCAGACAGTCAAGGGAGTTCCCAGGAAGCAGATACTTGTGTGTACGACAGTGTGCCTTATGCTAAATCGAGAAAGTACATCTTCCCTGCAGGTACATGAAACATCAGGATGAGTGCAAATAGGAAAGTCAGACATGGTCCGTAATTTGTTGGACAATGGGAGGTATGATCACTCCTGCTGCCAGGCATGCCAGACAAGGCGACAAATTGCATACAGCACATCGCACACAGGGACACAATGTTAGCAGGGTGGAAGGCTTGTATGCATCCTGAGCCCCTATATCTGCTGCTTCATTGCCAAGGATGCTCGCATGCCCTGGCATCCACAGGAAGATGATGCGAACACCAATCCACACAGCACCCACCAGCTTCTTCTGGACCATAGAAAAGAGCAGGTGAGCTGTAGAGCCAGATCTGATGGCTGTTTTGGCTCTCGTTGAATTAGAGCACACAATTAATTTATGGTGAAACACTCTACTGATAAAACATAGAGCATTGAAAATAGCATAAAAAACTGCACTTAAAATACTGCGAGATGGACGAACTCCAAAAAGTTACCGAGAAGCACAGGTAGCGAAGGGCACCCAGTTGAGGTATCCAATTTGGAAACATCAGTGTAAAAACAAATAAAACCAAAGAACACAAGACACGAGATCTAGGAAAAAGACCTTGTAAACAGGAGGAGGGGTAGTTTTAGGAAATTCCGCTACGTCGAGGCGCACGTAAACCTGCAATGTCAGCCATGGCTGTTCATGGCGAGACAAAGGCAACACGCACAGAAGTAAGTCATACCACTCCAGGGCATGTGCAAAGCAGACAGATGTTGGATGAGGAGAACATGGTGTGGCAACGTGATGAGATACACACTCATGTTGCGAGGGATCTTTTGAGCTATTTTTAGATTAGACATCATGCGATGCCCCAATTGGGCACTTTTCAATGGTGTAATAAAGCTTTAAGATCATAAATCGTAACCTGATGGACGTTTGAAGAAGACAGAACGCACGAGTCACGATTGTAACGCACCAGCAGCGCCTATGACCTGTATATTCTTACAACATATTTTGGATTAACTGAAATACTACTAAATTCTTTCTGCCAGTGTGAGATGTCATTCAGGGTGCCAGGAGAGTAATTATTTTCTTTATTTTCTCTCCCGCCTTCGTAAACATCCTCGTGATAAGAGTTTTTTTCGACTGAAGAATCATCGATACTGTGATACTTTTCTCATTGTTGCTTTTGTGTTGTGAAATGCATCTTTTTCTGTGCCGCTATTGTAACTGACGCCGGCTAAGAGCCAGCGGCAGTCAGACCATGATGGCGCTCACAGCTAACGTGACACGTGGGTAAGCACGTGCACGCAGACGATGACCACGGACTTCCCCATAACGGGATTATTGTTTGCAGTGTACCATGTATGTTTATTTTCAGGTTGCAAATGTTATAAAAGTGTAAAAGTTATTGTGCAATATGCATTTCAAATTCAAAATATGCACTGCACAGAAGAGCCAGACATTCAAATTCCGGCATAAATGCCTATAAAGAACAGTCATCGAACACCAATATTTAATGATTTAAATTGTTCTTGTTGTTATGTATTTAAATCTCTTATATGCCTTTTAATTTTGAAGATAAATATTTTACTCTGCATGCATAGCACTTCTGCTTGTATGAACCCTGTAGGCAGCCATGGTAGGTCCGTGAGACGCTAGCCTGTGGCCAGTTGTTCGAGGATAGCTGGCGAGGTAAGATGCTGTCACGTACGCACTTCATATTTTTGCACCGAGTTAGATTTCCACAATTATTTAGTTTGCCGATTAAACTTTGCTTTGAGTGCATTTTGCCAGACATCCCCAGCATTATGCTTCCGCTTAAATAATTCGTTTGCAGCCCTTGTGGCTTTTTCAACTTAAATCGAGGGAAGGAGGAAAGATGTCGGAGCAGCCATGCGGCCGACGCAACTTATGAATCAGGCACCATCTGCCTATGTTAAAGGCTTTTGATTATAATTTCTGCTTCATTGCTGCAAGCAATATTAAGGGAAATCATTCTATGTATGTATTTGCAAGGTTTTCTTATGTTTGTGTTACAGCCACACGGTCAGCTGCCACCAAGTTCGTATCTGCGCCATCCACGCGATTAGAGGATTATTCTTTCAATATCTTGTGCACCCTAATTAATCTCAGTGTAATATGTATTATTCAGGGTTCCGTGTAATTTTGATGACATGCTTTTATGTATGACCACGAAGTCTTTTCACATGTTTGATTTTCCCGCCATCAGGCGCACTGTCACCACACATCACATGGTTCAGGGACGTTTCCCGACGAGAAGCGTTAGTAACAATAAATGCACGTGTAGTGTTCATGTTCATGCTCCGTGTCCCATCTCTGGGTGAAATCTGCAGTCCATCAGAGTGGCTGTAGACCCCTTACCATGTGGAGGTTGTACTCACAAGCACCACGGAGAAAACATCCATCTAGGAGTGCACTAGTTAAAGCAGGAGCTGGGGAATCACCCACCAGAGTTAGCTAGCCACGCCCGAGGTTAACCGTAATCCATCCTGGCACGATGTGTAATCAATGGTAAATAAAAGCTATGATCTCGGTGTAATCATATGTTTCTGTGTAGCGTTGTCACCCAGTAAAACTCCTGAGTACAGTGTTTTTCATAAATATTTAGTAATGCAAAGTGTTTTGTAAAGACGCTTGGGTGAGACGGACACACAGAACCCACAGCATCCCTGAGAACCCTGAGTCTCAAAGTGCGGTGTCTAAGAAACACCGCTGGTGCCCACCAACTAGTAAGTAAATAGGGTCATCGTTCTTGTCTCACCCGACGGTATCATACCTAAAGTGCAGAGTGTAATAAAACTCAGTTAAACTATATTTCTGGCTTGTCTGATTATTTTATTTTGGTGCCTTTACAAACTAGAGGTGCCTTAACAAACTAGAGTCTCAGTGTTCACATCCAACTGAGTTAGGTGAGTTAGTGTTCAACTTGTGTCACACTTGGCACGTCTCAACACTGCACAGTTGGTCATGTCTGTACATAATGTAGAGGTGATTCACCAGCTACTGCAAAAATACTGACAACAGGGCTCATGCAAAAAACTCGGTTGCAATACTAGTACCAGCACGGTGAATACTCGCTAGCTGTTTCAACTCAGAGAGTCTAGCAGAAGAATACACTGCACTGCCATATTCAAGCTTGCTACGGACCAGGACACGATACAATCGTGCATAATAGAAGACCATGAGAAGAGATGACATGCGAAGCAACATAAATAAGTTGCCCCTAAGCGAGCGCTAAATAACTGTCTGCAATACAAGGAAAACTACCCTCCAGCCTTTCGCAAACATCTGCCAGCGCGCATCCAGGATACACCGGCGAGGAAGCGAGGGGCTGCTTCAAAGTCCCCTCCAGCAGACGTCAGGACCCAAAGCTCCCCTGGCCAGGTGTATAAAAGGCCATGCTCCCCCAACGAATGCAGTTGATTCCAGCAGTTCGCTTCTGCACAACTTGTGCTGATGCTCTTTGCTCACCCTCCTTCGAGAAGCCCTGTTTATGAAGTAACAAGATGCCTACCTACGACTACCAATAATGCCACCAGCCGGCCATGAAGAGTCTACCAGTGCCCCAACCTTTGACGTTGAACCACTCCTCACTTTACTTGCACTTTAGTGGCACCAATAGTCCCTTCAGGACATACAGCATACTTTCAGTCTAGGACTTTAGCTTCTTTCATCAGTTCAAGTTGGCGTATGAAAAGTAGCTGGAAATATCTTTCGTTTATTCCCCAGACCAACTCAGCCTGTGGGACGTCACTATAACCACGCCGAGGAACGACCCCAAGACAGCTGCACCCACAAGAGGACTGATACACACACACTTTTCCAGCTGTACCAATAAGCTCGTCTAACATGCGCCCCTGCTTAACCAGCCGAACGAAACCAGCCTGCCAAACGATTATCAGATACCACCCACAATCACAGAACTACCCTGCTTCCACACCTCCCCAGGAGCGTACAGCAAGTGATGATGGCGCCCACACAGGGACGATTCAGCCGATCAAAGAGTTCCAAACCACACCGAAGAAAGCTGAACGAAGGCCATCAGCCGTATTTAAGGCAGGAGAGCCCCCTGAAAACTAGTTGACATTGAGTTGTCAACACACTGTCACCCTCTGCCTTGGCAAATCAGCAGCTTGCCCTACCACTGCCGTGCTAGGGCTCTCAGCCCCAACGAGATCATCTACCAGCAAAGCTTGCTTCAACCCCTGATACACATACTTCACTTGGGAGAGCTTACACTGTTCCTTCAGAACTACACTAGACAATATTAGGGTTACAGTCGTTCTCACAACTTCTTTACTAGTTGCTCCAGACATGCTGTTTGCCTAACAGGTCCCCTTCACTTATTAACGTAACTTCTGCCGGTTGGTTGGTAAGAGTTAGTATGGGTCATACTGTTTATTCTACTCAGAATATATACATTAAAGTCTACGCACTGCGTTCTGATTGCAAGGGTAATTTGTACATCTCTATTACCTCATAAATACCATCTTAAGAGAGAGGCAGGTGACCGCGTCTTGCCAACCAGTTACTGACAATATTTTAGGAATGTGAACTCCCTTAACTGGGCAGTATGTACGTCGCAAAACACCACACAATTTGCTGTCCACCCATACTGTGGACCCAGTGCGCAAAGAAACTTGGCACATATGTACAGTAAAGCCCCTACTTCATACATTCTACGAGGAAGCAACTGGACCACCCGAGTCAGCTAATCCACTCCATTTACTGTATGACATTCGCCAGTTGGAGTGGCAGGCCTGATGAGGTGTGTGACCTGGTAGCCTCTAAGCAGCTTGCGATGAAGCTTTGGCACTACCCCAAGTCAGCTAACCTGCTCCATCCACCACATGAAATTCGCCGGTTGGAGCGTGGCGATGCCATTGCATCTGGGTACTCTACCTAATGAATTCTGTCACCTTCCCCTTATTTGCTACAACAATCAGTAGAACCTACCCCATGCCATTCACCCGACAAGGGACTAAGTGGGCTGAAAAGAAGGCAACTGCTTCTACAGCCAACAAATTGCCAACTAACCCATCCCATTTGGCCTTTCCTCTACCCCCAGGGAACAGGCACAAGCCACCTGCAGGAGCCTCACTACTCAGTCTCTCCTATACATTTGTTTGAGCCACCCCAGAAGACCAGCGGGACTCCACATCCAATTGTCGTCCGGCTTTGACGCTGACTGCCTCTGGGTCTGGGCATCGCCGACGTCATGCGTTGATTGCCACCACCTGCCACCATCACTCTGAATCCAGAAGCCCCAAGACCATCTAGCTCCAGCCGAGCAGCAGCTGTCCCACAACGGGGCCCTGAGAGACGCCTTCAGCAAACTGCTATCGGACAGCCTCAGCGCCAGCCTGCAGGTGGTAGTCCAGCATCAACTGCCGTCCTAACAGCATCACAAGCTTACATAGCTTGCCGCTGCCAGACCAGGTAAACTCTGTACACCAGCTTCCTAAAGGCCTGGGTGAACCCGCCCACAAGGCCTCCAGGGTTCTCTGCCTGAATTCACTTGAAAACCTCCATAGACTAGGTGACGTGCAAAGCACTCCGGCCGTTACGCATAAAAATCTTAAAATTATTTGATCAGAAGATTCTGTGGGAAAATTCTGTACCCATAACTAAAGAGCAAAATGCCCTAAAAAAAAAAAAAAAGAATCTTTCATCAACTGCAGTATTAATGTCATATCTCAACAGAGCATAGAATCAAAGAGAATATGACTCCCAATAGTCATTAAAACTAAGTTTTTTTGTCCACAAGAAATAATTACACTTCAAATTAGACCTGTAATTCCACTCAACAGTACCTACACC
Organism: Dryococelus australis; assembly: GCA_029891345.1. NCBI lineage: Eukaryota > Metazoa > Arthropoda > Insecta > Phasmatodea > Phasmatidae > Dryococelus > Dryococelus australis. Next base: position 8,128,764 of record CM056994.1, read on the forward strand.
CCCCCCCCCCCCAGGCGGCCACTGCCCAATCAGCAAGCGCTCTTCCAAGCACCACCAGAGACTATCTGCCCTCTTATTGGTGTGCTCACAAGAATGTCAGAATAGTATATATACTCCCTGTTATCAACCTCATCTCAGTCTATTGCGATTGTTCTTAAGAGTCTAATTCCTCCACCTGAAGAAGGGGACAGATTCCAGACCTGAAAAGTCGTGAAGACTTGTAATTATTTTTGTGTTACCAGTTTTCATTGTTCTGTGTCCTTTAGATTGGTTATTCTTGATGCATAACGTCTTTTCAATAATATTAAAATGACCAACTCATCAGTGCGCCTCACAAGGACGCACATTTCCACAGAGTTCTCTGATTCTACACACCACGAGAGACAGAGATTGTTACACAAAGCAAAGGACGGACGCGCTACGCCAGACTAGTACTGTTCACCTGGCCGAGCCACAGAGCCTATGCATCGAGATCATTTAAGTACATCTACGCACTGCCGGATGGCACCACTAGTACGATTAGCACATGCAACTTGGATCCAGCACTAGCCAGCGACGTCACACACCCAATGATAATGCACCACTCCACAGCTGCTACCCCCTCTAAAACCTACCAGCGGAGTAGAGCTAAAGAAGAGTATGATATCAGGCCACATCACTTAAATACAAGTCTGTTCTGTTCCTTCACCGCATGCTCATGCCGAGTTCACCTTATCTTGGTGCCAAAGACTCCTACCCGAACCTCGCCTGCCTTCACAGCACCCCGCAGTCGAAGCCTCCTGCCATTGTCAAACATCGTAAAAACACACACACTTCCGGCCCCTCCAGGGCAACACGTAGCATAGCCAAGTTTATTTTAATAGCATTTCCGCCTACCTACCCCATAGCCTATGAAAAGGTCACCTTCACCGGTCAATGCGTAGTAGCTTCCAGTAAGTTCCCGTTGATGTTGCGAGATAGTGCGACACCACCTTGTTTATTTCCCTTAGCAGAATAAACAAGTCTTTAACCAACTCAAGGGTATCTTTCCGTAGACTTAGTACCATTCTCTGTAGACCTCAGGCCCATCGGAGGGAGGTGACAGAGATTGACTCAAAACCGCCACACACTAGTAGAATACCCACACACATCTGGACGGCCACCCTTTCTGTGCACCAGGGTGTACGAAATGGTAGAGCCCCGACACTAGATACTCTGCTTCTTTGGATCAGCTTGATGCTTGCTCTCTCCACCGTGCTACTTACGCTTGAAAGAGTATTCCCTGAGTTGGGAAGACTAGGTTCTCAAGGGGAACTCACCCTCGTACTCAGACTGTCCGCCAGTGAAACCTAGCTCAGTATTCACCGTGCTTCAGGTACCACATTCGGTTGGTAGACATGGTACGTAGTTGTACACCTGTATAGGACAACACATCACCTGCTTCACTTCCGCAGGTTTTGACACTAGTGATTCTGTCCTCGTACCCTACTCCTGTCAAAGTGGTATCCGACAGCAGGTTAAACAGACAAATACTGCCTCCGAGCAACAGCAGGAACATAATCACTTCCTTACCGCACTCGCCACCTCCCACTGAGGGAAAGGGCTTACGCGATCCGCCACTTGGAAAGACCTACCACACCGGAGACACCCATGGACATCTTCACAGCACTCTTCTAGCTCAGCAAGGACACACCCCCCCCCCCCCCCCCATGTTAACTGCGTATATGAGTGGTCAGGACAAATCCCTCGTGATCGCCAATCCACACTTTTGGGTAATCCAGATTGCAGAGCCGAGCTCATTTTAACTAAAATCAGTCATAATAGACAATGTATGTGGGCAAAACCTAACAAATTACTTTAAAAATTATATGTTCATATTTAACAGTTCCAAAATTTACAATAAAACCAGTATCACATGTAATTCAGTTCCACCACAGTTTAGTCCAGGTCCCACCAGTCTGCAATGTACTAGAAATCTCTAAGTCCCCACATGCACAGTACCCCTCACTCATTCAGTTTCACGACCACTCTCCCATTTACACCACAAACCCCTCGTCCACTGTCGCCTCGCAGTCTCCCGTCATCATCCATCCTCTTCACCTATGTCTTTCACCGCACTCTACTTCGTCCGGTTACTGCACTCGGCAAAAGACTGCTCACCCTACAACTTTGACTATTTATAGGGTCGTAGGCCATCGCTCAGAAATTTCTCTAAATGCAGTGTTGCTCCAAGGGTCCTGGTTGCAACAATATTCTTGGTGCATTCTCTTAAGTCCTTGACTCCAGCGGGGGTGGGGTGGGGTTGGGGGAGGATAGAGTGCTGACGCCAGCCAGGTCACCGCTGTCAATCATCATTCCTCCAGCAGCCAGGTGAACGACTTGTCAGACCACCTGGGAAAGGCTTTAAGGTGGATCACCCCTCACAAAGCCACAAAGCATGGAGCTCACGCCTAGTGCAAGCATCAATGCGTAACTGTACGTTCAACAGTGAGCTGGCTGGCTTACTAGCATCAACCCAGTGGTCCAGCGCTCAGCCAGGCATTAGCTTTCACATTTCCACTGACTACACGAACTAAAGAGCACAAATACCAAAGAACAGGTTTTAAAAATGTATACTGTTCATTATCTTTACTAGGAAAAATGGTGTACAATCTCTGCAAGTTTCAATTACAAATAAGCACTCACTTCCTACCAGGGCGAACCAGGTTCGATTTCTGGTGGGATCACTTCCGTATTTTCACACGTGAGAATCGTGTCAGAAGATTCCGCTGGTTAGCGGATTTCCTCCATGATCTCCCATTCCACTTGCCCTTACATTCCATTACTGCTCCATATTCACCATGCTTTGTACTTCACCCTCATTGGCTGTCAAGAGCTGTTCAAACTCTCCACTCCACTATCACAAATATTCATGAATTAGTGTGTATTTATCAATGACACTACACATCACGGAGCAGCAGGCCAGCTGAGGACCTGTGTGATGTTCTCACCGAGGCCAGGGTCCAGTTGCTCCTGGCCGTCCTGTAGAGACTGCTCCACCATATCCCAGCGGGAGTTGAGGGCAGCAAGGCGCCACGCCACTTCATCGCGCGCGTCCGGGCGACTCTGCGTCAGTTGGTGACCCTGCTCGTTGAACAGCTTGCGGCGGTACCAGCGCCGCTGCAGTTCCGCCAACTGACCCTGTCACACCACAGCACACCAGTACACTCACTACAAGCATAGTTTACAATATAGGCTGTTCAAGGTAGCACTTCTGAAAGCTCTGCTTTAAGATCTACTTGTACATAAACTATCTAATCTTCCACCTCGTGCAAAATTAACGTCGCCATAAGCCTGGTCACTATATTCATGCATCGGTCTGGTAAAACTGAGCAATAACTGAAAAGCAAATATTTTACAGATGTGCTAATTTTTTACACTTGTATGTAGGGATGGATCAATACTACATTTTCTCGCTACTCAATACCAGTTTTGATACCAAAAACATTCTCACGATACTCGATACCAATACTTTACTCGATACAAAATTAAAATTGTCATGAACACAAAAAAACTTGGCCAAGAAAATTGCTCATTTGACTAGTGTTGCGGACACACTCAAACTATATAAAAACCCACATTACACTGCAACAAATGGTGTATGGTCTGTAACACAAACATCCTTAGCCAATGATAAACCAACAATGTCTCCTTTGATTCTATACAATCACATTTCCACAGTAAAAGCTGTAATCAAACTTTGAGGAAAATGATAGCTCAGTACACGCTTATTTTGCGATTTTGCAGTTTTATTTATTTTATTTTGCAACTTCAAGGAAATTACTGTAATGTTAAATAAATATCGTAATTATCTGATATATCAGTCGTGGCCTAGCCCGCGACAGGTGTATCAGATAATTATGGTATGTGTGGGATGTACAATAACTACTCAATTTGCTTGCTCATGCCTATCGGCACTTGCTCGCAACTCTCAACCCATTTTTATTGTACCTCAATTATGTACCATAAAAGTAAATGTCAAAAATCATAATTTTGGTATGTATGGGTTGCCTAAAATCACCTCAAGGTGCTCGCAGATGTTTGAATATTTTAGTATAAACAAATGTTTAACAGTTTTAATTCAATAGTTAGTCTTAGACCTACATACTTCCCATCCGTCATTACTAACTTTACTATGTACCTTCCAGTCAGTGTGCCTAATAAAACATAAGTATGCAGGTGTTGGTAGAGAAAGTTTTCAAATGTTAATTTCAAAAGTCCTCAATTAACCTTGAACGGCCTCTAGAACCTTTCTCTCTCAAAGCCAACTGAAACTGTAATTTGTTATTTGTAATTCTCATATAATTATCTGCAACTAAGTGGAGGACAATTTGGTCTCGATGTAAATTCACTTCAGTAAAAAAACTAAGAGTAAATGAGAGCTGCAGAGGATGCTGTTTCCAAGATCCCAGCATGGAATGCTTTTTGCCATTACTGCAGTCAAAATCATATGGCTTGGACTTTAGTTAATACATTTAACCAAATATTAACTTTGTATTTGATGATATGATACTACTTCTGGATGATATTTAATGCAGTTAATTATTATTATTTTGCAATACATAAATTTATACTAAGTGACTTAGCCCTCACTGTCCCGCTCGGAAGGGACACACTGCTGCTCCGCTTGTGCATCAAGCACGCATGTTCGTGCGCCTCATGTACGGGTCACCATCATCGTTCATGGAGGAATGGGTTACTACTTCTGGATGATATTTAATGCAGTTAATTATTATTATTTTGCAATACATAAATTTATACTAAGTGACTTAGCCCTCACTGTCCCGCTCGGAAGGGACACACTGCTGCTCCGCTTGTGCATCAAGCACGCATGTTCGTGCGCCTCATGTACGGGTCACCATCATCGTTCATGGAGGAATGGGTTACCGAGCCAGATCACAACCCTTGTTTTCAAGAGTAAACACAACCCTAAGTGTGTGCAATGCAATTCTGATCTGTGCCCCATAAAGCAGAGTCTAAAAATCACAAGGGAAAGTATTATTTCCCTCTTGCTCCCCTTAAGTGAGGCGTTAACAGCCTGCGAGTGTGAAGCCACGTGGGTTTCGTATCAGTACTGAACACGAGCTGAAGACATTCATAATCCATTGCATAGTTTTTCACGGTTAAGGTCATATTTTGTTTCTTTTAAAAGGGCAGTTTTATTATTTTGAATTATATGAAAATATCATGTACAATATCTTGGCAGTTCCAGCTTCCGCCATGCCTATCGCCCAAAGTTAAATTCTTTCCCCAATATTACATTATTTTCATCATTTAATTTACCTATTTTAAGGTGTTTATGTAATTCTTAACTGTCATGCTGATTTAGTGTATTGCCTGCACGTGCCTTGCCGGCCCATTCTGGCTTGTTTTATTAATTATCTTTTTCTGACATGAATATCATACAGAGACTCTGGGACTAAGAGATTTTGCTTGTCTGAAATCTAGTCTAGTTTATTCCAGTGTTTCTTATGAATTTTTCGTTGGTTACGTGTGTAACTTTTGTCAAGTATATTCTTTTATCAAATTCCCTCTCGGTGTTGGCGGGAGACCTCTGGCGAGGTAGCCAGGCGTCTCGGCCACCATCTTTAGTCTTGATTCTGCGGGCCTAGAGAGGGTACATGCATGCCGCATCGCGGGAGCCTTCAACTTCTTTTCTCTGATCGTTTACCTGCAATAGTAAGTCTTTAATATTCCAGAACTTTTCTTGTGTTTGCTCCTCTCACGCTTGTACACTTTACATCTATCAGACTCATGGCCCCGGAGATTTCATCACCGTAAGTTTCAGCCACTGCTTAACAGTACTTTTTACTGCGTTAGCCGATGGCAGGCCCAAATGCCACGCTTGCTTAAAGCTAGGGTAGTTGTATTGTGTAAGTGTACCGTCTCTTTACCAATATAGCCATTCGTGACCTGGCCCACTTCAGGCAACCAAGTGTGTAATATCTGTACTCTATCTCTATAGTGAACCATGTATTTGTGAGGGGATCTCCACATGGCTGTTGACCTACTACCGCCCTGAGAATTATAGTCCACATGCCCACACGTGCATAGATGGGCTGGCGACCTCTGGAATTATTAAATCATTTTCTAAGCTTTACAACCATGAGCCAGGGTTTATCTGAAATCTGGTGCATCATGCCCCTTGCCAGTGTCCAAACCACATTATAAGAAATTGCAGAGGTGCTGCGCTCTTAGTGTTCAGTTCTTGCCACTGCACAGAGATAATTTCCACGGCCAACTTGGCTTACCTTCCCTTCTTTCTTATCCCCACACCTCATTTCCCCATCTGGCATGTCACTAATTCTAATTGTGGAGGGGGTCACGCGATCACAGGTGGGTAGAAGTGTTGACCCTTTCTATGTTATTCTGCTTCCAACCGCCGCTACGAGATGACTAGAATACCTCTCCAAAGGAATATTAATTTTTCATCATGGAAACAACGTGATTTTGAAATTGCAATACCAGTCTCAGCTTATCTGCATTTTAGTGAAACCTTTATTTAGAGAATGTTAGTTTTGTGAGCCACGACGGGAATTCACAGCGGTGAGTGTTGGACAGTTTATGGTCTAATACGGGCTTAGTTTTGTAGAGTAGGGAGTTCATAAATTTGGTGGTGAGCGGCCGTAATGATACAGTTTTGATATTTCATATTTTAGGCTGGCACATTTCAATTTTGAATTTTAGTTATATTTTCGAATGGTTTTAAATGTCACTGCATTCTGTGGTTCAGACGTGTAGTTTTGTTTGATAGACGCTGCCCCATTTAGCTGGCCCGGCCTCAAGATTGATGCACTCTTCTCTCCTTCGAGATAAGGGTTAGAATGCTGACTGCCCTCTAGAGTTCAGCAGGTGATCCTACCACGGCGTATTTATTGCTACTCTAGCCCAGTGGGTCGTTGAGGGTTCAATGGGAGGCCGCTTATTGGGGGATACCGTTTGAGGGGAGGGGAATAATCAAACCCCACAGTGGGGAGAACAATCTTCCTCACTGCAAAAGCTGACAAAATGAGTGACACCAGCTGTCCCGTGGGGTGGTGGGGGGGGGGATGTTGTGATACAGATTAATTGATGGTAATGATAGGGGTGGATGATCCCACTGGAGGGGTTGATGATACACACAGTGGTTGCATAGGTGTATGTAATCCACAGGGGACGTAACTATGCGGGGTTTTAGGTTAACCTTCTATGGTAGTCGAACCCGGATCACCTTCCCGGAAGTTAAGTGAATTATACACGAATTCCGTATTGCCTTTTCCTGGTCTGGCTTGGGTGGCGTTATAGTTACGGTAGGCATGGGCGTCTCCGGCTGGAGGTAACTGATAAGTTCTTCGTCAGGCCATGGGCGACAAGTACCCAAGTAGGTGTCTAACTCTGACTCGTGATCAAGGGGGATGAGTGGAGAAATAGGTTGAGGTTTAAAGTCAAGGTCCGCAGATGGGGGCATATCCTCACACTAAACTTCTGCGTCTACCTTTGAATTAGTTAACCTCTGTAAAGTTCGTCGCTCTCTGTGGAGGTTACGGTTCTGGATACCACCCTTCTAACTGTGCATCAGATCAGCCTTCTGTCCTTTCTGCAAACATGCAGTCCTAGCGGGTGCATCTTATTCAAACACACCCGAGGAACCGACGGTGAGATGTGCAGTCCAGAATTAGGACACCACCGAGGGTAGGCATGGGAGCACAGGAACAGTGGAATGTCTTTTTGGACTCAAAGCCTTATTCAAGCCCCGTCTCCTGTGGACATCAGCACGCCTCACAACTATTCCTTAGTGGGGTTTTATTGCATGTGACAAAGTTTCACTAACAGAATTATAACAAAAATAAATGAATGAGAAACCAATATTGAAAGTAAGGTAGTCAACGATTTAAAATAGTATGTAATGCGTAATATTTATTATTACGATTTTGGAAATGGGAAATCTCGATTGCATTTTGCACGCTACCTAAAGAATGCATTATTTACGTAATTACTATTTCAGGTGAAGGTAAGCCTGGAAAAAGAATAAAACAACATTATTCTGATTACAAATTTTACGTTAGTTTACGCTCTTTACAACGTATACTCACTGGGAATTTGTCCAGAAGGGAAAACGTAGCGACTACCTGCTATGGCGGATTCACGGGAGTAACTGGGGTAAAAGGGGTGCAGGGGCTTGGCGTCGGGTTTACCTCTGGAGTGACGTGCAGTCTTCAGTTGCAGGGAGAGTCTTCTTCAAACTGCTGGAGAGGCTGGAGCCATTGCAGGAGAGAGGGGGAGGAGTGAGTAGGGGGAGGAGTGAGGAGGGGGAGGAGTGAGGAGGGGGAGATGGGGGTGATGGGGGGTGATGGGGGGAGGGGGGGAGGGGAGGGGAGAGAGGGGAGAGTGGAGTGATGAGGGGAGGGGTGAGAGGGGAGAGAGAGGAGAGAGGTAGGTCTTGGTCAGACCCACGGAGTGCTTGCTGACCTATGCGGCCTGCGAGCCCGGCATCTCTAGCGAGAGGCGTGCTCGTGCCTCATAGTATAAAACTCCTGGATCAGCGATCTTCCAGAGATGCAGTGGTGTTGTAGCCTGTCATTGCAGGGGTTTGTTTATCAGGGGAGCGGCGAGCGCCGCTCATTTATTATCTCCCTGCGCTTAGGTGACAAGTTTACCACCTCTGCCTGAGGCTTGGCGGGTGTGACGTCAAGGCAGCAAAGGTGATGTGATCCTGTGGTGTCTGATGCACTTCCTTCTCAGCTATCTCGGGATAGTGGCTCGTCGGGTAAAACAATTTTGACTCAAGGGGGTGGCGACCGCATGTCAGAATCTGGGTGAGCAGTACAATTCATAATTAAATGCGTTAATTATTTTTACGTACGAGGAGTCTATTCTATTGGCACGTGAAGAGTATTCTGCCACTGTTTGTGACTTCCCAGAGCTATTGCTTGCTCATTTGTGGGGCGAAGTCGTACTGCACAGCAGTGTGGCAGGCGTCAATGTTGAACAGCTGAGGTAAACTATCCACGCTGCACTTGTTGGAAGGAATTATTTTTAAATGTAATTTTTTTAAATTGTCATGGTTTTATTACACAGTGCTTTGGAAGACCCGTTACGTTCCCTCGGATAGAGGCCCCTTATACACTCACGCTTTTAATAGCTTTAATTGTTTAGTTAATTAGGCATTTTCGGTAAAAATTATTTGTAAATTAAATTTTTCCAAGGCTCGCGCCTTCGCCTGTTGATTGAGGTCCATATATTTTTACATTAGTTTAATATTTCTTTATCTAGCTTGCAGTGTGTATTAACTTAGCCGGGGCTCTGCTAAAGTGTTGATTTAAGCATAATAAAATATTACATAAACTTACCTCTCTGTGTGTCGACGACCATAATTTTTAACTTTAGACGCTGTGCAATACTTATTACATTATTTATTTGGTCTTTAATTACAGTGCTGTACGTTCAATCAGTTGCACAGTAATTATAATTAACCTCACGACTATCTGCCTGTGTATTGTATCACCCAGGAGGTAGGGTATGATAAAGGCCCAATCCCCGAGATTCCAGGGCACCCACCGCACAAGGATTGTTTCCCTTGTAAACGGCAGGAAGTTCCGCGGGAATGATTGCAGATTTCACCCCGCCCAGTAGAGCTTGTCCAGAACCCCTGTTGCCAGCCTTATTTTATTTGTTGTATTTCACTGCTAACTGCGCAAACAGCACGCAGGTACCGGTAGCCATCAGAGGGGACACGAGAGGCCTGCCACAATGAAACAATCATTAATAAATCAACTAATTAATAACTCTAACCCAAGAACACTGGTCTCTAGTCAATCCGAGAGCGACCATACTGACTACAGAATAATAATACCCCTTGACAACGAAACCTCCTTGAAGCACTTGCTAGGTTGGTGTAAACCGGATGAAGGATCCGACTCCGAGGAAACCCTCGTCCAACCGACCCCTACACAGGCATAGAATTCTATTACCGACACACCGGACCCCTCTAGCAGATCAAGTATCATAAGATTGAACACTGGCAGAATACTTCGAGTTCGACACCAGAGAACAGAAGTACTCCAAAACTTCTGTACAATAACATTGGCATCAGGAAAGACGATCAGGGTTCGAATCCCTGCCATGGTAGTTCCCCGAATGCACCCGGAACAAGAACAATCCGTAGCCAACTTTATTCCCGCTCAAAAGCCAACGAGGCAGCAGCAGATAAAACCAGTTCAGTTCAAGCCAGATCATTCACCACACCACTCACTCACCTCTCATATACGACTGAGCATTTCACCCTTATTGGGACAGCTGGCATCCTGTTTATTGACATCCCTCGTGGTGCGGAGAATAAGACTGCCTGGAAGGGATAGCTGAACGCTCCTACTCGCCCTGGGGTTTGACTCCCCTCCTCTTCGTAAGGTCCGAGAGGGCAGTCAGCGTCCTAACCACTAGTTATCCAAGAGCAGCACGCATCAATTTCTAGCCAGGGTTTCTCTCAAATCCAGCGTACTCTACCTCGCACTAACAGCCAAGCCATGTTAAGACTGTTCGAAACTTTTAACAGTAACTCTTGTCCATATATAAATTAATCTTTTACTAATGGTTTTTTCCCAAATGACTTAAAATTTGCTTAAGTTATCCCACTGTTTAAAAAAGGGAATACCACATTAATTGAAAACCGTAGGCCTATCTCACTTCTAAGTTCCTGCTCTCAAATATTTGAAACCATAATAAATAATAGAATAGTCAGTTCCCTAACTAAGAATAATCTACTCTTTGCATCTCAACATGGTTTATTGAAGAGTAATACATAATACCAAGTCACCCACTGGTTAATTTGTTGTACTTTTTACAGAATGTAAAGCCAGATCTGAGAATGCTCTTGGAGTATTCCTAGATTTGTATAAAGCATTCTACACTGTTTATCACCAGCTACTCATTGATAAATTGTGTAACTTGGGGATTAGAGGAATTGGAAACAAACTATTTGAATTCTTATTTTACAAACAGAAGGCTTTGTACTTCATCAATAAAAAAGCCAGACTTAATGTTATTGACACTTTCTATTTTCTTCCTAAAATTGTAAATGTGGGTGTCCCACAAGGGAGCATTCAAGGACCACTTTTCTTTTTAATACATGTAAATAATTTAAGTCTCCAATTTAGAAATGTGCTGTCATTTCCTTTGCTGATGATACAAATGTTCTCATTCAGACTAACACAGACACAAAATAAATTAGGTGACTTGTCTACTAGTACCTTGCGTGCATTAAATTCTTGATTCACTTCTAACAAGCCATTACTTAACTTTGATAAATCTAATCACACATTATTTTCTTCTAAATTAAACCAAAAAATCCAGACATCCTGTTAGGCAACACTAAACTAAAGTCTACTGAACATACTCGCTTTCTTGGAATTGAAATACATGGCTCTCTATCCGGGAACCAACACACTAGTCTGCTTAAAAATATTAAATAGAACTTATGTGTTTAAAATGCTTTCGCATATAACGACTAAAGAGTGTACGTGGTCTGCCAATTTTGGTTATGTTTATTCTACATCAGTTATAAGATCAATCATATTAAAAATGCAGCGTTCTGACAGCTGCCCGGATATTGTTTTATGTGCTATACTCTTACTGTGCCATGTATATAATTATTTATTTTAAGTATTACCTTTTATTTTTATAAACAAACATAAATATTGTAAAATAATGATATTCACGAACATTATACCCAAACAAATTATGTTTATCTACAGAGAGAATATAAAATATGTACCATGAAATCTATGGGTAATGTTGGTGTCAGATTATTTAATGAATTACCATCAACTCTAAAAGATATTAAGCAGTAGTCTATATTTAAACTTGAGCTATTTAGATTCCTCATAGACAAGTCATTTTAAAACATAGAAGATTTTGTACAATCATGATATGTATATATTGTCTTTTCACTTGATGCTGGTCAGTTTGCAGCACCTGGGGAATGATTATAGTGACGGCTGTTGGAGGTTATGTCCGGGCAAGTGCCAGAGCTCCCCTCAGTGTAGAGCACGAAGTAATACATTGGGTCGTGGGCCAATCGCCTAAATGTAGTCCCCAGATGTGCAGGAGTCTATGTAGATGTCTTAATTAATGGTGCAACTATAGCCATCATTTGGTTGGTCTAGTAGAGGCGATCAAAGCTACCTCTAAACGCTTATAATAGTCATAGAGGGATAGCTCCTGCCATCCCATGCCCTTACCACACACATTATGGTTAAAAAGATTAGGCGATCTGAGTAAATAAATAAGACGCCAAACTTTCAAACATACTCGATTGATTACTTTGCTCCCTCGTTTGAGGAACTAATAAAAAATAGTGCTCCTATTAAATCAGAGTGCACTTAAACTGTTTAAAATGGCGCAGAGCCGACAATGGTTACAGGAAAACTAAGTCCCAGATGTATAAAAGACATGCAGGGTTGCTGTGCGGCACTCTTCCCGGATAAGAAAATGAATTACTGTTCCATACTATAACTTACTATTGATACACTACATGATTAGACACAAAACTGACGAAGGTCCAGGGAGGATGCGACGACATGCGTCCGCACAGCACCGAGGTTACCACGCTACTCTGTTGGCATCGGATGGTCTGCCTTCTTATTGGCCAGCTCGTCCCGCATAACTATGAAAAATTCTAACATTTAAATTTCTTATATAAGTTTAAATGACTGATGATTAAAAACAATTTTTTATGCCAAAACATAGTACAAGACACTATCATTTCAACCCTGAAAACTCTAATATGGAAATAAAAATAAATATTTGTACACCGCCAAGTGGCGGCTTAATGGTAACATTACATCCTTACCGCATTCACAACACACAGCTTCTGCACTTGATTACAAGCAATATAAATAGTCTCATTTAAAGTTTATTATCTCACTTCACTAATTTTTATATTAACTTTCCAGTGTTTATTACCAAAGTTCTCACATTTGCCGTTTTAATACATTTGTCGTGAAAGTGGGGTTAGAAAATCCGCATGGTTAATGTTTACGTTATGTTGCCGGCGTTCACAACAACCTAACCTTACAATACTGTTTCACCACTGGCATAGCACTGTCCACTTCATACTCTCATATATATAAAAACTTATTTACTAAATTGGTGATAGGTGCTTGGGATATTGGTTTTGGAAAAATTACACCATAATTTAATATACATTGCACTACTGCTACAAGTGTAAAGCGTTATCTCTGTAATCTGAAACCAATGTGCGCTCTGCGCACGTCAAACATATTAACACTACACAACATTAAAAACCCTTTTGAAAATTACACAAAACACTATTAAAGAATAAACACAAGTTGCGCCACAAATTTTGTGGACGACAGTGACTTGCCGTGACATTTTGCATCACGTGCATGATGATGCAAGTGTACGTTGCATTAGGAACAAGGATATATATTTCAGAACATGAATCACACAATCAAAACAAACACACACATTATTACCCTGATCAAATAATAACATGCCTCACTGAGACACACGTACATAAAACCCTTTGTTGACATTTGCAACAGACGCGTCAAATATTACACATAACCTTCAAAACACACTGAGCAATTGGCTTCTTGCACTACCGTGCACTCTGTGCACTTACTTGCCCTTTCACAAATAAAAACCCTTTAATACTCTGCTTTTCACAAGGCGCACTCTCACTGCATCGGTGACCTCGGTGTGTACACTGGGAATAGTGCGCTGAGCGCATCAGCTCTCTCGGCGACAACACACATGGCAGATGAATGTTGGTCTTGTAGACATGGATAACGGCCTAGGGTGCTGGCTCATGTCATACTTTATTTGTAATATGAATCATGTCTGTTTTGGTTCTGATTAATATTATTGGATTATTTTGTTTTTATGTATTGTATATCAGATTCCAAGATATTTATTTTGTACTATATGACAAGATCTATAGCATGACTTTGCTCTGTGGAATGGATGAAAGAAAGAAAGAATGGATGAAAGAAAGAATTAAATAATGAAAGAAAGAATGAAAGAAGGAAGGAATGAAAGAAAAAACTAAACACAGAATGAAATAAATGAACAAGAGAAAGAAATAAGGAACAAGAGAAAGAAATAAGGAACAAGAGAAAGAAATAACAAAATAATGAAATAAGGAACAAAATAATGAAATAAGGAACAAAATAATGAAATAAGGAACAAAATAATTAAAAAAGAAACAAAATAATTAAAAAAGAAACAAAATAATTAAAAAAGAAAAAATAATCAAAAAAGAAACAAAATAATCAAAAAAGTAACAAAATAATGAAAAAGGAACAAAATAATGATAGAATGAATGATATAATCATATAAAGAATGATAAAATTAATTATATATGAATGAAAGAATGAATGAACTTTTTAATATTTACCTTTCATTATATTTTTTTTCTTTCGTCGACAGTAAAAAAATGGTCATCCGTCACAGACTGAACGACCTGAAAGTGATACAGAATCTCAAATCATTTGAGCATGAAAAATATTTTGAGCCGATCTTGAGCCACAAGCAGGTGTTTGGCTTGAGCTCAATTTTGAGTAATCTCAGACCGCTATTGACTAGAGGGGCTAGTTTTTATGTATGCATTTGTATCTACAATACTAACCAGAATTCTCAACCACCTAATTATTTGCTCGGTTTATCAGACGCCCTCTTCTTGTAATATAATTTGTCTATCTCCTTTACATTGTTTGTAACACACATTTGTGTGCACATGTGCATGCATTGTAATCTACCTAATACCAAGCTAATGTGTATTTTTATTATTCAAAAAATATATATATCATCTAAGGCTAAGCTTTATACTGTAATTCATACCTAGCAGCCTTTCATTAATTTTGTTGCGGTGTGGGCAAGCCATTGCTTTGGCGCTTGCGTGAACACACCAGCACTCTCCTAAAGAGAGTGAGGTCACGGAAGCGTAATGCGCCATGACAAACAGAACACAAGCGACAGGAGCAGTTTCCAAACAAACTGATCAAATAGTAAATGGCCCTGATATTTAAGGCCGGAGAAGAGTAGAGCCCAAGGCCTTAACCCTTCAAGCAGATGACGGGACAAGATGGACCAGTAGATGGGGTTTCGGCCACCATAGTCGCATTAGCAATAGGCCTTCGGCAATGGAAAAGGTAATGCAGTTCCAGCAGTCGACGGAAAGACTATCAGTAGCTAGAAAAATAGCAGTATTGTAACCGATAGAATATAAATTAATGCAGATACAGAGTAGATTAAAATAACACGCTCCCCTGGCGCAATCTAAAGTATAACGTAAGGTGTTTTATATTTATAATGAAACAGGTTTAACTACGGATTTAAATATACTGACATAGTGAAACAATATGGTGTTCTACCTCTGAGATATATATTCCCAAACTTACTTTGTATGGCCCCAATATGGGACCATAATGTATTCCCAACACACACACACTTTCTTGTGTTTGCTAATGAGAAAAAGGTTATTTTCCAACAGACACAAGAAGTTAACACAGACAAGAGTTCCTGCTCCGACTGCCAAGCTCCATGGATAGTGGGAAAGATGTGACCTACCTGGTGTGTATTTTTATCCGTGATGCCGTCTTCCTTGCTGTACGCTGCCTCCTGAATCCTATTCAACCAGGAATAGAGTTCGGAGTACTGCGATACAAACTCACTGAAACTCCACGATTGCTGGGAGACGTCTTGCTCATCCCAAGACAGCTCCCCACTCGCCTCCTGAAACAGTAAACAACACCTATGTTGTTCTGCCTCGAGGACACATGCACTGCAAACCATGTGGCTGCCTGCACAACACTTCCTTTTTCATTTTTCAAGTTATAAACATTTCTCCAGCATTGTTCTCCAGTATACTTCAATTACCTGTATTATACTTGCAAATACAAGCAACTCTTCATGTTGCTGTGCAATTGACGTGGTATTACTGGCGCCCTAAAGTAGGCTCGGTCCTAACAGCCACAGACAGCACATCAACACAACCTGTGTGCAAGGGAGAACGGTGAAAGCAGAGCAACTGGAGGGCACAGTGCGGGCAGTGCAAAGGGCCCGGTGCAATAGGCTGCTCTGGCATGAAGGGTGAATACATGACGTCAAAGCAGCATACTCACCAACTCCTCAGGTTGAGAGGTGATACACGAGGAATGTGACTTAAGACAGCAAACTAAAATCAACATAGTAGAAAACTTAATAAATATAATAAGGGTTTTTTGGAGTGCATATGTCTTGTTATAAATTAGGGAAGGATGCACGCCGGTGCATCCCGTTGAAGGCCTTCAACTTTTGTGTGATATTCTGAGTGTTACTGCAAACCGCCCTATTTTATACCTGAACTCTAAGTGTTTTCCACCCTCACGTCACCCCGACTCAAGGTGGACCCATGTAAATAGTTTTGCTCCACCACGTTGTGCCCACGTGCAGGAACCTGTGTTTCACATACGGCACCAGCCAATTCTGGTTCTACGTAAGGTGACATCCCGGCCAAGCGTTCTGAACCAGGCTACACTTCAAAATTTGTTTTGCTATGGGCAGTACCTAAAATGCCTGCCACATCATTATTTTCTTCTAACACTGTTAATGTGTTTTGAATTATGTAATTTTGTGTGTTTGGTTATCACCACACACTTTTTTTATCTTGTATTGTGGATAATAAACCTGGATCAACCTATAACACCGGTGTCTGAATGTTATTGTGTCCTACCCACTGTGAGTCACATGGTCAGACCACAACCCTCAGAATCCGCCGGAGAGTAGCCACTGCTGGCGCGACAACTGGTGCATGGTTGACGAAGTGGTGAAGTATCAACTCCTGGGAGAAGTATAGCCACTGGCACGAGTACGCACCACAGGAAGCACATGAGGGGGTATTGAACTCACGGAGCACCTCCGGGCAGAGCAGACAAGGAGAGCGGTCAACATGCACTATCACTGGCCTATCATCGCTCAGGATGTCGGGGAGTACGTCCAGGAATGACATATGTGCCAGCACAAGAAGGCAAGGTGTACGGATGGAGTAGAACAGCAGCACACATGGCAGCCTGAGGAGCCATTCCAGATGTTCGCACTGGATGTTACGAGACCCTACCCGCAAACCCCGCAGGGCAAGAGATTCCTCCTTGTAGTCATGAGGTCCTACTAGAGCACGAGTTCTTTCTGAGGTGGGGGTACCCACAGGCAATACTATATGATAATGGCACGGAATTTGTTGGAAGAAGGCGAGAGGTCTGTGCCAAAAGTGGCAGGTAGAGCACCACACAACATCAACGTATCACCCGCGGGTGAACCCCACAGAATTGTGAAACCAGGTAGTCAAGATCCAGCTCTGCATACACCTGCAGAAGGACTACACCTAGTAGAGGAATGACTACCTGAGAGCCTGTACTGCTTGCGCAGATAGACCAATGATGCTGCGGGATGGTCCTCGAGCCGAGCTCATCATGGAATGGAATTTGGCCTTGCAGAGACAGAGTGGTAAACAACGCAGACGGCTGAGGCCCAATACGTGTAAGACATCACACTACTTGCCAGGAAGACCCAACCACCACTGGAGCCCAGGGACTTGGTGTACATAAAGTGCCACCCACTAACATCTGCGCCAAATAACTATTGCACGAGAGACTGTCCCCATTTGTCAGCCCACTGCAGGGTCCAAACCCAAGTAGGGCAGACCGTATACCAGGTGATACAACCCGAGGACACCTAACAAAACAACATAGGGACAACCTATGACTGGTCCAACCCAGGGGCGAGGCAGGAGACGACGCAGGAGGCTGGGATCCGGTGGAGCATGGGAGACAGGGGCACGGGCAGCAGCCCCGATCCAGGGACACTGGAAGACCAGAGTCCTTTCCGAAGATTCAGGGCACCAAGCCCCAACAGCAAAGAGGTGGGGTAACCGTTCCAGGGTTTCAGGTCGAAGACCACCAATACACCCCGTTGGCCTAGTAAGGCGGTTGCCACTGACGACACGGGGGACGTCGTCACCACCCCACCATGGATGGACAACTCACCTGCAAGGTACTAACCCGATCCCATGGCCCAGACCAATAGTGAGCCGGGGGCCAGCCCCCGAGACAACGCCAATGTCACTGTCAAGGTGGAGGAGCCAGGCGAGATGCTGGGGATGAGGCGTTTGCAGACACGAAGAGCCAGAAGGGAACCTGCATCCCTTACATCCAACCCCAAGGCCCAGGCAGGCCCTAAACCAACGCCGACTATGCTGCCTGGAGATGTGCAGCACCACCGAGTAACCTGTACATGCTTACTCCCAAACAGCACGAGTATTTTCAGTTAAACACAGTGATTTTTCATTACTTAAATTTCATCATAAAGCATATGTTTTAAAGGCAGTGCTTTATTTATTTGAATGTGTAGCGTATTACTTCTGAGGTTTGATGTACATTTTCTTATTGCAAGTTTGCTTTGAAGTATTTTGTTGTTCTGCTTTGTACGAGAACCTCATCTTCAGATTCATAATTAGTCACCTGTTAAATATCTCCTCTACACTTTTCACACAAACACACACATGCAGTCAAACACAACAAACATACACATGCAATCAAACACAACAAACACACATGTGCATTCAAACACAACAAACATGCACAGTCAAACACAATCAACATGCACAGTCAAACACAATAACACACACAGTCAAATACAAACACACAGTACAATACAAACACACACAGTACAATACAAACACACACAGTACAATACAAACACACACAGTACAATACAAACACACACAGTCAAATACAAACACACACAGTCAAATACAAACACACACAGTCAAATACAAACACACACAGTCAAATACAAACACACACAGTCAAATACAAACACGCACACAGTCAAATACAAACACGCACACAGTCAAATACAAACACGCACAAATGCAAACACGCACGCACAAATGCAAACACGCACACACAAATGCAAACATGCACACACAAATGCAAACATGCACACACAAATGCAAACATGCACACACAAATGCAAACACGCACACACAAATATATACACAAAAGCACACACAAATATATACACAAAAGCACACACAAATACAAACATACACACACAAATATATACACAAAAGCACACACACTCACTCACTATTCTCTTGCCATTTTTACACATTATACATGAGCATTACATGTTCATTTTATGTCTTCAAGTAACTTTGTATTTTGTTTAGCACTGCCAAACAGGGTTGAATACCATTATCTTGTATTTATTACACCTACACATGATATAACGCTTATATTTAGATCACAAAATTGACTGTCGGACAAATCAGGTAAAAAGAGAGGTTGTGAGAGGTTTTCAGAAAATTATTACGTTGGTTAAGTGGCTGCAGATTTTCAGAGTTTGAAGAAGGTTTGTCAGACCACAGATTCACTCAACGTGAGCATTACTTAAGTCTGGCTAACACTGAGGAACAAAAACATAGTATTAGTACTTCTCTACCAAAACTCTGCACACGACCAATCTGTGAAATAATGAGAGAACTGACATGTCCAACAGAGTGGGGACTTGCTGACACGTAGGTCACTATTGAAAGTGTTTGTGTTCATGTTACAATTTGTTTGTTTGAAACAACTGCCTAAAGCTTGCGTGATAAGCCACTTCCCTATCAAACTCGTATAAACAGAACTAAACTACTGCAATCTTCAAAATCTGTTACTACGTGTGTGAAATGAGATAGACATGTAAAAAATATTACAAGCTGTAATAAATAAAGCATAATATTGAAAAAAATATATATTTGACTAAATAAACGAAAAACTTTCTTCACATGTCGAATGTACTCTTACAATTTGATTTGGAACACGCATGCAGAAAGGTGTGAGAGATTGACAACTAAAAGAATTTAGGTTGAATGTTAAGATGAGGCGGTCAAGAGTGACACTTCCAAGCAATCAAATCTTGAGTAGACATTATTAATATAGCAGTCAATCCATACGAGTATAGTTTCATTTAAAGTAAATTTTTAATCTCGAGCAAAGTTAAAACAGACTGAATTGTTAAAATGTGGCGGATGCAACAAAGATTTGTTTTAATGTTATGTAAAGATAGCGCCACGGACTGTGTGTGTGATGATGTGTACTCTTTGGTAAAGGTAATAAAAAGCAGTCTGGCTAAATAAAGTTTTAACGAATACATCCAATTTAATATGAACACACACACACACACACAACAATTTCAATTTGTCATTGCAATTAATTGTTACTATTCACTTTGTTCAGGTGTGTATAAGTTAAAAATAAGCCTGAAGTGCCTGTAGTATTGCACACCCAAACCTTTGCACTCCGGGAGAACTGATGTGTCTAGTATTTGCTAATAAATACTTTCATATTTACATAAAACTTTGTACTCTTCAAGTAGTTTATCGTGATGTTTGGTTACCAAAAATACCTCTCTATTTTACTCTAACTTTGTCCTAGTTTACATCCTAGTGGAGGTTTGCGATTTTACGGCAAGTAAAATCGCTGTGTTCAGTTCGAGTTGGATCCAATTCAAATTCAGTCCTGGCTGTAACTTTTTATTTCAAACAAGGTATGCATTTTATTTTCATGCATTTGCTGCTATATCATTCCGAAAAACAGAGTTGCACGCTATTTTTTAACATTTTAATTAATTATTCTCAAAATCATAATTTTTGTTAAATTTGTTTCTCAAGGAAACCTTACACACTAACCTAACATTAAAACGTATATTTAAGCAAAGGAGAAAAATTGATGAGTTAATTAGAATTTAAATGCAGAACTGCCTAAATAAATATAGCCAATCCAATAATCATTTTGACTGTATCTAAATAGTTTCAGTTTGTGTATAAGATTTTCGTCAAGTGTATTAAATGTTTCTGAACTCTGTGTAAAAATGTTGATTTCCTAAACTATAAAAAATTAACTGTGAAAACATGTATAATGCATTTGCTGCACCAAGTAGGAACAGTCTGGTCAGTGGAGACTTGACAAGAGATGCTGCAGTGCGTCACCTTGCAGGTGTCTATGAGCTGGTTGTCCATGAGGTAGTTGTAGTTGGACTGCAGGGCCGCCCAGAAGTCATCGCGGTTGTCATCTCTACCACTCCATGACCGCCGCCATGACTCCTTTTCCCTCTCCTGCCTGCAACACACATTCTCCATCACTGCGCTGCCCACTCATCCATACTACCTCACATACGTGCCGTAGTTAGCACAGCAGCAAGACCGCTTGCCTCCCACCACGGTGAACCAAGTTTGTTTCCTGGTGTAGTCAGTGCCTGAATTTCACACGTGGGAATCTTACTGGACAATGCCGCTGGTTGATAAGTTCACTCCAAGATCTCCCATTTACCCTGCTCTTACATTCCAGCCCTTCTTAATATCCACCTCGCTTCAGCCTCATTGGCTCTCGAGACTTCATGAAGAGCAACACAAACCTCCCAGCTACCGCACTTAGCCTGCTGCAGCAGCAGTCTGCACTGGCACAAACCAGTTCAGTGGCTGCATGTCCTCGGGTTCCAGCCCAGTTACCAATATGTGTGTTTTGAAGTGCTTTGTTCATTTCAGGCAGTTGTGCGACCAAGGCCCACTCACCTTACTTTGCAGTGGGACCAACTCACCTCTACATCTCTATAAACTTCTTTGTTTTCACTAAATGTTCCATCACCTTCATCACCTTTACCTCAAAGCAAAATTATCAAAAAAAATTAATTTTCTCTGATGGAAATTTTTATCTAACAGTAAGTGCCTACAACTTGAGAATCCAAGTTAATTTGGAAGTCACAAAATATTTCAGCAGTTTGTAAAATAAGAGGCATAATTTACCCTTGTGTACTGTGAATTCTGGTGCTTTTAACAGCAATAAGAAACTCCTAAACTGCTCAAAAGGTATGAGGAACATAACAACAGCCAGAACATGTCCAAGTGAAAGCAGTCATAAACCTTACAGAGACATCAAATAGCTACAAAACATGGACTATTGCAGCTAGTAGAATTTTGTCGACAGTCACCAAGAGAGACAATTACAGTGTACTTCAACATATGTATACTTTTGTCTCATCATGCCTTCGCTTCATTATTTTATTGATAAATTAATTACTCACAAAGTTGATAAAAATGGTTGTCTGGAACTACCCTTGCTTTACTTTTCTTTGATGATCGCCTAAATGATACTTCCTATTTAATATTGCACTATCATTACCAAGCCAACTTCTGCACCAAACAAGCGTGATGTCAAGTGGGGTGGCCGGCCATTCCTTCCCCTTCCCCTTCAACTACAACTGATAATATCAATGACATAGTCTGGAAGAAACTAGAGCCTGGGAGGGGCAGCAGGGCACACTGGCAAAAGAATTGTGCATAACAATACTTTGCGTACCACACATGTATTGAAGTGTTAGACACTCATTCCCTAGACTCCACGAAAAAACATACATGTGTGTCATAGTGATAATGTTCAAACCCAAAAGCTTACATTTCACTAAATTTAAAAAAAATTGTTACTACAATATTTTTATGAAAAGTTCATTAAAGAATAAAATCCAATATGTTTTTTTTTATCTCAAATTAAGCATTTTGGAAGTTTATTTATGTTAGCACATTGATGTACTTAAGATTTTATACACAAAATGTCAGGAATAAGTTTAAATATTTGTAACTACATTAAAAATACTTTAAAAATTGTTATTACCAAACGTACAGCAATCCAGGCACGTAAATCAACTATCGCACAGCATCTTAAATGCATAGCACTTCTTCCCATTACTAAATAGTTGCAACATGCCATGGCATGGAATTTGCAAGTGAACGGGGAAATTACGTTTCACTATAAGCTGCTCGCAGTAAAGTCCTGCTTCCAGTCCCACCAAGAGAAATACTGGACCACTGAGCAATGCATACTGTGTGCACCACTACCCTCTCCCAAACAAATATAGACCATTTACAACAATATAAACAGTCGTCATTCAAGAACGTCACGAATTCTTTGTTTTAATTATAAGCTAAAACTACAAATTATTTTATTAAGAAGTAGCGACAAACTTTTCTATCAAGTTGAAGTGGCTTCATTCAATTTAACTATGGACACCTTTGCATTATTAGTCTTTTGCTTAAAACACTGATATAGTCTGGAGCAAAGAGGCAATTAAATAATTAACTTGTCTGGACTGCCAGGTATGCGAACTATACAACTGGGGCCACGGTGGCTCGGTGGTTAGCCTGCTCACCTCCCACCAAGGTGTGGTGGGTTCAATCCTCGGCCGTGTCACTTCTGGATGTTCGAACGGGGAAGTCGTGCCAGACGATGCCGCTGGTCGGCGGGTTCTCTCAGGGATCTCCCGTTTCCCCCCAGCCTCTCATTCCGGCGCTGCTCTATACTCACCTCAGCGACTCATAGGCTCTCAATACCTCGCTGTTAAAAGCCGCCCAAATTTCTTCACACACTCTTTACTGTATCAACAACTGCGTGGAATGGCAGATGTTTACATAGATACACAAACCAGCCACAGTTCAAGCGGAACATGATAAATTCTAAAAATTACATGGATGCACTAATTGAACATAAAACAAGCATAATAATATGAACATGCATATATGCTTATTAACCAGAGGATGATTTAAGAACAACTTACACAATAAGCATCCAGAACTTTCTATCCATTGGCATTCCAAAAAAATGTGCTATAGAGGTCACACACAAAAGCACACATTATACACCGAAGAATTTAAGTTTACTTTATTTCTGCACAGTGTTAATTTTGTCATTTTTATTTTGTACTTATCAAAAAACTTCTGAAGTAAAAATTATAATAAATAAATATAGCAAATAAAATTTACATCCATTTGCAGATGACTGTTAGACAATTGGTTATTGATACAAGGCAAGGCTGTACTGATGGCATTTAGCCTCAGGAGGTTTAACACTGCAATTCCAGACAAATGCCAGCACCATCCATAGGATTACCTAATTATAATTAACCTGTGTGTATGGTGATGAGAGTGATGATAGTGATGACAGTGATGATGATAATCACACACCTGGGCTTCTTGGTGAGGCTGTTGTAGGGACGATCAACTCTCGCATGCTCAAGACCCTCTAGAGTGTCGCTAGAGGGCTGCAGCGAGGACAGCGAGAAGCTCATCTTGAGCGCAGAGTTCTCATAACCTGCAGTAACACATACAACAATCCCTATCAACACTGCAGCCAACTGCAATAAACTTTAATGCATCATCAAACCGATAATTAACTTGCACAGAGTTCATCAACCAGTTTGCATACTAAATATTCCTCAGTTCAGAGCCAGAAAAACAAGTCTAGTACAATTAAATTACCTAAATCCTTAAGAATGCCACTTAAAATATTGGCACTGCAGAAAGTAACCTGTATGGGGAAAACATATATACACAGGGGCTGCAGAGGCTGGGTGGTTAGACTGATCGCCTACCACCAAGGCAAACCGAGTTCAATCCCCAACTGGGCCACTCTCGGATTTTTTCGCAAGCAGAAATCATGCCGGATGATGCCGCTGGACGGCGGGTTTTCTGGCGGATATCTCGTTTCCCCTGACCTTGCATTCAGGCACTGCTCCGTTCTCAATTCGTTTCACCCTCATCTGCTCTCAAGACCTCATTAAGAGCCACCCAAATCTCTCAACTCAACTCATATATGCATAATAAGTTGATGTCCACAGCATGTACGATCACATCTCACAATGCTGATTTTGATACTGTAACATAGTGAACCTGTATCAACATCGTGAAAACATGATCATCTCTAGCTGATGAAATCATCCTGCTGTAAAAATTTAACCTAGGTTCTAGAAAATAATTTTACGATTCATCATGATTCGCAGCAAAATCATTTGTTGGTTCAAGTGCAGTGAATAGAATTGATTAAATTCTCTGTTTACAACAGCGAGTTCATTGATCATTTAAATTCAGCTTGAAGTGAAGCATAAAATGTTTGCTATTGATGAATATTCAAGAAAATCAATTACATTATTCTGCTGGACTTCGACTACATGACAGTTTCTGACGAGCGCCATAATAGTACTATACTGAAAATTGGCTAAAAAGCAAATTAACTACTCACTGGGCAACAACAGTAATTATTTCACACTGTTGTGGAAAAAACATGTAGTTAAGAACGTTAATTCTCTAACAAAGAAGAAAGATCACAGCATGGTGGGGATAGCTCACAGAAGTTGTAGGCCGATGTACGGCATCATTTCTCTGTCCATTCTTTTTTTTTTAATACTTTTTAGTATGCAATTCCCTTCATTCACAGCACAAACCATCTTTCAACCATGTTTTTGTAACAGAAATGCATTTTTTTTGGTAACCTGTTTTTATTCTTTCCAGTACAATGCAGTGTACTTATTTCATCTACTTTTATTCATTTCCAAACACATCTCTTTAGCTGAAAAGGTGGAGATTTGGCCAACAACTTTTCTTACAGTATTACTTTTAGAAATCCCAGTAAACCACAAAACTTGGTACTAACACTTTTAGAAACTATAAGTTCAGTGCTTGACAATACTAATAAAGATAAATTAGTGTTAACATAGGTCTACGCTGTAACAGAGCTGTAGTGTCGCACTATAGTAAGGTGCTAAGAATAAGAAACTAATTGGAAGAACGGTGACTAAAGGAGTGAAGAAACTAACTGGAAAGAATGAGGAGTGAAGGAACTAACTAGTAGGATGAGGAGTGAAGGAACTAACTGGAAAGAATGAGGAGTGAAGGAACTAACTAGTAGGATGAGGAGTGAAGGAACTAACAAGTAGGATGAGGAGTGAAGGAACTAACTAGTAGGATGAGGAGTGAAGGAACTAACTAGTAGGATGAGGAGTGAAGGAACTAACTAGTAGGATGAGGAGAGAAGGAACTAACTAGTAGAATGAGGAGAGAAGGAACTAACTAGTAGAATGAGGAGTGATGGAACTAACTAGTAGAATGAGGAGTGATGGAACTAACTAGTAGAATGGGGAGAGAGGGAACTAACTAGTAGAATGAGAAGAGAGGGAACTAACTAGTAGAATGAGGAGAGAGGGAACTAACTAGTAGAATTTGGAGTGAAGGAACTAACTAGTAGAATTTGGAGTGAAGGAACTAACTAGTAGAATTTGGAGTGAAGGAACTAACTAGTAGAATGAGGAGTGAGGGAACTAACTAGTAGAATGAGGAGTGAGGGAAACTAACTAGTAGAATGAGGAGTGAGGGAACTAACTAGTAGAATGAGGAGTGAGGGAACTAACTAGTAGAATGAGGAGTGAAGGAACTAACTAGTAGAATGAGGAGTGAAGGAACTAACTAGTAGGATGAGGAGTGAAGGAACTAACTAGTAGGATGAGGAGTGAAGGAACTAACTAGTAGGATGAGGAGTGAAGGAACTAACTAGTAGGATGAGGAGTGAAGGAACTAACTAGTAGAATGAAGGAGTGAAGGAACTAACTAGTAGAATGAAGGAGTGAAGGAACTAACTAGTAGAATGAAGGAGTGAAGGAACTAACTAGTAGAATGAAGGAGTGAAGGAACTAACTAGTAGAATGAAGGAGTGAAGGAACTAACTAGTATGATGAGGAGTGAAGGAACTAACTAGTAGGATGAGGAGTGAAGGAACTAACTAGTAGGATGAGGAGTGAAGGAACTAACTAGTAGGATGAGGAGTGAAGGAACTAACTAGTAGGATGAGGAGTGAAGGAACTAACTAGTAGAATGAAGGAGTGAAGGAACTAACTAGTAGAATGAGGAATGAAGGAACTAACTAGTAGAATGAAGGAGTGAAGGAACTAACTAGTAGAATGAAGGAGTGAAGGAACTAACTAGTAGAATGAAGGAGTGAAGGAACTAACTAGTAGAATGAAGGAGTGAAGGAACTAACTAGTATGATGAGGAGTGAAGGAACTAACTAGTAGGATGAGTGGAGGATCAAGAGGGGTGAGGATGTATACTCACTGACTGGCATGGTGGTGAGCGTGGGGAGCGAGGCGTGCAGGCCGCTCAGGGAGGCAGCATGGTTACAGCAGCTGTGATTGGCCGCGCTGTGTCTAGCCCCGCCCCCCCTGCAGGGCGTGGCACGATGTCTGCGACGATGTCTGCGTCGCCACCGCACCAGCCTGCAACACACCTGTCCTGGCTCATACATTCTCTCTCTATCCCCCTCCCTACCAACACTTGTGCTTGTTCCCATCTAAACTCTACCACACAATATGCTACCTGCTCTCTAGAACCGATCTTTTTCTTTCGCCAGCACAGAACTTGTCTAGTATCTATATCATTACATGTCCAATATCAATCTACTATTAGGTATTGAAATACATCACACATGTGGAATAAAACAAAAACTGCTTAGCAAATACACAGTATGTGAAGTATTATATTTAATTTCCATTTACATTGCTACATTTTTATTTAACTGCAAAATGAAAATGTTAAATACACAAAGTAAATATTGCTGAAATGAACTGATAATAAAATGAATTATATACACAAATTCAATCACATTTTAAATGTGTTGAGACATTACACTTTTCCTGCACAGTTGCCAACTTAGCTGGATGCACACAAATAACTATTCGTTAAAGGGTTTACACAACAAAAATATTATGCAGTAATAATAAAGATAGTCAGAAGCAGGTAGTTGGCTCCAAAAATTGAATCGATACCATAACGATCCTACTTTCAAAGTTCGAATAATAGAAAAGCATTTTACAATGTGTTATTTAAAATCAAAATAAAAGAACATTTTTAGTCAACAGTAACTTTGCAGTCTACGAATTAGTTATTTAAATGTGCTTCTCTGCGATTCATTAAAATTGGGAATTAATTTTTGTAGTTTCAATTTTTCTGCTATGAAACTTGCGAAACAAGTAGTTATTAGCAAAGATGTTTTTAAACTACTATTTTTATAGTGTTGAACAGGAACCAGCTTTTCCAGCGAGCACCATTTCGCCAACCAGCTGAAGTGGAAACAATACGCCAGGCCTTCATTTAGCCGCTCTTGTCTCGCACTCACACCAGGCTAGGGTAACCATACACTGAAGATGAGGTAGAGAGTTCTCGCTGGCTGCGCACAACCAATCTCCGTGTCCCTACATTCAACTGTTTTTCTGCCCACACATCCAGCGAAAACGGCCTGGTTTGGATTTTAGGTTAGAAAATAGATTTTTTAACAAATGATTTGAGGTGTATGTATACATCTACTAACCAATTTATAATGCAGTTTGATTAAACTCAAATTGATAATAGTATTTTATTCATGTAATAATACTTGTCACTTAAAAATTAACACATATATATAACACTTTCATCATTGTTGACCATGTGACTGACAGTTGTGTACGATTGTGATAGGGCAATGTCAGGTACATGCGCAGAAGACGAATAAGCGGTATACGCCATCTTTAGTCCATGGGGGTAACTGCACCTCGATTCAGTTTGGCGCCAAGACTTTTTCTCTCACTGACCCTGTTACACTCAAATATACCTAGCTCTACGCATATTCCATACTATAAGCGTTTCTATTTACATTCATATGAAAGCGATTTTGGATGACTGGCACACCTCAAGTGTGAAGTTTATAAAGCAACACTAGGCCACATTAGTCTGCTCATTACGTTCATGTGTTCCTTGTTCCATTTCGTCACGCATCCGTGAACTGAAGGAAGTGAGTTATCCGCACATAGAATGCACAGCGTAATTACAAGTGTTTCGCATGCAAAAGAGAGCTGTGAGAATAATCAGTGGCAAAAGAAAGTCAGACTCCTGTAGACCTCTCTTCAAGAGCTCAGAGATTTTAACATTTGTATGTCAGTACATGTTTTCAGTATTTATATTCGTGCCCAAAAACAGCAATTTCTTTCAGAAAAATGAGGCATTTCGTAAGAATGACACTAGAATAAAAAATCACTTACACATGGATTCACTTAACTTAAAACTTGCCCAGAAAGGGCCATCCTACCTTGGTAGCCAACTTTTCAATAAATTACCACAACACCTTCAAGAACTTTGATTCTCTAACCAAAAACTCTTTAAAAACAACTGAAAGAATTCTTTATTGAATATTTATTTTACAGCGTAGATGAACATCTAAACTACAAAAATTAAGAATTTACTGTATAACATTTCATTGTACACATTTTGTGTTCTGGTTTCTCTCGTCACTTTTTTTTTCTTCTGTTTCAGTAAAATGATGATGCCCCACTGCATGTTGGAAGAAGATTAGTCTTATTATGAAGAAAATATATGATGTGTGTATTTGCAATCTGACACATATACGTGTGTGTGTACTATATCCAGTGTATAAATGTATACTGTAATTTGACTTGTCCAATATCTTTGTACAGCTATGGTAAACTAATATTGCTAATTATTAGTTAATAGAAGTTTACTCTGTAGCATACATTATAAGAAAGTCAGGGTAAGCCATAATTTGCCACAATTATTTTATAAACTCTCATAATATGCATGCACTTATTCCTCAATTATTGCACACAAAAATAATTAACAGAAATGTTTTCTAGATTAAAAAAAAATTATTTAATTACTTAGTATAACACGAATGTTATCCGTTTGCATTTTGGAACAGGGAAACCTAAACAATTTATCGAATGATGAGTGATGAAATAAATACTTGTACTACATTTTTGCATCCTGTCCATGGCTTTGATCCATTCCGACCCGGCGCCACAATTCTGTATGTAACGCACAAGAAGGTGGTTTTCGGCCAGCGTTGTAAACTGCAAGGACCTGTGTCCAAGGATAGTCTGTGAGTGTAAATAATCCGTAAAATGTGCAGCGTGTTACTATATAATGGTTCATATTACTGTAACCGAACATGTAGCCTACTGCTCATTG
This sequence comes from Dryococelus australis, assembly GCA_029891345.1. Lineage (NCBI taxonomy): Eukaryota > Metazoa > Arthropoda > Insecta > Phasmatodea > Phasmatidae > Dryococelus > Dryococelus australis. The sequence continues at coordinate 8,158,636 of CM056994.1, forward strand.
GCTGTGACGACTAACGTGTCATGTAGACTATAATACTTCGGGAGAACATTCCTCACATCTGGAGGATGAGAAATTTTTATGCAAATGCTTTATTTCCGTACTAGTCACTATCATATTTCACACTTGTGGTGTGCCATCATCATGTTACTGTGGAATGCCATCGCAACGGTAATTGGCAGGCCCCATACCAGCCCTCGAGGAGTCCTGAAGTGAATCCACTAGAATTTTGTTTGTGGGGACATTAAAAGGCACTTGTGTATGCAACCCCAATGGACGATGTGGGTACCCTCCGCAATCTAAATTGTGGCGGGTTGCCAAACAACCAGGAATTTTCCAAGGATCCATCAACACATCTGGGTGTCTGTGCATTGGCGGGTTGATGCATGTGTTCGTGCTGATGGAGGGCATTTTGAACATTTCCTTTAATGCCGACGATAAGCTTTCACACATGTGTAACTAATTCCTGTGCAGTTCCTACTGTTCTAGGTGTAGTGTCCGTAGTGTGAGGTGTCGTGTATCATGCTAACTAACGCTGCAATGGCATACGTTATGTATAACGGGCTGTAGTGAAGAAACAAAGCATTTGCGGATCTAAGTTCATATATCATTTCTTCATCCTCTAGATGTCCTATACTTCATAATTGAGCTTGTGTTTTGTTTATATGGAAAAAAGCAGAATATTAATTTATTACAAGGCTTTGTGGCATAAACAGAGAGAAATTATTACTGAGTAGAAGTCTTTAAACATCAGTTTATCCCCATGAGAAAATAAACAGGATACTCGGTGGCGTTGTGGCAATTGTTATATTGGCACGAAGAGCTTAAATTTTAATAATTTTTGGACTGTTACGAGATATAAAGGTGGCTGATAGATACTGAGGAAGGAAAGCTGAGAATCAACGCCTGAGGTTGGGGAGGGGGGTGTTTATCAGTGGATATACTTCTCTACCCTTACGTTTGTCAATTGGGCATACATGATTAAATTTAGTTTTTTTTTTTAATCTTGAGGGAGGAAGTTACATTTGTATTGGTAATCTGACAGCAGATACCTTTATCTCTTACATTCCTTCATTATTTTATTTAAATTGATAAGTGTTGATGAAGGATACCATTAAATCAGTATTTAAATGTATTATTTTTTTGCTGTTTTCCTTTTAGATTTTTTTTGTATTGCATGTCTTGCTAAGAAAATGTTTTCATACAATTCGTATGATGATGATGCATGGAGATTTTTAACCTGTCTATTAATTTTAGTGTTTTCACAATGCTAAATGAAGTGTATTAGAATTTACCCCTGTTCTAGTCAAATGAAATGCGTATATGTTAATTCACATACACATGCACAGAAGTTATTTATTTTTTTCTGCTAATATAAATTTTCCTGTTCTATTACACTATTACAATGTCAGGAATGTTCCCCCGAAGTATTACTGTATACACTGTGTTTATTACTTGCAAGGCTATATTTATTTATAAAGGTGTTAAAAGGACAAGAAATGGCTGAAAGGAAAAAGTCACTAGGGCTTTAAAAGTGCTCACTTTACCGTGAACAGCTTATACCAGCATTCATAAGATTATGTTTTTGTTTGTAGCACCTGAAACCGTTACACTATGCGGATCTTAAAAGTCCCCATTTCTGTTACATAAACTGGAAAACAACTCTTAAGTTTCTTACATAGCCCCAACAAATCCAGCAGATTTTGGTATCGCTACCATTTGACTAAGGTTTAGAAATATGAAACTCAAATCATAGCTTACCTTCTGGAACGAAGCTAATATCTACAATAAGCTCTTTTTCGGTATTTAATTATCGGTACAGCGAGACCGCAGCGATTAATGATTTACAATGTGTGGTGTGAGTTCTTATCATTTTCAGTTCTACTACATCTTTGATGTGTAAACAAGTTTTGAATTTTGTGGCAGTGTATTAAAAAATCTCTCTCGTCAGTCCTGACATATACTTAATGTTGCAAATACGTTTTCCAGGTTGCCATGAACCAGTCAATTTGTTTTTTTAACAAGACTGGGCATTACCTCTCTGACTACCCTGCTTTTCGTTTTATCTCGATGAAATAAAAGATAACTTGAAACGTGGCACGGGCGAAAATCTATCTCGTAACAAATTTTTATAAGGTGAGTACGGAGCGGCGCCGGAATGAAATGGCGGGGAAAACGGGAGAGCCCCGAGAAAACCCGCCAGCATCGTCCGGCACGCTTCCCACATGCGAATATCCGGTGACCTGACCGGGGATTGAACCCGGTTCGCCATGGTGGGAGGCGAGCAGGCTAACCGTTCAGACACCGCGGAACCGATATTCAATAGAAAAATATTGTTTTTGTAAAGGTAAATCTATCTAATTTGGGACTGACAAGTGTAGGTTTCCTAAGAAGGCAGCTTCATATGCAAAATGTGTCACAAAACATACCCTGTGGTGGCTACATTGTAGTCCAATAAATTTCACAATTTTTTTTAAGAAGAAAAAAGGGGGGGAAAGAGAGAGGGAGGGGGAGAGAGAGAGGGGGGAGAGAGGGAGGGGGAGAGAGGGAGGGGGAGAGAGAGGGGGGGAGAGAGAGAGGGGGGAGAGAGAGAGGGGGGAGAGAGAGGGGGGGAGAGAGAGGGGGGAGAGAGAGAGGGGGAGAGGAGAGGGGGAGAGAGAGGGGAGAGAGAGGGGGGAGAGAGAGGGGAGAGGGTAGAGAGAGAGGAGGGGTGAGAGAGAGGGGGGAGAGAGAGGGGAGGAGAAAGAGAGGGGGAGAGAGAGAGGGGAGGGAGAAAGAGAGGGGGAGAGAGAGGGGGAGAGAGGAGAGGGAGAAAGAGAGGGGGAGAGAGAGAGGGGGGGAGAGAGAGAGAGCGAGAAAGAGAAAGAGAGAAAGAGAGAGAGAGAGAAAGAGAGTTGAAGCTGGCTCCATCCAAGTGCCGGCCCACGCTTCTCAATACACTGTTCCCTCAGAGGAAACCTGCATGCCCCTACGGCTAGTCGCCTGCCATACTACACACTAAGGGCAGGCAACTCGGTAACTATGGCGACCGTTCTATATATACGAACTGCAGCTACCCGCCTCTCCAGCCGTCCACTGTGCAGCGCCAATTTCCATTTCGCTTCTTCAATTGTTTATTTTCATATGGAAATATTAGACTTTATCCCGCACAATACATGTGGCTGTAGGATATACACACAATCCGGTTCACTCCCTTGGCAAAGGACTAATACCAATAGAAAGTGACATAAAACATGATAATTTCAATGCATATTAGAGAAGTATAAAGATTGGATCCTGAGAACAATAGTTTTAGGGTTATTGTTTGGGAAAAAAAATTTACGCATGCTTTAAAACATACGGCAGATATTAGGGGGGGGGGGGGAAGCTATGATGCGGTTTACCAAATTAAATAAAAATTTGCTTTTATTTGTTTAAAATCTGAAAGTAGGAAGTAACGCAAGAACGCGTGCACAGACTCCACAGTCTACAAGGAAGTGACGCAAGCACGCGTGCCACAGTCTACAAGGATACGTGACCGCCAATCCCACGCGGCCGTGCAACAGTCTACAGGGAGAGTAACGCAAGCACGCGTGCACACGTGCCACAGTCTACACGGAAGTGACGCAAGCACGCGTGCACACGTGCCACAGTCTACACGGAAGTGACGCAAGCACGCGTGCACACACGCCACAGTCTACACGGGAGTAAACGCAAGCACGCGTGCACACGTGCCACAGTCTACACGGGAGTAACGCAAGCACGCGTGCAACAGTCTACACGGGAGTAACGCAAGCACGCGTGCACACATGCCACAGTCTACACGGGAGTAACGCAAGCACGCGTGCAACAGTCTACACGGGAGTAACGCAAGCACGCGTGCACACGTGCCACAGTCTACACGGAAGTGACGCAAGCACGCGTGCACACGTGCCACAGTCTACACGGAAGTGACGCAAGCACGCGTGCACACATGCCACAGTCTACACGGGAGTAACGCAAGCACGCGTGCACACGTGCCACAGTCTACACGGGAGTAACGCAAGCACGCGTGCACACGTGCCACAGTCTACACGGGAGTAACGCAAGCACGCGTGCCACAGTCTACACGGGAGTAACGCAAGCACGCGTGCACACGTGCCACAGTCTACACGGAAGTAGTAGAATTGCTGGCACGCACGTATGTAATCAAGACTAATTGTCTGAAATGTTACGACACCAGCTTTATAAATATACACACACACACACATAACTCTGCTAGGAGCAGCCTCGCTGTTACACAACACTATAATACCGCGCCACTATCACCTGCCTTCCTATTACTACACACGTATTACCTCCTCGTGTTTGAACACACACAGTAGGTATCTAGCAGCGATCAACTATCTTGCGTCGTCCTCAATGTGTGGCGCCTCTGCATCAAGGACAACGCGAGTGAGAAAAGCAACACTACACTATTGCAGGTGAGAATGATGGTTTTTCGTTCATACTGGGAATCTCGACGAAAACTGCTTTCTTGTTTGTTCGAGGTTCTAACGCGAGTTCAACACCACTAATGCGCTAACTGATTTTCTAAGTTGATGGTAAGTCGTTAAAAAAAAATTGTCTGTCCCGATTATTTGTTTAAAAACTACCTAATGTAGGAATATTTTGTTGATGTATAAAACTCAGAAAGAATCAATAATTATGCTACATATGTGATAAATAATCTTACCTTAAGAGTGCTGGTGGTCACCAATAAATTCGCGAAAACTCCGTTCAAATGTTTACACATTCTAATAAGTACACTCAACTCGCATAAAAAAATTAAACCTCTTAGTTTTCGCATGAGAAAACGACATTTCTAGTGGTTTTCTTGGAAGTACGCGTAAAGTAAACGAAATACAGAAGATGTAACAAGAGCGACTGAAAGTTCATGTCTTAATGCATCTCGAGGTGTGCTTGGCAAAACTAACTTTGCAGAAAATAATAGACTAGGCCTACTGCAAATAAATTGCGGGAAAATTCTCAGCGTGATTTTAAACATTCCTTGCAGATTTATTTTAATCATCTCATTTCGGATTTGTACATCTAAAAACACTAAGATTGCAATTTTGACGGGCCACCGTGGAACAATTATGCCGTCCAAAGTATTTTATGCGACGAAATAGTAACGTCTACAAGTTTAACAGAATTCACTACAATTATAAAACATTCGATTTTTCGAGGACGAGCAGCCCAAATGCTGAATATCCCACGTTTTTGTTCAGATTCTGTTCCTACAGACGGCAGACCTCGCAGGGCCACGTTTTTTTAAAACGATAATTTGAAAACTAATTATCGAATTTTCAATGTTATTAGTCTATTCGCGATTTATTCTAAGTTTTTGAATCGAGTCTTTGAAAATTGACACCAAATATGACGTGTTTGATTGTTTCTTATTCTGGAAGTAGAATATTGACAGGACTTCAGAAATGTTGGAAGGGTTAGAAAACAGACTTCGTGTTACATAGATGAAATTTTAGGTAGTTAAGTATGAAGTTAAAAACTACTGTATGTCTTGTATTATCAAAAAATTTTCTAAATTAGAATTTTTTTCTTAGTTGAATAATTGACATTTGCATGCGACTGACATTAACACAGATCCGTAGTCCGTGTGTCGAGTTCTCTACGAACTAAGATGTAAAAGAAAATATAAACCGGTATCTGAAGTGCCACGCAAGGAGACAAAATAAAAGCAGGAGAGAAAGAAAACTGTGATTGTAAAGTCATTTCTTAAATGAGTTATCACGAACATAGAAGTGACAAATTTTCTCGCAAACTAAGGATGCTTGATATTATTGAGTCGGGCACGTACGAGGCCAACTGCTGCGCAGAAATAATCATAATGAGACTGTGGTTATATATTGAGACCTCAGCCCTGGCTAACACCCACAACACAGCTGGATAATAGCACGCTGTGTTGGTCACCTCCGCTGAAAGTATTCGAGAGGAGCGAAATTTAAATAATAACAAAGCAATTGCCCAGCTAATGGAATTGTGGTTCTTCTTTCACCGCGATATACTGTATTTCTGAACCAAGGTTATACACATCGCTCCAACTCTACCCTTGATGCTGAAACACTGCGTTTCCCACCCCTGGAATTACTTGCAGGATGGTCGCTAGCAACTTCCAAATGTATTTTCACATTTCGAACGTGGATATTTACAACGGAGCATTCCGTTATGTTGAAGACGGCAATGATTCAGTAGCTGGAGAAATATGTTAACCCAAATACAGTACCGAAACAGATAACATAGCTTCCTACCTGAAGGATGCTTTGTAGTAGTGACTTTTCTTCTGTGCAGGAAAAAAAGACATTAACAAGCAAAGATGACACACTTGTTTCCATTTCATGCTAGGTTTTGGAAATTAAATTTGCAAAGCAAAATAATATATTATTTAAGTCATTATCTGGCAACATTTTGGCCATACGTGTAACAAGAACTGGTGATTCATGCCCTAATGGCAAACCAAGTAAGAAATGTTACGCGTTCTTTCCACAGATCTCACCTCATTTTAAAAATGAAAGTCCCTAAAAGGCTTATTATGCACCAGTCGCGAATAAGACGACACAGGATATAGTTACAATTATTTTGGTCATTTAATTAATTTACACTGCGCTTACATTACAATTGCGAACGCCTATGAATCCACTCGCATGTAAACAGTCTTGCTGCTGAGGACGTTTTTAACTTGTATAGGCTGTTCACGGTAAAGTGAGCACTATTTAAGGCTCTTCTCAATTTTACTTTCCAGCCAATTTTTCTCTTTCCGCCATTTGTTGTCGAAAGTTAACATCTCACGCTACAAAAAAATACATTTATTTGCTATTATTCCTGTTGTGAGGTCACTTTACCGTGAACGGCCTATATTAACATTTGCAACTCTTACCCCCAGCTATCCTTATAGTGTCAAATACACAGAGTCCCGCCATATTGTCTTCAATAGACCATTATAAATTCCTTCCGTTCAAGTAGCCACTGTCAGCTTTCAAATAGGCGGGGCATGGTCTCCCGCCAATCTCCTTCTCAATGCCGTGACAGGGCGCTTAAATGTGTCTCGCACAATTGACTGACAATCAATACAAATTATTTTGATATATAACTCGCACACGCTGTTTTTGTATATAAAATGATATCATTGGCACATTTTAAATTTACATGGAGGGAAGAATAGATCACTGTCCGGTTACGATACACAATAATATGATTAATAAAGAAGTTGAGTGCTCAATACTTCTGTATCGTGGCATGACTATGACGCGACTAGAGTTTTCCGAATTTCGTGGTGACTTTCAGCCACACTATGGTTCTTGGTTATTCCTAACAATCAAGCACTAGGGTGTGTAATATTTGACACGACACGGGATCTGATACGACACGGGGCCGTTGAAACTAACTCAGTTAATCAATCCGTTAGCTTTCCATGCTGGCGGAAGACGCGAATAGTGTTAAGTTGAAAGCTTTATGAATGCAGGCGAGAGGGAAAAGCATGTGTGTAAACTATTAGCTTGCACAAACACCAAGCGAGCCACCATCTGAAATTGTTTCAGTCAATTTGTAACGTACTTTGTCAATACTTGGAGAAGTAAAGTATATTCAATGAACGTTTCATGGAAGCTGTGCGAGCAAACTAACGCTTGGCGAGACTGCCTGCAGAACGAGAGAGACCACGGGCCTAAAGCGGCTTATAGACGAGACAAGTCCAGGCGGCTAGTGTAACACTGTTAGTTCGCGTCTGAAGAACCTTACACCTACAATACGGTGTAAGCGATCTACGTTGTTTACGATTAAACTGAGCACTTTTCAAGGCCCTGCTTAACATCTAATTGTATGCACATTCTGTATTCTTCCAACATACGTAACATTTACACTGCCATGGATCTCATCATTTTATTCCCGCGTTGGTCAAATGAAACTGTGAAATTATTAGAAAAGTAAGTATGTAAAAGTTTTGCTTAGTATTTACAAGTATATGCCTTCAAAATGCGGAACGTAAAAGATGACCAAACATGGGACTATTTCCTCTCCTTTGTTGGTAACCTTGCAGGACGCACGCCAGTCCGGGTACACACGAGTAGCGGCAGTGACGTCACAAGTGCTCGTGTAACCATGAACGGCATCTACTTGCCGACAAACGAGCAGTCACTAACACCTCATCGCTCGCAACTCGACGAACCAGTTTAAAGGAGGCACGTGTGTAGTTCCGTCATGCATTTGCACACAAAGGTGGTGGCACTGCTGTGGCAAGACAATGATGGAGGATTGTTCTTGCCTTACTGCGCGCTCATAATTAGCATGCACAATCAGCAGAGATACTATACGTCACTGCGGGATAGTCTGTGACCTTGCCACAGTCCAAACTCACGTTTCCTCCTCGCCACTTGGAATTGTAAAACGGCTGATTTCGGAACTTTATTTATGCGCACAGAAATGTCTAATTTACATTATTTTATTTGCCACCACATACGATTATTGATGTGTGTGTGTGTGTGTGTTTACTAATAATTGTGTCACGCAATTATTTTCAGAGTTAATATTTTTCCGCTGTCATGTTTACAGGTTTATTTATTTTTGCCTCTACACAAGAGACGTTAAGTATCTGATTCGAATTTAGCACACTTTCTAATATTTTTATTGTTTGATTGCTTCATGTTTGTCATAGGTTATGTAAAGAGCTTTGGGGAGTAGTTGCCAGGGACAACCGTTGTTTATTTGTGCTTGGTTGCCAGGGGCAGCGACTGAACTGTTTATCAGAAGTGAAGTAGCGGGCTAGCTATTGGCTAAGATTTTAGCGTCATGTTTTCTTTTTTTTTGTTTTTGAGAAGGGAGAAAACAACGTCAGGACTGGAAATGCGATGTGCCTTTCACAGTAGGATTAAGTAATTATTTATATAAGTAGGGCCAGTCCGCGATAGCTTTATAAGCTCCAGCCACCACGAAGCAGCGGTTCGTGTTAGAGAAGAACAGAAGAGGACTGGAAGGACGGCCTTAACTAATATTTAGCATTTAGTTTCGATGTGGTACCATAGTGAAGGGTAGTATCGTGTACCAGGGGGTTCGTTAACCCAGAATCAGGGAAGACTGCGAGATAACCAGCCGGAGCTGCTGATTCTTCACGAGTTTCTACTTTGTTAAGGTCGTGGGTTGGCACTACAGGATAGTTTGTTATAATTGTATTCTTAGAAGATCGACGTTGCTAATAATCGGCGTCACCCATACGCCATATTGGTATTGTAGTAGGATGCCAAAACGGCTATTTCTTTAAACCCGCATTCGCCACTAACTACAGAGTCAGCTCCCCGATATGGGTGTGAACAAAGACGATGTGCATAATTTTGATTAAATGAAAAAAAAACATTTTATTACGTTCCTACAGTAATTAGACGTGGTCCTGGAAGATATGTTTCATTCTGCAGAGACAATCTTAAAAAAAAACGACGCTATCTAAATACTTTATTTCTGATAACGTGGCATAGGCAAGGTTGAATACTGTGTGAAACATCATAGCCAAGAACATTTCTTTTAAGTTATTTTTCCAGTTTCCCTTGGTAAAAATTATAATTAAAGTATTTTTCACTGCCATATATTGTGTCCATTAGTTTCTCAATAAAATAAATCCTATCTTTTGCAAGTCATTTGAGAGTATCATTCAGTATTCAGAGAAGGTCAGAGTAGTACGTAGCTCGCATGGTAGCATATATTTCAGGTGTAGTAACAGTTGTTCGCCTAGAACTTCCAGAGTCATCTACAGGTTGGTGAGCATAACTACATGTAAGTTTGATTGGTCCAACTACGTTTGTGTTCGCATTTACACGTGTGTTGGCCTGACACTTCTCATCACACACATCTATCTTTGCAATATTATTACCAAACAAATGCTGTTACCCAGAGCAGTACAAAATCAACCTTAGAAAGAAAAAAGTCAGTGCTCCTACGTGCATATATCTTAACGGGCGCACTGAGTAGTATGCATCCAGTTAAGTTGGTAACGATGGAAGGGAAGTAGTCCCATGTCTTAACGTCGAATAAAATGTGTTTGATACCTATTGGTGATAACTTAGAACCCTTTCTTTTGCTTACGAGTCTTTTTTTATGCATCAAAGTGTAAAAAATGAGTAGATTTGTAAGGTATTTACGTGTCTTATAATTTCACAGCTTAACTTCACCGAGGCGTGAATTAAGTGATGAGGCCCATGGCAATGGTAGTTTTACATATGGCGGAAGAATACACAATGCGCATACAAGTGTTCGTTTTACCGTGAACAGTCTATACTATAATCTGTCTCACGAACAAGTGCACTTTGACAGTAGCCAAGTGCACAGTTATTTACACGGCACATTGTTTTCTTCTTGCATACAGGGCAGGTTGGAAGTTACCTGAATGCATATGTAAACAAATGTAGCACGGGAGAGACCACTGTATCCATGGTAACAGCTGTAAAAAGACTGCCTTCACAAATGTAAAAAAAGTGAACTCGTTCGTGAGACAGACGATAACATAAAATTGATCATAACCAAAATACATTCTTAGCGGAGAAAAGTGTGTGACTGAAGAAGTAAATATATTTGAGCGGCTCTTAACGTAGAGGTCTTGAGAGCAGGTGAGGGTGAAGCGAGGTGAGTATATATGGAACAGCGCCGGAATGCAAACTGTATATCCTTGTCCGGCACGATTCTCACATGCGTAAATTTGGGAGAGACCCTGCCGGCAATCTAACCTGGTTCGCCTTGGTGGGAGGCGAGTAGTCTAGCCACTACACCACCGCGGCCCTTTAGTAGAGAGAGTACAGGGTCATATCTGTACATGGTGGTAAGTCTAGCGCAGAGAAATACCGGGTGTTTTTGAACAACAAGGACAAACTCCAACAGATTAATCCGACGAAAACGTAACATTAAAATCTATGTACACGTTCCCCCTAAAGTGACTTTTACGGAAGCTGTGTGCCCCAACAAAATACTTATTTTAAAAATGCCTCCCTGTGTATTGTGTGCTGCCCACAATGTTCAAAACATTTCCCTTCATTTTACAGAAAAGTAGGTAATGGTAAAATCTATCCAGATGCGTCTATAAACTCTGGGTAAAATTACGGACACACTGATTTTCAAAACACAGTTTCCGAAAATTTTGCGGAACCTCTTCGTTAATTTCTTAGATAGTTTTCTGTACTTCCAGTTTAAATATAAAGGAGTAATAAAGAACTTAATTTTCCTTATGTGGGAGTTCTACTGTGTATAAAAGAGAGATTTAAGAAAGTTAAAATATTTTACCCGAGTCAACAAGTTATAAATTCACAGCTCCTAACCACTCGCCTACAACTCTCACTTGAGATCTGTCGTATAACTTTTGTATTTCTAGGCGAGTCACATAAGTACGTATTTTCAGTATTCTGGTATATTTTCTATTTTAAGTGTTGCTGAATATAACGGACGCCTGACGCTACTTACTGCCGCAGAAAATATAATAACCTGGCGACAGTGGAGAAGAAAGTTTCGTGTAAATTCGGCATTGTTCGTCCCCGAAACCCGAACCTATAAGAAATACGGAGACTTCCCCACGGAGACAGCTCAGTTTTTCGTCATTAGGTACAACGTTTCCGTATATTCACAGTACATTTCCGTTAAAATCACGCGCCAGACAATGTTGTCGTATATTTACAATACATCGCCGTTAAAACCACGCACCAGACAATGTTTCTGTATATTCACAGTACATTTCCGTTAAAATCACGCACCAGACAATGTTTCCATATATTTACAGTACATCTCCGTTAAAATCACGCATTAGACAATGTTTCCATATATTCACAGTACATTTCCGTTAAAACCACGCACCAGACAATGTTGCCATATATTCACAGTACATCTCCGTTAAAACCACGAGCCAGGCAATGTTGCCGTATATTTACAGTACATCTCCGTTAAAACCACGAGCCAGGCAATGTTGCCGTATATTTACAGTACATCTCCGTTAAAACCACGCGCCAGACAATGTTGCCGTATATTCACAGTACATCTCCGTTAAAACCACGCGCCAGACAATGTTGCCGTATATTCACAGTACATTTCCGTTAAAATCACGCACCAGACAATGTTGCCATATATTCACAGTACATCTCCGTTAAAACCACGCGCCAGACAATGTTGCCGTATATTCACAGTACATTTCCGTTAAAACCACGCACCAGACAATGTTGTCGTATATTTACAGTACATCTCCGTTAAAACCACGCACCAGACAATGTTGTCGTATATTCACAGTACATTTCCGTTAAAATCACGCACCAGACAATGTTGTCGTATATTCACAGTACATCTCCGTTAAAACCACGCAAAAGACAATGTTGTCGTATATTCACAGTACATCTCCGTTAAAACCACGCGCCAGACAATGTTGCCGTATATTCACAGTACATTTCCGTTAAAACCACGCACCAGACAATGTTGTCGTATATTTACAGTACATCTCCGTTAAAACCACGCACCAGACAATGTTTCTGTATATTCACAGTACATTTCCGTTAAAATCACGCACCAGACAATGTTTCCATATATTTACAGTACATCTCCGTTAAAATCACGCATTAGACAATGTTTCCATATATTCACAGTACATTTCCGTTAAAACCACGCACCAGACAATGTTTCCATATATTTACAGTACATCTCCGTTAAAATCACGCATTAGACAATGTTTCCATATATTCACAGTACATTTCCGTTAAAACCACGCACCAGACAATGTTGCCATATATTCACAGTACATCTCCGTTAAAACCACGAGCCAGGCAATGTTGCCGTATATTTACAGTACATTTCCGTTAAAACCACGCACCAGACAATGTTGCCATATATTCACAGTACATCTCCGTTAAAACCACGCGCCAGACAATGTTTCCATATATTCACAGTACATCTCCGTTAAAACCACGCGTCAGACAATGTTGCCGTATATTCACAGTACATCTCCGTTAAAACCACGCGCCAGACAATGTTGCCGTATATTTACAGTACATTTCCGTTAAAACCACGCACCAGGCAATGTTGCCGTATATTTACAGTACATCTCCGTTAAAATCACGCACCAGACAATGTTTCCATATATTCACAGTACATCTCCGTTAAAACCACGCGTCAGACAATGTTGCCGTATATTCACAGTACATCTCCGTTAAAACCACGCGCCAGACAATGTTGCCGTATATTTACAGTACATTTCCGTTAAAACCACGAGCCAGGCAATGTTGCCGTATATTTACAGTACATCTCCGTTAAAATCACGCACCAGACAATGTTTTGAGAGGTACGCATGGATTTTTTTGTAAACAGTTCACCTGATAGAGTTCAGACAAGACGATTTTTTTTTTTTTGCTTATTTAAACATGCTGATTCATAAGACGTCTAACATAGTGGCTTACATATCTTAGTGTTACAAAGTTTCATCCAAAAATAAGATGCCCGCCCCCATTTTCACCACGAAGGACGACGATATAGCCAACCGCGATTTTAGACGTGTAATATCTCTATTCTGCAAACTAATATTCACCTACTTGTTGCCGAGTGGCAAGCTGTTTCTTTGTGTTTAGAAGGAAAAGCACTTAAGATTAGATTTCTGGAATCTCATGCCCTTAATTTAAGGAAAAAGTGACGCATATATTTCAGTCTTATAATATATTCGTAATGAATCCTGCGGAGTTTGTCAGAGTTGTTCACAAACATCCTGTATACATAGAGAGATGTTGAGGCAAGGAATCGCGGGAGCAATAAGGGCGACACTTGCACGCGTGCCTAGTGCTCAATGGCTCCTACGCGCAAGGCGCTGAGCTGACGTGCCGTGTTTCAGTCATGCAGCGTGCACCTGAGGGCCTTGACGCGGTCACCATAATATTATATTGCTGGAAAGCCTACAGTAAAGATCGCAGCGGGTCCCTATAATAGTTCTTACATGTTTCCAACCAGTATATTACGAGATACAGCAGTGTGAAAAAGCCGTTTACAGCTATATTGGAGGTTCAGGAATGACATTTATGACGTACATAAATTATACGTACTTCGTCTGAAGTGTGCTTTATTTCGTACATCGCTATAATGGGGACACGTAAAGTGGTTTCGTAAACAACTCTGATTTCAAACTGCACTCTGCAACGCAATTCAAGCGACAGTTAGGCGGCTCCCTCAACGTTCGTTTCATTTGATCTGATTATTTCGAGGACAGTACGATATTTTAAGGCTGAATGTTTTTTTTTTATTTCAATTAATCAAGAAAAGTACGTCACGCACGAAGTCTGAATCCGTTAACAGAGTATACCATCTTGGCGGTTTCATTCTTATCCATACATTTTCCTTCCGAAGACAATAGTAGGCTATTCATGAAAATACGACGAAGGTAGCAGTTTTCACACAGCCTAGCCTACTTTCCTTTACAACAAAATACCACAATTTTCCCAAATAAACATACTTAATTCTTTTAGCAGTTTCACGGGGGGTTTTTAGGGCATAATATAGCTCGGCCGATGAAGTGAAGATTTGTGCGGAACTGAAACATTCCAACAAGCAAGCAACAGTTCGCAATGGAATAGGTCCATAACTGCTCAACGAATTAATAAGAGCCATTGCAGAAGTCATCCTAGCTGCGTTACTAAGAATTCGCGACAGCAAACTTTGCTGTGCGCAGCCCAAGTCGCACTACAGCCTTTCACGATGTGGAGATTTCTTAGCTGGTTAAAAACAACAAACAGCTTAAGAAAACGTAAACGATAGGAAAGGGCAGTCAGGCGAATTACAAAACAAAAAAGTTTCTTTCTCGGAAGATTAATAATTTCACTTTCCACACACTGCACGAAACTATTAATTACAAGTTCACCCGTGGCGGATGGGAAAGGAATGGCTAAGAAGCAACTGTCTCGCAGTTATTTAGCGAAAGTGAGAAAGCAATCACAATTTGCCAACTCTATAAAGTAAGAGTGTGTTAACATGAATGTGCCAGCGGTAAATGAACCGCTTGCATTGAAAAACACCTGTTGCTTTGCAGTTAGAAAGTCAAAGGAAGAGATATGAAGAACTCAGTTTCGAATGGAAGCTGCATTCCAGTCGGAAGTAAAAGAAGAGGGTCGGTGAAAATTGTTTAAATTTGCAACTAGGACAGGGACACAATGTGGCGACCTGCATGTCCGAGGACGTGGACCCAGGTCGGCCAACAGGACACCGCCTACTCACGCTCCAGTCATATATACGCTGTTCACGGTAAAGCGAGCACTGTTGAAGCCCCAGTTACTTTTTTTCATCCATTTATTATCACTTAACCACCTTTTAAAATACATATTGCCATGTAAACAATAAACACAGTAGAGATATTCCACCGGACTCTGAAGTTTACGTCTAAGGTTCAAATATATATATATATATATATATATATATATATATATATATATATATATATATATATATATATATATATATACTATTATTCCAAATGAGAGGGCTTTCAAAAGTGCTCACTTTACCATGAGTAGCCTATAGTAAGAAATAGTTCTCATGCGAACTTACAGGAATGCGGTGCACTGTCCCTTTACTGTAATTTTCTACACGGGGCAATATCCTGGAAGTATAACTTTAACAGGGCTACAGAAAAATTGGAACTAAACTAAATGTATGGACTACAGTAAGTTCCAGTACAGGCTACAGGAAAGTGCTTGAGAGCTCCGGCCGCCATTGTGTTAGTCATACCTTGTGGACTTCTTGACCTAGCTCACTAGCCGACATACTGAATGGCATCGCTGCTCAAATATGCCACAATTTACCCACAAAATATCCCTAATCTCTCTTCACAACTGTACAAATTCCTAGAATTTCCAAGTCTGCTAAAATTTCCTGCTTATTTTGATTTTATTCCGTAAGTTCACTCTTGCATCGATCACCTTAGACTATTCAAAAAGACCCCACAAAGGCTATTCACTCCCCCCAACCCTTAAAAAAAAAAGGCATTAAATAGCTTCTTTTCAACACTGGTGGAAATCCCGAAAACGCTAGGTATTTCTCCTCATGTGCACATACAGTTATAAATAACAACCATTCGATCGTATTATACGAGTAAAGGGATACGAGTCACGGACATACCACAACAATATATCTGGCTCCGCATATTGCATCCAGTCGCCATTTTGTTTCAGGCCACCATCTTGTTACTAGCGACAATCTTGCTTCAGCCGCCATATTATATTTCTATTTTCCTATGTTTTACCCTACACAATAAGTCAAGACTTAGGCCTAATCAATACGTACTATCAGTGGATAGTGAATGGAGATTGCACAAAAAGTAGTAGAGGCGCACGGGTTTCATTCCACTTTTGATTGATTGAAAGGGTTCAATTGTTATCAAAGGGTTAATTAAATTGATTGAAAGGGTAAAGGAAATGGAAAGGGTTAAATGGATTGAAAAGGTTAATTTTTAATCCGATCGATTTTTTGGTGCAAGAGTGTGCTAAGAGACAATTTTGTTTCTTTTTTGTGTTGGGGAGGAGCTCTGGAACGTCCTCACCCTTTGAGCTCTGGCACTCGAAAAGGTGTGGCGTGTTGGAGACAGGGTGTGTGTGTGTGTGCGTATATATATATACATATATATATATATACATATACATACATATATACATACTTGCACAAAACCCTATTATATATATAGGGTTTTGTGCAAGAATGGCCTATATGTATTTCTTCTGTTTGTAGTGTTATTGCTCATAGATGATGGTGGGAGATAGGCGACTTTTTGGTAATTATATAGAAATAAAAAACGTTACGTATGGTTAACACACGAGAGAAAAAATTCAGTCTTTAAACGAAATATATTTCTACGTATAAATAACCTGGTGTCCACAAGTGCTAAACGATCACAGTTACGCGAGTATCCATTATGAAATTAATTAACGAATCAAAAATGTCGCTATAAATTAAACAACAGTCCTCCCAATCACAATAACAAGGTATTTTGAAAAATAATACACTACTTGATGCCTCTTGCACATTCCTTACATGTTTTTAAAACATGTCAGTTTGGTCGGGAGATGGCTGAAACAATGACTGTAGTGTATGACATGCACCAACTTAAAAGCTGTTATATACATGGAGTACGTCTGACATGCGACTATAGATATAGCTACTCCGAAAGCGATGTGAATACGATTTACATGACAAATGGATAAAAATTATGCTTAAGATGCACGTACTAATATATAAATTACACTAGTTGAATTAAAAAACACGTAACAACGGTTAACAGTCAGTGTGTGTAATATACGTCCATTCGCTCGCTCCAGCACTGACTTGAACAGAGCCCTGCGTCAATTTATAAGCTGTGTTGAGAGCAAACACAACCTATGTCGGCCTACATTTGATTACAGATTGAGGTGAAAAACTCGGGAATTTTCATGAAACTAAACTCAGAAACTGTGTTTACGCGATAAACACACTATATACGTTTAGCACACAAAACTATTTTTTCCCAATAAATTAAAAAAGTTATAAAATTGTTTTATACTAACACATGGCCCCCTCAAGGTCATAATGCATTTTCGGATGACTGCCCTGCCCACAGAGGGCGCTGCACAACTCCCGTTATCGATCCAAGGCCATTTCGGATATCTCGAGAACTGGCCGGTCCACACAGCCCCGACCCCCTCCCTTCGCCTTTCACATTAGAGCGCACATTTTCCGACACGAGAGCTGCCTCGATCAGGAATGGAGGTTTGCCTCAAAGCCAAAGTGCATCTTGTGCAAAACGTCGGGAAGACTCCATCCCTCGGGGCAGCAGCGGATTTTGAACTGACCTGGGCTATCTCCCCTCTTCCCTATAAACTGCTACTTTTGCTCGAACACTGAAATTTCTCCCTACTTTTCGAGACTCAAGAGCCATGTGTATTCCCAGCAAAATAGAATTTCAAAACTCCCACCAATCAAAATTTATATCCCTTAAGTTAAATATTTCCCTATATTGAAATCCCCACAAAATAATCCCAAAGATTTAACATTCCATCTAAAACACTTTATAGATTAATTATGTAAACTTTATCACGTTTTCCACCAAACTATAACTAACTATAAGACATATTTAAACTCAAACTTTTTTGTAAGTAATGAAAACCACGCATCAGTCGATTTAAGTAATACTCAAGTATATGTTTTATACTTTTAATCTGTTTTTCCAAAAATATGTATTCGTTTAGCAGAGGAAACATACATATTCCATCTGCTTTTCTTTTCTTTTTTTTTATATTTGCGCATATTTCACGTATAGTTATTCCTAGTCCAGAATTTCGACTGCACTATCTTGTAGGAAAATATAATATAATCTCATTGAAGTTTAATATTCTATGTTAAGTAATAATTTGTTTCGAATTTATTGTTAACAAATAATGTGTGTGTTTAAAAAGCAGGGCACTTGCGTAGTTTTCAACACCGCAAAGTGTTTACAAAAGATATCGAGAACAAGAGTAGAGACAGGTAGCAAGCTGAGTGTGTGGGGAGTGAGCGAAACTTAGGTCTCAAGAGTTGAATAGGGAGCATAGCAGTGTAAGACCATGTGCGGGCAGGAGATTTGGATGAGGTGGAGTGGGCGAGAGAATGAAAAATAATTCAGTAAACTGTCGCTGTCTGCAGCGTGCCACTATCATAACCAGCTCGCTTCTATCTGCCTGACAACCCCCCTTCCCCCACTCGCTTCACTTCCCTGCTGTGCCCCACTGCGCATGTGCCGCTGTCGACTGTGTGATAAGAGCTAGGAGGGAGACTGGGCACTTACCCTCCAACCCCACCTCACCGACTTCACTCCACAATGCACGTTGCCTTGGCCAACAACTACCATTCTCAAATAGTGCTTCGCGATCTGCCTTGCTTATCTTTACATCTTTTGGGTTTAGGGGTCAAGCGGACTGTGTTTGCAACACAATATGAAATGTTATGCCCAGTTAAAAATATTCACATCATAAATGCGCTTTATAAAAAATATTTCGAGTTACTCGACACTGTCAAAAATACTTTACACCATCAAAAACAACTATAAATTTTACACCGTAAAAATTGTTCACACCATCAAACCTTTGTTTATAAAAATTTCAACTAGAAAAATTAAATAACAGTTTTTGTATAAAAAGTTTTTAGCATAGGAAATACTATTTTGCTCTCTTAAAACTGACCCACTTCCAAGAACTGTATCGTTATAAGCAAAGAACTATAACCTAGCACAAACATTTATGAAACCCAGAAATGTATTCCGATAAACTAGCCACCACTCTTGAAATAAAATGATCAATTACATCATCACAATTAAATAAAAATCACGAAATATCATAAAAAACTAATCCGAGAAACTAATTCCGGGTAACATTATCCAAATTTCAAGAAATATATCACGTTACAAATATATTATACATAACATTAAAACAGAATCGTGCCCCAAATGCATTTAAGTTGGAAATTTTCGCAAAAAATATTTCAATTCCAGGTAATTACAACAATAAATTAAACAAATCACATCCTAAATATCTTTAAGCTGTAAACTTCCACTAAGTTTTATCCCAATTACAAGAAATTTAATATTAACGGCGATTAAAGAACATGACACAAATACGAACCAAAATTATAAATAAAATGCAATTATTTAACATCTAAACAAGATGAATTGCAATATGTACCAAACACAACAAATTAACATCTAAATGCGAATTTCCAATTAAACCAATTAATCACAAATACCAAATGTATTAAAAATCAAATACCAACAACCCACCCAGACTGTCTTACAAATACGATTCTATCACAGTTGCCAATTAAATAACATATTAAATGTAACAGATTATCACCTAAATGTGAATGACATCACAATTAAAATGAATCAATCACAACAAATGAATCACAAATATAAATAAATAAATGATAAATGCAGTGGATTTTCACTTAAATGCTAATCCGATGAAATAATAATCCAATACTACATCCATTACCTATCTACAGACATATTAAATAAAATAACTCATCAAATATAATTAAAAATATTTTATTTAGTATCATAATTTTACAATAGTTGTATTACAATTTTTTAAGATCTTGATTCTTAACTCAAGAGTCGTGTGCTATTGAGAAACCCCACCATCGAACTAAGGACATATCTTTCTTCCTTTTAATGATCTTATCAACCAAATATTCATTTGCAAAACTACCTTCCTTCAGTTCATTGTCATTAAATCCACCTTATATGGGCTCTCCATTATAGGTTTCGATGTGATGTACTCTGGGATGTGTTTGTCTAATTGAAATAATTTCAAGTATTTCATTCAGACCAATTAACCAGAATATTTTCAAAGATACCTGTCTGCTTAGAGATACGTATATATTCACAAACTTTGAACTTTTGTCTCCTCTCATCGATGACTAACATTATTATAAATAGTTTTCATTAAACTATTATCTTTAACTTCTTTGGGCGCCATCTTGATAGTTCTATGATATCTGGAATTATAAAGTTCAATTGTTTCAGGCAAAATGTCAACCCATTTGTAAGTCCCTTTCGATGTGAAATGTTTATATATTAATTGCTTAATCGATCTGTTGTATCATTCCACATCATTGGCTTTAAAGTCTGAATAAGTTGCATAGTGATTAATACCATTTTCTGTCATTAGTTTCAGGAATGGTGCAGAAAAATATTCGGATCCTCTGTCGGTTTGCAGCGAATTTGGCTTTCTTTCCCTCGAAATTATCTTCATTGCATTAGTAACACGTTTCCCGGTTTTGTTTTTCAAAGTTATCACCAACCATATTAAGAATAAATGTCTATTGCGGACTCGTATCCTTTATTGTATTTGGAAAGCAATGTCATTTCACACAAATCGGCTTTTAAAAGATAATTTAATCCTTTAGTAATAACTTCTTCTGGGATATCTTATCCTTGCAGGGGCGAGAAGCTCTTCAGAAATATCACTAAAACTTCATTGGTAATAAACCCATATTTCAGCTTTTCAATAGTAGAAACTATTTCGTTCATATGTGAATTATTACCAGGCTCTCTCGAAGCAATGAGAAGTTTCAATCTATCAACCAATTCATTGGGAATGTTCTAATACAAAGGTTAAAACAGATTTTGAATTTCATATTTATATATTCCATTTCCGACTATATCTCCTATTAAATCTAGTTTTGGATGGTTTTCATCTCCTAAACGATTACTTGCTTTCGTACAAGGAACAAGTTATTTATATTTCTGTATATCTATGTCGGAATATCCATTTCGAAAGTTTTTAAGTAATAATTCAAACATTCCTTGACTCACATCAGTTATATAATCAGTTATAGGATGTATAATCAGTTATACATTCTAATTCTATTATCAGGCAAAATGTCATTACTGAATCTACAATGAACCATACATTATCATGTCGATAAACACCAGACATAATATCGTGCAGTGGTGAAGAATGTTGTAAAGATAAATAACGACGTGTTCAATGAGAAAGAATTTGCTTTTTCTTTGTTACAGGTTCTTCTTCCGATTTAACTTCCAAAGCTGTTTCATTCGGTTCATTCACCACAGAATGCGACGTATCCATTCTACTCGTAACAGGTTTAAATACTTCTTTGTTTAAAACATCCTGTTCCATACAAGCTTGTTTGGCTTGCAAATATTTTTCCTTCACAGCAGATATAACGTTGCGTAATTCTGAAGTAGAGGTAGACATGTTTCGATTACATTTCATTACATTCAATCAATTTATATATGAATTAAGTTATTGCAAAACATATGGCGCAGAACGATCAAGAAATAAACTCTTTGGATAATGCATGTAAAGAACACAATATAGTTTATGATTGAGAAAAACCATTTCAAAGAAAGACATATAGTGGATACAATTATAGCACAAAAAAGCAAATATAAGGAAGAATCCTTCTACATCAACAGGTGAAAAGTTAGGCGCTTAGGTAGTTGACAAAGTCATGGGCGCAAACGTGAAGAGGCATGGGCTTAAAACGTAAAACCAAACAAAAAACATTAACATCACTTGTATCAATTAGTAGAGCAGTTAAATCAAAAGGTAAAGGAATGTATTTGAAACCCTATAAAGTTGTCAAGGACTAAAAAACTCGAAATGTGGAATAAAATGCTGAAAATCCTAAATACTCTTCAAAAACATGCATTAACAAAGATATTAATGTATTTGTAAAGAAACTTGTTGATATTCCCTATTTCTGAGGTATGTGTATGAGTGACTATTTGCCAAAGAAACCAAATCTCCGTGAATGTATCATTGTTAATTTAGATTCGAAACAAAACGAAGGAACCAATTGGATTGCATTAATTAAAAACGTAAATCAATCATTGTATTACAACAGTTTCGGTGATTTACTTCCTCCAATTGAAATAAACAATTATTTAAAAAAACACCATTAAGGTACAATTACAAAACAAAAATAATTACCACATACAATCAATTGTGGTCATTTGTGTTTGTTTTATGACTATAAATAAGATATATAAGTAATTACAATAGTAAAACATATTAGGAATACGTCAATTATGTTAATATTAAGTTGAAATTCATTGCAATTGCATACTGTATATTTTCCCGTGCATTGGAGTTTGATGGAGAATGGGAAATAAGTCTAATCGAATTTGTTACTTACAACAGCATACCTAACTTTGATATGCATAACCAAACATTTACGGTTGACATTGGTGAAAAAACCTACAAGATTGTGATACTAGTCGGATATTACGAGTTGGATGACTTAGAAACATTCATCATAGGGGCATTACCTGAAAATGTACATTTCCGATTACATGAAAATCCAAATACGTTAACTAGTGCAATGTATAGTAACGTTCATATCAATTTCTCGGAAGACCATTCAATTGCAAATATGTTGGGTTACGAACAGAGAGTATATCCAGTAATCAATTGCACACATTTTCAAAAAACAGGTTAATATATTATCGGTAAACGTATGTAGTATAAATGTTAACATTGTAGGTGGTTTATATTTGAATGGGAAACTGACAAATACACTGAATGAACTCATGTGTGTGGTGGACTTCAGGATATAAAATAATTGAAAAACAGAATACATTAATATATCTACCAGTAATAGTTAATCATGTTGATGAAATAGTTGTTACAAATTTCGATCAAGATGGTACACTGATTATTTTAGAAACTAAGAAATTACAGTTAGTTTACGTTTTAAAAAAAGCTATTTAAACTGTCGCATTTGGTGTAAATTACAATAAAAAATGGGTATTATGTTAACACCCAACACAGACATAAAATGGGAGGTTTTTTTAAGAAGTATCTCACTAAAGAACATATTTCGAAGAAAGGAAGTATAAAAGGACAAATGCAAGCATAAAATGCTCACTTCAAATAAGTTACCTGTAAAGTTAACATGAGGAAACAAATTATTTTTAAAGGAATTAGGATAAACGGTTAATAGAAATGGAAGACATACTTAATGCTGAAGATCTGATCAGTTGTGAAGATGCAGTCACCAATATGGAAATACATGTGTATGAACCATTCTCAGCAGGTCCGCACACATTTCCATCGGAAATAAGGATTGCTATACAAAATCATGATATTTACAAATTACTGTGTAAATCAAGTTTAAGGTTCAGAGGAACAATCAAAAAGACAGCTGATGCAACTAGTCCAGTAACTACAGGAATAGTGAGAAACGGAATACTTCATTTAATCGATAGAATTGCACATCTGCTCAATGGTGTTGAAATAGACCAAACATGAGACGTGGGAATTACTTCCATGATAACGATATTTATATAGGGCTTATGGCTGGGTGGAGTAATACTAATATTTTTACACTACACATAAACACAGGAGGAAAATACAAAGTTATTATACCATTAAGTATGGTTTTGGGCTTTGCTGAGGACTATAAACATGTAATATTAAATGCTAAACATGAAGTTATTCTATTCGGCAATACGCATTTGAATTATATGTATGTTACGGCTAATAACAAGGAAGGTGTAACATTTGAATTACACAGTGACAGCTCCACAGTTAGCTCCACATAGTCCACCTACTCCAAAACACTTAACATTTCCAGCTCCACACATTTCATTACCTTCAAAAATTAGGTATGTTAATTCAGGGATGAAAAGTAATTTGATTTCCGACTCTCCAGCTTCAGTGAACAGTTCATAAACAAGTGGCTAGCGCATTCGCCGACAGGCAAACTGACACTCAGATAGTAATGATAGGCTTAATAGTGATGCAGATTTTATTCGTTTTTTTCCGAGGTACAGAATTCCTTTGATAGATTTAGCTAAAACGTCACCCCAACCTATTAGAATTAGTATAAAAATAAAGTGTAAGCACTTGAAATCCCTCACGGGGGAGGATGACGTTACGCAAACCTTCTACTTTCAAAGTAATCCCCCCCCCCCCCTGTCTAGCACTCATCCGATGTTGGCAAACTTTACGACAATACCATAGTGCCTTACTTAACAACCAGACTTGAAGAATTTATTGCTCGTGGAAGCAGTTGGACATTACCACTGATACCAAAGATGGATGTTCATATCTCCCAATACTGGCCAGTCACCACTGGTGGTAAATACACTACGTAATCCAAGTTTATTAACAATAAATAGGTTAGTAATCCGATGCTGCTTCATTACTCACCTCGCTTCACCCTCATCAACTCTCAAGACCCCCGGTTTCGAGAACTCGCAAACTCTCTCCACTCGCTCCTATGTACAGATAAAAAAATTTTGCTACAAGTTTTTAATGCAATTGGAAAATCCATAAATTTTTCCTGTACCACAAAACCCAGAATGTGTGCAGAGCCTCTGAACTGCGAGCCTTGCCTCGTGTCAGCACAATGTGTATGTCGAATTTCCTCCGCAAACTTTACACTTTTTGTATTTCAGCGCTTCATTCAGTCAGCTGGTGTATCCCTGGTTGATATTACAGAATTCGTGTCGACATATTTTTTTCTGCAACACTACACTCAATACCATAATAAATTCAGCTCTGCTATATGCAGTACCACCAATGAGGTAGTTAAATGGCACAATAGCATCTACGAGTCAATTAAACTGCCAGCCATATCAAGAGAGAACCAATCAACTGACAGATAGTGTCTTAAAATAACTAATCTAAGTCTAACAGCCAGTGAGCAACCACCTCATCTAGAATCCACTGTGACTAACAACTTCTTACAGATTTGAGAGTAACGAGCTCGTCTTCCTACGGCATCAATTAAATGTTAGCAACCTCGTTCCCAAAAAAGAAGATTGAGTATTTGCAGTTTGTTTGAAGAACATTTATTTATTCGTGGGTGCAACCTTTTTTACATATATATCTTGAAAAACACAAATCATAACAAAACCAAAATTACCTGGTTAATTGATATGTATTAATTGAGCAGAAATATTTGTATGTGAATTGAATACGTACTTTTTCATTCTGTTGGTTTAACGAGTGTATGTTTGTTCGCAACAGTTGGCGAAACACTTTGACTGAGCGCTTTCCATAACAGTGGACAATACTGTATCGGTGTGAAATCAGTTTGCGCGAATATCATCTCAAAATAGCGAAATCGTTAATATTTGACACAGTAAAGACTATGGAGATTCGCAATGAGTAAACGATTTTGTGTCTTAACAGAAAACAAGATGAAATTAATAATTTTACTTATAATATGCAAGGTTTAAAGACAAATGTAAAATGCAATTAATGGGTATTAACAAACACTAACGATTTTCATTGGCATTTTTAAAACGCACAGAAAAGGCATTTACTGTATATCTGCATTTATTGTGTAAATCAGTTGATTTAGCATTTATTCAGAAAGCAAATGTGTAACACTTTGCATGAAGCCTGTAGGATTCCTACAGCTGGGACATTAATAAAACTAAACCATTGCTAGCAGTCCTTGTCCCGAGCGAGACAGGCTGGTTGCTTGAAGGCAGTTTGCCAGGGTGTTGCATTGCCTTGACAGCGCCAGCCTATAGCAGTCACCTATCCTGTTTACGCATTCCCACCAACCCCGTGCTTCGCCTAGCTGCGACGATTACCTGCAACTCTTGCTAGGTGCTATCTTCATCTATATGGTCGGGGTTCGCGCCTAGCTCGATAAAACTGCTCACAGTCTTCGTGACAATATTTTCGAAATATTTCAGTTTTTCGCGAATTTAACATTTGTAACATAAAATACGATAGGCGTTAGAATATTTTTACACGTGTTAATAAATTTATTTCTTTTTTATTAATAGATTAGTAACATTTTAATTCCGTTTCTCTACTAGTGTTAACTACAGGAGTCACTAAACTTTTATTGTAGTAGGTTATAGAGTAAAAATATTTCCAGTAACTTTTAAGTTTGTGCGCATCTATTATGTTTTAAATAATCTGTGCATTATTCTGCTAAGATTCGTAACTGTGGATTTCCGAAACTAGTCTACGTGTGTTCGCTACAAGAATTTTTTTTAAACTTTATCTGCGATACGTTTTCGACTGAGTTTTTGTTAAAATTATTTCGGATCGATAAACTGTGTTTATGTTAAGTACCTTAGTATTGATTTCATAGTCTTTCTTCCACAAAGTTGCAGGAACTCAAATCGTTTGGACATTTATTCATTTTGTGACAAATTTATAAGGATTATTCATTGGAGTCGTTCGCCTAGATCGTGATTAGGTAGTATTTGTATGATTTCTCACAAGTGATGTGCAATAATTAAATAGTGGGAGTTGTTAAAATATATTCGTTTATATTCGTTTACAGCATAAGTTCAAAAACTTGGGAGGGGTCGGGGCTGTGTGGTCTTGGATCGACAGCGAAGGTGCGTGATCTTGGAAAGAGCAGCCCTCCAGTCAGCATAAAATGAACTCCAAGTTGGGGGGGGGGGGGACGCATCGCCGAAAAAACGCCCTCTGGGGTGTTGTTGCGTGACCTTTGACAGGAAGCATCTTTTCGCACAAAGTCGCGGTCTGGACAAGGAGTGGGGAGAGGGCAGCACCGACGTGAACATTTCTCGCAGGTTGGCGCCATCTTAGTTCTTCACAAACACTTGTCTAGAATACACGTATACACCAGCTCTCTCCGGGTGCGGTGGTCAGAAGGCTTCGGAGAGTGTAGGCACATCATACACCTGAGTGTTAGCCGCGATTATCGTTTTAATATAAAACATTTTTATAACTTTTATTTTAATTTATCGGGAAAAAATAATTTTCGTGTGTTAAACCCATATAGTGCGTTTATCGTGTAAACTCCATTTCTGAGTTCAGTCGACGAAACTTGGTAAATGGAAAATTTGTAGTACGTCCGTTATTTTTCATAAAAACGTATAGTAACGTTTCTATAAAGTGTTGCAGATTAAGCCATTCCAGTCTCCTTGCACTTCGACAGAAAAAAAATGTGTGTTAAAAAGTTACAATAGTGAAACTATCGTTAAAAATCATGGCAAGTTTTTTTAAAACAATTAACTATCGTTTCGATGTCTGTTGTAGGACGAATAGTGTAATCAAGTCGTTAATAGTAGCTAGGTAGGGAAATAGGTTCTGTCAGTCGTAAATTTCAACTCAACCGCGCTCCATGTATATAGTCAGGCTCTCGACGTAAGTTCGACTAATTCATTCACTAGCCTCCGAGGTGGACGGATGTGTTTTGGGGGAGCTCCTGGTACAATTTCATTATGTGTTTTTTTAATTCGTTTAGCAATTTTCATGTACTTGTGTTCGTTAGCCATTTAATTTATTTGGAAACATTCGTTTTGCATTTTCATTAAAATTCCCGAGTTTTTCACCTCATTCTGTTATCAAACTTAGGCCGACGTAGGTTATGTGTGCTCTCAACACTGCTTATAAGTTGACGCAGGGTTCTGTTCAAGTCAGTGCTGGAGCGACCTCCCGAGCGAATGGACGTATATTATACACACACACCGACTGTTAACCGCGATTCTCGTTAAGTGTTTTTTAATTCAACTAGTGTAATTTATATGTTAGTACGTGCATCTTAAACATAATTTTTATCCATTTCTCACGTAAATCGTATTCACGTCTCTTTTGGAGTAGCTATATCCTTAGTCGCCTATCAGACGCACTCCATGTATCTGACAGCTTATAAGTTGGCGCACGTCATACACTGCAGTCATTGCTTCAACCATCTCCCGATCAAATGGACACGTTTTAAAAATATGTAAGGTACGTGCGAGAGGCGTCAAGTCGTGTAATTTTTTTTTTTTAATGCCTTATTATTGTGATTAGGAAGACTGCTGTTTAATTTATAGCGACATTTTTGATTCGTTGATTAATTTCATAATGGAGACTCACTTAATTGTGATCGTTTAGCACTTGTCGACACCAGGTTATTCGTACGTAGAAATATATTTCGTTTAAAGACTCTGAAGTTTTTTCTCTCGTGTGTTAAATATACATAAATTTTTCTCTTTCCGTTAATTACCAAAAAATCGCAAATCTCCCTACCAAAAAAAAATTACACGTAGGCCACTCTTGCACAAAACTCAACATAAATACTCTGTAACACGCCACACCTTTGCGAGTGCCAGAGCTCCAGGAGTGAGGACGTACCAGAGCTCCTCCCCAATCCACAAAAAAGAAAGAAAGTTGTCCCTTAGCACTCTCTTGCACCAAAAAAAATTGATCGGATTAAAAATTAACCATTTCAATGCATTTAACTCTTTCAACTTGATTAACCCTTTCAATCAATTTAATTAACCCTTTCGATCAATTTGATTAACCCTTTCAATCAATCGAAAGTGAAATGAAACCCGTGCGCTCCTACTAAAACGAGCATACCAGTTCCAAAATTTAATATATATATATATATATATATATATATATATATATATATATATATATATATATATATATATACAGTTTCAACTCTGCGCACCACACAATATATTATCATATGCACATAATATACTGATTAATACATTATCAGCATATATTAGAAAATGGAAACAGGTCAGCTGTTTTTAAACAGCGACTTTCATAATCAATAAAACAGAGGCCTTGAACAGCAGACTAATTTCGCCCCAACAATAAACAACACACTTTTCTATTCGACATCATTAAAACGCAAGTCTTCGCTGTGTCCTGTTTGACTAGACAAGATACCTTACAGCATTATTCAAAAATGTTTCTTTTATATTAAAAATGCCGATACAATGTGCAAACAATTAATTACCTACTTAGCTCTGACAAAATTGACTAAGTACCCTATTTTAATGCGTTACTAATAAATGTTATTTTGGGGTAACCTTCGTGCAAAGTGATTACTAGGCACTACCACACAGCAGCACGACCCAGCCCAATTTACTCACAAATCACCTAAAATACTTACTATTCCGTCCCTTAAAATACATGCTGGCTATGATTCAGTACGACTGAGTGCATTCATAATTCTGCACTGGTGACGGGTCCACAGCTGGCATAACCCGAATTTATTTCGTTAGTAAAAGATACTGAACTATTTATATAGCAACCATTTTAAAAATAAGCAACTGAATTACTAGAAACATACCAGTTTACACGGTCTGCTACAGTGGAGATTGTTTGGAAAATTAGGTAGGAATATGTTAATAGTTTCCCCATGATACATAATTTAAAAAAAAATTATGAGATATCTTAAAAAATGTCAGTCAAAAGATGCTCCGTGTAGAAGCATTTGATAGATATTAAATAAACTGCCCATATAAAAAATTAGGTTGAATTGATTACGTGGTTTCGACAATAAAGTATATTAAGCTATGATGCCCATGTTCCCACCATACTTAAAACATGCTATATGACATCTGCTGCAGTACTAATTGTTTGCAAAATCTGGAAGGAATCTGTCAATTATTTCCCAAGATATGGCAAAAAACTTTCTTCGTATGGCACTAGCTTAAAAAATGGCGGACAAAATATGCTTCGTGTAGATACAGTTGACAGTTATAATATCTACTGAAAGCATACAAATATAAGTTGAAAATGATTACATTGTATCCACAATACAGTATTCTAACCTAATGTGGCTACATGTCCACCATTTTGAAAATACGTGCTTCGCGAACTTAAACATACCTTTTACATAATCTGCCAGACTACATTACTTGTTTGTCAAATTTGATAGGAATCGGTTAATTGGTTCCCAAAGATATAACACAAAGCTTTTTATTCATGTGACACTATCTTACAAAATGTCGGACATAACATGCTTATGTAGATACAGTCGATAGTAGTTATATCTACTGACAGCATACAAAGTTCAGTTGGAATTGATTACAAGGTTTCGACGATATAGCATTCTAAGCTAAAATGGCTATATGGCCACTACTTTGAAAATAAGTGTGCCATATTTAAAATACTCCATTTTACATCAACTGCCGTAGTACTTCTTGTCTGCCAAATTTGGCATGAATCTGTTAATTTTTTTTTACAGAGATGACATAAAAATGTATATTCATATGGCGCTTTTTTGAAAATATCTTACTAAAGTTACTATATGTTGGCATATATGATGCTTAAAATAGATAATTTCAGCATACAATATTGTGTCAAAATTGGTATGAAATAAACCTAGAATATTTGTATGGTCGCCATTTTGAAAATAAGTATATTATCAATGATAATTACTAAATTTTTGCAGGCCTATCATAATATTACTTACATGCCAAATTTTATGAGAATTGCATTAATAGTTTCCGAGATATAAGGTAAAATCTATATTTATTTATCTGGTGCAATCTTCCAAAATGGCAGACTTACAATACCATTTCAAAAATAATGCGTTTACGATGCTCCGCCAGCATACAAAATTTGGTTTAAGTCGAATGTATGATTCCAGAGATACGAAATCCAAATCATTAAAACGGCCGCCATTTTGAAAGTAAATTCCCATCGTGGTTGAACACTATATAGGTCATGTCCTTTCTAAGTACCAAATATGTACAGAGTTGGGTGAAATTCGTTTGACGCGTTCAAAAATTGAAATGAGTTAGAGAGAGAGGGGGGGAGAGGGGGGGAAAGGGAGGGAGAGAAAGAAAGAAAGAGAAAGTGATCTCACAAGTCATTCATTCCTTTGGAAAGTAGGCTAGAAATGTGTGTGGTGTACAGAAGTACAGGTATATAATGTTGAGTGAGCACTTTTGAGGCCCTAATTACTTTATCCTTTCAGTCCTTCATTATCCTTTAACCACCTTTTTAAATAAATATTGTCATCTAAGAAACAAAGACATGTGTATAGTCCACCGCACTCTTAAGTTGACGTCCAAGACGACAACACAGTACACTTGCTGACAGCTATTCCAAATGAGCTTTCAAAAGCGCTCACTTTATAGCCTATACGTAATTGTTACACCAAATTGTGAAATTTAGAAGTCCTCTAACTGGAAACTCGAGCTATTTGTAAATCTAAATGAGGAAAACTAAGAAGTTCAAAAGAAATATGATCCAACATGCTTAGGCCAAACATTTTTTTCGTGGAAAAAAATACACAAAGAGACGAGAAATAACGCATCGAATAACTTCAACTCTCGACTATAGGCGATTCACTGTAAAGTGAGCACTTTTTAAGGCGCTTCTAAATTTTTCCGTTCACCCAATTTTTATCCTCCTGCTGCTTTATAACACAAACCTTGCAATGTGACCAATAAACACAGTGTAAACATTTCACTACTCTCAGAATCCAACACCTAAGGCTGTAATAAGATATATTTATTAGAGATTAATGGCTGTTGGGAGGGACTTAGAGTGCTCACTTTATCGTGAACAGCCTATACTATGAAGGTAAACGCTGACGTCGGCCACGGATTCCTTCCTGTGTACAGTGCCGCCACCCATAAACATATATAATGTGGAGCATATCCTGGAAAACGGGACACACGGACTAAGCGGGTTAATAATTAACATAACATTTTAATATGTTAATGATAATAACAGTCATAGCCACCGAATTATTGTTTTGAAAGGGATAGAAGGAGGGGGGGGGGGGCTAGTGTCCAATATTACGTAACCACACCCGAGATCACAATTTAATCTTTACGCCCCGCCCCCTTATCCCTTTTAATGTGCGTTATCTTTGTGCGTGAAATCACACGAATGTAACATTTTAATGTGTGCCAGTGTTTTAAACAACTCGGGTTACAAAACAGAAAACAGTATTGAAACTTAGCTTATAAAGGCAATACAAATGATAAAAGCATCCTAAACATTTTTAATCGAATACAATTGTTAGACAACAAACGGAACACTGTAAATTAAAAGTTAATATTTTTAAAATGAGAAATATATCGTAACTGAAAAAGTGGTAGGGGAATGTGAAAGTAGAGAGTGTACCTGGAGAGAGGCCTGGACAGCCTGCGACGCCGTGGAACTCTGTTACGTGAACCCTGGACAGCACGGCATGGCGGCTGGCGGTCCTGGAACACAACACACACATACTTAAGTGTTTACACCACACCACTTCCGCAGACAACACACACTTTTATGTTGACAACTTTGGAAAGAAAAATCACAATGCCGTACTATAAACGGCTGCGCTGACGAGAGCTGATCCAAGGAGTGGCTAAGGGGGCTGAAGTCTCTCTTGGAACTGTGCAAATTGGGATTATTCTATGAAACAAAGTGAATAGTTAGTAACGTAATATTAATAAACACACTTATTATAGTAACATAACTTTTCGAAACGTATTCAGGTAATGTATCCAATAAGTACCGACATTTTCATGTAGCATTAAAACTTAGTGCTTACTAGTAAACATATGGTTAGAAGATAATGCACAGTGACCACCCCTGAGGTAGCAACCTCCTCAAAGGGCCTTTACAACCGCCACTTGGTGCTGCTATAGACTGAACCATTGCACATTTTGAGGCATAGTTATGGACATTATTTACATATGTAATTAAAGAGTACTTGCTTATGTTGTCATTTATTTTGATATATTTCCAAATTACATTTTAATACGAGTTAACAGTATAATCTTTGGTTTATATTAATAGTTATTTACATAAAGAGTCATTTGTTTCTAGACAATATTCAGAAATAAGGTTTGTTATTTTTTACTTCTTCCTAGAGGGTATAAAAGTAATTAAATATGTATTAAACAAGACTATCCTGGTTGTCTCTCGTCCCGCCATTGCTGATTGGCGGAGAGATGTGTAATGGCCAGGCGACAGCCAATCAGAGGATATGAGACAACATAAGTAAAGCTGATATAAAATAGACCACAATTTGTATGTATAACGAATTGGTCACCACTTTCAAGGATAGATGTACGATGAATACGAGTGATTTTATCTATAATGATATTGCTGCAATATGCTTTGCATTATGAAGAAATGATGTTTCAATAAAACGGAATATTAACTGTATTGTGTTTGAGAAGATTGTGTAAGAAATTATCCACATTGTTTAAGAAATCGCCTGTTGGGCCGGGTCGGCTTAGCCGTACTGGATGTTAGGAAATTGTTGGGCAAAATTTTAAGGGGTGGACAGAGCACACACACACACACGTCATTTTGATACACGGGGCATGTGTCCGGAAACGCCCACATACCATATACACGCATTAAACGATGCGCGCGCCGTTTTAATTCGGCGCGGTGCCTAGACGACTCGTGCACGGATTGGCGTGGAGCCCAGTGGCGCTTATTCCGTAGACGCAAGGTAAACAATGCTTACATTTAATTAAGTTTCCCGTTTCCGATTCGAGAAACAGAGTTTGGGTAACTTCCGTACTGTACACGCATAGTGCTGCTATCAAGTATTTATTTACACAAACGGGAGCGACTAGCGATCGATGAATCGAACTCGCAAGCAACAACACGCCACACGCTCGAGCTCCTCCGTCAACAGAGTTCCTTCGGCAGGGCGAGCAGTCGTTCTGTTTGCGTCCTCCAGTTTCAATAAAATATTTAGTTAAGACTAATTTTTTTTTGGCCCAACACTGAGATTTTGTTTATTCAAACATATTTGGCCCTATACAAACAAATATTTTGTTCGATTTTCTCTCAGCATAAGTGACCATTTGTTAAGAGTTACATTAGTTTCTTTCCTTTTCTACTTTTTTAATCCATAGAAGTGTAAAAATGAGCATATTTTTTAAAACACTTTCCTAATAATCTTATAGTATCACGTGACCAACGCGTGAACAATGTACTGAGGCCCGTGACAATGCTAATTTCACATAATGCGAAAGAATACACAACGTGCATACGAGTACACCTTAAGCAGGGCTCTCAAAATTGCTCATTTTACCGTGAACAGCCTATACACACTTTCCACCAATATAATTGCAGGGTCATCGCTTTAGTCCAATAGGTATACGCAGCATGGCGATCACTGCACACCAGCTCCGAGCCTTGAGCTTAGCGGCGATGGGGTACTTGTAACGTGTGTCATTATAGCCCTTATTAACTCCCACGCATCTCGGCCTCGAACGCGGATGAAATCTCCACAGGCAGGCGGGCCCCATAACATCGAGGTCTCGAGAGCCGATGAGGGTGAAGCGGAGTACGGAACAGCGCCGAATGCAAGGGCGGGGAAAACGGGAGATCCCGAGAAAACCCGCAGGGAAATGAACCAGGTTCGCCTATGGTGAGGCGAGTAGTCTGACCACTAGACCACCACGGGAAGAGGGTCGCAATTAATAGTCCGTGTCACACGCAATACTGAATTTTTAATTTGTTTCTTCATAATTCAAATTTATGAGGATTTATTGAAATATGTGGGAAGCTTAGTTGATTACTATACCCATCATTATATGCATAACATGTGAACTAATACATATTTACGCAAGAATTAACATAATACGAAATTAGTTTATTCTCACCTTTTAATGACAACCAGGGAACGCCTATTAACACTCAAGTACAAACACTTGCACAGAACTGCTTCAATAATCATCCACACACTTCTGTTATGACACTAAAACGAATAATTCCTACACAAGGTGTGACACAGCCTCTTAAGATTGTCCCTTGCCATGGTCAAACTTGTTTGATACGAGTACCAACATCCGTTTGAAACAGTAGAAGTCCTGAATATCTGGTCAGACGAACAGCGGGCTTACTATAGTCCATTCACGGTTTCTTCTGCCGTTTTGAATCAAACCTTTGAAAAAACTCCCCATATATGACGTGTTTAGTTATTTCCTAAATACGCCCTGTAACAAGCGTTCTATAATTGTGTTCATAAAAGTTACTTTTTTCCCTGTTAAATTGAAATGTTATTCATATTTTATGTATAAATTATATGGCTTTATATATAAATATTTTAAATAACAACAGGCAGAAAATAGGTATGTTGGTAGAGCCTAGTGAGAAATAGTTCCTAAACAAAATACTGTTACAGCTGAGTGCGCACGAATGTGGTGCGTTGTCCCTCTGGTGTAATTTGCCAAGCTTAGTTTGCACGAGGCGGAGGAATATGCTGGAAGTAGCAGGGCTTCAGAAAAAAACTGAAGTAACCGTGAATGGATTATACCTCACGGCTATACTCGAGAGGCCCCGCACTGAGCATACTGCGATCTCTGCCACAGCTACTTCTACCGCATTCTCAATCTGTTTACTGACAAAGTTGAAAAACCCCTAATCTGTTCGCTAAATTTGCAGGACGTACTCAGACCTACATACCTACCAACTTCACCACCGTTGAAAACGATCTCGTATTTTACAGTATACAGAAACTTACTAAGACAAACAGTAATAAGTTACGTGGTGTGAAAATACTTCATGTTCGCGAAACACATGCATATTCTGCGTACGTAAATGTCCTTGCAAGGTTTGCTAACAACTCAAAGTTAAACTTAATTAAGATGATATGCTTTAAAAGTTAAATATGTTAGTTTGAATTAGCGAGGTTATCGCTGTTGTCTGGGATCCGCCATTTTATAAAACAAACAGACTTTAAGGAATGAAAGTGTTATTTTTAAAAAGACATATTGTTTCACTTGACATCCACGCTGCACATTTGTCTACAGGAAGAGGAACACAATGCTTGTTTACATGGAGAGGGAGGGAGGGAGTGGTGGAGGAGGGTTGTAATATCTCCTCCCCCCCCCCCCCCCCAATTTACCATTAGGATGCCAATAATTAGTATTAAAATCTATACATAGTATAAAACAAAGTCGCCCAGCCGCGTGTGCCTGTGTATTTAGCTAAGGCTTCTAAACTACTCGAAGGATTTTGATGTGGTTTTAACCATAATTTAGAGGATTTCTTGAGAATATGTTTATCTTTTAAGGATGATCCGCAGAAACCATTTTTAAACAACGCCGCGAAGCCGGGGCGAGTCGCTAGCCATAATTGTTTAATCCTGATAGTGGCGTTGATGCTGGTGTAACCTACCTACCATTTAGTCAACGTAAACCCCGTCCACTTGAGAATCCCCCCCCCCCCCCCAATCAAGAAACTTCTCTCTGCGCCATCGTTTTGAACATTGCCAAAAATATACGTAATTGATGCTACCCAAAGTTCTGTTGCTTGAGTAACGATTAGTCATATTTTGTGTCAGAAATGCGTGGACTAAACAAACCCCAAATGAATTACGTTGGGACAACATATGTTTCCAACTTCTGAACTACTTAAGATAGTTATTTTGTTGGCACAACTTCACAGTTTTATCTTGTGAACACAAGCCGGCAGGTCAGTCAACTGATGCATCGAGGTCGCTGCAGATCGGTTACACGGCGTTTGCTCACGACTTGTTTGTTTTACTTCGTACATAGCTGTACAAAGATATTGAAGTCAAATTTCAGTATACAAAGTTTACACACTCGACATAGTACACACACACGCATGTATATGTCAGATTGCACGTATATACATAATATTTCTCTTAATAATGTAACTAATCATCTTAAAACATGCTGAGGGGCGCCATCGTTTTACTGAAACAGAAAAAAACGAGGAACAAGAAATGCGTACAATGAAATGTACACACTGATCGTCGCATGGTTCACGTGCTGGAGGGGAGACAAGCTACAGGCGATGACAGTTGCTCGCGACGAGGTACAGCAGTGGGCAAGAATAGTCGCGACTTGCAACAAGGCGATGGGAGGTCACTTTCTACGTCGTGTCTGGCCAGTGTCTGCCTGGACTGCGGCTCGACCTCTGTCCAGCGATCACTACGCCGAACAAGGATTGTGCTACAACTTAAGTCGATAGCGAGATAACTTTTTGTTTGCCAAAGCAAGTATGTTTTACGCTACTGCCAACGTAAAAAACACACTAAACTACAAATGTCAACTTTGTTATGTTGGCAGCCTATTATTTATTCATTTATTTTAAACTGGCCAACGTTTTCTGGGAAAAATTGTTAAATGCGTTTTTTTATCCACCTGAAATATTTACAGGGCAGTCATTTTGAAAACAAGTATGTGAGTTTCAATCGTGTAAGTTTACACAGCCTACTGTACCATTCTCCATGTGTGCAAAATATGGTGAAATGAATTGACTGGTTCCCGAAATAAAGAATAACTGCTCCATTTCCTCACCTTACAATATCTTACAAAACGGCGGGCAAAAGAGGCTCTTGGAGGGATATTTGATGATGCTTCTAATAGAAACAACTACCAGCATACAACGGTTTGGTAGAGATAGCCAATAAACTTAGCATATTTATATAATCGCCATTTTGAAAACATACGTTTACAAGGGCCACTATAGATTACTTGCAAGTCAAGTTTGGTGGGAATCGGTTGAGTAATTTCCGAAGTATCGTGTAAAAGCTTTAATTTCCATGTAGTGCCATCTTCCAAAATGAAGGACCAACAACAGTATTTCTCCCTAAATGACGCAGTATCGACACACACACAATTTGGTTGAAATCTGTTAAATAGTTGCCGAGAAATGACAACGACCTAAATATTTTGATGTCCACCATTTTGAAAGTAAGCATCCAATATGGTCTAAAACTACACAAACCAAATGACCTTATTAAGTACTATACGTGTACAGAGTCGGGTGAATTTGGTTCACGGATTTTTAAATTTTTATGAATACACAGACGTAACGTGATCTCATAAACCTATCTTTCTTTCGGAAAATAGGCTAAAAAACCACACACCCGCGCTAAATAGACTACATATTATTACAGTACTCAACATCAGTCCCGCGCCAACTCGCTAATCAAGCCCCCTCAGCAGGTAACGACAAAATACCTGTGATC
Source organism: Dryococelus australis (assembly GCA_029891345.1). Classification (NCBI taxonomy): domain Eukaryota; kingdom Metazoa; phylum Arthropoda; class Insecta; order Phasmatodea; family Phasmatidae; genus Dryococelus; species Dryococelus australis. Next base: position 8,196,811 of record CM056994.1, read on the forward strand.
GTACAGTAACCAGTATGCAGAACCAGTGGAATTATCTTGCCGCTAATAAGCAGCGAGCTTTAGATCCGGGCAGGCGACTTACGTAATCGCAGAAATAGCGGAAGTTTAATTGGCGATAGCGGCCACGCTAATATGGGACATCCTGTTCGACTGGCGGGGCACTGGAGCTGGGCGACTACGTATTGTCAGGACAGGTCCTCGGAGCAGGCGAGAGAGAACACTGGAGCGAAAGTAGCGGCTGACCGCAACTAACTCCAGCACGAGCCAGATACACTGCAGCCCCGAGGGCAAGTTGCGACTGTGAGGGGCCCCTTCATAGCCCTCGTCTTCGGTGGAGTACCTCACTCTCATAGCTATGCCTTCGACATCGAGTCAAGGCCGTGGTCCTTCATTTCTACAGCTTTTGCGAGAATTCATTTTTTGTACCCTAACGGGAGCCGATATTGTAAAATCCTCTTACAGTTTTGTTACAATTTGTTTTTATTGTGTAGTCGAGTTTTTTCAACACAAATACTGTATAATCTTAACCAATTACTAAATAACACAATTTTTGTTAATTAATTAATTGGATAAAAGTATACAGTTTTTTTTGTGTTGGAAAAATTAGACTGCAAAATAAAAACAATTAGTAACTAAATTGTAAGAGGATTTCACAAGCCTCAAGCCCGCAGCCATCAAGAGTTCGCACCACCGGAGGATGTTCGCTCAACGACCGGTGGAACGGCAGAAAGCTGAGTATCCGAAGACCCTCCACTGCGTGCAACAATCACACAACACACAGCCTGTTACTACAGCCTTCAATAGGCAACGAGAATGCCTACACCAAAGACACTGCTATGCCACCTCGAATAGTTCTTCCGAGAGTACACTTGCTTGAAGTACGTTTTTCTACAAATAAATTATGTTTTAAAATATCTCATATTAAGTGTTCATGCAAAATTAAGATCCATAAATACTGTAGTTTAAAGTTTATATATATATATATATATATATATATATATATATATATATATATACACACACATTTTAATGAAGACATTTGTACGTCAGCAAGTTCATGAATGTAATTTAATTATTTATAATAATGACAACACACCATTATTTCAGAAATTTTTTTCGTTTCAAACGTTTATGATTATTTCCATGATTACGTTTTCATATTTTCCTGTCATCTATTTCTTACCTGGTTGTTCGCATACGAGAGTCCCGAGTCCAGAGGCCGCCACTGGACTAGTAGCGGTTCTTATACGAAAGCGCTGGAAGTGTACAAGCATAGAAAACGTGCATTTCGAGCGGCAAAGCGGGCTGTTCGTATACGAACGAAAAGATAATCACAGAACCCCCAGTTTTGCGATATCCAGGAAGCATAATTCATACGCCAAAATGACCATTCGAATTTGTTCGAATGAGAGTACTTTCGAGCAAAGCCCCACCCCTACTTGGGTTCAGTTCAGGCTGGTGGTGGTTGTGGTATCCTGGTATGCTCCTTCACTACAGAGGACACAAAACTGCACGCCGTTCCCTCACTACAGCGGACATGTGACTGCACGCCGCTCCCTCTCTACAGCGGACATGTGACTGCACGCCGCTCCCTCACTACAGCGGACATGTGACTGCACGCCGCTCCCTCACTACAGCGGACATGTGACTGCACGCCGCTCCCTCACTACAGCGGACATGTGACTGCACGCCGCTCCCTCTCTACAGCGGACATGTGACTGCACGCCGCTCCCTCACTACAGCGGACATGTGACTGCACGCCGCTCCCTCACTACAGCGGACATGTGACTGCACGCCGCTCCCTCACTACAGCGGACATGTGACTGCACGCCGCTCCCTCACTACAGCGGACATGTGACTGCACGCCGCTCCCTCACTACAGCGGACATGTGACTGCACGCCGCTCCCTCACTACAGCGGACATGTGACTGCACGCCGCTCCCTCACTACAGCGGACACGTGACTGCACGCCGCTCCCTCACTACAGCGGACACGTGACTGCACGCCGCTCCCTCACTACAGCGGACACGTAACTGCACGCCGCTCCCTCACTACAGCGGACACGTAACTGCACGCCGCTCCCTCACTACAGCGGACACGTAACTGCACGCCGCTCCCTCACTACAGCGGACACGTAACTGCACGCCGCTCCCTCACTACAGCGGACACGTAACTGCACGCCGCTCCCTCACTACAGCGGACACGTAACTGCACGCCGCTCCCTCACTACAGCGGACACGTAACTGCACGCCGCTCCCTCACTACAGCGGACACGTAACTGCACGCCGCTCCCTCACTACAGCGGACACGTAACTGCACGCCGCTCCCTCACTACAGCGGACACGTAACTGCACGCCGCTCCCTCACTACAGCGGACCTGTAACTGCACGCCGCTCCCTCACTACAGCGGACATGTAACTGCACGCCACTCCCTCACTACAACATACATGTAACTGCGCGCCGCTCCCTCACTACAGCGGACATGTGACTGCACGCCGCTCCCTCACTACAGCGGACAGTAACTGCACGCCGCTCCCTCACTACAGCTTACATGTAACTGAACGCCGCTCCCTCACTACAGCGGACATGTGACTGCAAGCCGCTCCCTCACTACAGCGGACATGTAACTGCACGCCGCTCCCTCTCTACAGCGGACACTATAACTGCACGCCGCTCCCTCCTACAGCGACATACTGCACGCCGCGGACATGTTACTGCACGCCGCTCCCTCACTACAGCGGACACGTAACTGCACGCCGCTCCCTCACTACAGCGGACATGTAACTGCACGCCACTCCCGAACTGCACACCTTTTGCACAAATTATTCGTTTTCATGCCACAGTTGCAGTTTCAGAGGTATTACTGAAAATGTGTGTTTATAGTAAATTTACAATTAACTAGTTGCTTAATACTTTCGTATCTAATTTGCACTGTGTGTTATTTCCTGCTTGCAAAAAGGCAGGAACTTATTGATAAAACACAAATATGTTCTCGAGTGTTTTAAACTAGCAAATAACACACAATTCAAATTAAGTTCAAAAATTTTGAACAGTTCGTAAAATGTAAATTTTCTATAATCGCACATTGTCAGTAATTACTATCAAACCGAAATAATGATGCAAAAACGAACAATTCCTTAATGAAGGATGAAGCCGAAACTTACGGTTGCTGGTCCCGAGGTCACCCGACCTCACTCCTATTTAACACACGTGTGAAGAGGGGAGGGGGAGATGCTGGTCAGTGCACTGTGAGGCTGCGAGCAGGTCGAGGAGCAGCATGTAACTGTGTACAGTGATAGGTAAAAATACTGGAGATCTCTTAATTAAAGTTTTAATAATAGCTTGATTTTAAACATTAACAAACTATTTTTTGGCATAAATAGTAAAACAGAAACACATGAATGATAAAAAAAATCTAAAGCTTCACATTACGTCTGGATATATTAAATCCGGTGGCAATGTAAGAGTGGGATAGATAGACCCCCGCGTTTTTTGTGAAATAGTTGTTTACGCGATTACACGTATCTCGGTAAGTAAATGTTCTGGAAACGCAACTTACTGTCAGGAAAATAATAAAAAAAATATGTAGGCCACTATTTTTTGTCATACTAAGTGTATTCTTGGAGAAAAAAATTCGTCAAAATGGTCAAATATCTCATTTTTAAAGCTTGCGTATGCAATTTCCTTAGTGGCAAGAGGGAAGTACAAAGTAACGGGCGTATTTTAGTAAGTGGGCTTTCATCGCGTGTAATAAAACTCCTATGTTACAGATCTAGTTTACAGAGTACAGCGTCACGACGGAAAGACTGCACGCCATGCGCGTAGGAGCGATGAGGCGCTAATGCGTGCATGTAACTGTCGCCCGTATCGCTCCCTCGCTTCTTGACCTTTGTCACGGGGATGCATCCCAATCTTAATTTTGCAACCACGACGTTTGCGCCCGTTAAAATAAATATAGGCAGGAGCAGTGACTTATGAAAGGTTAATTTCAAAAGTGTTCACTTTATCGTGAACAGCTTTAGTCGTGGCGCACATACTATACGCGGAGCTTCAAGGCCACACGAGAAACGTAAACATAATTTCCATCAGATACGAAGAGAATAGCACTGGTCGCTGCTGAACATTTCCTAACAGTTGTAATATTATCGCGATGTAAACTTGTTTTGCCGAGTGAACGGACAGAAGAGAGACAGGAGGAGGAGGTGTACTGTTCCTAGTGGCGGGTGTTTCCTGCAGACACGCGGCCAGCAGGGAATGTTAAACGAGCGGCCAGAGGCACTCTCACTGCCAGAGAATGTCCTCACTTGCACAGGCGCCATGCACTACCTCGTAGTACACACACACACACGCCACACACACACAATATGTGAGGAATATTTCCCCGAAGTATTGACATGCAATTTTGCAACATCCTGAATAACTATTTCCTTTGATGCTTGAAGAATCCTAACGACGCACACGATCTGGTAAGTAAAATTGGAAACCACTACTTAACATAAAACATTTTCATTTCTCCTGCACTAGTCATAACGCATAATTTAACGCTTATTTTTCTATTGTAAACCCAGCTTTGCACTAGTGCTGTTCGTTAGCAAACACGACATAATCTCTCATGATTTCCGGGAGCCAGTGTTGCCAGGTGAAGGTAAATTTCAGTAAGGGAAAGAAACAAGAAACTAAATTGAAATTTTAATATTTGTTTCAATTTACCTATAGATTTCTGTTATAATTTTAAAAAAAAATTCAATACCTAAGACACGAGTAAGATCTATATTTTAATACTTATATCTTTATTTCGAACATTTGCCATCATCTTGTCATGTTTCTCCACTACATACATTTTCTAATGTGGCTTGGTAATAAAATAGAGTAATCCAGCATAGAGAGACGAACAATAAACGAACTACATAGGCCACGCACTTCTTTTTCCAATTGTATGAAAACGGGAATTTCGGAAGTAAAATGACGATGGAGCCCTGCAGGAATTTCAACTGAGGACCACGTGGCTGTGGAGATACAGCCTGGCCGAAAATGCGCTTCATCCGAGTCTTTTTCATCCGAGCATTTCTCCAACGTGACGTCACAGAGGGGTTAACCTAGAATGACTACCAAAGTGCGCCTGTGTTACCTCCACCTGTCCATGCTCTCGTGTCAAAAACACTGCACATTTGTACGACGTGAGGACAACTGCATTTACTAATTCTTAGCCAACATAGTTAGTAATTTGCCACATCGTGTTTACTGTCAAATGCAAGCTATATAAGCATGTGTTCATTTGAGTCAGAAAAGGCTGTTATCAGTGAACCAGATGTGCGTCCCACATCCCTCACTTTTCCACCCCTCGCGCTAGTGCAGGGTGGCCAGATTTTTTCATACACACGACGCAGGACACTCGCCTTAAAAAATGTGGTTTATAAATAAAAGGAATACGGATAACTTCCACGCATGACAGCATTGGAAACGCAAGCTAATGCGGATAACTTCCACGCACGACAGCATTGGAAACGCAAGCTAATGCGGATAACTTCCACGCATGACAGCATTGGAAACGCAAGCTAATACGATTTAAAAATTGAAAAGAGTAAACCCAGTAAATATCTGAATGTAAATCAAAATCATAATTACAATTTAAATATAATTTTGTAAGTTACCAAACACTAGTAAAAGAATTTAACACTTATCTAAAAGTGCATGTGTAAGTATACATTTTTAATGAAGTGTACAATGCTGTTCGCAGGAGGATATCTCACAACTTTATTTATTTGGCCTTCGGCATCAGGCAGGACAAAGCTTAAGAAAAACTATCCTGCGAAAAGCAGGACACACTTGAGGCGCCGGGGTTTATATTTTGTTCTCAGGATGATCCAGGTACATCTCCCGCTCTCTTCCCGAATACTGCTGGAGCCACTGATGGTCGCATCTCAGAGGTACCCTGTGCGAGGCTACAATCGTTACTGAGATCGTGGATTTTACTGGCGTTTAAAATGTCAGTGTTGTCAGGTAAACCCTAGATCTGGCGGGAAGTTCAAGTCATGGTCGAGTAAATTATACTAAAGGAAGGTACAGGTGATGCGACAATCACTTACATTGTAGTGCGGTCAGAAGATGCCCAAAAAGCAGGAGAAGGTGAGTAACATTTTTACTGTTTTATTGCAAATGGTGTAAGAAAATAAAGGTTAGTTTGTCCGCCATATTCGTTTATATTTTCCTGCACACTGTAATACTACTGCCAGACGCTACGGAACAATTCATTTACTGACTAAGAGAAATATATGCTGCTTACTGACAACTGTTCCCTTATTGCTGACGAATCAGTGTTTTCAATACTCAGCAGTAAGGAAGGAGGCCAAGGTAGGTTGGTCTCGACAACAAATTGTTCTGAGAAGCAAGAACGAAGAAGGAACCGACCCTACATTCGCCTGGAGTGACTTTGGGAGAACCGCCATCAGGCTGGCCGCACCACGGTTCCAATCCCTCGAGTAAATGCGACTTGTTACCACTGCGCCACCACGCTCGGTTGCGATGCGTCACACGTTGTGCGAGAAAATTTGAATACGTCGATACACAAGAAAACGAATGTTCAGAACCAACGAGAGTGGTCCAGTCAGATCACCGAACAAAATATACGCGCGAGATGGTCTAACGCCTTTAACAAGAGCTGCCTGAAAAGAGAACGTTTGGTAGGCCACACACGAAGAAGTACTTAGGCGGCTCAGACAAACTTTTCTCTCCGCGCAGGTTGGTACACTCGCTTTATTCGTTACACTAACTTGCGCGATGTGAATGCAAGAGCGCAGAACACTCTTTACTATTCTCAAAAACAGAGTTGAAAAGTCAAAAGTTCAAACAAGCTGGACAGTTCGCCCAAGTAGCACCAAAATGTGAGTTTAGCTGACGATTCGACGTCAAGAAGGATTATGAACAATCTGAAGCTTAACTCCGCCTGCAAAACGTCGGAACCAATCACAGCGAAGAAAGGAAAGGGCAGGAGTGGGGGGGGGGGGGCAAGAAGTGTGGACAGGACTCCAAACTCGCTCGCTACCTAGCGAATGCGAGTTCCTTGTTATCCTCGTCGGATTTCTTTCTGGCTCTTATTCTCTTTAAACAGGGTCCCCTAATGGCATAATAAATAACTTAGTTTTACGTATTATAGATTATTTTAGCTTTAATCTCGATTCACATTTGACTAAAAGCTCTCACGTCCTAACCTTCTGACCTTCAAAATAGGAAGGGTGAATGTTGATGAGGGGTGAGAGAGAGCGGAGGGTAGAGAAGGGGAGGGGAGGGGTTGCACCGCCAACTGCCATACCGCCCTGGTAACCTGCTGGTCTTCACATTACTGTGGTGCAACATCGTATAGGCTGTTCACGGTAAAATGAGCACTTTTGAAAGCCCTGATTGAGATCTACTTGTATACATGTTGCGTATTCTTCCGCCTTATGTAAAATTAACATTACCATGGGTATTATCACTTTATTCATGCGTCGGTTAAATGAAACTGTGGAACTATTAAGAAAGTAAATACTTTGCAAATCTGCTCATTTTTACACTTTTGTGGAATAAAAAAAAAACAGAAAGTGAAATAAATCATTTTAAACTATGACAAATGGTTACCTAACACTTTTAATTCAAAGTAAATATATGGAACTACTTCCCATCCATCGTTACCAACTTTACTGGGCGAATGTCACTCAGGCATGGAGGTGAGGTGGTGTAGACCAGGTACTACAGAGACTGGCTATGAGGGTAGGGGAAGGAGAGTGCTCGGCGCCATCCATGCCGACCCCGCGGGGCAGCGCGCGACCTGGAGGTCAGCAGGCAAGGCAACACGCGCCACTGCCTCGCCTAACGACGCTGCATTCACTTCACCTCGTGCAGTGCCCCCGGGACACGCACAGTACAAAACTGCCTCTCACTGCCCGTCACTGATTATCTGCGAGCTTCAGCACGTCACTGGCACGTGGAAACAATCAATGACGATTCTTGGAACCCGCCAGCAATGTAGAAGAGGTGGAGGGGGGGGGGGGGGAGCGTAATAAAGCAGCCTCTGCCACGTTACGTACCCTCAAAGGTATTGTCGGATCAAAGTTTGTTAGGCACAGCCAAATTAGTTGTCTGTATATGGACGAATAAAACAATTTGTTGTTGAAACCTAATTGTTCTATTGTTCTTACATCGTTGCCCCAAACGAACATTTCGCTAGTACTATGAAACAGTTTGACTCTACAGACATTAATGAGATTATGTTAATATAGAAGTTAATTCCGACAGATCGTAACCTACGTCGCTTGCGCTCAAGTGTTACGACCGACCAACCTCTGCTCAAGCGACCACTCGTGCAACGCTAATATATATATAACACACACGCGCACACGCACACGCACGCACACGCACACACAGTTGATTCAACTAGATATTTTTGTCGATCGAATTCTTTTTGGCCCAACACGGAGGTTCTGTTTATTCAAGCATGTATTTTGTCAGATGGACAAAATTAATTTTGCTGCGTTTCAAGTTTTGTTTACTCAACAAAATATTTTGTTGGGACAAATAAATGCATTTCCTGCCCAATACAAACAGGCATTTAGTTGGCTGTAATAAAACGTTCTCTCAGTGTAAATAAAAAGAGCAAATATTCGCGGTGACCACGTTTCGCTCATGACTAGAGACCCAGACATTTCGCGAACCCAAGAGGACAAACACATATACATACTGCACCCCCTTTCCCACAACAACCACCTTCCGTGGCAACTAGGGTGAACAGCAACCCCAAGTAGGTACATTCTCACTTAGGACTGGCACATCCACAGCCCAGCCGCAGTTGGCAGGGTGAGGCCCTGGGTGTGAATACATTGTTACATAGATGTGTTTTTTTTTTTTTATTAAGAATTGTTTTAAGCAGCGGCTATTTTATGAAATGTATGTTGAGCCAAATGATTCCTGGGTTCCTCAAAATATCTTTGTAAGTAATAGCTCACAAAATTATTGCAACAAGGTATAACAATTAAATAATAAAACAATTAATAATAGTCTCGGTTGAGATTAATTTATTTTAAAGTACCTTAAAAATTACATTCTCAGTTAAGTACACATATAACCTCTTTTTGAAAATAATGACATGAAGACAGCAATAAAATATCTTTGAATACAATACTTTTTTTTTTTGGAAAATTATTATTTTGAACATAATTAAAAATTTTATAAAGTACTTACTTTCATAATCTGATCGTTATTTGAACGGGACCCCAAGATCTATATAATTTTTTTAATAATAATGCATTACATGATCATAGATTTTTTACGTTATTTTTAAAATTCTTATCCTATTTTCAAAAAAAATGTTTTTATCATCCTTTAAAAGAATATACCAGCATGAAAATGCATAGTTATTAATGTAAAATCACATATGTTGGTTGTGTTTCACTGTTCCACTGGCGGAACTGGTAGAGACACCGAGCCAAACTCGTGAACATGGCTGAAGACGTTACCACACATCAGAGTTGCATTTTCAGATGTTCCGTCACGCATCAACTCGAGAACTGTATTCGCCTCAAGTCGTGGACCGCACTTTAAGCATTAGAGAAATATTAAGTAAAATACGCGAATTAGGTTATACACTCAAACATAAACAATTGCGCAATACTTATTATTACTCACCGAAGGCGGTGAATCCCAATTCTCCAACGACTAGATCGCAGAAGGCAAACAGTGAAGTTGAGATGTTATAAAATGTCGAAGGACGAAAAAGACGGAATCATCACATTTCAAAAATCGCCTTCGCCTTAGCGAAACATTTATAAAAACAAAAGACAGCCTTGTATGTATGTTCTGGCCACGTGCAACATTGCAGAGAACACGACGATCTTAGTACAGCGCAAAGAACGTAGGACATCACAGATAATTTCATAAGCAATATTGTTAGTTAAGAAAATATGCGTTGTAGACGAAATAAACTGGACTTACAACATTATCGCTATCATTAATTATAACAATATGTGCAAAATAAAGTGCCAACTGAAAAGTCATTCTTTACTAACAAGAGACAACCTGTTTTACTAACTTACAGAATTTTCTGTTACATATGAGACTTGTCTTATTTTTTCATCTTGACATAGCTGAACTATTTAATAGTGACTGCCATATTGGAGAGACCAAATATATTTCAATGACTTCAAACTTTGCCTAATATATGGCAGTGGCAACCAGGAACAAAAAACTGTGCTTCAAAAAGAAATAATAAACTTAAACAAACATCATAATTATTAAGAAACAACGTGTGCCAACAAATAAAACGACACAAAATGAGTTTCTTTTTCAATTGGATCGCAGTTTGCAAGACACATCCTGCACGAGTCTGAACCAATAGTGGACCTGCAAAAAACAACCGAATCCTTATATTTCCAAAGCAATTCAATACTGTCGATTAGAGTACACCACAATAGTATCTGTTTTAACTATAATCACTACACTGATTCACTAGTACGCTGTGCTGGGGTGGGGGGGGGGCACTGTGACTGAGCGATTACACTGTTCACCTCTCACCAAGGCGAGCCGGGTTCAATCCCCGGCCCCGGCAGGGTCCCTCGGGGATTTCCGCAAGGGGCGATAGTACCGGACAATGCCACTGGTCAGCGGGTTTTCTCGAGGATCTCTCGTTTCCCCTCCCTTGTATTCAGGCGCTGCTCAATTCTCACTCCATTTCACCCTCATCGGCTCTCAAGACCTCGTCGTTAGGAGCCGCACAAATCTCAAGCTTAATGTCCTTAGTTTACACGAAAAACAGCATTAAAGTAGATAAAAATAACTTGTTTTACGTTAAACAGCATACAGAATCAGCATATTGTGATGGCATGGGCGCTGGCCTGAACGCGCCATCCCACTTGTAAAGAGAGCGAGGACACGAGCCGCCGGAGTTAACAAAAAGCAGTATAGTTGCCATACTTAAGGCGAGCGGGGCATCAAACTCGGGTGTTACCACCGCCAGCCACCCACAGAGCAAGATGGCAAGAAGACAGAGGTTTCGTCCACCGTAGCACATAGATAACAACGTTCGGCATCATTATTACGGTGAAGATGTTCCGGTAGTTTCACTAGTCCCAACAGACATTCACTTAGTTGCGCGTGGCTTGAATAAGTAACGAACTATAATACTTAAGTATTTGGGTTTAACTAAATAACTAATTAACATCGTGCTCCCACGAAGTAGGTATAGTAAATTAATGTAACACATGATGTAAATTGTAGTGCTATTTATATTTTAAATATATTACGTGGTAGATAACTTGTTATATTCTTCTGAGCACACTTCCCTACGTAGTTTGTATGGCCCCCATATGGGACCATTAAAATATCTAACGCCGAAACACCATAACAGGTGCTCTAAGTTTCCTCTGCCCATAGCAATGCACTTTTCCGCACGTTGGATGCATGTAGCATGCACGTAGCTTGGCCGCCGGATGAACCCATGGCCTCTCTGGCACTATTGAGCTCGGCCTATTCATAACACCAACAAGTTAGTTGCAACACTGTCACATCTCCTCACCTTTATCTCAGTGGAATAACACATGTTTGCCCAGTGGTTTCTGGACCTTTCGTGTAGTTTATTTCGTAAACGAAGGGCCTTAAGCATTTATACCAAAGAGTATTATCTACTTAGTTTTGATGACAGATTCGTGAGGTGCAGTCCGTATTCGCGAATTACCCGACATTCTGTATACCAAGCACAACAACTGACAATCGCCCGACCCTAGCTTCTGTTTATTTGTAACAGTCGTTAGACCACCCTTCCTGACCTTGGGTATTGGGTGTTTTTGAGAAATCAGAAGAATGCTCTGGATTATTGACCTCGTGTCCCTCAGCTAGACTCGGGATGAGGTGAACCTTCCAGGTCAAGGCCAGCGGCTATAAAAGGCGCGACGGTCCTCCGAGCCGGCAGTTGTTGAATGGATGAGTTTCAGCGATAGACAACTAGAGAGAAGAGAAGCGATAGACAACTAGAGAGAAGCGAAGCGCAGGCTGGACTATTGGACTGGATGCGCGAGTGAAAGGCGTTAATTAGAGTTGAAATATACATTAAATATTACGCTCACTACGAAATAAAAATAGTAACAGTGGAGACATAATTTAATGCTGTAAATAATAGCTGTGTGAATAAATTAAAAATCAAATTTAGTTATTTTATTTTTACTAAGACCTTCATCCTTCACGAACTCAGAACTCGCAGGCGACTTGTTATGCAGAAGATTCTCTCATCAAATTACGACTAGAAATAAAGTATGTGTAAACATGTCACATGACATACTTGGGCTACATTACTTATATGTTTTTCAAAATTAAAAAAAAAAAACTGTCAAATAGTTTAGGCCTACATAACTTATTTACAAACATGTTCTTTAAAGTAAGTTGCTCACTTGAGACACAAAATGATTCCAAAAACTTACGAGGTAAACTGTGGCGGGGAGAAGGGGGGTAAAGGTGCATCCAAATTATTGGGGTGTTGGATTAAAAAAAATAAAAATAAAATATTTTTGTGCCAACCATTGTCCAAGATGCACACTATGTGATGAAATTTTCCTCGAATAAAAAAATTTCACACTATATTTTTTCAATGATAAAATCAATTTTTTTTCCGTTTTGCTGCAACTGTGATAATTTGTACAACTTAGTATTTGTTGTTGCCGCTGCAGCAAAACAGAAAAATTGTAACCGTCATGGAAATGGTGGTTTTAATTATGTATCAAAGTTCTGTAATAAATAGATCATATGGTAACATGTTTAGACGGGAATCCTGGTGCCCCGTGTTGAGCGCTGTGACGGTTGTGGTCTGTCGTGTTAAGACTGGTGTATATTGTGTCGATTGTGATTGGTTGTGGTGCGCGCATTCGGTTAGGGTTGGCGTCCTCATTGGTAAGAAGATATCGCCCCATCGATAAGACGGTTTCGAATTTCAAATTTTCCGAGGTAGTGTAGAGAAAGACTTAGGTTTTAAGAGCTCAGGAGTTGGACTTGTAAAAATTCGGCGAGCGTCCCGTATGGACTTAGGACCGGAAATGAGGAATTGGACTTGTAAATGGGAGAAAAATTTGTGGGAGACTTTAAAGGAAAGGGACCTTACGTTGTGTTTGAACTGAAAAGACAGATGGAGAGGTTAACGAGGAAGATGGTTCGGGAAACGTTATAGAAATATGTGAGAAGTGGAAGGTTCTAGAACAGAGTGTTGTTGGGCACTAGCATTCGTGTCGCAGTTCGTTTACAAGAGTCCGGGAGGAAGCCGGTATAAAAAAAATAGTGACACGAAGCTGTGGGGTTTTGACGTATATTGAGGTTTCCGATATTTTTCGGAAAAGGCCCGACGGAAGTGGCCTTGATCAGCCTATTCTTGGTGTTGGCAGGTTTACCGAACCGGGGGAAAAAAAAGGGGGAGGGGGAATTCGAAGGGCACATGTTTTTGGGAAATTTGAAGGGAACTCAAGTTTTCAAGGAGTGTGGTTTTTAGGTTGGACCAAAGGTTAATATCCTAGAGGGATAAAATGGAATGTCTTGGATTAGGACCCGTGATTTGGTGGGCATATGTGTGGGTGTGTGGAGTGGGGAACGGCACTGCGGACTATTTAGGTGGTTATCACGAGGAGAGTATCCCTGGGCCACTACAGGTTGGACGGTGCTGACTGTGGTGGACTAGTGTGTACCGCCGCCCTCCGGAAGAGGAGGGAGGGAGGGAGAGAACTGGTACAGTTGAGACAAAGTGGCCTTGACCATCCGCTCAACATGCTGTTCGACTACGAGGCAACGGGAAAATACTGTGTTCTACGACCCGATAGAAAACACCTTCTTAAACAAGAAACACAGTTTTATTATTAAAATTTAAAACTGCATTCCTACACGCAAATGTAACGGCGACCTTATTTGCGTGTTTGCTGGACGATCTGTTGTATTTGCCCTTGTTACGACCGACAACACTTCACTCCGCGACGCAACATTTAGTCCATTCACGGTTTCCTCAGCCTTTTTAAATAAATCTTTGAAAAATCTCCCAACGTATGACGTATTTAGTTATTTCCCACATATGCCATGTGTCGCAAGCGTTTTATACTTGTCTTCATTAAAGTTATTTATTTTTTTGTTAAATTGAAATGTTATTCATATTTTATCTCTAAATTATTATGCTCCGTTTATAAATAATTTGAACAAAAACAGTGAGAAAACATGTGTGTTGGTAATACTGCCTAGTTAGAAATAGTTCTTATACAAAATACTGTTACAACAGTATGCGCGCGAATCCGGTGCGTTGTCCCTCTGGTGTAATCTTCCAGAATTAGTTAAGCTTGGTTTTCACAAGGCGGAGGAATATCCTGGAAGTACAACTTTAGCAGGGCTTCAGAAAAGGCCGAAGATAACATGGATCAACTCTAGCCTCCGGCCACAACCAGATCCAAGGGTCTACACGCGAGCTCGTGGACGGTGGGGCTTCAAGCGGTAGCCATGCGAAACAGAGGCGCCACTGTTGACGTGGTCGCCGGAAGGGAGGCCACGTGGACGGAAGTCGGCACCAACCAAGAAGTTTTTTTGACGTCCCAAGACTATTATCGAATATTCTCTTGGGCACTGATTGGCCGGCAACGGCCCGATCCTCGAGTACAAAACATTGGGAGGTGGTCGGTAGCCTCAGAGACCGACTTTCCTCCTGGAATTCTCCACAAGTTAAATAAACTGTTATAATGTGAAACTTTGACCCTTCAGGTCAGAAAACAGGCAAGATGTCCGTCCATAAAGGTAGGGTATTTTTAAGGATAAAATTTCTTAGTAAGTGGGTGAGAGAATTTTTGTAAAAGCTTTTTCATGCTTAAAGGTAACAGCCATTTTGTGAGCAAACGCTACTTAAGAAACTCAAAAAGATTATTCAGTAAAATCTTAATGTTTTTGTAAACTCAGCCATTTTGTGATAAAACTAGGGATTTTAGATTGCTGTACTTTTTTTTCTAAACTACCTTATTCTAAGTGTTATATGAAGTTAAGGCTCGAAGATAGGATAGAATGTTATTGCGTCTCAGGGCTAACCCCTTACGCCTACTAGGAAAAAATCATGCAAGTAGACATGCATCGCGGCAGAGAGGGATTGGGCAGCCGCGGCCTGCACTTTGGGGCCATGACTACCTCCCTAAGTGTACTTAGAGCTAGTCTTAACTAGGAAGAGCAAGGGAAAAACCGCCAAGAGAGACGTAAAAACCCTTGCGACAGAAGTGAAAAATTCAAAAATTATTACATGCATTAAATTTAATTAAATAGAATGCTACAGGAGATAAAGTGTATGGAAAACATGCTCATAGTTATTGGGTTGTAAATACTTAGATGGCTGTTTTAGTGCTGAAATGAAGTAATGATTTTAAAGATATAGTCATGCTAGTAAAATAATATGAAAGTTAAGAAAATGAGATTGAATAACCCAAAAGAAAGACATAGGAGTAATTGTGAAACACCTTTTAGTGAAAATGTTAAAATTGTAGAATCTAATATTGCGAAAATAATTGAATTTTCTGAAGCTTTGTACTGAAGCCTCTTTCTTTGTGAAATATTATATTCACGAAAAATAAGTAGCATAAATATATAATAAAATATATAATATACTATCTGACCCGTGCGACTTCGTTCGCATGAAATTTTTGTAAAGTTATTAAAATTATGCCCACTGTAGTTTAATAAAGTTTTTATGTTTAAAATACTAACATTTTTGCTTTCAGGCTTAATGGAGATATTAAATTACACCCTGCCATCGCTTCGCACATGTTTTATTTTAGCATGATATTTAGGACTTTGAATTGATGTAGCCACTTTTTTATTGGGTGCTCTAGCCCCTGACCAGCTGCGGCCCCACAATTGGGTTCTCTAGCCCCTGAGCTAGTGCGGCCCCCTTGTTGGGTTCTCTAGCCACTAAGCTACTGCGGCCCCCTTATTGGGTGCTCTAGCCACTGAGCTACTGCGGCAACACTTTTAATAACTCAGCCGCTGGGCCACTAAGGCTTTTTGGAAGGGAAGGACAGCCCATAGACAAAAAAGAAAGGAGAAATTACGAATTTTTTTAACAATGCTTTTTTTATGCAGTAATCCTAAGAAAATCCTAATCCAGAACCCATTTACATCCCTGATCATTTTTTCCGGAACCGTTTGAGATATCTGGTTGAAACAAAGACTAAGTTGGTTCTGGGGTTATTATCTATAGACTGTGTAAATTTGCTGTCAATACGTTACGTGGCTTTTGAGTTAAATCCGTTCGAACCGACAGACGCGAAAAAAAATTAACTTTAGATATGGCCTAGTTATCAATTATACTATATGAAAAAATAATTAAAAATGAAAAATTCGAAAATCACAGACATACACTTCTATTTTATTTAGTAGTATAGATAATCACCACTGTCTATACTTTCGGTGATTTAATTTGGTGTGTCTAAAAAGTAACAATTTATTTCAGTATTGTAATTAATAAAATAATTTATCCTAGGTAAATTTGTATTTTCTACTAGCATTTGTATTTCAATACCCAGAATCGTTGTATTTTCTCATGGGAATCATTCTTAAAACAAAACGCTGGAAAGCCTTGATGAATCATGTTGTATTTTATAATGAATAAAGTCCCTATGATATGTTTTGAGAGAACTCATGTATGTTTTTGCCAGAAATCTTTACACTACGTGGCTCTGTCTTATACTATTGCTATGATATATATTGTTTTTGTTCACTTCCATTGGTGGGCTGTGTACAAGCTCCCTGCCACGTGTTTTGGGCTGAGGTGAATGCGAACAAGTGTGGTTGAATGGATAGTGAGGTCCCTGTTCAAGAGAATTTGTATTGTATTTAGGGAAGTTGGAGATAAATTGTTGTTGTATTTTCAGGAAATTTCGAGACAATTCACTACCCGCAGGAATTAGTACTGTGTGAAGTATTTTAACAGGTTTTAGGGGTGTATCTGAGTATATGAAAAGTTTTTACTCGTATTGGCAGTGTATACCGATTGTATGGGGACATTGTAAAACATATTGTAATAATTTTAGGTATAGGTTTTAAGGTATATGGCATATTGTTGCACACTGTGTTTTAAGGGAGGTGGTTTGTCATGACAAATCAGTTAGGGTGAATTAAGTACCCGTGTGAATTGGATAGATTTTTTAGGTTTACTTGTAATCATTTTTAATATTGCAATTGGAAATGGTTTTGTAAGAAAAGGTGTTAAAATAATGTTGAACTACGTAAGTTCAAGACAAGGCATGCTGCTGTAGTGGGAGTAGACGATAAAAAAAAATCCAGTAATATTGTTACTGTGCCAACTAAGTTACCAATGAGTGTTCAAAACAAAATGTAATGTTGTTGAGATTGTTAAATAAAATATACAATTAGTTTGGCAAGATTGTGTTAAAAGGTAGAGTTGATATCATCGCTACTGGAACAAGGCTTCTGGCATTCCTGAAAACAAAGTAGCTCTGCTAATGTTGATGAGAATTTTGAGTGGGTATACGTATCTCCTTATGAGTGAGTGGGTATACGTATCTCCTTATGAGTGAGTGGGTATACGTACCTCCTTATGAGTGAGTGGGTATACGTACCTCCTTATGAGTGAGTGGGTATACGTACCTCCTTATGAGTGAGTGGGTATACGTATCTCCTTATGAGTGAGTGGGTATACGTACCTCCTTATGAGTGAGTGGGTATACGTATCTCCTTATGAGTGAGTGGGTATACGTATCTCCTTACGAGTGAGTGGGTATACGTATCTCCTTATGAGTGAGTGTTCTTTAGGAGAGTAAAAGTAATGACCCAAGGAGGGTGTGATGGTGGAGTTGTGACCCAGTAGTTGAGAACCAAGGGTCATATATGTGTAAAAGTTGAAAAAATAAATAAAATGTTTTTTAGGAACCAGCATTTTTTCATACATTTTCAGGTAATTTTAAGAAATCATCCTCATACATCGTGCATTAATAAAATTCAAAATTATTTCATCTGCAGCCGGAAATCGTGTGAAAAGCTTAACCGATGGTGCTACAGATTCAACTTTTTTTTTTTTTTAAATAGTAATTGTAGAATCTGTGAGAAACGGCAATTTCCAGGTCATAGTGGCTAAGCATGCTTCAGGTTGTCCATGCATGGAAACGGAATCGGAAAAACTACTAACTGGAAGTTAGGAGTTTGCACGGCACTTACAAGCACAGAGAAGTTGAAGATCGACCCTCAACGTTTACCTGAGGTTTAGTGTGTACCAACAGTGTGCGCTCCAGCAGTGGGAACACTGCTGGAGCTGGAGTTTCATCCAGGAGGCACCGTCTTACACCCCAGTCCGGTCATTTTGATTTCGGTTTCCAGAGGTTTCCCCCCCAAGACGCTCCAGGTGGATGCAAGGTATCCCGATGCAGGCCATCGCCGATTCCTGCCCAGTCTTGCTTTCATCTGAACCCGCTGTAGGCTCAGCTTCACCCACTCAGCAGAAATTCTTCGTTTTTGTGTCAATTTCAATTTCTGAAGTATTATTAAAAACATTAGACTGTAAAGATTTATCATTTACTAATTGTTTTATACTTTGTTATCTAATTTTCAGTGTGTGTTACTTCCTGCTCGCAAAAATGTAGGAACTTACTCATAAAATATATAAATATGTTCGTGGCTTTTGCGCCGCCTTTTGTGGCACCCACTTTTTGTTAGTTGTCTTCAATAATTTGTATTCCCTTTCTAGAAATAATTTTGTGTTACTAAAATGCAAAACCACTTATGTTCCGTTCCAGCGCCTAATTGTTTGCACCCTATGTAATGCCAACAAAAAAAAATTTGGATAACAGTTGCTGCAATTCAATCATTTCTATTTTCATATCACCTAATAATTTCTGCGAGTTCGCTAATTTTCCATACATTGCATAATCTGTTAGTAACCTATTATTTCGATATTCCTTAGCTATTTATACTGACGAACCCAATTTTGTTACGGCTGTCGCCACGTCAACAATTTTATTACTCATGTTTTTTGGATAATTTAGCATATTTTGTGAATTTTAATACCTCATTGGTGACCATTTATGTCGACCTGAAATTATGTTATTTAAGCAAGATGATTGTTTTGTAATATTTCTTTTCTGCCAGTCTACATGTCAAACACCAAAGTTAATATAAAATATTAAATAGTATATACTGGTGATTGGAATATTTAATTGAATGTGACTTTTATGTTAGACATTTAATATTATGTCGACTTAAAGAAAATATTTTTTTAATTAACACTTTGCTAGTGTTTATGTAAAGTGATTCTCTAAAAACCACCTCTACTTGTGAGTTTTTCAAAGCGCGTCCATTTCCATCTTCTCCATCTCGTCTCCATGACGTAACATTGATCTTGATATTTAGAATTCGACTTTTCAATAATTATATGTAGTTAGCATCTTTCCACCACATCTGGTAAGTTATCGAATTTGTATTTGTTGTTCACAGTGAAGTGAGCACTTCCGAAATGAACCTTTGAAGAGTGTCACTCCCCCAACCTATGTATATTTTAACGGGCATGCAGACTGTAACGCGACAAATAAGTTGGCAACGGCGGAGAGAAAGGAGTTATGTGCGTTAACGTAGAATTACAAGCATTAAGTAGATATCTGTTGATGCTAAAATATTTTATTTTGCCTTCAGTTTTTCTTAATGCATGTAAGTGTAAGAATAAAAAAATTTGTAAAATATTTACCTTAAAATTACAATTGCCCTTCAACACCACACGAATAAAGTGATAAGGCCCATGGTAATGTTAATTGCATGTATGGTGTAAGAATACACTATATGCATACAAGAAGATCTTAAGCAGGGCTTCCAAAGTGTTCAGGTTACTGTTAACAACCTATATATAATATTTTTGACCGCCTTGGTTCATTATGTTATGCTCAGCTGTCAACGTAGTTCCGCATTAGATGCGTGGCTGAATTCCAAGTCCCGGCATTTTTGGGCGACACATACTGCTTCCTTTCTCGATGCCGTCTCATTTCGACAGTATGAATTAGTTCCTGCCATTGTTGCCGAGTGTAATTTTCCCAAGATGGGCTTCGTCCAGCTTCGAGCGACACCACGCCACGATATTTTATTTCTTTAGCATGTGCGAGCGACCTTGAGTTTCCACCGTGGCCGGACTTTTCGACTAACTACATTTTTTGATTAAAGTAAAACATCTTGTTCTCGTAATGTTTTGGGCGAAATGGTATTAATAATAACATTTTGCTTTCTTAATGCTGTAATCGTAAAGGTAAGGAGACGACATGATGCTGTTGTCTTAAATCAAATCTTAACATTATGTGAGCGACTCCCAAACATGCCATGGTATAAATATTAAGATGAATATGTCCAATTAAGTGGGATCCTGTAATTTTAAAAACAAAAATAAGAATAATTTCAAGGTGTAAATTCCTGATATTGGTAATTAGAAATGATTACTTAATTAATTTACTCAAACATACATATATATTTTATAATGTTGCAAAATATATACAGTCTTCTTTCATATAAAGCATAAATCACACTTTGCTGACAATTTTCAATGGTGTCTGTACTACTTTGTTATTGGTTATTCACGTTGTATAGTCGGGTGCAGTGATACATAGGCAGTTGCTTTACTTCAACCTTAAACAAGTAAAATACAGTAACACGATCGCCGCACAGAGCGACAGCAGACGGGCACCTATCTCCTCGCACGGTAGTTGTCGCCGGACTATCCCCGGGGAGGACCATCCAGCACGGGAAACTGGGAACCACCGTGCGCGGAGATGCTCCTGGCTCAGCAGGACCTGCATCGCCATCACACACACACAAACACAACGCAATCGTACGAAAAACCCGGGAGCCACAAGGAGTCGACAAGAAGAGCTAGGAAGTCCGTGGCGGGCTTCCACAAAGGCCGGCTGTGCTCCGGCCATACTATGTAGTTAGTTCTCCATACCCCCACAACGAGTCGACAAGAAGAGCTAGGAAGTCCATGGCGGGCTTCCACAAAGGCCGGCTGTGCTCCGGCCATACTATGTAGTTAGTTCTCCATACCCCCACAACGAGTCGACAAGAAGAGCTAGGAAGTCCATGGCGGGCTTCCACAAAGGCCGGCTGTGCTCCGGCCATACTATGTAGTTAGTTCTCCATACCCCCACAACGAGTCGACAAGAAGAGCTAGGAAGTCCATGGCGGGCTTCCACAAAGGCCGGCTGTGCTCCGGCCATACTATGTAGTTAGTTCTCCATACCCCCACAACGAGTCGACAAGAAGAGCTAGGAAGTCCATGGCGGGCTTCCACAAAGGCCGGCTGTGCTCCGGCCATACTATGTAGTTAGTTCTCCATACCCCCACAACGAGTCGACAAGAAGAGCTAGGAAGTCCATGGCGGGCTTCCACAAAGGCCGGCTGTGCTCCGGCCATACTATGTAGTTAGTTCTCCATACCCCCACAACGAGTCGACAAGAAGAGCTAGGAAGTCCATGGCGGGCTTCCACAAAGGCCGGCTGTGCTCCGGCCATACTATGTAGTTAGTTCTCCATACCCCCACAACGAGTCGACAAGAAGAGCTAGGAAGTCCATGGCGGGCTTCCACAAAGGCCGGCTGTGCTCCGGCCATACTATGTAGTTAGTTCTCCATACCCCCACAACGAGTCGACAAGAAGAGCTAGGAAGTCCATGGCGGGCTTCCACAAAGGCCGGCTGTGCTCCGGCCATACTATGTAGTTAGTTCTCCATACCCCCACAACGAGTCGACAAGAAGAGCTAGGAAGTCCATGGCGGGCTTCCACAAAGGCCGGCTGTGCTCCGGCCATACTATGTAGTTAGTTCTCCATACCCCCACAACGAGTCGACAAGAAGAGCTAGGAAGTCCATGGCGGGCTTTCACAAAGGCCGGCTGTGCTCCGGCCATACTATGTAGTTAGTTCTCCATACCCCCACAACGAGTCGACAAGAAGAGCTAGGAAGTCCATGGCGGGCTTCCACAAAGGCCGGCTGTGCTCCGGCCATACTATGTAGTTAGTTCTCCATACCCCCACAACGAGTCGACAAGAAGAGCTAGGAAGTCCATGGCGGGCTTCCACAAAGGCCGGCTGTGCTCCGGCCATACTATGTAGTTAGTTCTCCATACCCCCACAACGAGTCGACAAGAAGAGCTAGGAAGTCCATGGCGGGCTTCCACAAAGGCCGGCTGTGCTCCGGCCATACTATGTAGTTAGTTCTCCATACCCCCACAACGAGTCGACAAGAAGAGCTAGGAAGTCCATGGCGGGCTTCCACAAAGGCCGGCTGTGCTCCGGCCATACTATGTAGTTAGTTCTCCATACCCCCACAACGAGTCGACAAGAAGAGCTAGGAAGTCCATGGCGGGCTTCCACAAGGGCCGGCTGTGCTCCGGCCATACTATGTAGTTAGTTCTCCATACCCCCACAACGAGTCGACAAGAAGAGCTAGGAAGTCCATGGCGGGCTTTCACAAAGGCCGGCTGTGCTCCGGCCATACTATGTAGTTAGTTCTCCATACCCCCACAACGAGTCGACAAGAAGAGCTAGGAAGTCCATGGCGGGCTTCCACAAAGGCCGGCTGTGCTCCGGCCATACTATGTAGTTAGTTCTCCATACCCCCACAACGAGTCGACAAGAAGAGCTAGGAAGTCCATGGCGGGCTTCCACAAAGGCCGGCTGTGCTCCGGCCATACTATGTAGTTAGTTCTCCATACCCCCACAACGAGTCGACAAGAAGAGCTAGGAAGTCCATGGCGGGCTTCCACAAAGGCCGGCTGTGCTCCGGCCATACTATGTAGTTAGTTCTCCATACCCCCACAACGAGTCGACAAGAAGAGCTAGGAAGTCCATGGCGGGCTTCCACAAAGGCCGGCTGTGCTCCGGCCATACTATGTAGTTAGTTCTCCATACCCCACAACGAGTCGACAAGAGAGCTAGGAAGTCCATGGCGGGCTTCCACAAAGGCCGGCTGTGCTCCGGCCATACTATGTAGTTAGTTCTCCATACCCCCACAACGAGTCGACAAGAAGAGCTAGGAAGTCCATGGCGGGCTTCCACAACAGGCCAGGCTGTGCTCCGGCCATACTATGTAGTTAGTTCTCCATACCCCCCACAACGAGTCGACAAGAAGAGCTAGGAAGTCCATGGCGGGCTTCACAAAGGCCGGCTGTGCTCCGGCCATACTATGTAGTTAGTTCTCCATACCCCCACAACGAGTCGACAAGAAGAGCTAGGAAGTCCATGGCGGGCTTCCACAAAGGCCGGCTGTGCTCAGTCGGCCATACTATGGTAGTTAGATTCTCCATACCCCACAACGAGTCGACAAGAAGAGCTAGGAAGTCCATGGCGGGCTTCCACAAAGGCCCGGCTGTGCTACGGCCATACTATGTAGTTAGTTCTCCATACCCCCACAAGAGTCGACAAGAAGAGCTAGGAAGTCCATGGCGGGCTTCCACAAAGGCCGGCTGTGCTCCGGCCATACTATAGGGTGTTAGCTCTCCATAACCCCACAACGAGTCGACAAGAAGAGCTAGGAAGTCCATGGCGGGCTTCCACAAAGGCCGGCTGTGCTCCGGCCATACTATGTAGTTAGTTCTCCATACCCCCACAACGAGTCGACAAGAAGAGCTAGGAAGTCCATGGCGGGCTTCCACAAAGGCCGGCTGTGCTCCGGCCAGTACTATGTAGTTAGTTCTCCATACCCCCACAACGAGTCGACAAGAAGAGCTAGGAAGTCCATGGCGGGCTTCCACAAAAGGCCGGCTGTGCCTCCGGCCATACTATGTAGTTAGTTCTCCATACCCCCACAACGAGTCGACAAGAAGAGCTAGGAAGTCCATGGCGGGCTTCCACAAAGGCCGGCTGTGCTCCGGCCATACTATGTAGTTAGTTCTCCATACCCCACAACGAGGTCGACAAGCAGAGCTAGGAAGTCCATGGCGGGCTTCCACAAAGGCCGGCCTGTGCTCCGGCCAACTATGTAGTTAGTTCTCCATTAAACCCCACCCACAACGAGTCGACAGAAGAGCTAGGAAAGTCCATGGCGGGCTTCCACAAAGGCCGGCTGTGCTCCGGCCATACTATGTAGTTAGTTCTCCATACCCCCACAACGAGTCGACAAGAAGAGCTAGGAAGTCCATGGCGGGCTTCCACAAAGGCCGGCTGTGCTCCGGCCATACTATGTAGTTAGTTCTCCATACCCCACACAGAAACGAGTCGACAAGAAGAGCTAGGAAGTCCATGGCGGGCTTCCACAAAGGCGGCTGTGCTCCGGCCCATACTATGTAGTTAGTTCTCCATACCCCCACAACGAGTCGACAAGAAGAGCTAGGAAGTCCATGGCGGGCTTCCACAAAGGCCGGCTGTGCTCCGGCCATACTATGTAGTTAGTTCTCCATACCCCCACAACGAGTCGACAAGAAGAGCTAGGAAGTCCATGGCGGGCTTCCACAAAGGCCGGCTGTGCTCCGGCCATACTATGTAGTTAGTTCTCCATACCCCCACAACGAGTCGACAAGAAGAGCTAGGAAGTCCATGGCGGGCTTCCACAAAGGCCGGCTGTGCTCCGGCCATACTATGTAGTTAGTTCTCCATACCCCCACAACGAGTCGACAAGAAGAGCTAGGAAGTCCATGGCGGGCTTCCACAAAGGCCGGCTGTGCTCCGGCCATACTATGTAGTTAGTTCTCCATACCCCCACAACGAGTCGACAAGAAGAGCTAGGAAGTCCATGGCGGCTTCCACAAAGGCCGGCTGTGCTCCGGCCATACTATGTAGTTAGTTCTCCATACCCCCACAACGAGTCGACAAGAAGAGCTAGGAAGTCCATGGCGGGCTTCCACAAAGGCCGGCTGTGCTCCGGCCATACTATGTAGTTAGTTCTCCATACCCCCACAACGAGTCGACAAGAAGAGCTAGGAAGTCCATGGCGGGCTTCCACAAAGGCCGGCTGTGCTCCGGCCATACTATGTAGTTAGTTCTCCATACCCCCACAACGAGTCGACAAGAAGAGCTAGGAAGTCCATGGCGGGCTTCCACAAAGGCCGGCTGTGCTCCGGCCATACTATGTAGTTAGTTCTCCATACCCCACAACGAGTCGACAAGAAGAGCTAGGAAGTCCATGGCGGGCTTCCACAAAGGCCGGCTGTGCTCCGGCCATACTATGTAGTTAGTTCTCCATACCCCCACAACGAGTCGACAAGAAGAGCTAGGAAGTCCATGGCGGGCTTCCACACAAGGCCGGCTGTGCTCCGGCCATACTATGTAGTTAGTTCTCCATACCCCCACAAACGAGTCGACAAGAAGAGCTAGGAAGTCCATGGCGGGCTTCCACAAAGGCCGGCTGTGCTCCGGCCATACTATGTAGTTAGTTCTCCATACCCCCACAACGAGTCGACAAGAAGAGCTAGGAAGTCCATGGCGGGCTTCCACAAAGGCCGGCTGTGCTCCGGCCATACTATGTAGTTATGTTCTCCATACCCCCACAACGAGTCGACAAGAAGAGCTAGGAAGTCCATGGCGGGCTTCCACAAAGGCCGGCTGTGCTCCGGCCATACTATGTAGTTAGTTCTCCATACCCCCACAACGAGTCGACAAGAAGAGCTAGGAAGTCCATGGCGGGCTTCACAAAGGCCGGCTGTGCTCCGGCCATACTATGTAGTTAGTTCTCCATACCCCCACAACGAGTCGACAAGAAGAGCTAGGAAGTCCATGGCGGGCTTCCACAAAGGCCGGCTGTGCTCCGGCCATACTATGTAGTTAGTTCTCCATACCCCCACAACGAGTCGACAAGAAGAGCTAGGAAGTCCATGGCGGGCTTCCACAAAGGCCGGCTGTGCTCCGGCCATACTATGTAGTTAGTTCTCCATACCCCCACAAACGAGTCGACAAGAAGAGCTAGGAAGTCCATGGCGGGCTTCCACAAAGGCCGGCTGTGCTCCGGCCATACTATGTAGTTAGTTCTCCATACCCCCACAACGAGTCGACAAGAAGAGCTAGGAAGTCCATGGCGGGCTTCCACAAAGGCCGGCTGTGCTCCGGCCATACTATGTAGTTAGTTCTCCATACCCCCACAACGAGTCGACAAGAAGAGCTAGGAAGTCCATGGCGGGCTTCCACAAAGGCCGGCTGTGCTCCGGCCATACTATGTAGTTAGTTCTCCATACCCCCACAACGAGTCGACAAGAAGAGCTAGGAAGTCCATGGCGGGCTTCCACAAAGGCCGGCTGTGCTCCGGCCATACTATGTAGTTAGTTCTCCATACCCCCACAACGAGTCGACAAGAAGAGCTAGGAAGTCCATGGCGGGCTTCCACAAAGGCCGGCTGTGCTCCGGCCATACTATGTAGTTAGTTCTCCCATACCCCCACAACGAGTCGACAAGAAGAGCTAGGAAGTCCATGGCGGGCTTCCACAAAGGCCGGCTGTGCTCCGGCCATACTATGTAGTTAGTTCTCCATACCCCACAACGAGTCGACAAGAAGAGCTAGGAAGTCCATGGCGGGCTTCCACAAAGGCCGGCTGTGCTCCGGCCATACTATGTAGTTAGTTCTCCATACCCCCACAACGAGTCGACAAGAAGAGCTAGGAAGTCCATGGCGGGCTTCCACAAAGGCCGGCTGTGCTCCGGCCATACTATGTAGTTAGTTCTCCATACCCCCACAACGAGTCGACAAGAAGAGCTAGGAAGTCCATGGCGGGCTTCCACAAAGGCCGGCTGTGCTCCGGCCATACTATGTAGTTAGTTCTCCATACCCCCACAACGAGTCGACAAGAAGAGCTAGGAAGTCCATGGCGGGCTTCCACAAAGGCCGGCTGTGCTCCGGCCATACTATGTAGTTAGTTCTCCATACCCCCACAACGAGTCGACAAGAAGAGCTAGGAAGTCCATGGCGGGCTTCCACAAAGGCCGGCTGTGCTCCGGCCATACTATGTAGTTAGTTCTCCATACCCCACCAACGAGTCGACAAGAAGAGCTAGGAAGTCCATGGCGGGCTTCCACAAAGGCCGGCTGTGCTCCGGCCATACTATGTAGTTAGTTTCCATACCCCACAACGAGTCGACAAGAAGAGCTAGGAAGTCCATGGCGGGCTTCCACAAAGGCCGGCTGTGCTCCGGCCATACTATGTAGTTAGTTCTCCATACCCCCACAACGAGTCGACAAGAAGAGCTAGGAAGTCCATGGCGGGCTTCCACAAAGGCCGGCTGTGCTCCGGCCATACTATGTAGTTAGTTCTCCATACCCCCACAACGAGTCGACAAGAAGAGCTAGGAAGTCCATGGCGGGCTTCCACAAAGGCCGGCTGTGCTCCGGCCATACTATGTAGTTAGTTCTCCCATACCCCCACAACGAGTCGACAAGAAGAAACTAGGAAGTCCATGGCGGGCTTCCACAAAGGCCGGCTGTGCTCCGGCCATACTATGTAGTTAGTTCTCCATACCCCCACAACGAGTCGACAAGAAGAGCTAGGAAGTCCATGGCGGGCTTCCACAAAGGCCGGCTGTGCTCCGGCCATACTATGTAGTTAGTTCTCCATACCCCCACACGAGTCGACAAGAAGAGCTAGGAAGTCCATGGCGGGCTTCCCAAAGGCCGGCTGTCTCCGGCCATACTATGAGTTAGTATCTCCATACCCCCACACGAGTCGACAAGATGAGCTAGAAGTCCATGGCGGGCTCACAAAGGCCGGCTGGCTCCGCGGCTACTATGTAGTTAGTTCTCCATACCCCCACAACGTCGACAAGAAGAGCTAGGAAGTCCATGGCGGGCTTCCACAAAGGCCGGCTGTGCTCGGCCATACTATGTAGTTATTCTCCATACCCCACAAAACGATCGACAAGAAGAAGGAAGTCCATGGCGGGCTTCCACAAGCCGGCTGGCTCCGGCCATACTATGTAGTTAGTTTCCATCCCCCACAACGAGTCGACAAAGTAGAAGTCCATGGCGGCTTCCACAAAGGCCGCTGAGCTCCGGCATCAAAGTAGTTGTTCTCCCTACCCAAACAGTCGACACGAAGAGCAGGAAGATCCATGGCGGGCTTCCACAAAGGCCGGCTGTGCTCCGGCCATACTATGTAGTTAGTTCTCCATACCCCCACAACGAGTCGACAAGAAGAGCTAGGAAGTCCATGGCGGGGTTCCACAAACAGGCTGTGCTCCGCCATACATAGTAGTTCTCCAACCCCACAACGGTCGACAAAGAGAGCTGGAAGTCCATGGCGGCTTCCACAAAGGCCGGCTGTGCTCCGGCCGTACTATGTATTAGTCTCCATACCCCACAACGAGTCGACAAGAAAGCTAGGAGTCCATGGCGGGCTTCACAAAGGCCGGCTGTGCTCCGGCCATACTATGTAGTTAGTTCTCCATACCCCCACAACGAGTCGACAAGAAGAGCTAGGAAGTCCATGGCGGGCTCCCAAAGGCCGCTGTGCTCCGGCCATACTATGAGTTAGTTCTCCTACCCCCACAAAGTCGACAAGAAGAGCTAGGAAGTCATGGCGGGCTCCCACAAAGGCCGGCTGGCTCCGGCCTACTATGAGTTAGTTCTCCATACCCCCACAGAGTCGACAAGAAGAGCTAGGAAGTCCATGGCGGGCTTCCACAAAGGCCGGCTGTGCTCCGCCATACTATGTAGTTAGTTCTCCATACCCCACAACGAGTCGACAAGAAGAGCTAGGAAGTCCATGGCGGGCTTCCACAAAGGCGGCTGTGCTCCGGCCATACTATGTAGTTAGTTCTCCATACCCCCACAACGAGTCGACAAGAAGAGCTAGGAAGTCCATGGCGGGCTTCCACAAAGGCCGGCTGTGCTCCGGCCATACTATGTAGTTAGTTCTCCATACCCCACAACGAGTCGACAAGAAGAGCTAGGAAGTCCATGGCGGGCTTCCACAAAGGCCGGCTGTGCTCCGGCCATACTATGTAGTTAGTTCTCCATACCCCCACAACGAGTCGACAAGAAGAGCTAGGAAGTCCATGGCGGGCTTCCACAAAGGCCGGCTGTGCTCCGGCCATACTATGTAGTTAGTTCTCCATACCCCACAACGAGTCGACAAGAAGAGCTAGGAAGTCCATGGCGGGCTTCCACAAAGGCCGGCTGTGCTCCGGCCATACTATGTAGTTAGTTCTCCATACCCCCACAACGAGTCGACAAGAAGAGCTAGGAAGTCCATGGCGGCTTCCACAAAGGCCGGCTGTGCTCCGGCCATACTATGTAGTTAGTTCTCCATACCCCCACAACGAGTCGACAAGAAGAGCTAGGAAGTCCATGGCGGGCTTCCACAAAGGCCGGCTGTGCTCCGGCCATACTATGTAGTTAGTTCTCCATACCCCCACAACGAGTCGACAAGAAGAGCTAGGAAGTCCATGGCGGGCTTCCACAAAGGCCGGCTGTGCTCCGGCCATACTATGTAGTTAGTTCTCCATACCCCCACAACGAGTCGACAAGAAGAGCTAGGAAGTCCATGGCGGGCTCCACAAAGGCCGGCTGTGCTCCGGCCATACTATGTAGTTAGTTCTCCATACCCCCACAACGAGTCGACAAGAAGAGCTAGGAAGTCCATGGCGGGCTTCCACAAAGGCCGGCTGTGCCGGCCATACTATGTAGTTAGTTCTCCATACCCCCACAACGAGTCGACAAGAAGAGCTAGGAAGTCCATGGCGGGCTTCCACAAAGGCCGGCTGTGCTCCGGCCATACTATGTAGTTAGTTCTCCATACCCCCACAACGAGTCGACAAGAAGAGCTAGGAAGTCCATGGCGGGCTTCCACAAAGGCCGGCTGTGCTCCGGCCATACTATGTAGTTAGTTCTCCATACCCCACAACGAGTCGACAAGAAGAGCTAGGAAGTCCATGGCGGGCTTCCACAAAGGCCGGCTGTGCTCCGGCCATACTATGTAGTTAGTTCTCCATACCCCCACAACGAGTCGACAAGAAGAGCTAGGAAGTCCATGGCGGGCTTCCACAAAGGCCGGCTGTGCTCCGGCCATACTATGTAGTTAGTTCTCCATACCCCCACAACGAGTCGACAAGAAGAGCTAGGAAGTCCATGGCGGGCTTCCACAAAGGCCGGCTGTGCTCCGGCCATACTATGTAGTTAGTTCTCCATACCCCCACAACGAGTCGACAAGAAGAGCTAGGAAGTCCATGGCGGGCTTCCACAAAGGCCGGCTGTGCTCCGGCCATACTATGTAGTTAGTTCTCCATACCCTACACAACGAGTCGACAAGAAGAGCTAGGAAGTCCATGGCGGGCTTCCACAAAGGCCGGCTGTGCTCCGGCCATACTATGTAGTTAGTTCTCCATACCCCACAACGAGTCGACAAGAGAGCTAGGAAGTCCATGGCGGGCTTCCACAAAGGCCGGCTGTGCTCCGGCCATACTATGTAGTTAGTTCTCCATACCCCCACAACGAGTCGACAAGAAGAGCTAGGAAGTCCATGGCGGGCTTCCACAAAGGCCGGCTGTGCTCCGGCCATACTATGTAGTTAGTTCTCCATACCCCCACAACGAGTCGACAAGAAGAGCTAGGAAGTCCATGGCGGGCTTCCACAAAGGCCGGCTGTGCTCCGGCCATACTATGTAGTTAGTTCTCCATACCCTCACAACGAGTCGACAAGAAGAGCTAGGAAGTCCATGGCGGGCTTCCACAAAGGCCGGCTGTGCTCCGGCCATACTATGTAGTTAGTTCTCCATACCCCCACAACGAGTCGACAAGAAGAGCTAGGAAGTCCATGGCGGGCTCCCACAAAGGCCGGCTGTGCTCCGGCCATACTATGTAGTTAGTTCTCCATACCCCCACAACGAGTCGACAAGAAGAGCTAGGAAGTCCATGGCGGGCTTCCACAAAGGCCGGCTGTGCTCCGGCCATACTATGTAGTTAGTTCTCCATACCCCCACAACGAGTCGACAAGAAGAGCTAGGAAGTCCATGGCGGGCTTCCACAAGGCCGGCTGTGCTCCGGCCATACTATGTAGTTAGTTCTCCATACCCCCACAACGAGTCGACAAGAAGAGCTAGGAAGTCCATGGCGGGCTTCCACAAAGGCCGGCTGTGCTCCGGCCATACTATGTAGTTAGTTCTCCATACCCCCACAACGAGTCGACAAGAAGAGCTAGGAAGTCCATGGCGGGCTTCCACAAAGGCCGGCTGTGCTCCGGCCATACTATGTAGTTAGTTCTCCATACCCCCACAACGAGTCGACAAGAAGAGCTAGGAAGTCCATGGCGGGCCTTAGACGTTAACATAGGAGTGCGGTGGAATAGACACTGTGTTAATTACGTGCATAACAATATGTATTTTAAAAAGATGGTTATATGATGTGATAAAAGTAACTAGGACCTAAAAAGTGCTCACTTTACTGTAAACAGCCTATAGCAAATTTTACAACTCCTCGCAGATCATCTTACGATCCTTATTACCTCCCACGAATATAAATATTACATTACGACGCAACTTTATCCTGCCGCTATATACACGGCTAGTGCTTCCACACAGACTGCGTACGATAGTACCAGACAATTTCTCCTTACAAATGGTCTAACAATACGCCACACTTTTAAATGAGATTTTGAAATAATCTGTGCATATGTTGCATTCATGGGTGAGATTAATGTTAAACGGTACCTGACCTTGCAGATGATGGGCAAGGTAGTGAGAAAAGGCATCCCCGCCGATCCTGCCACAGAGGCGGGTACGCCAACAGTCTTGTTCCAAGTGAAGATCAGATCACGCGCAATGTCCTGGTGGCGTCGACATCTTGTTTACATCAGTAATGCAAGTCTCTAACTTTCTTCGACAGAATCCATGTTTATTTAAATACTATCCCTCTTGCTACCCCTCTCTCATTATGTGCGTTGTGTTTGTGCATGCGGGCGATTATGCACGTTTCTGACACATTGGCTACATGCCAAGGTTTTAAGTATTTAAATAATATAATGTCTCACTATATATTTTTTTTTTTACGCGAACAACTGTTTTATCAACCCAGGGGGTAGACGCCCTGCCGGCTGACGTCGCACTGTTCGGCGGGTTTCCACGAGGATCTGCCACCGTTCCTTATACACTGTGCCTGTGCATGGAGAGCGCCAACATGTGAGAGCCAGGGCTCCGTGCACCGTGCCAAACAGGAATGCTTCCCGCTGGCTGTACGTGACTTGGAGGCCGGCCGTGTCCCCGGGCCGCAGTAACGCAGCAGTTAGCGTCGTCGTACACGTGCTACCTTGGCTCGCGATCCTCTCGTACACCTCCCCCAGCTTGGCTCCAGTTCTTACCTTGGTCCAGCGCCTCCAGTGTCTACAAGTCGCTCGCTTCTCAGTCGGCACCTGCATCCCAGCTTAGTATGCACTCTTAACTACGCCAACAACAAACCAACAGTAATAACTTCCAACACTCGAGAGAAAACGGTGAGCGAGTAAATGCCGAGGTTAACAACTAATACTGCAAAATGCTTTTAATATAAGCAAAAGAATGGAAATATTAAACAAAAAAATTAACAAGGGTTTCATCTAAATGTTTTCCTCCATACACACAACTTATGTCATTTTGTAGAGCGGCGGTCGGACACACACATTCTTAGGTCCTTCCCTGAACCTGGTCGGAAGTTGGAATGGCGCCGGGCCCTGCCGTACAGTGGCCTATATCGGTGCGTCGTTTAGGCGTCCATGCCGCAGATTGCTGGTTGGTGGAGAGGTTTTTTGCAAGCGGCAGTAATTTATCGCAATTCCTGGCGTCCTGATTTAATGAAAGTATTGGGCCAGGTACATACGAGGATCAAGTCTGTTGTGAACAGGGTTACTGCAGCAAAAAAAAAAAAAAAAAAAAATTGAACGATTCATTATCAGGGACGGCTCACACGCCAACTTCATGTGGTGACAGGTTTAACTTGAAATGCTTGCTTGCACTTCCGGGCCATTTCTGCAATTGGACCACAGAACATTCTTCAGGCGCTGTAGTGAAAAACCTTCAACGACATTATCGAACGAGTCACGTGCACCTAATTTAAGAGTCGAACATACTTCAGTGGAGGATAAACTAATTTAACAGAAACCACATGCTTGATTACAGAGCGGCCGAAAGTCTTGGTCTGCAAACTATAAGCCTGTGAAATTTTTCTGTCCATCGCGAAACGAGCATGGTTCCTACGTTCGTCAAAAACACACTAAATTCTTCGCTTCCCCTATTATACATAAATATAGGCCAATAGCGAAACAAAACCGACATAGCCTATCGAGCAAAACCCTTGCTTAGGCGGACCTATTAAATTATACCTACTTACAAAAAGATTAGCCTGCAGTATTTAAGAGGCACAGTTTTTACCACACTGCGAGATGAATTAAAACCATAAATACTGATACTCGTTGCTTTGCACCAGGACAGCTGGAGCGAGCGAAGGCCACGCTAGTAACCCGAGAGCGCGCGGAGATTTCCAAAATCATGTCGCTGCGCGCTGTCGCGATAAGCCTATCGTCACTCTTGCCGCCCCTGCTGCATCGTTCAGAGGAATTAATTTCTGGGGTTATCTTCGCAAGAATGTTCTGGTCATTCCCCTAGTCTTTCTCAGCGATACTCGGGGTGCGTAGAACCTTCTATATCGCGCCAGCGAGACTACTTAGGTCGCGGCGGGCCTCCGAGCCGGCAGTGTGGAGGATTGTGCGAAGACAGGAGACGAGCCAGCGGAGCGACTAGTGGCGGCTAGAGTGAAGTCTGCTACTGCGAACATCAGTACAGTGAAGGGTGCGATTGACGTGCGAGACTACTGAGCTGGATGTGAGAGTGTAGGAAAGTAAAGGCTGTTCACGATAAAGTGAACACTTTTGAAATCAACCTTACAAAAGTCACTGTCCCTGCCTGCATATATTTTATCGGGAGCACCGAATGACATGCGCCCATTAAAGTTGGTAACGATGGATAAAAAGTAGTTCTATATCTTAAATTCGAATAAAAAGTGTTAGGTAGTCATCTGTGATAAATTATTTGAGCTGTTTTTTTATGCATCGAAATGTAAAATTAAGCACATTAGTAAAATATTTGCTTTTCTAATAATTTCACAGTTTCACCTGATCGACGCACGGATAAAGTGATGAGGCCCATGGAAATGTTAAATTTCACATAAGGCGGAAGAAGACACAACGTGCATACAGTATATCTTACATAGGGCTTTCAAAAGTGCTCACTTTACAGTGAACCGCTTTTAATAGACAGTTTGAATATGTGTAAATGAGTGCAAATTAAGTGGCTGTAGCCAATACAGATAAATTGATAAGAACTTTCATTAGAATTGAGATGGACATTAAGTATTGCGCTCACTGACAATAGCAAGAGGTAATTCGTGGGGATTGTTTAATGTAGTAAATAATAGATGTATTAATTAAAGTAAAATGTAGCTATTTTATTTCTATTAAGACCTCCATCCATCACGCACTCTTATACGCCCCTCTGCATCTTGTAACATTAATGTAGTGCATATTTTTCATGCAACTGCTGTGTTATAAAACACAGTGTTTAATTTATATTGCAAAAATTATTTTTAGTAGTCAGTTGTAAAAGAACGGTTTATAAAACATACACAAATGTCTCCCTGTGAATACAAAACTTCCACCCAATTCTTATCGTTAAAAATTAAACGAGTAAGGAACATTGAGAAAAACACAGATAACACTCGTGTCCCTCATCATGAGGTCACGACCCTGCCCGATCCAAGATCACACACGCGCTCATACGAAGGGTGGGTAAGAGCCAGCCAGCCACCAGTTCTAACACGCAAGCCGAGTGTACCATCTGTATACTTTGTTTTGTTAGTGTACCAGAGAGGTAGCAGGCTGGTACGACCCAGGTAACACAGCATGTGGAGAAACATAGTTCACTTTTGTAGACGTAGAAATAGCAGCAGTAGTTAGTTATCAGAGTCACCTACAAAAACACCATTGTCTTCGTTTTGTGAACAAAATACCCTGTCCACAATAAAGCAACATAAACACCATGAATATATATATATATACTAGAACAAACTAATACGCCGAGTTTGGAAGGAAAGCGGTGGAGCGCGAGGTCTGCCCAACTAGCGATTAGCTTAACCGATAGTTTGAAGTATCTCTGACAACTGTTACTGTGACACATAAATATCTGTATGCGATTTGTCAGTCACAAAAATATAATATATGAGAGAGAGATAAGGGCACAAACCTAGTGCTGATGATTGCATTGCCAGCGTTGATATGAAAAGACATTTAATGAAATTTTGGACGATTTTGTCATTTTCCGTGGTCATTTTTCTGTCACTGAAAATTTCTGCGCTACTCTATTACTTAATTATCAGTCCAATAATATGCATAATTATAAACAGGGAGAGGACCAGACAACACATCTGCGTTTACAACTGAGTTATATATGTGTTAGACGAAAATATCACAAAATTATACATAAATATTACATTGTATTTATTAGCATCCATTTTTCTTAGTCACTTTTCTTTCATGCTCTGTAATTCCACTTTAGTCATCCACTGGTCACCTCGAACCACCATCTTGGATTTTATTTTCTTCTGCGCTATCATCCTGCATGTGTTGGTCCCTTGCAGCACATACTTGGACTGGTACAACATTGTTTTTTTTTTTTCTGTGTGCATACTGCTATGTCCTACGCCCGTACCCACTTCCAGGTCCCTGCGAGGGCACCTTCAGGATGATCAACTTTTTTTTTTACTAATGAGTATATTTTATTCGTGGCAGTGTACGATTTTTAGTCAAATAAATGTTATTTGCCATACCTTAGACACAACCCAGTCGCTCTTGTTAACTTTACTGTAAATGTTTCCGACTGCCAATTATAAGTCTCTATAGACCATAGGCACAAACTGCGACAGGCCTTAATGTATAAAGTATGAGAACTAAAATCATTTTCTTTATTTAGCCAGAAAGTTTTAGTTTTTAGTTTTTTAGTTAGTTTTCTTTCCATCATTGATAAGGTTTTGGTTATGTCCTTATTGCACATTATATCATTCTTGTTCTTTTTTACAGTTTTCCCGATTATACTACATTTCCCTTGTGCAGAAGAGCGACTTTACTCGCTGGGTGGCATCATTTTATACTTGTCCTGTATCTCTGTAAATACTTTCCATGTCAATAAAACAAATTTATCAATCAATCTATTGTATTATCCGGGATTGAGCGTCAAATTGCGTATGCGTACTTCCGGCGGCATGTCCTCGGCGTGAGCGTCATTTGAATGTGCGCCTAATTTGAAGCCGTGTGCGCGTGTTTGTTTGCACGCCACGTGGCGAAGTGTTGCAACATGACGTCAGCACACACACACGTACGTACACGTGCAGAGCGGTTTGAAGCAGGAGCTAACAAAGGGCGTAACGTAGACACGAGGATGGGGAGTGTGTTATCACGAGCGACATAGCCTGCTATCGCGTGGACTTGCAGACCTTGAGAGCTAGCCACTCTCTCCACTGCACAGGTAAACAGCAACTAACGCCAACTCTGTCCTACTCGCTCCAGCATGGCATTCCTGTACAGGTTGTCACTCTGTCCTACTCGCTCCAGCATGGCATTCCTGTACAGGTTGTCCTCCGCACACTACGTCGCTATGAAGTCCACTCGCGGTTACTTCACAGCTTCCGGACCAAACCTCTGGAAAAACATCCCATCTATGACGTGTTCGCTCGTTTCCTAAATACACTACGTATTCTATTACAAACGTTTTATGTGTGTGTTGACATTAAATTAACTTTATTTTTTGTTAAAAGCCAGATGGACTCCCGCGTTTTTTTTTTTTTGTGAAATAGTTGTTTGCGCGAATACGCGTATCTCGGTAAATAAATGTTCTGCAAATACGACTTTTTTGTCAGAAAAGATATTAAAAAAAAAACAATTATATATGCCCCTATTTTTGTTTACCTTTGTCTTATTAAGTATAGTCTGAGAAAAAAAATCATGAAAAGTCAAATATCGCAATTTTAAAGCTAGCCTATGCAACTTCTTTCAGCGGCAAGAATAAACTACAAAGATACGGGCGTAGTTTAATTTGTGGTCTTTCATCGCGTGTAATAGCAAAGTACAGCGTTACAACGGGACACACTACACCTTGCACGTAGGAGCGACTATTATAGGCAACATTCCATTTATAACTATAATGAATAAAGACAAAGGATATGTGTGTGATTAATGTCTAGCAAGAAATAGTTCGTATGCAAAATATTATTATATAGAGTGCGCACGAATACATTGCGATGGCCCTGGTGTAAATTTTCTACCTTCGTTTGCATGAGGCGGCGGAACATCCTGGAAGTAGAACTTATCAGTGAATTGATCATACACACCACGTGACAATGGAAAATAGTTCCTATAGTCCATTCACGGTTGGTTACTACTTTTCTGAAGCCATGCTTGAGTTCTATTTTCACATTATTCCTCCACCGTAAGCACGTATACTCCAGGAGACAACGGGCCGAGTTCGTACGAACCCACTTTAACAGTCATTTACATGAGAAGTATTTCTTATTAGGCATTACTAACACGCATATTTTCTATCTGTTTCTAATCGTATTAGTAATAAATTAAGTATTTTATTACTAAAATATAAGTAAAAGTTTAATTTAACAAAAAGTAAGAAACTTTTTATGATAACAGAAGTATACGACGTGTATGATAAACGGCATTTATGAAACACCAAACACATCATGGTTTGTATTTTCACATATGCTTAGTTCACAGCTGGTTAAGCACTTCTGACATGAAGCTGTGCAAGATGGCCTGCCCTACGTCGCCTATTGTAACAGTGCCAGAGAAGCTGACAGCATCGCAGGGGTAGCGTAGCGTCACACGTCTCAGTACACTAGTTATTAAAACTAGGGACAATTACATTATTTCTTTTCACTTTTGTTAAGAGTAATAATATCCAGAACGGCGAGTTATTTTTACGTCCGGAACAATTTCATTGACTGAAGCCTAAAAACTAACTACTCTCTGTATGTCAATTTTACGCGTGGCGGGAGAAAAATGGGCAGAAAAGATAATTTGATGCATGGCATTCAAAAATTGTCTATGAACCGCGAACAGACGGGCGATGTGTATAAATGGAGAGAAACCAACGTCAGTCGTTAGCAACATAAATGTTAACTAGGCCTACTGTTCATAATTACTTGTCACAAATCTTGATATTTACGTTTGAAATACACGCAGCTATATGCTGAAAATATAACCAACCGCAAAAAAAATAAAAATAAAAATAAAAATATGCAATTAATGAGCGTGTGCTCCTAAATACACGGCTTGAAAAGTATTTTGTACGGATTACATCTCCCTTAATACTCAGCTTAAGTAGAAAGTATCCCAATATATTTTCTACTTAATTTTGCATAAGAGATCGCCATTCACAGTTTCACTGTCGAATCCCATCCTACTATGCATGCTGCAATTATGAAACTTAACTTAAATTGTGCAAATTTGCAGTTCGCCTGCAGAAATTGAACGGCATTATGAAGCACATCAACTCTTAATTCGTTAATTTCAGTTCTTTCCGGGTCAAACTGATGATCTTGTTCAGTCAGCAACTACCTAAACACATTCAATAGAAAAATAATTACACACTTGGTAAGTGAGGTTAGTGTGGGTAAAGGTGCGGGCTTGTAACGCAAGGGACGTGGGTTCGAGTCCCCACGCTGTAGAAGTGCAACTTACTATCGAGAAATGTATTTTGAAATATTTTTCTCTGTCTTTCTCTTTTGAATTCATCGCATTTAGAGTCTAGAATAAAAAAAACTTTTTAAATTATACTTCTCAATAAGGTAAATTGAAAACAAGCCTTTCATAGGCAATATTACAAACGCGTTTAGTAGATTTTTACACGAAAAATTTATAGTTATAGATTTTCTTGGCAGCTGGGTTTCCAAGATTTCTTTGCAAAAGTACAACAAAATGTAGCGAATGTGTTCACACTACTATAAAGTATGTCTGCTAGATGAGTGGAGACATCTGTCTTGGAGCTCCATTCAACAAAGGCCTTCAAATCGGTGACGAACGGGGGAAACGAGAGAAAAAAAAGTTTATTTATTTTAAATTATATAGGGCGAAGCACGAACCTAACTGAACGGCGAGGAGATTAAGTTTTATAAGCAAAGACGGTAGAGAACTGCGTGATAAGAACTGAAAGCAAGCAAGATGAAGTAGAGGAATGCAATGCAATGTCAGC
This sequence comes from Dryococelus australis, assembly GCA_029891345.1. Taxonomy (NCBI): domain Eukaryota; kingdom Metazoa; phylum Arthropoda; class Insecta; order Phasmatodea; family Phasmatidae; genus Dryococelus; species Dryococelus australis. Next base: position 8,236,001 of record CM056994.1, read on the forward strand.
CAGGCCAAGTACAAATACAAACTGGATACAGGGTGAACTGAAAGAAAGCAAGCAAGATGAAGTAGAGGAATGCAATGCAATGTCAGCCAGGCCAAGTACAAATACAAACTGGATACAGGGTGAACTGAAAGAAAGCAAGCAAGATGAAGTAGAGGAATGCAATGCAATGTCAGCCAGGCCAAGTACAAATACAAACTGGATACAGGGTGAACTGAAAGAAAGCAAGCAAGATGAAGTAGAGGAATGCAATGCAATGCAATGTCAGCCAGGCCAAGTACAAATTCAAACTGGATACAGGGTGAACTGAAAGAAAGCAAGCAAGATGAAGTAGAGGAATGCAACGCAATGTCAGCCAGACCAAGTACAAATACAAACTGGATACAGGGTCCGTCGGCCTTCGGGCAGTACGGCTTGCTTCATTTCTTGTCCTCCATCCTCTGCGCGAAAGATGAATGAAACACACACTCCTAATAACCAGAAGCCATTCTCAAAACCAGTCACGTGCTAATCCTGTGCTGTGATTGATCCAGCTTTTATGGCACTAAGCCCGTCCCCCATCCATAGGTCATTCGCCAAGTGAATTAGAACCCCTACGCCCCTACTACTCACACGAGCCAAATTTCAACTCGCGTAGCCATTAGCATAAGAAAGAACGTTTATGATACCGCATAGCCTCTACTAGTCGAGTGGAGTATTGACTCACATTATCGCGAGCACTATCACACTAACCCATTTTACTCGGTACACACAGGTTGTGTTGTTGAGGAATGTTATCAGTAGGCGGCGGCAAATACGTGTCTAGATAATACACCCCGCGGTGGCTTGTCTACTGAGCTGCAGCCCGGCGGAGTTAAAATGGGGAACGAAATTTTAAGAAATTCCTACTCAGTGCATCCATTTTAAAGATAGTGTAATAAACTCACTTGTTGGTCAGTTCATACCTAGCTAAATGAGTCCTGATTAGAGAGAGCACTATAGTGTAAGATGGGGTTTATTGAACATAACTATTTGCGTGACTATTGATAGGGGGAGCTTAAATGGAATATAAAGATGTAAATTAATTATATTAAGTTTTATTTCCGCACGCCACTACGATTACAATGTAATTGTAAAGTCTCCAACTTGTTCATATCGCCGGAGGCTAATTATAGGAGGCGGGTAACGACGGCCATACACACCCATCTCCATGTTTTCTTGGTCCGCTGCGATGACAAACGACACAGCTCCCAGTGTTACGTTGGCCTATATCGGGCGCATTAGTTCAACATTTTCGGCCCCGTTTACTAGCCGATGGAGGGTGTTTCTGCGACAACATTTCGTAAGGTATTACCGCAATCCCTCTCGTGCCCTAGTTCAATATTTGAAGGTGTGATCACACAGGCTGTCCACCTAAGGCCTGATCACTGCATAAAAATATCCATTCCAAACAAAAAAAATATTCAACGTAACTTTCTTAGAGAATACTACCACGTTAAGAAATTTTCCGAAGATTACGGTTATTCGTGTTTTTTTTTTTTTTTTTTTTTTTTGTAAAATATTTTGTAAAATATAAAGTTTACTGTTAAATTATGTGTGTGGGGGGGAGGAAGAGGGAGGGAGGGAGAGACAAACATTAGCAATGTTTCTTAACGTGCCAGTCTTCCTTAAGAAATGTCACTTAGAATGTTTGAAACCGCTTGAATGGCATGGGTCAGTTGTATTAACTACCGTAGGTAGTGGTTTTCGGGGATGATATGCTACCTGGGAGTGTGGGAGGTTTCAAGGGTCCTCTCGCGGGAACATGTTTAAAACTTAATGTATTTAAAAGCCTTTTTCTGATGGGATAAGTGACGCCTATTGAGTAAGAGTCTATGTGATTGGTTACCGCTGACTCTGGAGATGACTGCACTCCCCGTAGTTTAGCCACTGGTAGGGCGTGCCCATTACTCAGCACCTTTGAATGAACTGTCCTCTGCTGTTGTGCACGAAGCCACAACGCCCAGCCTCTGATGCATTACAAGTACGGTTTAAGAGCACCCAAATAAGGAAATAGTTAAACTTTCACACTACTCTTACAAAAATTATATCCTTGCATAAAAATTTATAATATCGCATTTTTCTTACATAATAGATTGTCGAAATCACGAATTCAGTATTTTTGAAACGTAAAAAAAATTAAAATTAAATCACCGAAATCAGGTAGTTCACACTCAAAATATCAACAGTTACTTCAAGGTAGAATATTAAAAATTACACTATAAAATATTTCCATACACTTTTGTATAAATTTTCCAATTTAGAAATGTTTTAAATTTTTTATTTTAGCAGTTTTTATTATTATTATTTTTTAATTATCATGGCCTTTCAGTTACCCGTGTTAAATTTTCTAAAAATGTTTTTCTTTATTTTATTCGCAAGTCCCAAAAAAACGCACGTTGGCAATCGACATTGTTCTTTAGTTCTTCCCCGGCTGCACACTACACTGGGCTTGGTCTAATGGCGGCGAGAATGTACTCGCTACCCAGCCTCAGCTTACGTCAAACATGAGCCAGGTCCTGCCCGTGCTTGCACCGCTCACACTGCCTCGCCAGCGCTAACGTCGTCTTAGTATATTATTAATTGACAGCACCTCGAAGCAGATCTTACCTGCTGGAATTGGTGCGACATCGTCATCGATACAAGTCTCGGCCGGACTGGAGGGGTATTCGATACAAGTCTCGGCCGGACTGGAGGGGTAGTCGATACAAGTCTCGGCCGGGCTGGAGGGGTAGTCGATACAAGTCTCGCTGGAGGGGTAGTCGATTCAAGTCTCGCTGGAGGGGTAGTCGATACAAGTCTCGCTGGAGGGGTAGTCGATACAAGTCTCGCTGGAGGGGTAGTCGATACAAGTCTCGCTGGAGGGGTAGTCGATACAAGTCTCGGCCGGACTGGAGGGGTAGTCGATACAAGTCTCGGCCGGACTGGAGGGGTAGTCGATACAAGTCTCGGCCGGGCTGGAGGGGTAATCGATACAAGTCTCGCTGGAGGGGTAGTCGATTCAAGTCTCGCTGGAGGGGTAGTCGATACAAGTCTCGCTGGAGGGGTAGTCGATACAAGTCTCGGCCGGACTGGAGGGGTAGTCGATACAAGTCTCGCTGGAGGGGTAGTCGATACAAGTCTCGCTGGAGGGGTAGTCGATACAAGTCTCGCTGGAGGGGTAGTCGATACAAGTCTCGCTGGAGGGGTAGTCGATACAAGTCTCGCTGGAGGGGTAGTCGATACAAGTCTCGGCCGGACTGGAGGGGTAGTCGATACAAGTCTCGGCCGGACTGGAGGGGTAGTCGATACAAGTCTCGGCCGGACTGGAGGGGTAGTCGATACAAGTCTCGGCCGGACTGGAGGGGTAGTCGATACAAGTCTCGGCCGGGCTGGAGGGGTAATCGATACAAGTCTCGCTGGAGGGGTAGTCGATACAAGTCTCGGCCGGGCTGGAGGGGTAGTCGATACAAGTCTCGCTGGAGGGGTAGTCGATTCAAGTCTCGCTGGAGGGGTAGTCGATACAAGTCTCGCTGGAGGGGTAGTCGATACAAGTCTCGGCCGGACTGGAGGGGTAGTCGATACAAGTCTCGCTGGAGGGGTAGTCGATACAAGTCTCGCTGGAGGGGTAGTCGATACAAGTCTCGCTGGAGGGGTAGTCGATACAAGTCTCGCTGGAGGGGTAGTCGATACAAGTCTCGCTGGAGGGGTAGTCGATACAAGTCTCGCTGGAGGGGTAGTCGATACAAGTCTCGGCCGGACTGGAGGGGTAGTCGATACAAGTCTCGGCCAGACTGGAGGGGTAGTCGATACAAGTCTCGGCCAGACTGGAGGGGTAGTCGATACAAGTCTCGGCCGGACTGGAGGGGTAGTCGATACAAGTCTCGGCCGGACTGGAGGGGTAGTCGATACAAGTCTCGGCCGGACTGGAGGGGTAGTCGATACAAGTCTCGGCCGGACTGGAGGGGTAGGCGATACAAGTCTCGGCCAGACTGGAGGGGTAGTCGATACAAGTCTCGGCCAGACTGGAGGGGTAGTCGATACAAGTCTCGGCCGGACTGGAGGGGTAGGGATCTCGCTCAGTTCCAAAACGACTGGTAAATCCAGTATAAGGTTTCTGGACGGGAAAGGTGTAGAAGGCTGCCACGAGGTCTAAGAGTGTGTAACACGCCCGGGAAATGTTCCAATATAACCCTTTCATATTGGCTTCCGGAAATATGCTATAGTTTGAACCGGAGCCTAATTTAACATTAGTTGCTAATAATGTTCCTTCCCGTGGTGTCACGGTGTACTACAAGACTGCTCCACGCGCTTCACTGATGTATCCTCAGATAAGTAAACAAGAGTGCATGGTTACTATACAAAGATCCACTAAATGTTTTTATTTGAATCAAATTGAGCCACCGTGGGTGCATCCCTACGTCCAAGTCAGTAAACGTAGTTCGTCCTTGGTGGGGGGAAGCAATTAGAGAGAATACTCCTGGAGACATTGTCCGAAACCACACCAGCTGTAGAGCAGAATGTGTTCAACAGCATGCGACATCTGCAAGATGTTACACATGCTGTAGAGCAGAATGTGTTCAACAGCATGCGACATCTGCAAGATGTTACACATGCTAATAGTATGCATACAGTGTGTTAGAATGTGCATAACAGCGGAGGGCGCTAGTGTGTTTTGAACCAATTTTTTTGTGCAGGAAAGAGACCTTTGTTTGCTATAATGAATTTGTTATTCACACGCAGTCTGTGGAAAAATATTAGGTAGACCTACGTCAGCAATTACAGGTGGAGTTTACTTCATAACCAGTCTCTAAAACGTGGATGTGCTAATATCCTTTGCTGCGACTGTATCTATCTCGGCACTACACACTAAATTCGAATCAGTGGAAAACCAATTATTGTTTCAGTGAAAACATTTCCCTGATTTAATTAGTGACGTGAAGCAATTTTACTGATGGATAAGTCACGACCCCGACTGCAATGGTGAATAAAATATAGTTTTAATTGTATTTAGCGAAATAATTACGCGAAATAAACATATTTTCGACAGTTTACTATTTATATTGCGCAATTTAATGTAATTTAAAAAAGTTAAGAAGTTTCCGGAGGTGGCCTGGATTGAACTCTCACGTCCTTTCCACGTCGCTTTTAGGCCATTACCTTACAATAATGTTTATCCTTGTTTCAGTTTTACTGGAGTGACTTGGTCGAGCTCTAGTTAGACCTACTTGTTGAATCCTCATTTGCGATAAGTGACCTGAAGATCTGCCGCGCGAACCCACGACCCTCAATTACAAGTCAGCTAACTTACCCCTGAGCTATGTGAGCAGGGCATCATCTGAGCTACGAAGTTAAAGTTGAAAAATGAGAGGAAAATATACGTGTTATAGTTTTTTTTTTCGTAATCTTTAAGATTTCAACTCTATGCCCTCACTTTTGGTTTTTGGTTTAATTGGTAGCGTTAGGATTGTTGAAACTAGTAGTGTATACGGGTTCACTCTCTTCATCACGGTATATGCAACTTAAACCTTCAAACTGAGCGTTGTGATGATTACATCAAAAACGATATGAAAGACGTAAAAACGGAATGAAAGGCTGAATGTTAATGTTACCGCGTAAGATGGTGTTTTGAAAGACGGGAGAAACTTTTGAAAGTATTTTGTATTGGTTATTAGTTTATTTGTTATTTCCCTTGATGCACGCTGTTTAACGGCCATTTATAAACGTTGTTCGACAGCCATTTTTACATGCTGTTTAACTGATCCATCAGTCAAAAAATTAACCAGTAAAAACAATGACTGATTAAACAGTGGAAAATGTCACTGAATCAATAAGTGAAGGAAATCTGGCAATTTTTCATAGATTCATCAGTTAAATTCACTGAAGTGAATGTTGAATGAGTCAGATACTTTTGACTGACTGAAACAGTGAAATTCTCACCGATTCGAATTTTAGAGTGTACTTAAATAAATTTACCGGAAAATACGAATCATTATGTAACTAATAAATATTTATAAAATACATTAGTATGAAAACTACTGCTTTGTTTACATTTTAAAAAATAAAATAACTGGGCAAAATGCAGCATTAAACGTAAAAGAACACTATTATCAGGACTTGTGAAAAGAAACCTCACATCAGTGAAAATTGATGGCACATGTAGGAAGTTGCTACGAGACAGCTAGCAACACTCGGAACACAATCATTGCAACAGGCTGTAGCAAGTCGTATCAAGGAGACAGCTAGCAACACTCGGAACACAATCATTGCAACAGGCTGTAGCAAGTCGTATCAAGGAGACAGCTAGCAACACTCGGAACACAATCATTGCAACAGGCTGTAGCAAGTCGTATCAAGGAGACAGCTAGCAACACTCGGAACACAATCATTGCAACAGGCTGTAGCAAGTCGTATCAAGGAGACAGCTAGCAACACTCGGAACACAATCATTGCAACAGGCTGTAGCAAGTCGTATCAAGGAGACAGCTAGCAACACTCGGAACACAATCATTGCAACAGGCTGTAGCAAAGTCGTATCAAGGAGACAGCTAGCAACACTCGGAACACACTCATTGCAACAGGCTGTAGCAAGTCGTATCAAGGAGACAGCTAGCAACACTCCGAACACAATCATTGCAACAGGCTGTAGCAAGTCGTATCAAGGAGACAGCTAGCAACACTCGGAACACAATCATTGCAACGGGCTGTAGCAAGTCGTATCAAGGAGACAGCTAGCAACACTCGCAACACAATCATTGCAACAGGCTGTAGCAAGTCGTATCAAGGAGACAGCTAGCAACACTCGCAACACAATCATTGCAACAGGCTGTAGCAAGTCGTATCAAGGAGACAGCTAGCAACACTCCGAACACAATCATTGCAACAGGCTGTAGCAAGTCGTATCAAGGAGACAGCTAGCAACACTCCGAACACAATCATTGCAACAGGCTGTAGCAAGTCGTATCAAGGAGACAGCTAGCAACACTCGGAACACAATCATTGCAACAGGCTGTAGCAAGTCGTATCAAGGAGACAGCTAGCAACACTCGGAACACACTCATTGCAACAGGCTGTAGCAAGTCGTATCAAGGAGACAGCTAGCAACACTCGCAACACAATCATTGCAACAGGCTGTAGCAAGTCGTATCAAGGAGACAGCTAGCAACACTCGGAACACAATCATTGCAACAGGCTGTAGCAAGTCGTATCAAGGAGACAGCTAGCAACACTCGCAACACAATCATTGCAACAGGCTGTAGCAAGTCGTATCAAGGAGACAGCTAGCAACACTCCAAACACAATCATTGCAACAGGCTGTAGCAAGTCGTATCAAGGAGACAGCTAGCAACACTCGCAACACAATCATTGCAACAGGCTGTAGCAAGTCGTATCAAGGAGACAGCTAGCAACACTCGGAACACACTCATTGCAACAGGCTGTAGCAAGTCGTATCAAGGAGACAGCTAGCAACACTCGGAACACAATCATTGCAACAGGCTGTAGCAAGTCGTATCAAGGAGACAGCTAGCAACACTCGCAACACAATCATTGCAACAGGCTGTAGCAAGTCGTATCAAGGAGACAGCTAGCAACACTCGGAACACAATCATTGCAACAGGCTGTAGCAAGTCGTATCAAGGAGACAGCTAGCAACACTCCGAACACAATCATTGCAACAGGCTGTAGCAAGTCGTATCAAGGAGACAGCTAGCAACACTCCGAACACAATCATTGCAACAGGCTGTAGCAAGTCGTATCAAGGAGACAGCTAGCAACACTCGGAACACAATCATTGCAACAGGCTGTAGCAAGTCGTATCAAGGAGACAGCTAGCAACACTCGGAACACACTCATTGCAACAGGCTGTAGCAAGTCGTATCAAGGAGACAGCTAGCAACACTCGGAACACAATCATTGCAACAGGCTGTAGCAAGTCGTATCAAGGAGACAGCTAGCAACACTCGGAACACAATCATTGCAACAGGCTGTAGCAAGTCGTATCAAGGAGACAGCTAGCAACACTCCGAACACAATCATTGCAACAGGCTGTAGCAAGTCGTATCAAGGAGACAGCTAGCAACACTCGGAACACACTCATTGCAACAGGCTGTAGCAAGTCGTATCAAGGAGACAGCTAGCAACACTCGGAACACAATCATTGCAACAGGCTGTAGCAAGTCGTATCAAGGAGACAGCTAGCAACACTCCGAACACAATCATTGCAACAGGCTGTAGCAAGTCGTATCAAGGAGACAGCTAGCAACACTCGGAACACAATCATTGCAACAGGCTGTAGCAAGTCGTATCAAGGAGACAGCTAGCAACACTCGGAACACAATCATTGCAACAGGCTGTAGCAAGTCGTATCAAGGAGACAGCTAGCAACACTCGGAACACAATCATTGCAACAGGCTGTAGCAAGTCGTATCAAGGAGACAGCTAGCAACACTCGTAACACAATCATTGCAACAGGCTGTAGCAAGTCGTATCAAGTAGACGCTCCCTAAGGGCGCCTTTATAAGATGACAGTAGCTATCACGGTAGTGTGTGACAGTAACTGTCACGATAGGTTCTGTTTACACCCACGATCGAGACATGCTGTGATAGTTAACCTCAAAAGGGACATGTCCAACAACGCTTGTGTAAATATATTGATAGACCCTACATTTATACCCTTTTGTCAAGAGGCTGATATTTGTTGGGGTAGTTAAATACCGTGACAGGATGTAAACATATATTGTTACCGTGGTTTTATTATATGACAATACATATACTGTCGTGCCATCCCTACATGATGATAAACGTCCTGTCATACCGCAGCATAGTGTAAGAACCGCGACAGTTATTAACATAACCAAAATAATTCGGCAATGGTATTGTGAAAGTGAACACGTGTACAGATATTTTAACCTGCACTATCACGATAGTGATGCTACATGGTTTGCACGACGATAGTTGCATGTTGTCACGACAGTTACTATCAAGTATCTAGCTCGAGCTGATATCGCGAGAGTGCTATCGAGACGGTGCGACAGTATCTATCGCCGTGTAAACGCGATCTAACACGCGTATTGAGCGCAGGAGGTTTGCGAGGCAAGAGGCAGTGTGTAGGGACTGGACACTTTCCGGATACCTAGCTACAGGCGAGGCCGACAAGTCAGCTGTGTCAGCTCACGTCACCTGCAGGCCAAGCATGAAGCACAACTGAACACTGTCCAGGACACGCACCCTCACGACTGCTGCAGTGTTGTCTATTCGCGGTTTATTAACACTTGTTGAATCAAACCTTCGAAAAATCACCACATATATGACGCGTTTGGTTGTTTCCTACATACGCCATGTATCGCTAGCATTTCATACTTGTGCTAACAGAACAGTACCTTAATTTTGACGAAATTGGAATTTTATTTGTATTTTATATATAAGTTAAATTATATTTCATTTATAATTTGCGTGAATAAAACAGCGAGATAATAGGTATGTTGGTAATTCCTAGTTTAAAAAAATACTGCTAATGCAAAGAAAATTGAAAATTGAGTGCACAAGAATGAGATACAGTGTCCCTGTGGTGAAATTTCTCTACTCGGTTAAGCTTTGTTTGCACGAGGCGGAGGAATATCCCGAAGTAGAACTTTAGCAGGGCCACGGACAGAGGTGGCGACATTCTGGCGGAATGATCCCATTTGTAGGATTGCGTTTGTAAAACAATGGTTTCGTTTGTGTGTTCTAGTTTTCAGATACGCCGTAGTTGAGTACATATAACTCACTCGAGTATAAGCCGGTCAAATAAGAGAGAGTCTGGACGCAGGATACGAGTACTCACAATATTGATCGTTAACATAGACTCGCGAGGATAAGTTTGCACTTAGAGACGCTAATGCCGACACACGCACGGCTATTTCTTAAGTCGTTTACGGCAGTATTTTACCGGGGTTACTGTCGAATACAGACATTAAGTAACGACACATACACTCTAGCGCGGTGGACAGAACTCGGTACTAGAAGCGGTCGTCATTATGTAACATTAATGCCGGTACAGGCCGTTCCCGGTAAACTGAGTGCTTTTGCGGCCCTATTTGCTTTTTCCTTTCATTCCTTTTTTTTATCCTTTAACCAACTTTGTAAATAAGTATTGCCAAACAATTAACAAACACAGTGCGTATATTCCACCGCACTCTGAAGTTAACGTCTATGGCGAAAATAAAACATATTTATCGACTATTATTCCAAGTGAGTGTGTTTTCGAAAGTGCTCGCTTTACCGTGAACAGCCTATACTCCAGTTAGTATTATATGCTGCAATATACCATATTTCCCTAACTGGTGATTACACCCTCAACGTGAATAATAGACTACAAATAACCTGATAAAACTACTGTACATGAGGCTATAAAGACAACGTCGGGTGTGTGCGAATGTTACTATAGGCTATTCACGATAAAGTGAGCACTTTTGAAAGCCCTCTCATATAGAATAGTCAATAAATACATTTTACTTTAGTGTTAGACGTTAACTTCCGAGTGTGGTGGAATATACACACTGTCTTTATTTATTACATGGCAATATTTATTTTAAAAGGTTGTTAGATGAATAAACATAGCTGAAAGAAAAAAGTGCTCATTTTACCGTGAACAGCCTATAGGAGTTACAAACGTTCGAAATACCCGTCATTAGACATCGTCTGCAACGCTGTAGAAGAGAACGATCAACAGCAGCTACAGTTTACATGGCAGTCGATTCACAATCTCGTCTCTCATAGACTCCAATATCCATGGCTTTGTGACGTACAGATTCACAATCTCGTCTCTCATAGACTCCAATATCCATGGCTTTGTGACGTACAGATTCACAATCTCGTCTCTCATAGACTCCAATATCCATGGCTTTGTGACGTACAGTGTAGCTCCCCCCGGATAACTGGAGACCTTGGCTGGGTACTGTACTCTTATCTCCTCGGCCTATCCATCAGCCAGAAAACCTTCCGCCTAGGAACAACCATATGTCTCGCTGGTAATGTGACTTGTCCACCGTCGTGCTGGGTAAAGTTGGCGACCAACAGGCACAGTGATTTCCTGTAAAAAGGCAAAGCAACTTTCGCCCTGTCACAGAATAATAGCCCCACGACTCATCTGGCAGACGTACTGTACCACACTGCTTGTTCTACCACAATGTGGGCATTTCATACGCCCAATACTTGAACTTGTGACCGTTCCCATTATTACATTAGTTGATTAGATTATATTTTAGTGTCCATTAAATAAATTACATGCAATAGACATCAAAATTATATAGCATGCTTAAAATAAAGCAATAAATCACTAAATGCAATATTTGCAATAAAAGTTCACACGTTATAAATAATCTAACAGACAAACATAGAAGTAGTAGAAGAATTAAAGAGACATATTTCAGTAATCAAAATATTCACGTTTAAAGTAAAAAGGTAGAGCCAGTAACGAATTGTAAAGGTTGGTACGTCTGACCTAACAATTACGTCAGTAAAAGGTTCATCGTCGTTGCACGTGCTCACAACCGACTCAGAAGAATCGACACGCCCATCTACATCGTTTGTCATTCATGGCGTAGACATTTACTGGTGTAGGCTGTTCACGGTAAAATGAGCACTTTTGAAAGCCCTGCTAAAGATCTACATGTACGCACGTTGTGTATTCCTCCGCCCAATGTAAAATCAACATTGACATGGGCCTCACCACTTTATTCATGCGTCGGTCAAGTGAAACTGTGGAATTATTAGAAAAGTAAGTATGTCACAAATTTGCTCATTCTTATATTTAGGCGCATTAAAAAATCAGAGAGGAAAATAAACCACCTAACACCATTTACTTGACATTAAGATATGGCACTATTTCCCCTCCATCATAACCAACTTTACTGGACAGAAGTGACTCGGGGCGCCCGTCAAAATATATGCAGACAGAGGCAGTGACTTTTTTCTAAGATTGATTTAAAAAAGTGCTCACTTGATAGTGAAGAGTAGTGGCACCGGAGCAGGCGGTCGCGTGGGACACTGACCCCCTGCCCTGACCACATTCCTGCATGTCCCCCCCCCCCCCCCCCGGCACGCCACTTACAAGTCCAGCGCCTATGTAAACAAGTGTCCTGTTCTTCCACAGCGCACCGCCGACCCTCTGTAACACCCACGCCGCGCCCAGTACATCATCGAGATCATTGGGTACTCGTCACCAGTAACGGAGCAGTATCAGAGATCAGTGAATATTTCGCATGTGCCAGTGATTCGATACTTTCGGAACGCTTGGCAGTAGAACGAAAGAGAGCTTGTAAATATAAACAAAACAAAGGTAATTTTATAAATAAACCTTCCGGCAATTTACTTATATAAAAACGTATATTCCACACATGCGAAGTTCTAACGTCTACAAATTAGGTGGAAAAACAATACATATCCTATAATAGTGTCTTATTTTGCAATGCTTTTCGTGCATCTTCTATGGGCACAATAATCCTGTAAGTCGTACCGTCCTCATCAACAGCATTTCATTCTTGACTCACATTTGTAAGTCCCCCCAACAAATATTTTACAGACACTACACAACATCATCCAACTCCAGCGATTCTCAGTACTCGTTTTAGCCTCGCGCAGGGCGCCCACCCCGAGACTCGCAAAAACGACCATCAGTGGTCGTCAGCACTAGAGGAACGATAGCTGACGTTACTAAGATAACAAAACCAGTGAAGTCATCAGCAGTATCGGAACGCGGCGCCTTCCCAGATGACTGCCGCTGTGGAGGAACTCGCCGACATGCGTTAGCTGCAAGCAGGCGAGGCTGGATACAGTCCCTATCCCGTAGACTCAACATGCACATGAAACAAACATTCACCTACCCCACACCAATACGCCTGTCGAAGTCATAAGGTCACACTGGTGAACGGTTTTATTTGTATTGTTAACCGCCCGGCTCTTCGCCTGCAGCGCCGGCGAGGAAGAGAAGAGCTGTCATGCGACAGCGACGGCTGAAGGCCAGGCACGACGGGTATCTAATTACAGACGCGCGTCGCAGACTCTGGTCGTATTGTTCTGGATTACTGACCTCGTTCTCTCCTCGCATCTCGGGGTGCGGTGAACCTTCCAGATGTCACGGCGAGCTCTATAAATACCGCGGCAGGCCTCCGGGCCACGAGTAGAGTTGGAGCTGATGAATGAGTGGCTGAGTTCCGAGCGATAGAAGGAAGAGCGAGCGGCGTTACCAGAAGTAGAGAAGGGGAGATGGGAAGTCGGCGAATGCGAGTGTGTTAAAGGACGCGACTGGCAGGCTGGATGACTATTGGACTAAAGGTGCGAGTGAAAGACATTACAAATGATGGGAAACACATAGAATGAACACATGCTAATAATGAGTAAGAGTTAACTGACTGTAACCAACAGAGACAATTAAGAAGGACTTTAATTGGAGTTAAAATAAGACATTATATATTGTACTCACTGTTAAAAAAAAATCAAGTAGCGGTGTACCACTATCACTGAGTCACTGTGCGTGACTACACTTCCGGCATCAGATTGCACGCGGTGTGCAGCACAAATACTTGGCGCGCTGACGTCACGCTGCACTGATAGCAAGCAACATACAGCAAGTTATCTTTAAGAGAAAAAAATATATATTCAAATGTGCCATTAGATAGCGTAGGCGTGTATTTAGAAGGTTTATTTATTTCTATAGGCTATTCACGATAAAGTGAGCACTTTTGATGCTCTAGTTACTTTTTTTCTCTCAGCCATTTTTTACCCTTTAACCGCATTTTTAAAATAAATATTGCCATGTAAATAATAAACTCAAGAGTGTATATATTCCACCGTACTCTGAAGTTTACGTCTAAAGTTAAAATAAATATTGACTATTCAAAGTGAGGGCTTTCAGAAGTGCTCACTTTACCGTGAACAGACTATATTTGTATGGTTTCCAATACGGTTAGACGACGTTACGTATACAGCGTGCAAATAGACATAACACTATGTAGTGCCCACGTGGCATGGGCACAGGACTGGCGGGAGAACAGCTGCTACAACACGCCATACGTGGCCAGCTTACGTTACTGACCTACATCGCCTACTGCAGGCGGCCGACTATACTGCAAGTGCAACCAGAGGGCCGCCATACCTCGTCAGGTAGTATGCCACACTCGCACCCAGCGTCATTCCATCACATGTCTCTCTCTCTCTCTCTCTCTCTCTCTCTCTCTCTCTCGTATTTGGTAATTTTTTTTTGGGAGGATTTAAAAATTACCTCAATTCTAATTATCAGATTCCAAATAAAATACGAACATACAATTTTATTGTTGAATAAATAATTATTTGATTTTATTGCTTTGCCTTTCAGATAGTTGACTGTTAACGTTGTTTGAAGTCGCCTTTTTTTTCGCTCCACTCTTTATTTTCACCAACTTTATGGTATAGGTATATTAAAATTCATACTTTGGGTACAGTTACTAATAATTATGATGGTAAATATTGTGTCATAATATGAAAATACGAAGCAATGTGTGCGCGTGCGTTTGTGTAAATAAAGTTATAAATTTAAAAATGGAGTGGGCAGTGTCGTCAGGCCGGCTCTAGATATTTTTAAGTGACATCTAGTCTACGGGTGATGAGAGGAAACAAAACGAGACAGTGTGGGTTTGTTAACACGCCCTTCACGTGGATGGTTGATCACTATAGGCTGGTCACGGTAAAATCAGCACTTTTGAAAGACCTGCTTAACATCTATTTGTATGCCCGTTGTGTATTATTCCGCCTTATGTAAAATTAACATTTCCATGGGTCTCATCACCTTATTCATGCGTCGGTCAGGTGAAATTGTGAAATTATTGGAAAATAAAATAGTTTACAGATATCTGGTTATTTTTATACTTTGATGCATTAAAAAACAGAATGCGAAAAAAAATTAAGGTAATAATTTAAGTTATTACAAATGGGTTACTTAACACTTTTTATTCGACGTTCAGATATGGAACTACTTTCCATCAATCGTTACCAACTTTACTGGGCGCATGTCACTCAGTGTGTCCGTTAAAATATGACTTAAGTAGCAGTGACTTTTTTCTTAGGTTATTTAAAAAGTGCTCATTTTATCGTGAACAGCCTTTAGCAATATTGCCTTGCACCGCGTTTTTAATTTTCTTCCTTTAACGGTAAGCTCCTGAATCGTTCTGTGGAAGTCATCGGGCTGAAAAGCCATTGGTGGCTCGTATCGCTGAGTCGTGTCTGGCTGGAACGTCATTGGTGGCTCGTATCGCCGAGTCGTGTCTGGCTGGAACGTAAATGTGTTTGCTGGAGACATGCCTATTCACTTCTTCCTTCGTCTTGCATTTAATGCTCCGAGTTGTTGCAAATTGTTGTAATCTATCTTGGTGCTTTTGGGTTGATTGTGTCGTCGTCGTTTAGTCTTAGTCTCGTCACGTGATGTGGCATGTGATGACGCAATCGTTATGTCCGCATTTCGCTGCTGCGTAGATTTGTCGACTTCTTCATATAACTCCAGAATGGATTGAGGTAGCCGAGTCATCCTTTCAGTATTAGATTTGTCTTGTCGAGCACTATTCATGTTGCTAGTATCATTAGTATGGCTATTGGTTAGAAAGTCAGTGTGTGTTTATTGTTTATGTTTTTACTCTTTTTTTCACGCACAAACTGACACAGCCCTGACACACCATGGCCATGAAAATGCCATAAAGAATACCTGCTTTCCATTTTAATATGTATAGGCCGTCCACGGTAACCCGAGAACTTCTGAAAGCTATGCTAAAGATATACTTTTAGCCTATGCATATAGTGTATTCTACCACCATTTGTTACATTTAACACTGCAATGGGCATCAGCACTTTTTACATGCGTCGGCCACGTGAAAATGCGATATTTTTAGAAAAGTAAATATTTGATTTATTTATTTTACATTCTTAAAAACAGAAACTAAAATATATCATGGCATTATTCACAAATGTGTACCTAATATATTCAATTCACTGTTTAGACATGGAACTGCTACACTCTGCCGTTACCAACTTGACAAGTCGGAGGCCAGTCGCTACTGCTCGTTAAAACATATGCAGACAGGATAGTGACAGTTTCGAAAGGTGAGCAGCGTGGTGGCGCTCTCGGGCCGGAAACCCGGGAACTACGGTGTCACGGCATCGTGCGACAACGCGATCGCCCGCGCAACGAGAGAGAGACAGAGAGGGGGAGTGTGATAGAAGGGGAGCGTAGAAGAGGGGGAGAGGGGGCGCCGCCTCTCCCCTCCCCCCCTCCTCCGTAGCAAACCTCACAACTTCCTTTACACCTGCTCACAGGGCGGGGCAACAAGACACTCGCTACCTCAGCCATATTTCTGCTACTTGTTATCCTTTTAAGGCTCTTTCACACAGTCAATTTTTATTTGTTTTTCAAATTACCTTCAACTTTTTTTTAAATTCAATTCATTCAGGGCAGGTTTCACCACGCCAGTTTTACCCACTGTGCCGAGTTTAAGAACGAAATAACTAAACTAGGATTATTGATCGATTGCATTTAACCTCTGTCAAAATAATATTAACTTTAACTTACCAGAGTTTACGTTTAAACGCCCATTTTCGGCCTTTTTACTTCTTAAACTCCGCTTACGAAAGAAATGTGGCGGCCGAAATATATTACGATACTTTGAAGGTTATGATAAACAAATTCGACAGACGCCTTCGTTGCGACCACAATATTAATTGCAGTCCCTACGATGTAGTTTTGATTGATATTTGTTATATGAATACATACCAAAATGTAAGTTAGTTTGGCTATGCAAAATATACATGTCATAAAAATTTTTAATATTAAATTAATGACGAATATTATGATGTCATGTAAAATGATTAGCCCACAGTAAATTGTTGTTTGTATTTTACAGGCTCTTTGAGCCAAGTAGAGTGCGTTTGACAGTGAAGTATAATTCTATCGTTTGTTGCTCTGATATGCTATTTTATCTGCATAGTCGCAATAACAAACTATCAGATGCACGAGAACAGTGACAATATGATTCACGAAAAATGATATATGTTGACTGAATAAAAATCCGCAGTAATTATTATTCAATTTGGAGTGGCATTATTTGTACTGTTATATTTTACAGCATTAAAGTATCCGAACGCTGTTTCCATCACTGTTTAATATTTTATTTAGGTATTTATTTCTGCCAGAATTCCAAAGACTACACAACTCAGATGCCATAGATTGTGAGCGAAATCCTTGCCACCGCCTTCTAGATGCACACGTCAGGCTCTACACTTACACGGGGGTTAACTCTCTGCTGGATGTGCGGGGAAATCCTGCGACCTGAAACGCCGATAAATTAAGAGTTAAAACTATACCTTCGTTTAGTTAAGCCGAGTTTAATGAATAAATGGCCCTTGATGCTGTATTACGTCTAGAAACGTCATAATTGCGGTCATTTTGTATTTCAATTTCTTGAATTTCTCGTGTTCCTTAATAATTTTCGTTTAGAATATGTTCTGCATTTCCTTGAATCAAATTTTTTAATTTCTTATCACAGTTTTTCTGACAGTAACGATAAACGTAATGCCATGATAGGCGAGTTGTGGCAACTCATTTTAATTGGCATAAAATAAGGGCAAGTATTTTTTAAAAAGAAAATGTACAATAAAATAAAGAAAATTGTTTGGGTTCCAACCAATTATCTTCGTGTCCTGTAAGAGTCGTAGATACTTCTAAAAAATTCACTTTTGTTATTTTAAAACTGGTTTTCTTAAAAAGTAGGTTATACATTTTTTACGTGGAGACATGAAAGCTTAATAAATGTAATTTATTGAATGGCAAATTAAGTGAATTTTTGGTTCAAGTAATTGAATTCAATAAATATATTTTGATCGTGTGAAATGGCCTTTACCGCTAGTCTCGAAGCCCACGATACACGGTACTACTAGTCTTGCTTGTATGGTCTACTCGCGGTATCCTCCCTCAACTTTCAGAATGAAAACATTGAGAAATCACTATGTATAACGTGTTTGACTTTTTCCCAACACAACACATGGTCAGTCATATGCGTTTTGTACTTCTGTTAACCAGAAAGTATCTTATTTTTGGTTAAACTGAACTTCAAATTATAGTTTATACATTCTAGTATTCCATTTATAGGCTATTCATGGTAAAGTGAGCACTTTTTAAATGCCCTACCAACAGACATTAACCACTAATAAATGTGTTTTATTGCAGCTTCGGACGTTTGATTTTAGGAGTGGAGGATTGCATACACTGTGTTTATTTTTCACATGGCAATGTTTATATTAAAAAGTGGCGGGGAGATAAAAATTGGTGCAAAGGAAAATTTTAGCAGGGCCTTAAAAAGTGCTCACTTTAACGTGAATAACCTATACTAAAACAAATAAAATAGGTGTGTTGGTAATGCCTAGTAATAAATAGTTACCGTGCAAAACAGAGCGCGCAAGAACGCATGCGGTGCGATATAACATCCTAGACTTCGTTAAGAGGCACGCCAGTCTGCACAGTTTCTCTCACTTCTTGGTCGAGCAACGCGGGAGCGATAAGGACTACAATGCCACGCGCTGCAAGAGCGCCATCGCCACTACGCGCAGGGCCCTGAACTGGCGTGCAGTGTTCTCGCTGCATTGCATCTACTTACCGGACTTTCAGCGATTCCTATCTTCTTATTGGTAAAAGTCTGCATTACATGCTCCTATCGTAGTTTGGCTCGTGGCGGGCTACCTTGTTTCAAGACATAGCAGTCTGGAAAATATGTTTATAACGATATCAGAGGACTCCAAAATAATATTTACAGCATGCGTGGTAACCAAAGTCCGTTTATAAAAAGCAACGTGTCCGTAATTTTACGGAGAGTTTACGGAGATATTTTTACCAGCACTTCTCCGTAAAATAAAGGGAAACATTTTTTTAACAGTGTGCTAGGATGAAGGAACGGGTGAAGGAATCGTCCATGATTTGCAAAGTAAACACACTCCTGGAGTGATCTCCGCAAACCATGGCTGGAAGGGGAATGGAACCCGAGTCCTCTTGAATGTTAATCCAGAGTTACCAACAGTGCGCCACCTCACAAGGTCAGCAGCAGCATGTAGAACACACATGAGTCTATTATAAATGGGTGTGGATTAAAAATCTATTAAATATGTGCCCAAATTCGAAGGCTACCATTTTTTTTTTTTTCGCAACTGGTATTTTTTCCGTAGAATGATTTTTCAATTAATTTTGCAACTTTGTGGGTCATTTAACTCTATGAATTTTCTTGGAGTTCTGATCTGTCGTATTTGTGTATTGTTCAACTTATATGGAACTTCGTCTTTGGTCGTTGATATTTTTTTGAGTTTTTGGTGATATTCCATTCACGGTTAGTTGATACTTTTATGAAGCCCTGCTAAAGTTTTACTTCCATACAATTCCTCCGCCAAATGCAAAGAAAGCTTAACTTAGTCTGGAAAGTTACACTAGAGGGACAACGCCCTGCACTCGTATGCACTCAGTTATATATAGTTTTGCATTATAACCATTTCTTACTAGGATTGCAAACACGCCAATTTCTCCCCGTTTGTATTAAAATTTATTAGTAACGAAATGTCATCATTTACTGTTAAGATACAGGTAAAATTTCAACCAAAAACAATATACTTTTTAATTGCAAGGTACAAAAAGCGTCTGATGTATGCCATGCAGGAAACAACCAGACGCGTCAAACATGAAGTGATTTTACAAAGGTTTGATTTTAAAAAATGCGAAGAAACCGTGAACTTGTTCGTTTCAGCCATCTTTTATCACTTAACAACCTTTTTAAATAAATATTGCCATGTAAGTAATAACCACAATGTGTATATTCCACAGCACTTGGAAGTTGGCGTCTAAGGCAGAAATAAAATGCATTTATCGATTATTATTAGAAATGAGGCTTTCGAAAGTTCTCACTTTACCGTGGATAACCTGTACATAGAATTAACGTTATATCCATACAAATGACACGAAAAAAGTAGAAAAATATTTGTCGTAAATAGATTTTTGTCGTAAGAAATTCTATGCGCATCGATATTGTGCGCCTCGTTCTAGATCGACCCAAGAAATTGATTAATTAGGTAAACATCGGCAATGTGATAAATGTGCAACAGCTGGAGCCATCAGTCCCTGTGTAGCCAGCCAGACATGAATAGTAAGTAATAATGACGTAAGTAGGAGACCAAGGAATGCGAGAACTGGGGAAGACGGCACATTCTGTCACTTCTCTTGCACCACAGTTCGTAATTCAAGGATGCGCTAGCAATGCTGAAATAATTAATATAAACACGCCGGCTGTCGCATCACTCATCAACAAGCTGACGCGATGTGCAGCTACAGCAATGAAAAATTTCCGAGTGTGAAGAACACGAGGTAGTGGCTGGCCGTCCTACGCAGAGGCGCTACGTATTGTTACGTGCAGACGCCTGAGGGGCGTATCCGGGTCCGTGACGTATGGAGGTCTTTATAAAAATATAAGAACTAAATTTGATTTCTAATTTATTCACTCCGTTATTATTTACAGCATTAATCTGTCTATCTTCACTATTACTCTATTTAACAGTGAGCGCAATATTTAATATGTATTTAAGCTTTAATTAATGGTCTTCTTAATGTCTCTCTCTGGTTAGTCAATTAACTTGTTAATATGTGTTCAGTATATCTGATGTAATAATTTATAATATCTTTCACTCATCTAGTCCAATAGTCCACCCTTCCAGCCGCATACTACAATGCTTGATACCCACACTCGCAGACTTCCATTCCAGCTAGTCACTTCTCGTACTGCTCATATTCTATCGTTCGCAACTCAATCACTCATTCATTCATCAACTCCAACTCAACTCTAGGCCCGGAGGCCTGTCATAGTGTCGCGCCTTACCATCTGGAAGATTCAATGCACCCCGAGATGCGCTGAGAGAATGAGGCAAGTAATCCAGAGCATTCTTTATATAAACGAAGAGAACAACAATACCAGGGCCCGCGGCGCACGTCTGTAATTCGGAATCCATAATTACCATACAGCCGCTATCATATAACAACACTTGCGTTCTCCACACGCCTGTGCGGAAGAAGAAGAGACGAGAGCGCAACAGTATAAAGTATACAACTACGTTGTGCGAATAGCAGGGGAAATCGGAGTAAGACTAATGTTAGTCAATAGCAGCACGCACTTTTAAAATCAAATTCAGTAGTGATTATCTGATATAATAAGTTGACACGTATTTTACTGGTCCTCTGCTACGCGAGGTCGCCGCGCCCGGTCCTCTGCTACGCGAGGTCGCCGCGCCCGGTCCTCTGCTACGCGAGGTCGCCGCGCCCGGTCCTCTGCTACAGGAGGTCGCCGCGCCCGGTCCTCTGCTACAGGAGGTCGCCGCGCCCGGTCCTCTGCTACAGGAGGTCGCCGCGCCCGGTCCTCTGCTACAGGAGGTCGCCGCGCCCGGTCCTCTGCTACAGGAGGTCGCCGCGCCCGGTCCTCTGCTACAGGAGGTCGCCGCGCCCGGTCCTCTGCTACAGGAGGTCGCCGCGCCCGGTCCTCTGCTACAGGAGGCAGAAACATGAGCAACTCGACCTCAGTGGTGCAGTCTGTTGGTTGCGTTGCCGGTCTGTGTTGCGAGAGGTTCTGGATTCAGATCGTTGGTAAGGCAAGAACGAAGGACAGCATGCCCCTCACAGTAGTCCACAGTCTGTTACAAGCTTCAGCACTAAACAGAGCACTTTTAAAGGTCCTGACATCACTTTGTGTATTCTTCCACCATAAGTACAATTAAAATTGTCATGGGCCTGATTACTACGTACATGCGGCGACCAAGTAAAAATGCGAAATAAATTTAATTCATATATAATTTTTATACCTCACGCAATAAACATCACCAAGCAATATATATCATTTCAGTATTTACAAATGCATACATAACATTTTCAATTCAACGTTGCCACATGGAACTATTTTCACTCCGTAGTCACCAACTACAGTATTTCCCAGGCCAGTGGCGGACATAGCGCTGCTGCCGCACTTGTAATTCAGCAGCACCGCTAACAAGGGTCGCATTCCACTCGGCACTGAAAGTGCTGACCAGTTATGAAGAGTGTTCCTTTAGTTACTGATTCTTCTAATCAGTAAAGGATGGATGTTGATGTGGCGTCTGGGTTGGAGACTATACTTCCAGCTGACGCTTCTGACGTGAAGGTCAGGTAGGTAGTCTCAGTAAAAGCAGACGACGCAACATGGCGGCGATGTATAGCGAGCAAGTTACGTTGTTGTTACATGCAGAAGTTGCAGGTGGAAAGTATATGTTCACATTCTTTGATCGCATCATCAATTGATTAGTCTGAATCAGACGAAAATGAAAAAAAATATTATCCAACCCTGTTTACAGCATGTTTAACCCTATCATTGCTTCATCGCGTATATCAAACGTCATTATTTCCGCTGAACTCTGCTGACGAGTGTTCCACCTGGCTCCAGTACCGAGCTCTACTCGAGTGCGAATTTTAGTTGGTGTTCCTTTTGACATACTACTGGTGAGTACTTTCAGTGCAAAGTGGAATGTAGTCAAGACAGCGCTTCTACAGTGTCGTGGCGCGAGAATACTTAGCCTCCGCTGCAAGCAGGCCACATACTGGTTAAGATGTCAATACAGCTTCTGAAAACTGAATATCAACGTAACTGCACAGTGGAAGTGAGGCCTCGTTCCGACTGATCACAAGTTGTGGCGCGAATTTTCTAGCTATCGACTATTGCGAATACATTCGTGAAAATATTCAACCTCGATTGCACAAACCACCCAGCAGTGAAGAAACCTTCTCTACAGAAGATACTGCTGTTGCTGCCAGCAGTTAAATACGCTGTACTTTTTGATAGGGACATTGCGATATACAATTTAATCGTTACTTCTTTCGATATCAATACTGAATACAAGTATCGATATTCAGATATTATCGTAACAAAATATAAATATCCCGGAATATCGATTGATATTTCCAAAATTACGTTAGTACAAAACTTAAGCCCTACTTAGGTATGTTTCAGTATCGCAAAGTATCCATATTTCATAAGATATTAAAATTAATAAACAAACTGATTATAAAAGATATCGGTAGTAACTGACACAACAAAATTTCATTTGTGAGATAATGTACTTATAAAAATCAAGATATGTACAGTTGTTAGTTACGATCAAAATATTGAATTTTTGCACAACAGATATATTATATATTATAATAATCAATTACATATGTGGCAAATTATAGGAAGAAAAATACTGATAACAGTATAAATATGGAAACAGAATATTGATTCCAAAATATCGGAATGCCAAAGAAAAGTATGGATACCTACGAGTAGCGCTGGCTGCTTGCAGTATCAGAAGCGGAATGTCCTCCTGACAAAGGCGCTGGTCCAGGCAACACCTACAATCTAGGATATAACTCGTGTCAGCAGTCTGCATGTTTAGTGGAAGCGATAAGCTGGCTAATGCCCGGTTGCATCATTGAGATTCAGCAATGATCTAGGTTCAAATACCGGCTTGGTCCTGGTTCAGCACATTTGGCTGTTGCACCATTTGTGTTCGGCGAGCCGAACTAAGATCAATTTGAACCTCGCCTTGAACCGTGGATCAAGTAAATACGAGTGCTTTATTTTAAAATGTCAAAATTACATTAAAAAGCCATTTGGTTCTAAAAATGGGATAAACATTCAAATATTCGGTATTAAAACTCTGTTTGGCACTTAAAAATGCATTTTGTAAACAGAAAAGAATAAAATTTGTGTTGAATGTAGTTTATGTGAAGATAAAAGCAATGTTAAATATATTTATTTACTAGAAAGAAACTTGGCTATATTTAAATAGTTTAGAAATGAATTCGGTTGTTTTTACTGTTGTAGAATGTAAATTGAGAAATTTTACAAAGACGTAAGAAGCAACATGTATTTATTTAATTAAAGATGGTATTAATGTTTGTAGGGAGAGAACGAAATTCATGTTTATCCCTTTGAGCAAAGAAAACATAAAACTAGAAAAACCATTCTCAATATCAGAAACTGTCCCAATTTTGCGCATGGGCTAAATCTCGTGTCGAATATTGTGGCCACGAAAGAGCAGCCATAGCCAACAAATGTAGTTTGAAAATACGCCGACAGATAGCGCTAAGTACAATTGTTTTCTTTTTTTGGGGGGGGGGGGAGAATTCAAAACAACATTATTCACAGTTAAATATTATTCAGTAAACTTCCTACAACAATTATTTTCCTTTCAACAGATAAATCATCGCACCATCTAGTTCTATGTGCACTACCATCTTCAATATTATTGCTATTGAAAAAAAAAAGTGTTTCCAATCAAACAAAATAAGTGAAACAGAAATTTTGCAGTGCATTCTACTATATCATATAGTAAAAAATCCTAGTCTTAAGAGATAATGACCACAAAAACGTATTAACTGTCTCCGAACTTCAAAATAAACACATCACCTTGACGTCACGGAATGAGAGCCCATCACAGTGTGTCATCTGAATCTTAGTACCGAACCGAGATCAGGGGATCTACTATCGGAACTAGGCCGTTCGCGTTGATGCAACATTCGTAGATTGGAACTCGGACCTAACTGAAGATCGAGTTTGAACCAAGATCCGTTAATGATGCAATAGGGCATAAGACGGCACACTCGTTACTGGCAGGGGCCCGGCTGCCATAGCCTGCTGCATCATCGCAGAGGCATCCAGCCTGGCAGGAAGGGGCATCGCTATCCACTGTGCGCCGATCCCCACACAGGAGGCCGCGGTGGTGTGGTGGATAGACTACTCACCTCGGCGAACCTGGTTACACTCCCGGCCAGGTCGCGAACAGAGTTTCGCACGAGGGAATCGTGCCGGACGATGTCGCTGGTAGGCGGGTTTTCTCGGGGATCTCCTGTTTCCTCCGCCCTTGCATTCCCGCGCTGCTCCTTACCTCACTTCGCCCTCATCGGTTCTCTCCACTCAAGGCACACGCCACCTTCCGATACTCGCACATTTCACAGGCCAGTTACTTCTGTAACGCCAGATTCTGTTCCGATACTGCTTGCGAATGCGATCAATATCACTGACACGTTCCTGCACGCCTATATGGAACCCTGCGCGAAGTTATATCGATTACTGAAAGACATCAAATGTACTGCAGCTGCAGTGTCAGTGAAACAAGACACTGTCTGTCGGTTTAAGTCGCAGGTTCTCCGAGACATTTGCAGATGCGCAGATGGCAGCATCATGAAATAAAAATAGTCTAGATTGAAATTCTGGCCGAATGCAATATAAAAATAAACAAACGAAGTTTTGTTGGTTTACACAACTATTTTATTAAGTAAAATAAATGTGTTTTTCTATGGATTACTTTTAATGAAGAGAAATAAAATTTGATACAATTTATAATTTAATCTCGTTTCATTAACTTTAATGAATACCACAGCCGAGCGTTCAGAAACTATGCAGTTACTGGCTAACGGAATACGGACTGTTCTATGCAGGCGGTTCCCTTATTGCTCTACTGCACGTGGTTTCAGTGTTCCTAGCCAGTAAGGGAAGGTAGCCGCCACAGCCTGTCTCACATACTGTGTGCACTGTTGCCAGATCACTTCAGCTTTGCGACATAACTGACAGGCTTGGTAATTAACGGGTGGCGAAGGAAACGGCCCCACTTACAAAATTTTATACGTCTACGTCCCTAATAACTCTCAAGATAAAAACAATATCGCGTCAGAAAAGCCAAGAGTTTCATTCTAAAATGTAATTCTAATTGCATGGCGCGCAGGCAATGAAAAAGACGTATTTCTGAGGCTACAAAATAGTGATGTCTAATCAGTCAACAGTGCACGATAAAACTAGGACAGTGCTAACAACAGAAACAGTGTATTGGAAAAAGTGAATGTGTGTTCACTAGACCGCTAACTGCAATCTAAGAGAGGCACTCTAGCAGTGACTTCAGGGTAGCCAAATTGGCGATTTTCTCGCCAGATCCAGAATTCAGAAGAACGTCTGATGTCAAATTTCTTATTTGTCACAGTTCGAAAAGTTGGTGCTTCCTGAAAAATTTGGTGATTTGAAGGAAGAATGAAGATTTTATTTCTATTGTCAGATTATGGCACTTCAGTGTTTTCCGATACGACATTCCCCCAGAGTTACGATATACAACTGAAGAGTGCATCGCAGTATCTTGGAGATGCATATTACACATGTCTACTGCATGTGTATCTCTTTATTTGCAGTCGTGTGGGCTGTCTTTTACGGGAATAACAATAGTGTTTGGACACTCTCGTAAGCCAAGTTTTGGGAACCTTCATAGTAGAAGATAACTTTTATTCAATTACACAGCATAAGAGGATGTACGTTTATATGTACAAATAATAACGAAATTACTCTGGCACTTGGTATTTAATACTGTATTTTCGTTACATTTGATAAAAAAAAATTTATGTTAATCCAGTAACATTTTGTGTTCCTATACGCTGCCATAAAACATTTAATTAGGCACTTAATATTTCGTCTAATAATTAAAGTCTGAAAATAATAACTACTGCCCAGTAAGTCTGAAAATAATAACTACTGCCCAGTAAAATTATTAGGACACAAGTCGATGAAAACACAGTTCAATGGAAAATTTGAAAGTTAAAAACAGGTTGGACAACTTACGTTTGATAATCTCATTCAAACGACGTAGCATGCTGTGAACTAAATCATTCTTTTTTTCCGAAGAGATGTTGTGCCATTCTTTGAGAAGTCTCGTTTTCAGTTCTTTACATTTTGAAAGTCTAGGTTTAGATTTACCCATGTCGTTAAGTTCAGCCCATAAAGTGTTATAATGGGTTCACATGTGGACTTTGTGGTAAAGGATAGAGAACTGCAGGGCAATTTTAGAGCAGATACACGTTAAACAATATGGGAGGTATGTTTGGGATCGTTGTCGTGGTGGAACATGAACTTTTCAGCACGTTTTTCTGCGCTTCCTCGTAAATCTTGGCTCAGATGATTTAGGTAGCCGTCCTTTTCCAAGATGACGGCAATGAACACCAGCTCACCTACACCAGAAGACGACATTCAGCGCTATAACCTTATTACATCCACTACCGTAGTCCCTCTCAAATTGTTGGTTGCCAGCTCTTGGTTAGGTTTCCTCCACACTATTAGCCTGCCATTTTAACTATGCTCGTCGAATTTTACAACGTTTTCCCATCAAAGTTATTCTTTATCTTGATACTCCTTTGCCAGCTTCAATCGTTTACGCCCGTTTCTCTCGCAAATTTAGGCCGTATTTCGTGCAAACCCCGCCATTGTAGTCGGATTATTCCACAGGCCTCCTAATTTTTTAGGCATACACACACCAGTGACTGGCTGACTACTTCACTGGCCAAGTTACGAGCAGCTATCCTAGGATTCATTCCTATTTGCCTCAAAACCAGTCATTCTTCTCTGTCTGTTAAGACTTCAGGGTGTGGCCAGTGTGTCGTTTCAGCTTTAGCCTGTCTTCATTCTATCTGTGGACGATATCGATCCCTTGTACTTCGCATATATCAGCAGTGTTTATAATCTTTTTCCTCACCTCGTGGTGTCGTACCACTGACAATGTCGCCTCCTTTCCCTTCCGCCCCAGTCCGTCGTTTTAATGGCAGTACCGAAGTCTAACATCGCTAGGAATATGTACTTTTCAAGACACTTCGCTCCACTGCTCAACAAAGCAAGATGAGAAGCTCTCCGAACAATTAATTCTGTTGCGTTAGAAACTGTCATTTCTCATTTTTGATACATTGTATGTGTGATTTCACCAATTACCACAAACTGTTACTGAAATACACGTAAATCTACTTTTATTTCACAAAATGTAAATGAACATATGGCACTGAATTACATAGCAGGTATCCGAATAATCTCGTTATTACCTGTATGTTTTGCCATACGTTATTGAAGCAGGCTTATTTCATACGAGATTCTCTTTTTGTGTTTTTATCGATGTAACACATTGGCATTTTCGTGGTGATGAGTAACTCAAAAAAGAAATAATCAATACTATTTCAGACTGCGAAAAAAGAAAACTAATTATACATGTTATCCAAGTTAAATTCGAAATGGACTAACATTACAATCTGGTAAATTTAGTATTTATATTTTAGAGAGAGAGACAGAGAGACAGAGAGAGAGAGAGAGAGAGAGAGAGAGAGAGAAATAAAAAAAATAGTGAACACTTGCTAGCAGCGCGCACAGTCAAGGAATATGCAAGTTGTGACTGACGTACACAAGCTGGCGATAATTCCATACTTTCAGCGCCACTTAGTAGGCCCCCTACACTCTCGGCACCACTTAGTACATGCTTCCTACACCTGTACGCTACAGCCCTTCAGTAATAGTTTCAACTGCGTCACAGTGTCCACCGACTCGCCACGTCACTACAGCATATATTGTGCTGGCTTTTAGACACCTTACATCGGACCACTCTTCCCTCAGGGCAAGGACTACTTAATTCCCCTGCAATATGGACGCTTTAACTCGCACAAATATCGTTTTATGCATCTCAACGAGCAAATTTTCTTTGAGGACTCTTACTGATTTTATATCGAAGACAATAAAAATGTGTCATTGATTCGTGCAGTTAGCAGCAGCTGTTTGTGGGACTCTGGAACCAATTATGTCTCCCACCCAAGTGAGGTCTTCCTTCTCATTGGTCGCTGTGTCCTATCGTGTACAGTGCTGATCTTCAAAACCTCTTCATTTGCAATCTCCCTGATGTAAGCCACTGAGACTAAAAATATTACAAACAAACTACAGAACATGTGCTTCCTGTAATTTACACTGACACGGCGATTTTGAGAATTGGTTTTTCCCTTTGATCCATACGTTCTACAGTTACTGGTATGCAACGCCCTACGATACACAATATATGCTGGGCAACCGATAAACGTAATTTCTCTCATACTGACTTGATCGCTGCCCTGTGATACTCAGGCTCGTGTACGTGTGGTATGGAAATTCACAAGAATACCGCAAGGTTACCACTGACGTGTAACAGCTCCACCTGAGCTACATCACACACAACACAGACGCCGGCTCTAATCTTCATTCCTCGCACCTCACGGCACGCAACATTCTCTCCCGTGTCGTGTGCAAATACTAACTTGCGCCAAGAACTCCCGAATCGTGCGGTGAAAGTCCAACAACGCCACCATCAGCCACTGCCAAGTACGATGTCCAATTTTCACTATCGCTTCGAAACATATCGGTATGCGGTGAGACACCGCGCTCCCGAGTGTACTAGTTTCTATTGCGATATACCGCAGATATCATTTATATATCGCGTCAACATTGCGATATGTTGCTGGACCATCACAGTTAGGTTGTTTCAAGACTATTGTTTCGTGATCTATGAATCGCAATATCGCACAGTCTTACTGCCACGTGTTTTCCAAGAGTCACTGCAAACGTGTGACTACTGTACTACAGCTCACTTGTTCATTGGCTGCTAGCCATTCTCCTGTTACACTGTCACACACGAAAGTAGCTCTTACTGCCTAATGCTGTTCACACCTGCGTACTACATTTGCGACTGATGCACAGGGAAAATATCCGCAAATGTTACCAAGTATTAAGTTTAGCGAATCATACAAACGTATACAAAAAATGAACACATTTTCTATCATGTTGAATACCTTAAGAAATAATTACACGTGCAACTACTAAAAATCAAATAAAGGTAAGAGTACATAACATAAACTTACTTACATTTAAACTTCAAATATAGGTTTAAGATATCGGCTACACTTAGTAAGAACGCTTAAGGGAAACGGTGCACGAAAATCGTATATTTATATAATTTGTCACTATTTGTTTTAAAGAGGAATTTTCGAAATTTTTAGTTCGACAAGACGTAAATAACAATTTGGAACACCTTATTACACGGTTAAAGATTCTCTGCGTTTGATATTCTCGGAGCTGATTGAAGATACCCAAGAAAAATAATACATTCTCTTTCTTCCATCAGTTCTGCGAGAATAATGAAGGCACTGAAAAACTAACAACGTTACAAGGTGTGAGAAAATTATTATTTACGTATTGTCAAGCCAGACATTTCAATACACCCTTTAAAAACCGACTTGTATCGAAAATCGGGTAAATATACCTACTGCTTCCATGCAGCATTCGGGCGCCATGCGCGTGATAACGGCTCAAGTGCGGCTATGAAATAGTCAGGAGTGCCAGTACGCCACTAGAATGCCATTTCTTACTAGCAAATAAATGAGCACTGGGCAGGCAGAAATTATATCAGATTCGGTGATCAGTTTATGTTGACACACTACTACTAAATTACGTTAAAAAGTTCCATTGCCAACTCGGGAAAGCATTTTGAGAATTAAGCTCTCCGCTATTTTATCAGAACTGCATGTAGAGTACTGTATACATAAAGCTATGGACAACTTACTTCCCAAAATCCTTTTTAAGGGTGTCGTCAAGGAAAAAATTATTTTATATTGATGCACACACTATTCAACTTTAGGCATTATCTGTAACTTCTTTTTACTGAGATAAACTTCTTTTAGAGCACTTTTTTTTCTGCAAAATAACATGTGAAAGTCAAAATTGTACTTTTTTGTATTGTACAAATAAAATAATCCAAACAACCTGCAGAAAAGTTAACGAGGGCAACTGAAATGTGTTGTCTCGATTTTATGGTATGTTTGGCAAAAGTTGTTTAACAAGAACTCGGCGCCAGACACAAATAAAAAAAAATGCAAGAATTTCCTCATTTCCAGTATTTTCTCTTAATTGCAACAATACACCCGTGTGCTATTTTATAGTCTATAAGTAGGCCAAGCCCTTCTCATTTATGTACGCAAGTCTGTCTAAATTATTTGCAGATTTAAAAATCAGTACAGCTGTGATTTTCACAGGTATTCATGAGAAAACTATGCACTCGCAATTATTTCTTGCACGTAAATATTGATAATGCCTACACGTTTAAGAGAAAGTGGTACAAATATAAAATAATATTTTCAAGGTCAACAGAAGCGCTCATGAGATCAGCTTCGACTCGGTAGCTGCCTACACAAAGGATTATTTTGCGAAGGTTGGCAAGCTTTCAGTTTGGCAACTGAACATTCTCACCGCCAGGGTGCACTGGTGTCGCATGTGTACAGGAATTTCCCAGTCTTGTCTACGAGGAAATGGGATAATCTGCCATTCTCGTAAAATATAAATAACTGTGAAATATCTTCCGAGTTCATTGAGTTAGAAGCTACGTAAATAATAAACTTTGTTTTAATCTCCAAAATGGGAATGTGTCCACATATGTTTTAATATTCTTAAGTAAAGCTGAGTTTAGCAAAACGTTGCGTTGGCCAACACGATTAATTTATGTAAATATAACACCTGAAACGAAAAAAAATACTAAAAATGGTTACGAATATTATTAGGGCCTGCCTGCGCAACTACGAAGTTACTGTTGATAACAGTTAGCACTAACTAACGTTTTCCCATTGAAATAAGCTTGCTTATAAACGTTCCAAACACGGTTTAAACACGCTTGGAGGGCGTGAATAATAATTACGAAATAACGTTGATATTCTGCATTACACGTAGATAGTAATTAGCGACAGTTGCCATCACGAGAGCTACTCTCGAACTACTATCGCCGTGAAAACTGCAGGATAGTTACAATGGCACTATCGCGGTACCAGCTCGAGCTAGACAGCTGATAGTAGCTGTCGTGACAACATGTATCTATCGTAGTGTAAACCACGTAGCATCACTATCGTGACAGTGCAGGTCACAAATTTGTACATGTGTGTTAATATATGACGTGGTTCTTACACTATGACACGACAGTACTGACAGTATCCGGGAACAATATATGTTTATATGTCATCATGTCACGATATGTAACTACCCCAACAAATATCGCCCTCTTGAAAAAAAATGGTGTAAATGTAGGACCTATTAATGTATTTACACAAGTGTTGTCAGACATGTCCCTTTTCAGGTGTCTCGATCGTGCGTTTAAACAGGACCTATCGCGGCAATTACTTTGGCACACTTTCGTGATAGCTACTATCACCGTGTAAACGCGCCCTTAGACTGGTGCAAGTATACTGTATCACAATTCGAGCCTAACTTGTATATTTACCACCAGTTTTGGAACAGTGACGCACCTAGCGGCGTTAGCTTGTCTTTGTCAGACACTCCCATGTAATCCTGACCTGAGTAGAATAAACCTGAGGTGTGCACACAAAGACGGCTGTGTGCCGTAGTCAGGCATGCTACGCATTCTCAGTATCACATAGAGAACAGGTGTGAGTCAACTGGCATTCCACACATACTTTCAGTCCCGCCTATTTCACCCAAGGATACTGTTACCGGCATTCCGAATAGAAAAACAGTTGACGAGAGCCCACCGGACATACTGCCAGAGATTACATTCGCTTATAACGCTGGCTAGTGTACTTCAGGCAAAGTAGCCTACCCGGTTTTTCAAAATTAAAAAATCGACTCACTGGAAAATTCATGTGCCACCTTGTATCGCTGTACAAGAGTGTACTGCGGCAGTGTAAGATGTTAAAACAAAAATGTTCATCCTTGGCAAAGCGTTGTGGCAGATCTGCGGAGTAAATGAAATGGGTTATACGGGAGAAATAATTTCAGGAATTAAGGCTGTTGTGTTAGTTAACACGTGCCGTCCAGCTGGTCGAAGCGCCGGTGACAGTTCGATGAAGAATAGTAAATAATGGGGCGAGTAGCAGCTACTCACCGGTGATGTGGTCCTGCAGATTAGATCCAGAGGGTAGACACACAACACTGAACACAAGCACTACACAACACACATCTACACGCCGCCCCGGTTGGGCATTGACTGACTGGAACGGGCGCGGCGAGAGTAGTGCGGAACCCACGTGTTGCGCGCGCAGCCCCGCCCCTCCCAGGCGCGCCGCAGGGCTGCCAACACTGACTACACTCACACCGGGAGGTGGCTATGTCCTATATCGTGCAGTGTTAACAAGTGAAGCCAGTTTATAGCGTGGAGTTAGACGGTTGTTTTCCAGTTAAAAAGGGTCACGTGATCAACAGTAGCCAAAAATATTGGATCGGGCTATCTTTCACGTGTATTTTTACGAGTATTAAAATCGACATAAATTAGCATACAGCCGTGTTTGACCTAAACGATAATGTACACAAAGCGCGAGTGTGTTTGCCTCAGATAACTAGATATAAATTTCGCCGTTAAATATGTAAAGTTATCAATTATTTACATTTAAATGGAAGTGTTGCATACAGTGTTTTGGTTGATTTGCTTCCCATTTCCTATATATTTGCCTTGAAAATATTCCACGAAATAATTTTCTGGTGACTATAAGAGCTTTTAAAAGTTATGATAAAACTATAACCGTACTAAAATCGAATATAATACGTTAATTTGGGGTAAATCGACAAAATGGAAAACGACTTATAGATTACAGAAGAAATTTGTGAGATTGATAAGTAATAAGGAAAAAGAAGCCATTTTAGGCCGCTATTATAAATAACAGAATTCTCACTCTTTCATGCATGCATATGTACCGTAGTATTCTTTTTTACATGCAAAACATCAAAAAAGTTAAAAATAGTGAAATACACCATTAGTACAGCAGACATGCTAATCATCTTCTCCTACAGAACCCCAAAATGTACATCAAATCCATGCTATGATGGCTGGGGAAAACTAATAGTCATTTGAAGTAAATTAATAGTTTACATAAATGAAAAAGATCTGTTAAATTATACTTTTTAAATAAGGCCTTCTATTCCGTAGAAGAATACTTACATAAAGATGAATTTCTGTAATGCAGAACAAGACTGATATAAGGAGACTTCATGTAATACCTTGTGTTTCAATATAATATAGACTTGACATGTTTATACTTTCATATCTATCTGTAGATGAATTGTAACTACTGGTAACGCAATGAAATTCAGTCTTAACATGTTTGTAGAGCTGCTAGAATTAAGAAGTGTGTAAATTATATTATTTATGTGTTATATATTTATATGTTAATGTAATTGTGTGCAAATACCCATATTGCATAACAAAATAATAATAATAATTGACAAGTCCTTTCCAAAGTATATTGGATGTATATGGGATGCAAAAAAGCGTGCTTCGTGAAACAGCGAATACTCTAGCCGCTACACCACCACGGCCTCCATCATCTTAGACGGGAGGAGGAGTCGAGAGAGATTTGGTGGTTTGTAGCAACCAAGGTATTGAGAGCCAATGAGGGTGAAATATGGCAGATATGGAGCAGCACTGAAATGCAAGGGTGGGGAAAACATGCCAGGCAGCAGCATCAATCAGCACAATTCCTATATGTGAAAATCTGTGATTATCCTCACAGGGAAACCAACATGGCTCACATTGGTGGAAGGCAAGCATCCTGCCACTATGCCCACCGCAGCCACCCCTTCCCCCCCCCCCCCCTTGGGAAGGAAGGAGAGGAACCTCTTTTCTTCAGCGATAATGATTTTTCTTAGAGGAGTGTTTGTCAAGTTTCTGCAGCGTGGTTCTGAGATATTAAAACTAAATAGTTTGTAATGTATTCAGAGGAGAATTTCACACCAAAAATATTAATTGCACAAGTTGGTAGGTAACAACACAGAGATTTTGTCACGTGTGTGTGTGTGGACCAGTTTGGCAGTGGTTAGTACATGTGCCCTTGTTATCGATATCATTACGGTGCATGAGTCTCTCACCCATTGTTGTTCAACAATGTATCCTAATCTAATTAAACTACCCAAAATAACCTTAAATGCTGGCGAATCACTTTTCATACATTTTAACCTAACCATAGCGTGGTTCCTTTACTATCCCTAAAAGTGTATTTATAGAAATAATATCCTATTGTAGTTTTCTCTCCCAATGTGAACATTTTTAACAAGTTGGGCTGAATTAAAATAGTGGCTACTGACTGACTAAGCCCTTGGTACTAAATTGCACTTTTGGAGAAAGATGTAACACAATTTTTGTAGATATAGGAAATAAAATTATCCAGAAATGTCTCCTGTCCCTCCTCCCTTTTTTTTCTTCTGAATTTTTTTTTTAAATACTTGGTTGCTTAGTGCAGGCAATTCAGTAGAAATTTTCATTTCTGTGTTTTAGTTATGTAGCAAGGGTAAACCCTGCCCAACATTGTAGATGCAAGAAACCAAATTGTACCCTACAATAAGGGATAAATAAGTATAAAACTGTATCATAACAGAGAACTAATGTAATGTAAAGAGAGGGAATATAACTAAAACGAGATTTGAATTTATTTACCAGAAACTATTTAATATATTGTAATTAAATATGTATAAAGGAAATGAAGTCATATTGGAAACAAACATCTCGAGTCATTGTCAGTGTCAGGAATTGAAATATAAATGCCAGCAAATAATTATTTATTCGTGGCTCAGGAACATGCGAACTTTGCCTTCCAGAAATTCAGCTAGGCGGCTGGTCGCCGTTTTGTTGCACTTATTACTTATATGCAACCTGCAATACATTACACGACAACGGTAGCACGCTTTTTATACTTTATTTAATCATTTATTCAAAAAATTGTTTTCCACAAATCCTGATATGTGAGCACTATATCTAAGCCGCGAGCTTACATAACACAATACTGGTCCGCGGTACACACACTCACGATCGATAGTTTTTGATTGCACGACTAACACAAGCCAATAATAAACTAGTAAAACTGCACACGTAAATTGTAATATATATTTAATTATCCATCATCATCTTTGTTCAACACGAAATGCTACGTATGTGACCTTTCTCTCGACGTCAATGTTTTGGGTTACTGTCAAGATGGCGGCTAGAGTCCATGGTAAAACAGCCTATCTCCAGAGGCTTCCTCACCTACAGTACAACATGCCAGCTCCTGTATACTCCTAACTACATGCCGTTTACTTTTGGGAGAGTTTGTTGGTATAGGGAAAATTTCCACCGCTAGGTGCGCAGTGTTTCAAAAGGCAACTTCAATTGAAAGTCTTGAGTTACGTCAATAATAAACGAGAAATATCTTACTTAAGTACTTAGTTATTTTATATTTGATTTTAATTATATACAATTATCCTGTTTTTTAACGCAGAAAAAAGGTAAAAACTGGTACACATGCGACACTAGCTCTTACCTAGTGGCGAAAACTTTTGGTTGTCAAACTTTTAACACTGATCTTCAAAGAACACGCACGCCCATCATGCCTACACACTTGCCGCGCGCTCTCTCTCTCTCTCTCTCTCTCTCTCTCTCTCTCTCTCTCTCTCTCCCCCCCCCCCCCCCAAGTCTTAAGTGCCACTATCACATACTTCCACAATACTTTATCGCTTGGCCATTTGCGTGCTAACTTAATGTAAAAGCTTTTCGTACAACTAAAAATATTACTACGGTATGCATGGTAGTTCATTACATGTACGTATATGTTAATATCCTAAGACTGTAATAGTGTATGCACAACAATAACCCCTATAAATATTGACATAAACACGTGAAATATTATTAAACAGGTATAACTCTACTCTATAATCCGTCAAAATGACACGCGTTTAAGCCCGGCTACACTATACACAACCTTCCACGTCTGCTATTTGGACATGTGAACGACAATCGTCACTGCAGGTTTAGTTATCTGCAGTCTGCTTTGCTGTCCAAGTACAACATTTAGAAAATACATCATTATATTCTAAATTAATTTACATTAACATATAACATGGTGTTCATAATGGTAGTTTTATATGTATGCCTTTCTATAAGTTTATGACAGACTGCAAATTATTGTTTGAGACATTTCGTAGCTACTAATTATTCACAAGTACATGGTTAATGAATGAAAACAACTTACTGCATATTACAGGAAGTAACAGTTATTAGTTAAAGTAACCTGAGTTAGTAGTGAAAGTGACGTAAATACCAACACAATTGTTTCAATAACAAAATTTCCAAAACCTATAATAAAATCAGTTCTGCACATACTGTAGCACTTTATAAGGAATTTGGTGCCATTACATATACAGGTAGGTATTCCTAACATATTTTTCCAAGTTTTAAGAGCGTCACTGACACGGTTAATATAGTGTAGTATCACTCTTGTATTTTCTCTAATATTTGCGTAAGTGCTGTGAAGATAGTACATACTAGGTTATTAAACATTATTGTTACGTGCTCGCTACTTCGCCTTCCGCTCCAGCAAGCGAAGAGGACAGAGAATGGGGGGGGGGGGGAGACGATGAAGCGTCACGAATTATAGGCGAGCCGCGGACCCTCGTTGTTTTGTTTTCTGTTTGTGTCTCAAGAATACTCTAGATTACTGACCTCGTTCTCTCAGCGCGACTCGGGTAGATGGTAGCCCTGAGATTATAAAGATTGCGACAAGTCTCCGGGTCGCAAGTGGCGTTGAAGTTGAGTGAATGAGTGGCCGAGTTCCAAGCGATAGAAGACGAGCAGCGATCAGCGGAAGGGAAAAGAAGTCTGCGACTGCGGGTATTACGCAGTGAAGGACGCGGCTGGCAGGATGGACTGTTAAACTAGATGATTGAGTGAAATACATTATGAATGATGGCAAAAGATAGACTAAACATCGTGTTGATAATGAGTATGGGCTAATTGACTGTAACCAACATACACAATTAAGATGTGTTAATTCGAGTTCAAATATACATAAAATATTGCGCTCACTGATAAATATAAAGAGTTAAAGTGGATACCTGTAATTTAAGGCTTTAAATAATAGCGGAGTGAATAAATTAGAAATCAAATTTAGTTTCTTTTATTTTGTTTATTAAGACCTCCATCCCTCACGAACTCAGATCCGCCCCTCAGGCGTCACTCAAGTAAAATTATTCTTGTGAAGAACATGTTAAAGTTTAATGTAAAGGTAAATAGTTGCAAAGTAAACGGAAATGTTCCTCAGGTGTTAAATATTTGCTTGAAAGTTTGGTACAGTACATCTACTATAAATAAATGAAGAAAATTGCATGTTCAAGGAACACACACTTGCTTTGAGGTAGCAGAAATATTCATAAAATAATAGGTTTGATGGCTGATTGAATTACAGAAGTCACAAAGTGTTATATTGAATTCTCTGATAAATAGTCGCAACATTACTTAAAATGACTTTCCTTAAAAGTATACAACTGAAACGTCAGTAAAGTAACACGAGTGAGTGTTCACATTACGGAAATTTTTGTTTAAATGCATGACGGAAACTTCCGTAAAGTAAATGGCATGTCTTGTCCGAGTAACGGAAATGTTTTAATTATCTGATGGTAACATCCGTACAGTAATCGACACGTATTCTCAAATAACGGAAATTTACATTTTAGTATGTAATGGAAACATCCGTAAAGTGATTGATATAACGGAAATCTTCATTTAGTTACATAACGGAAATGCTAGTAAAATTAAAAATATTTCTATCATATTACGGAAATGTAGGCCGACGTTACACCGGCTCCAATCAGTGAAATCAAGTTTACGGAAACTTCCGTTAATGAAAGTTATTATATCCTTAAATTAACGGAGAGTTGTGGATAATTTTTTACCAGCACTTTTCCGTAAAACTACGGCAAAATTTTGAACAGTGTGTAATGCTGACGACTTTGATAATTTCAAGGTTACACTCTCAGATAGATATTATAGCACTCGTTAATCAGTAAATTTTTCATTTTCACTCTTAGTCGAGCCCTCACACCAGGAAAGTATAAATATATTATATACCTAGACCAGGAAAGTATAAATATATTATATACCTAGACCAGGAAAGTATAAATATATTATATACCTAGACCAGGAAAGTATAAATATATTATATACCTAGACCAGGAAAGTATAAATATATTATATACCTAGACCAGGAAAGTATAAATGTATTATACGACATCACCATGTGGAAGTCTGCGTTTGTGTTTATATTTGGTAACGTTTGGTGAAAGCCCTGCAGACGGGCTTCGAGTGGAACTGAACCTCGTTTGCAGTCTCATCTTCCTGCTTGACAAAAGTTGTCCAGCGAACTGGAACAGGGCTGGAATGAGATAATCCAGTCCGGCCGCCGAGGCGGACTGGAACGTATAGCCCGGGGCAGAATACAAGGGCGAATGCAAGTGTACTTGGAGACCCTGTAAGCTGCACTGCACTGAACTGCTAGTATTAGGCGTCGTTTCTCAGACCTCATCTCGAGATCGTATTAGGTGATAACCTTGAGGTGAGTTTCTACACTCATTCTGAATCAGTGAGAATTTCACTGTTTCAATCAGTCAAACGTATCTGGCTGATTCAACAGTCACTTCAGTGAATTTAACTGATCAATCAGTGGAAAAATGCCAGATTTCCTTCACTTATTGATTCAGTGACATTTCCCACTGATTCATCAGTAATTTTTTTCACTGTTTACTCAGTGGTTTATTTTTGACTGATTGATCAGTTATACGGCGTGTAAAAATGGCCGTTAAACAACGTGTATCAAGAGAAATAACAAGGAACAAACTGATAAGACCGATACAAAATACTTTCTAAAACGTGTATCGTCTTTCAAAACGGCATTTTACGAGGTAATATGAACATTCAGCCTTTCATTCCGTTTGTACGTCCTTCATTTTGCTTTCATGTATTCGTCACAGCACTCTGTTTGAAGGTTTAAACTGCATATAATATGATGACGAGAGTTCACTCACATATACTATTGGTTTTAACAATCCTAACGGTAACAATTAAACCAAAAACGAAAAGTAAAAACATACGATTTAAATCTTAACGATTTCGCGGCAAAATTATAAGGCATATATTTTCCTCT
Source organism: Dryococelus australis (assembly GCA_029891345.1). Taxonomy (NCBI): domain Eukaryota; kingdom Metazoa; phylum Arthropoda; class Insecta; order Phasmatodea; family Phasmatidae; genus Dryococelus; species Dryococelus australis. The sequence continues at coordinate 8,275,839 of CM056994.1, forward strand.
CATTATTTCAACTTGGCATGGTAGCGCAGGTATAGGCTGTTCACGGTAAAGTGAGCACTTTTAAGGCCCTAGTTACTTTTTTCTTTCAGCCTTTGTTTGTCGTATAACCACCTTTTTAAATAACTATTGCCATATTAGTAATAAACACAGTGTGTATTTTCCATTGCACTCGGAATTTAACGCCTAAGGTTACAATAAAATATATGTATTTGCTATTATTCAAAATGAGAGGGTGTTCAAAAGTGGTCACTTTACCGTGAACATCCTATAGTAATGTAACGGCCTAGAGTCGAAAGGTGTTCCAGTTCAAACCCAGCCACCTCCGGAAATGTTTTAGTTTTTTAAATAACGGTAAATTACGCAATATAAATAATAAACTACCGCAAATATGTTTCACGTAATTATTTGGCCACATTCAATAAAAACCATATTTAATTCGCCACTGCAAGTCGGCCGTCACTTATGCGATCAGTGGAATTGTTTCAAGCCAGTAATTCAATTAGTGAAATTTTTTCCACTGAAACAATCAGTGGTTTTCCAATGATTCTAAGTGGAGCCATTTTTCACTGATTCGATTAGTTTAATTTCACTGCGAATCAGTGGTTTCCCACTGATTCGAATTTAGAGTGTAGTCTTGAGGTTGGCGCGAATTAATAGTAAGGTCTCGAGACGTACTTCGCCAATAATAGTGTTACATGCTGCTGTTCCTCATCGCTTCTATTGTCCCGGCCCCGCCATAGCAACAGTTATAAGGCGAGGAGTGCACAGCGAATTACAAAGGCAAGCCGCCACGTGTGCCAGCAGATTATCCTGTCAGGACTCGTGCGATACTCACCTTCAGCCATTTGGATATCTGGAATTATCTTCGAAAGAATGTTCTGATCATCGCACTTGCTTCTCTCAGAGAGATTCTGGTTTGCAGGGAACCTTGCAAGACCAAGTCAACGAGACAACAAGCCACGACGGGGTCCCGAGCCGACAATTTTTAGAGATTGGAGGATTGAGTGACCTTGAGCGTTTGCTGCATTCCCGCGTGTCTTCTGACGCCGTAGGAATCGCGTTGTACACCCTATCTTACAGTATTCCCAAAATTAAAAAATCGAGAGGTGTGAGGTCGGGGGAGCGAGTTGGCCATCTTACAACACCACCATGCCCTAACCACCGGTTTGGAAATGTTTCATTTAAAACCTGCATCGCCACCAAAGCAAAATGCGCCGGACAACCATCATGCTGAAACCACATATCACGACATATGTATGTCGAACGGCCTGTCATCCAGAAGTGCCGGTAAGGTCTCTTAGTAGTACGTACAGCCGGCCATTGCTTCTTGAATGAAGTATGACCCTAGGACGTAGTGTCCAACGATTCCACACCACACGTTCACTTTCTACTGTCGCTGGTGCTCCACATGCCGGATTCAACGTGGATTCTCCTCCGTTGCCCAGGAGCGCATATTTCGTAAATTTACGCGCCCATTGTTTGTGAAGGTCGCTTCATTAGTTAATAGCATGTTCTTCAGAAAATCCCTGTCATTATTTAAAGACATCAGAACAAAACCAAACACGCTGCTTCAAATCACCTTCATGTAAGGCCTGATGAACGACGTGATATGGATGGAATTTCCATTGACGCAATATGCGTAACACACTAGTTTTACATATTCCTACGAACCTGGAAAGTTCTCGCGTACCCATGTGGGAGTTTGTATCGACACGTGCCTACACATTGTGTTGATGCATCTTGCCAGTAGCAATCTTTCATCGCACTCTAATTGTGGAATTCCAATCATCTCGTGATAAGAGACGTGTGCAAATTCTTCTTGTCCCTTGCCGTGATATGGGCGTGCGATTAGGATACCTTTCACCATACATCTGAACGTCTTGCTTAGCATTCTGCCACACTCACCGTAAATAAGTAGTCCAGCGTCCAGCTTTCCCTCATTCGTGAACTTCACAGCATCCGTACAGCCACACATTGCAATACCACTTACTGTAACAGATTACAGTGACTGGTGCTGCGCTGCTATAAGGATGAGTCACTGCACGTGTTGCTTGCTTACAGCTGTGAGTACAAGTCCCCTGCCCCATGCTACCAGCCAACCTAACTTGATCATATTACTTGGCATTTCTGTGTTAATTTCCATTGTATAAGCTATATCACTGAATTCCTCTTTGCACATACTTTCAGATGCTGTTGAAATAAATGTATGTTTCAGGGGGAAAAGCATATGTGGTTTAATTATATCAGTACAGACATGTGTTACGAATAGTCACTTTGCGACAAATTACTAGCCCTCGTACGTAATTTCACTTAGCGAAAACCGCATTTCGTGATCTGCTATCGTTCCGGAAATTTTCGGGGTGTCCACGTTAGGCGGATCAACCTGTATATACACGCCATTTCTGGAACCCAAACGAAATTCAAAAATAAAAATTGCACATATTGTGTCAAAGAAACATGAACAATTCTACTTATAAAATACAAAGATATAATTGACAGTAATGTGAGGTTAATATGTAAGTCGAATAGTCGCAGCGAAAAGCTATAACGGACTCATTTTTCCAAATTTCAGCAAGGAAAAATATAATATTGGCTTATAATTCAACGTGGTCTGCTGTCTGCAATGTTTTATAACAACGATTAGGATGGATATTACCGCGCAATGACGCAATAGTCTTCATACATATATATATATTTGAAATGTGCTTGGTAATGTTATTCAATACATTTGTAAAATAAATGTAGTGTGAAATTTTATCGCTAGGTAGCATTAAAAATATATATTGGAAATATAAAACAATGCTATACAAAAATTGCAATCGTTCACCTCAGAATGACGGCATTAAAAACAATTACCGAACCAGCATTATCGTAAACCATACTTCAAACAAAAAACAAGAAATTAATTAATTCATTACAGCTATGCAGAGTGATATTTGAAGAGGGGAAACAGGTCCCACATGCACTTTTCGTATTTTATTAAGTGTATTTCGTTATAATTATCGTTATTTTTCATAACGATTGTAAAAATCTTAAGGAATTCCATTTTCGTATTCAACTGTAACCACATACATAAAATATAACATAAAACAGGGCACATTTTTTAGTTAAATTACCTACGTACATAAGTTACGTGAAATGATAATTTTGTGGCTCTCAAGACTAGTTTCAGTGACTATTAAGTGGTAGTGTCAAGTGTAGACTATAATCATAAACATTAGTCTCGAGACACGAGATTGTGAAAACACACTCAGTTGAGAAGTACCTTCTTTATTGCGAGTCTCGAAACTAAACTCAAGTTATGTTTACTTACCGAAATGTAATCCCAAGTGCTGATGTACGACTGTTAACACGAACTTGGAAATATTTAATTATTTATTTATTATTATTTGTCAGTAAATATTTTCCCCTACTGAAACATTCAATGACATTGTTAAACAAACTTTCCATAGAGGAAGGGAAGTTTTGTCTTCATGTCCACCATGTTGGTATCGAATTATTAATGTCAAAAGAACGTAGTATTAAACAACACTGCCGGATTTTCTCGCAGAAATACTCAAGCTGCCCGGTATTGGTTTCTAGTGTGAAATCTGCAGGCACACTGCGAGGCGTAATTGGGCGTTGCTGGAGGTGGGTGGGGTGGGTGCAGTGATCTGCAACACATGGTGATATCGCAGGAGGGGGAGGAGAGGGGGTGTAATAACCGACACACATGCGGAGCAGCAAGTGGGGCACGCGATACCGCCATCCGACACACGATACATCGCCGCGGGCGCCAGCCGCTCATACTGACAGCGCGCGCAACCCTGCCCTCCGCACAAGCACTAAAGTCGCCTCTACCGACGGCGTGCGCAACCCTGCACCCAGCAAAATCCCGCGCCCGTACCGCCTACTCATTAAAGATGAGGTAACCAGATTTTTCGACGTCTGTGTATGTAGACAACAATGACCTGACCCACCACTACACAACTGTCAGTCACGTGTTAGGTACTGATGAACCTGTCCGTTTACATTGTAGCACTTCAATATTTATGACTTTATTATGATTATCCTACGTCTTTAAATTTGATTTAAATGCCAAACTTTAATGCAATGTATGAGATGTTTAACGTATGCCCAATGTGATATGAGTAAAACTTATTTATTTTGATATGTGTAAACTTATTTCTTTTCACAGTTGTGTTGTGTATGCTATGTAAGTTTAATGATTATATATGGTTTCTTTACATGAATATTTGTCTTTGTAACAAGCACTAACTTTTGTTTACTCAAAAGAATCAGGCCACACCAGCCGGCCTACTACATTTTATTGATTTTTCAAACAATAGTTTTTTAGAACAAAAAACAACTTATTCATTCTAATTTGGAATCAGTGAGAGGCCAGCTAGAAAATAAGCCAGTCCTTAAAATTTGATATTTACGACGGAGATACATAATTATTCACGCGCTATTGAAATACTGAGCCTATATATGTTTAAAAGAAGAAGTAATTCGACATAAGCTGTACGATGAGCCCGGACGGAAGGATGGCCCGGTGAAGGAGGACTTCTGGGTTCTCGACTCCGCACCCAGGACGACGCGGTGTCTGGTGTTCGGAGAGCCAATTCTGCGAGAGGAGGACTACTGGCTGCGGATTCTGGCGAGGTTCCTATTCTGTACCCACCTCCGCTGTTCCGGCCCGCAGAGGACGAGTTCCCTGAGGACCACCTGGAGATGTGCTGTCCGTGGTGAGCGGGAGAGCTGTTCCTGGGTTCTACACCAGTGAAGGACGACTCTACGACATCAGCAGAGTTGCAGTTATATCCCGCTATCGACACAGCGAAGTCACATTTTCCCCAGACAAAAGTAAACTTATTTATGACACCAGGACCAGTAAATCTTAATATTGGTAGATATCGTGATGTGCAATCTGCAGGCTGGTGTTGTCTGAAATTAAATTTCGAAATATTAGGATAGCATAGTAAATTTTAACTAAAATTATGCAAAAGCAATTATTATTTTTTCTCTTCTATTGATTTACTCGAATTAAGACTTTTCTGGTTGCTTACTATGATAAATTGATGTTCCAATTGTTTTGAAATGCCCACATAATTCAAATCTGGATGAACATACTGATATTTTTTAGTAGCAGCATATATTTAAGCCGAGGCATATCATTAGTATAACCTATCAGACCCACTCATATATACGATATTTGATCATTGCATTACACATTCATTTCTTATACTATGCATCACAGAAGTAATATTTTATAGCTGCAATATTGTAATACATCTCAATAGTGTTACAGTAATAAAATTTGTCTCCCCATACGTGTGGCAAATTTAATAATGATATATAAATGTATGAGTGTTAACACAACATATTACAGTGATAATTTGTACGACCAGACGTGTGGCTATAAAATTACTACACGTTGTGTCTAATTAACACATGACATAAAATTTTGCCGTGTGTCTATGTAACAATGAAATAAAATTTTGTCGACCCAAAGTAAATACTACGGTAATTTAAGCCCACAATAACCAGAGATTACTATACTGCTACTCACAGAAAGAAATATTCATAACTTCCATAGAGAAACCAGAGTAGAGTCGCTTAATCTTCGGAATTTACGTGAGCCGACACTCAAGGACTGCATATTATTTGCGAAACACCGCCGCCATAGACTATAAGAAATTGAGTATCGCGTGGATAATATAATGGCAGAAACGAGTAAACCGACAGATGAGCTAGTTTCAAGCGATATGGAGGGTAATCTAGTAGGCTAGGGGACTAACCCCGATAAGCCAATGGCAGAGACTAGGGTAATATCTAACCGACCAGAGATGGTGACGTTGCAAGAGATTGCTATGTTAGTCGAACAACAATCTAAGGTAATTAGAGAGCAATCAGAACTGATGGAAAGGCGATTTGAGGAGCTATCTAGAGAAGTTCGTGAAAGCAATGAACAGACCGAAATGCGATTAAGTGAACAGTTTGGGCAGGCTTTGGTCGAACAAAGGGAGTCCTTCCAGAGCACTCACACTATACGCAAATTTCTCAATTAAGTATAACAATGACTGGCAATATATCGCAGGTACGACAGGAAATAAACACTGTGAACCAGGAATAAGCGTATACGTCAGGCGCTTTGCGGGAAGAGATAGCGAACAGCAGAACGGAATTAGAAGCAGCTGTGGAAATCTACAAACAACGAATAGCTACCATTGAAAACAACCCAGTAGAATTGGAAGGAACAATTTCTTCCCAACTGAATTATTTTGGTTGCCAAATAGAACAGGGATGCGAACGTACCGAGGAACTAGTTCGCGGGGAGAAATAAACGAGTCGAAATTTGACCAGGTGGGGGAACAGATAAAATCGATGGTGTTCCTAGATGTATGGATGAATTGAGGTTAGATAACACCAGTCCCAGGGCAGTACTAGTTGACGATGTAAGCGGCCCGATATCGTTTTCAAAACGACAGGAACGGACGGAGTCCGAATGGCCCGCGAACGACACATCCTCCTTGTTGCCATTGAACACATTGCTCCGCCACCCGAGTAAGATGTGGACTGACCAACTGCCTACGTTCGAGGGTAAACCCGGAAAAATTTTCTGAATAAGTCTGACGAGTATTTTCAGCTATTTAACCTGAGTGATAAGGACAAGCTAAGGTGCATATCTTTGAGTTTAAAATCTACTGCGTATTACTGGTGGGGTATAAATAAGACAGACTCATCCTTACGACGATGTTAAATAGAAATTCTCAGCGAACTTTTGGAGTAGGAAAGTGCAAGGAAATATTCGCGCACAACTACTGTGCATGCCTAGAGGTTTTGGCCAGGCGAGGGGACGCCACTCGAGCAACATCTGGCTGACATGTACAGGCGTTCTCGTAATCTGGATCCCCCGGTATCAGATGAAGAGTTCATAGCAATGTTACGTACCGAGCGCATTTGTCAGGGCGGCATGAAGGTTGCCTTGCGACGTTTCCAGAAGAACTACTCGCGTTCGATGTTATTGAGAAATTACAAAGACAATACGGAAATCGAGATAGCCAGAATACTACTAGCCCCGATCATACACCTCTACTGTACCAAGGTAATTCGAACAGAAACTTCAATGGACACACTAGATACGACAGGAATCCCCAAGTCAGTACTATTGGATTACCAACATGGTGATAGATATCCAAGGAATCCACAGAGGTCGTACAGAAGCGGTAGGTTTCCAGATAAGTTTTTACGTAAGGGAAAACCGCCAGAATAACAGATTATATGAGACAGCCTGTCGTGCAGGAAAGAGGTATGTCCAACGGTCGAGCCGAACAACGAACAAGTCAGGGAGAAAAATCGCCAAGGAGAACGGACGAAAAGCATGGGACAGATCAAAGAATAAATAATTCAAGTCCGCGATCGCCACGCTCTCCACGTTTTCGAAACCCTGAGTTTCAGAATGACGCAAGCGAAGGCTATTTCAGAAATCAAACTCCACTCGACCCTCGTACGCCTTCCTTTGCGCCGACGCCGCAACAGCACATGAACGAAGGACAGACGGTAAATGGATACGGGAACAACCGAGACAATCTGTTAAACTACTAGAAACACGAGACTTTGAGCAATGGAACTCTAGAGGCTCTGACTGGCCAGAGATCCGAGATCTTTGATATGTATATGTTACCGTCACCTCCGCAAACGACAGCTAAAGAAACATGAAGACAAGACAGAAGAAGCGAAAAAAGCAATATTCGAGTTCGCCAGGGAGAAGTTAATTCTAGCAGCTGATCGACGCCGCAAGTATGCGAAGCAGTCACGGAAGAAGAAGTTAAGTGTAGGTCAATTGGTTTTAATAAGAGCACATTGCATCAGTAAAGCATGGGAATTAATTTCAAAAAGTTGATGCCACTCTACGTCGGTCCGGTAAAGATATCTAAGATAATCAACAACAACGGTTATGAGGAGGTTTGTCCGGACACTGGCACGGTCCTAGGACGCTATAATATCATGGCTCTGAGAGAATATCAATCTCCTGTTACGCAGGGGGAGAGGCGAAATTTTGAAGACAAGAGCAAATATATATACGCCGAGGAATAACGTTATTGAGTGATTATTGAAGTTTATTGCAGTGAAGAATTGTCGCTAAATGCGGATTTTATAAGATAATTATTACATGGGGCGAGCATTTGTTTATTGATGTGGAAAGATTTAATTAGGCGTGGCTGAAAGCCGCCAGAATATGATACAATTTGTTCCATGTCAAATGTGTATATTGTAATTTATTTTGGCCTGTATTGCTTTGTTTGTCACAGAGAATATTTCACTGTAAAAGATTGCTAATGTATGTAAAGAGTTCCAGCGTTTTTCTTATGTTTTACCTTCCAATGAGGAAACCTGTCGTGAAGGACGGAAGCGATGTAATTGGGAAACATGTCATTTGCTACACTCAATCACAAAACAACTAAGTTCACAACAGTAATGAAGGTAACCAAAGACCTCCGGAAAATTCGTGAGTTAATAAATAAATGTGCAAATATAGTAATCAACCAATGCTAAATGCTGTATTTTGAAACATGCAGTTTCTATGTTGAAGGTCTGACCAAAAAGAAATAAAAGCGGCAAAGAGTAAGCAATGACTGCAAATTTTGCTGGAATTAAACGCGAACTTGGAAAAGCAAAACACTTGCAAGGTTTCTTTCGTAGGGTCTTCTGAATGAATACATATTTCGTAGGGTCTTCTGAATGAATACATATTTAGTTGGTTTCGATCAGGTTCTACATATAACTCATATTTTAGATATCTTCGAATTGTTTCATTATTTTCCTTTTAACACACATATCATTTATGATCCTGAACTAAGGATTCAGAAGTAAATTGTTGTATAGATGTAAGATTGATAAAAACATCAATGAAGTTTCATGTTTAATTAATAATTTTTTTATGAAAGTATTATCATTATATGGTGACCTGACATCATTTTCAGATATTTTTAGAAACAGATAGTAGTCAATTATGGTCAACACTGGTCTGTACAGTTGTGACGTCTTATGATTGCCAATATTTATTATTGAACTTTAAATGAGAAAAGAGGTGTCATTTTCATGTGAGTTAAAAGAACATTGACTTTAAACCGACATATTTTGCCTGAAAGATACTTTTATAAACGAGTGCAAAGTGTGAAATAATAATACATCCAGAAACTATCAATTAGTGTTAGCCGAAGGAAAAACATTTTTGTTAAGCCAAGACAAATAGAATACAAATTAACTGAAAAGTGAACAAATTGTTGACAGAAGTTGTAATGATAAATAATAGACAACTTTGAGCTGGCAAGTTGAACAAGTGTTAGAGCCGAGAAGGATAAAGTGAGGCAGGAGCTAACCGCCAGCTCATCTCATATGCGCCAGCTCAGACGAATATTCCAGAACTCTAAGACTGGTCGGAGCAAGGACGTCTCTACTGATGATGGTAATGATGACATATCTTATTCGTAGACAAAAGACTGATTCTCAATCATTTAATAATAATCAGTGTTGGACTTAAACAATTTTAAGATACATGGCTAAGCCAAATGAACGTTTATTTGTGTATAATTGTTTTTTTTTTTTTTTTTTTTTTTTTTTTAAGGTATTGAGTTGTAAATTATGAAATGATATATAATCTTAATTGCTAAAAGAAGTGTTACTTTAATAATGATAAATTTTAACCCAGCTGAATTGCCAGAACTCTATCAAAATGTAGGGGAACTTCTGTAACACTTCAATATTTATGAGTTTATAATGATTATTCTACGTCTTTAAATTTGAATTAAATGCCAAACTTTAATACAATGTATAAGATGTTTACCGTATGTTCAATGTGATATGTGTAAACTCTTTATTTTCACAGTTGTGTTGTGTATGCTATGTAAGTTTAATGATTCTCTATGGTTTCTTTGCATGAATATTTGTCTTTGTAACAAACATTACCTTCTGTTTACTCAAATCAATCAGGCCACACCAGCCGGCCTACCACATCTTATTGATTTTTCGAACAATAGTTTTTTAGAACAAAAAACAACTTATTCATTGTAATTTGGAATCAGTTAGCGGCCAGCACGAAAAAGAGGGCAGTCCCGAGTATGGGAATTAATGTATCATATTTAATTAGTAGAAGTTCAATATGTACGACGGCGATCCAGAGATATTCGCGCACTACTGAAATCCTGAGCCTATACAAATCTAAAAGAAGAAGTAATTCGACATAAGCTGTATGATGAGCCCAGACGGAAGGACGGTCCAGTAAAGGAGGACTTCTTGGATGCTGTGTCTGGTGTTCGGAGAACCAATCCTGCGAGAGGAGTGCTACTGGCTGCGAATCCTGGCGAGGTTCTGGTTCTATGTCCACCTCCGCTGTTCCGGCCCGCAGAGGACGAGTTCCCTGAGGACCACCTGGAGATGTGCTGTCCGTGGTGAGCGGGAGAGCTGTTCCTGGGTTCTACACCAGTGAAGGATGACTCCACGACATCGGCAGAGTTGCAGTTATATCCCGCTATCGACACAGCGAAGTCACATTTTCCCCAGACAAAAGTAAACTTATTTATGACACCAGGACCAGTAAGTCTTAATATTGGTAGATATCGTGATGTACAATGTGCAGGCTGGTGTTGTCTGAAATTAAATTTCGAAATATTAGGATAGCATGGTAAATTTTAACTAAAGTTATTCAAAAGCAATTATTATTTTTTTCTTCTATTGATTTTCCCGAATTAAGACTTCTCTGGATGCTTACTATAATAAATTAATGTTCCAACTGTTTTGAAATGCCCACATAATTCAAATCTGGATGAACATACTGATTTTTTGAGTAGCAGCTTATAATTAAGCTGAGGCTTAGTATAACCTATCAGACTCACCCATATATGACATTTTATCATTGCATTACACATTCATTTCTTATATTATGCATCACAGAAGTAATATTTTATAGCTGCAATATTGTAATACATCTCAATAGTGTTACAGTATTAAAATTTGTCTCCCCATACACGTGGAAAATTTAATTATAATATATAACTGTATGAGTATTAACACTACACATTACAAAATATTGTTATCTCAAAAAAAAATTTTTGTGTCAATAAAATACTTTTATCTATTTGAGTTTTATACAGCTGAATTACAAATTGGTTAAAGGACGTATACAAATATCTTAAAGTACTTGTTATCCAAGCAGTCCGTGTTGGGACATGGAGACTGGTTTTGCGCAGCTCGCACCATCACTCTACCTCACGTTCACGCTAAGTATACACCGCTACACCGCGGCAACCCGACATACGTGCATACAACAGTATAATGCATGTACTGACAACATTACAACACACAGAAACTACAAATGTTCACTTTATTAAGTTGAAAGAGAGCGCACAAGGTCGCCCCTCATTATTATTATTTTTTTTTTTTTTTTTTTTTTTTAAACTGGCTTACGTTTTCTGGGAAAAATTATCGGCTATGTCATTGTAGCTTCATACCATCAATGCCTTTGAAAGAATAACAAACAGAATACTGGATATGAAACACTACTTCACAAATAGCCCATTCATTTCAGCTACAAATTTATAAATAAGCTATATGTGATACTTACATAGTCATTAAACAGCTAACAACTAGTCTGGTTTTGAAAATATATTGTTACAAGAAAGCCTGTGAGGCGTATCTGAATTCGTGAGGGAAGGTCGTCTTAATAAAACTAAAAGAACTAAATTTGATTTCTAATTTATTCACACGGCTATTATTTACAGCATCCAACTATCTATCACCACACTTAACCTTTTTATTTCTTAGTAAGAGCAATATTTAATGTCTATTTCAACTCTGATTAACGTCCTTCTCAATGTCACTGTTTCGTTAAGGTCACTTAACTCATACTCATCATCAACACACGTTTAGTATGTCTGATGCCATCATGGGTAATGTCTTTCACTCACGTATCTAGTCCAATAGCCCAGCCTGTCAGCCGCACTCTTCACTGCCTGATACTCGCAGTCGCAGATTCCCCTTCTGCTGGTTACTTATCTCGCAGCTTGTCAGCTGTCGCTGAAACTTGACCGCTACCCCCAGCTACACTCTGCTGGCCTTGACCTGGAAAGTTCGACGCACCCCGAGCCACGCGGACAGAATCAAGGGCTGCAAACCACCAGAAAATTCCTCGCATGGATACAGGAACCAGGATAAGCAGCGTGTACCACATAAGGATTATCGTGTCAGCTCGCTTTCCGTAACAAACACGCGACCACCGGGCCATCGCCCCACCGCCGCCGCTATCATATAACTCACGCCCCTCACCAACACCCGCTCACGCAGGATGCGAAGCAGCGAGCGCGTAACTATAATTTAAAAAAAAAACCCACTGAAAGTGTTTACTATAGTGTAAAATAATATTTTCTATTACTATAATTTGCTATATCTAATTATATAAATATGTAGAGTGCATTGTTTCTACTTGTACGGTATTTCTCAAATTATTGTATGCTTATATTGGAACGAAATAATTCTACTCTGATATTTAACCTGGTACACACTTTCCCAAATAACTGTTTTTTTTTTTTTTGTATAATCAGTTTTGTGAATTTGTTTCTATATAGTGTCTATATAATATGTACCATGGAGTAAAAATGGATGATTCCCAGCAAGTATATTGTGTAAAGTGGAAGTTTAAAAGATAATTTGTGCTAATATTCGCTCATATTTGGTCCGGAGCTGTTGTAACTAAGCGCGAGCACCCGACAAGAGCGAACACTGGTGTTCGATGAAACTGCCGACAACTAGGGTTGGTACATCGTCATCGCCGGTAAAAAAAAATCCATATCGTTTAGCCGATTGTATCGATAAAATCCGCGATTTTATCAATGTCTGGTAAACAAAACAACTTAAATAAAATGCTTTTCTCCCGTTGACTAACAGTGGAATCATTTCGGATGATGCTAGTTATGGCGTAGATAATTCTTTTTAATGAGAATGCCAATATCAACATTTTGGAAATACGTCCAAGAAATGTGAATCTGTTGACAGTTTTAGTTTTTCTGGCTGAACAGCTCCCGAGGCCACTGCAACTGACATGAAGGCGAAACGTAAAATGACAGTTGTTGACATGCGATATTTGAAACACTAGCCATTACCTAGCGGAAAAAATTTTACTATGCCAAAGTCTCCCATCAGAAAACTCGTTCTGTTCCTGAGTATCCTGAGTATAATTAACCTTACTTCCTGGGTTTAAGGGTTTTGTTCCTATCCTGAGTATAATTAACCTTACTTCCTGGGCTTACGGGTTTTGTTCCTATCCCGAGTATAATTAACCTTACTTCCTGGGCTTACGGGTTTTGTTCCTATCCTGAGTATAATTAACCTTACTTCCTGGGTTTAAGGGTTTTGTTCCTATCCTGAGTATAATTAACCTTACTTCCTGGGTTTAAGGGTGTTGTTCCTATCCTGAGTATAATTAACCTTACTTCCTGGGTTTAAGGGTGTTGTTCCTATCCTGAGTATAATTAACCTTACTTCCTGGGCTTACGGGTTTTGTTCATATCCTGAGTATAATTAACCTTACTTCCTGGGCTTACGGGTTTTGTTCCTATCCCGAGTATAATTAACCTTACTTCCTGGGTTTAAGGGTTTTGTTCCTATCCTGAGTATAATTAACCTTACTTCCTGGGTTTAAGGGTTTTGTTCCTATCCTGAGTATAATTAACCTTACTTCCTGGCTTAGGGTTTTGTTCATATCCTGAGTATAATTAACCTTACTTCCTGGGTTTAAGGGTGTTTGTTCCTATCCTGAGTATAATTAACCTTACTTCCTGGGCTTACGGGTTTTGTTCCTATCCTGAGTATAATTAACCTTACTTCCTGGGTTTAAGGGTGTTGTTCCTATCCTGAGTATAATTAACCTTACTTCCTGGGCTTACGGGTTTTGTTCCTATCCCGAGTATAATTAACCTTACTTCCTGGGTTTACGGGTTTTGTTCATATCCTGAGTATAATTAACCTTACTTCCTGGGCTTACGGGTTTTGTTCATATCCTGAGTATAATTAACCTTACTTCCTGGGTTTACGGGTTTTGTTCCTATCCTGAGTATAATTAACCTTACTTCCTGGGCTTTAGGGTTTTGTTCATATCCTGAGTATAATTAACCTTACTTCCTGGGTTTAAGGGTGTTGTTCCTATCCTGAGTATAATTAACCTTACTTCCTGGGCTTACGGGTTTTGTTCCTATCCGAGTATAATTAACCTTACTTCCTGGGCTTACGGGTTTTGTTCCTATCCTGAGTATAATTAACCTTACTTCCTGGGTTTAAGGGTTTTGTTCCTATCCTGAGTATAATTAACCTTACTTCCTGGGTTTACGGGTTTTGTTCCTATCCTGAGTATAATTAACCTTACTTCCTGGGTTTAAGGGTTTTGTTCCTATCCTGAGTATAATTAACCTTACTTCCTGGGCTTACGGGTTTTGTTCATATCCTGAGTATAATTAACCTTACTTCCTGGGTTTAAGGGTGTTGTTCCTATCCTGAGTATAATTAACCTTACTTCCTGGGCTTACGGGTTTTGTTCCTATCCTGAGTATAATTAACCTTACTTCCTGGGCTTACGGGTTTTGTTCCTATCCTGAGTATAATTAACCTTACTTCCCGGGTTTAAGGGTTTTGCGGAAGTGCAGGCAAGTGGCGGAAGGGATAAGGCCCAAAGTTGCCAACTTAGTAGATTATCCATCAGATCTGATGTATTTTATTCTCACCGAGTGGACAAAATTGTTTTCTAGTGGACAATTGATGATATAATGGATTAAAAAATTGTCGTTTGTGTGGGTGTGGGGTAGGGGAAGCAGTTTTCTGGAAGAAAAAGAAATAAAACAGGAGCGTCCAATAATTCTATTAAAATATGTGTATGATGAAGCGATAAATATCTTTATAGTCCATTCGCCATTGGAAGCAACTTTCTCGGAGCCGTGCTAAATATCTACTTGCAGGCCCGTTTCGTATCCTTCCGCCAAATGTAAACAACCATTGCCATGCGACTGTCATGCAGCATCTGTCAGAATCAATGTTTACATTCCATTGTGTGTGTACATATGGTCGTATACTTTCGCTACACCTAAAAATAAACAATGAAATGTGACTTCTACTTTTATACCTGTCAAATGTGTTGTTTACTGTTTAGAGCTTTTCAAAGAATTCTGTCAAAGGTCTATTTCAAAAACCATTTCGTACGAATATTCACAGTTCAGGCCTATAAAATTATTTAGGTCAGCTTTATGACGTTTTAAAAATGCCCGCATTAACGATAGTTCTTACGGTTACGTTACATTAACATATTTGTTTTCCACGACATAGCATATTACACGTAATGAACGTTAATATTATGCCGCGACTGTGTATAACACTGTTACAGCTGCGGGGTAATGAACTGTAGTATTTAACTTTTTGTTGTTGATATGTGTTGAGTTATTTCTTTAAAAGGACGGCCTCAATTCGAATAACGAAGGAATAGACAGTACAACGAAAAAGCTCAAAATCCAGAACGAAACTCGTGTCGTTCATATTTTTGTCATACAAACTTAAAATATAGCGGCGAACATGTACTCAAATAAGCCTACCGTAACTTTTATTCCACTCATATTTATATGTATTGCTACTTACTGTGTATTAAGTTTATTGAAATTGATTGGGGCTGGGCTTGGTTATTTTGTTGGGATTGGTGGTAAATCACGTTACACGAATGTGTTTCAAACGCCCAGGGCAAAGGTACAAGTTGTGATAAATAAACAGACGTGGATGTAATTAAATAACTTCGTCATAAAAACAGTTCACAGTTAAAACGTATAAATAGTTCACATCAAATATTTGAAATCGCGCACACATACAGATCCAGCGTAACGAACACCACGCAGCGGTTAACGAAACACACCGTGACAGTATATTTATTACTGCAGTGGAAACACACATTTATCACAACCTCATAACTTGATTACACGGGTTTAAAAACCACAACGTCTACAAACGTGATGTGGGAATTTGAAGTATTTTTCGGAGAAAGTATAATTTACGGTTCGTTTGGTAAAACAGCAACACGCCATGTCATGGCTCGCCACGTCTGCCAACTTCACTTTGTTTCTGCCCCGCCATCATATCTAAATATATTAAAATAAGTATTCAAACATTAAAATCTCTTTCTAGTTGTAAATTACAAATTCAAAAATCATTATTTTGATGTAATAAGTATGAAATATGCTGCAATTGAAAACAGGTACAATTCTACCACGTACTGGCGGGGGGGGGGGGGGGAGAGCGACATGCCTCGCCCTGCAGACAGTTTTACAGTTGCTTTCTCGCTCGATAAAACAACACCGTACCATTACGACCTACTCAAGATATTTTCCGCTGTTATTTTAAACTGTAAAAATGAGAGATGTTGCCATCGGGGCTACCTAAATATTTAAATACTTTAATAGGCACCGTTTAATATACTAACAGTATGCTTAAAAAAACTAGGTTAAAATAATATTTTAACTGTGAAATATTTCTTACCGGCCGTTACCAACACGTCGCTGCTCTCACTGTTGTTAATTCATATTTAAAAATAAATAAATAATACAAGTTATAGAAGATATTAAGGAAAAGTTTCATTAATTCAATAATACAGTACTCTGAAGTTAACCATATTGTTATATATTTGTGGAATACAGGCCATTGAAAAAACAGGTTGACATGTTTTGCCTAGAGTGTTTTTACAAAGATTGATTTTCATAAGTAGCTTCCAATCGGGAATTGACTATGTGTACTTCTGTACTTGTTATTGCACGAATTTGTGCATTTCATCTTATTCCTTATGTAGCTGTTTCTATTTCAGTTTCTTGCTAACTTTGTTAATAAAGCAAAATAATTATAGGCGCAATGTAATTTTATGTGTGTGAAAGAAAATTAGTTTTAAAAATATTTTAGGAGACTACTGTTTGAGTTAAATTTCTTAAATGGGCAGTGTTATTATTTGAAATATGTTTATAGGTAATTCACGCTAAAATGAGCACTTTCGAAAGCCCTGCTTAATATCTACTTGCATGCACGTTGTGTATTCTTCCGCCTTATGTAAGATTAACATTGTAGTGTGCCTCATCACTTTATTCATGTGTCGGTAAAGTGAAACTGTGAGATTATTAGAGAAATAATTAGAGAAATAAATATTTAACAAATCTGCTCGTTTTCACATTTCGACGCACAAAAAACAGAAAGCGAAAGAAATAATTTAAGTTATGACAAATGGTTACCTAACACTCTTTATTCGACGTTAAGATACGGAACTACTTCCCATCCATCGTTACCAACTCTACTGGGCGCATGTCACTCAGAGCTCCAAATAAAATATATGCAGGTAGAGGCAGAGACTTTTTTTTAAGGTTGATTTCAAAAGTACTCACATTATCGTGAACAGCCTTTAAAACATATTGATAAGGTAGTGTAGTGAAGTGGGTTGGCACTACGCCTAGTGTAATAGTGCGTGTGAACGTTGGCGGCAGTGCAGTGGCGCCGCACCGTCATGGGAGAGTGAATCAGGAAGCTGGCACCGCCAGAAGCAATAGGATAGCCCGCGCGCGCCCCAAGCCATACATACATCACTTCACTACGACCTTTCTCCCAGCAGCATCTCCCTGCCATAGTCCTGTCTACAACCACACTCTCACACTCACACCCCCACCCCAGTCGTCCAGTTTATACCACCTTACCACTTCGCCATATAGAAACACTCTTGTCTACTTTACCCCTTCCTTCAAGTACACGCTCATTTTCCCTTTCAGCTGTTGCAAAGATGCCGTAATCACATAGCCGCGACTCGCAAGGTACGACGGCCAACAGCCAATCAAATACAAGCCCGACCGATTCTGTTGTCCGACCAGCAGTTTTGGACTAGAAATTATTTCTATTCTTCGTCGTGTCGTGCGGCACGACGCACAGAATGTACAACCTTGCAAAATGAAATTGTATTTCAAGCTTTCCCAACAATGGTAAATACGCAGCTTAAAAGAAAAACAAAATTGAAAACTACAGTATCTAACTCTTAAAAATAATAATTTTATTTTTGTATGCATTAGCGGTACCAATCTGTCATCATCATGTATTACAAATTTCCCTCTTGTTCACCGCCTTTCAGACTAACGTAGACTACCAGTGCATTCTAAATAGTTAGGCTAAATTCCGAGAGCATGGTGTCGGTCGTGCTGTAAATTAAAGTAGCCACATTTAGATGTGTCGTGGTTGCGTTTTTGGTCGTGTCGTGCTGTGTTGGTCGGGGCTATGTGGTTCTGGCATTAGGCGTGAAAAGTGCTTGCAAATTTCTTGTAACAAGCGACACTTTGAAACTCAAAGGAAAAGGCTTTCAGTAGACCCACGACAAAAGCATTAACACTTTGTAAAACAGTTCCGAGTGTGAGCTGCAACCAGCCCAGGGAAAGACTGTGTCCAAATTGGTACTGGACTCATCATCTAGCACAGCATCAACCGTGACGTCATCTATTCAGCAATTTATCAGACGTGGTCCAGTACGCTCGGGACAATATGTCGAGTGTTTAAACAGAATGTTTACGACTTGTAAATTTCATTGTACGCATTTCTTGTTCCAGGTTCCCTCGATCCTTTAACGATGACGCCGCACAGCATGTTGGAAGAAGATTAATGACATTATTAAAAAAGATATGATGTGTGTACGTGCAATCTGACACGTATGTATGTGTGTTTAATATGTACAGTGTATAAAGTTTGTATACTGTAATTTGACTGGTCCAGTATCTTTGTACAGCTATGTATTATAAAAAATATCTTACGGACGCAATAAAACAAACGAACGTAATATCTCCCGCCACGTGTTGAGTGCGATTTGCTACAACAGGACAACTGTGATTGTGTGGCACACTTTGAGAAATTACTCGCAGAGTATGCGGATAGTAAGAAAGTGAGAGGTAACGTATCTCTCCCACACATACATGGTATAGGCCGTTCACGGTAAAGTGAGCACATTTGACGCCGTAGTTACTTTTATATTTCTGTCATTTTTTATCCTTCAACCACCTTTTAAAAAAAAAAAATATTGCCATGTGAGTAATAAACACAGTGTGTAGATTCGACCTACTCGGAAGTTAACGTCTAAGGATTATATATATATATATATATATATATATATATATATATATATATATATATATATAGACTATTATTCCAATGAGAGGGCTTTCAAAAGTGCTCACTTTACCGTGAATAGCCTATAGTGTTCCTACATCTGTTCACATAAGAGTCATTGTGTAGGCAGGTTACCAACTTTGCACGCCAGCATTCTTTGCAGCATCATATGGTATCATTTCCACGCTGCGTACAGGTTATTATAAACTTCTATAACACTTACTGAAGTTTACTAGGAAATATTTTTTACAGTATAACGTCGGCGCGGCTGGGAGATTTTCGCTCGTGCTGGCGTGTAACTACTTTGGAGTGAGTGAAGAGATGAGTGCGCCTTTTAACACCGTGGTCTTGAGAGCCGATGATGGTGAAACGAGGTGAGTATGGAGCAACACCGGAATGCGTGGGGAGGGGGGAGGGGCTGTGAGATCCCCGAGAAAAGCCGCCCACCAGTGGTATCGTCCGGCACGATTCCAAAATGTGTTCGAGAATTTAGCAGCTGAAACGCCCAAAATCTTATCCTTCGATTTGAAACTCAACACTTTGTCTTTGGGCACGAAACTTTTCTTAATTGCTTTTCCTGTTCAGACACCACGACAAGATGTCCGACACGTACCGGCCATCGGTGTGTCTCCCAGCGGATGATGCTATCTACCCATGGAAACCACCGTGTATCAACCCATGAAAACCACCGTGTATCAACCCATGAAAACCACCTTACATCTACCCATGGAAACCAGGAAACCACCTTACATCTATCCCGTGGAAACCACCTGGCATATGTCCGTGGAAACCACCTCATATCTACCCATGGAAACCATCTCATATCTACCCATGGAAATACCTCATATCTACCCATGGAAACCAGGAAACCACCTTACATCTACCCATGGAAACCACCTTATATCTCAAAAAGTGCTTGTCGAATTTCAAAATATTCATGTCACTGAACTCGCCAATTAATGACATGTTATGCTCTTGGGAGAAATTAATATAATATTCTCATTAAAAAAAACCAAAGTTGATATCGTTAACTCAATGATTAATTATATAACGGAACCGACATAAACAATGTCTTATGAAACTCGTAGTGCCATTTACGAGTTCAAAATATTAATTTCGATACATTAAGCGGTTCGTACGATAGTTGGAGTAAAGATCTTGGCTGGATAACCTTATAATAGAACTGCAAATCGTATCTGCTACACGAATGTACCGAACTAAAATATGAATTTTTCCTTGCAATCTTTTATTGTTTCGTGCTGATAACTAATTGTTGTGAAGTTCTCGTGCGAGATATATTGTACAAGCGAAATACAAGCAAGCTGTGGGAGTCCCGAGCACAGTTAAGAACACAAAATGTCTGCGCTATTTTTTAAAACAACGAAATGTATTAAAGAAAACGGAAGAAAATCCTGCAGTAGTGCACAGCAGATAAACAATAAAACAAGGTTACAAATAACGGTTGTTTTAAATTCTAAGGCAGCAATAGTTACACAAACAAGGGTGTTAAAAGAGGGTGCGATATAAGGTTACATTTTCTGATGTCTGTATGTGTTAAAACGTCGTGCAATTATTAGACTGCAGCTATCTGCAGTTACGAAAACATACTGTAAATACTTTTTATATCGTAAGTTTGTATTTCAAAAAGCAGGAACGCCTTTTAACAGCACTCGATAGGGAGAAAAATAGGTGATTTTGCCGAGAAATGTTTAACGTGTAAGAATTACAACTAAATGTTTTAGTACACACTTTTCTTTTTTTGCGTTATTAACAATGTAAACAACATATCACGAGAGCTGACACGTTTAGTAACCTTATAGATGTAAACTTATGCATAGCTTTTTAAGTGATGCATTCTTGATAGCGAGTGAAACAAAGCCATCAGATAGTGATACAGCCAGGGTTCAGTTAGATGAGAGAGCAGCAACTTATATAGCCGTGATGGCGACTGTACACTCCAACAGGAGTACGGACTCGATACAGGGAGAGTACACTCCAGCCGGCAAACTTCACTTCAACTTCATGTGAGCTACTTACGAGAATGTAGCAAAGAGAATGTGTAGATGGTGAAGTGAGGATCGGCGTGTGTCTCACCACGAGAAGCTGGCATTAAGCAGGGAGACTCCATAGATAGCAACAGTCAGCACACTTACCTGGAACAAACGAGAGAACACTTACATTAGTGCATGCGTAGGTATCACCTCGCTACAACAACATGGCACCAACACTCTTATAGACTATTCACGGTAAAATTGGCACTTTTGAAAGCCCTGCTTAAGATCTACTTATATGCACGGTTGTGTATTCTTCGGCCTTATGGATGATTAACATTGACATGGGGCTCATCATTTTCTTCATACGTCGGTCAAATTAAACTTTGAAATTATTAAGGAACTAAATACTTTACAAATCTGCTCATTTTTACACTTCGATGCTTAAAAAAAAACAGAAGGTAAAATAAATAATTGGAAGTTGTCACAAATGATTACCTAACACTTTTCATTCGACGTTAAGATATGAAACTATTTTACATCCATCGTTACCAACTTTACTGGGCGAATGTCATTCAGTGTGCCTATTAAAATATGTGCATGCAGGGCCAGTAATTTTTTTCTAAGGTTCGTTTATAAAGTGCTCACTTTATCGTAAACAGTCTTTAACTATAGGCTGTTCACGGTAAAATGAGCACTTTTTAAAGCCTTACTCAAGATCTGCTTGTATATATTTTGTGTATTCTTCCACCAAATGCAAATTTAACATTGCCATGGGCCTCATCACTTTATTCATCTGTCGGTCAAGTGAAACTGTGAAATTACTACGAAAGTATATATTTTATAAACCTGCTCATTTTTTCATTTCGATGTATTTAAAAAAAAACAGAAAACAAAATAAATATTTTAGGTTATCACAAATGGTTACCTAACACTTTTTATTCGACAGTAAAATATGGAACTACTTATCCATCGTCACCAACTTTGCTGAGCGAATGTCACTCAGTGCGCCATTTAAAATATTTGCAGACAGGGGAAGTGACTTTCTTCTAAGGTTAATTTGAAAAGTACTCACTTTATCGTGAACAGACTTTAGAAAAACAAAACTTTTATCATGCAGGGAGAGATATTTTTAGGATGAAACACATCCGTCCAAACAAACTGAGGTGACAGGAAGGCTTGAAAGTATATGTAGTAGAGAGGTTAGGACGACTCTTCATAATGATGCCTTGAGAGCCGATGAGGTAAGTGTGTAGCAGCGGCGGAATGAAAGGGTGGGGGTACACAGGAAACCCCCGAGAAAACCGGGCGACCAGCGAGCGACATCGTCTGGCACGGATCCCACGCGAGCTCAGTTCGCCTGGGAGTTCAAAATTGTTAACCTGTATTCCAGTAGTAATGTTCACTTGGGAGTGGTTACAAGAATTATTTTCCTTATTGAAATGTAATCACAAATCAAAGTAATACCTCACCAATCTAATAATTGTTATTAGTATAATTTCCGAAACTAAATTAATAAATGTTCCTCTCGAGTCCTCACTAACAATACATCACATATCATTATAAACACTAACAATCTCGTATATTGATGTCGTCCGAATCACAAAGAAATTAATATTACAGATACAAGAACAAATAAACTAAAGGGACAACACCCAACACAGACAACATTACACTGACACCAACACAACACCGACACAGACATCAAACACACGACGGACACCTCACAAAACGACAACAACCGCCATGGCCCCTCTGTGTCTGGAGAGGATGGCGGGGCGAGGGTCCAAGGGTGGAGGCAGAGGAATTTTAACTTTTAACATTTTAAAACTATAACATAACTTTTTTTTTTAGATTATAACAAAATATAATTTTAAGACCCTGTAATTTCAAAATTTAACTTTTTATTTTTATAGCGCGAAAAAATTTATGTTTCGACTATTTCCCACATTTATTTTAAATTCTAGTAACTAAGACCAATCATGGCCTTCAACTGGGTACTGATGCTGCGTGCCGATACTGGGTCAGTGCAACTGGGCAAGTGTGGCGCCGCGTGTGAGACAAGCGGATGAAAGCGGGCTGGCGGCACCGACTACATGTCCAAACAAGGACGGCAATTTGCGAAACCTGCGACGACATATGGCTCGCACACTAGCCGGGCCGTCAAGCGAGATACAGCATCTTCCACACACGCGAGAGGAGACTGGCTGCCTAGTTGAGACCCGCTCGATACTTCACACTCCTCAAACTACGATCTCACTTTCCTACACGCTGTTCGCGGTAAACTGAGCACTCCCGGGAACCTTGTTTCACATCTACTATGTGTATGCACATTGTATATTCTCACGCCACATGTGCAATCAACATTACCATGGAGATGATGCTATGGTCACGTGAAACTGTGAAATTATTAGAAAAATTAATAGTCCACAATTTTGCTAACGTTTACATTTGTAGGCGTTAAAATGAGAGAAAACAAAACAAAAAAAAATATTAATTTCACTATTTACAATTAATGGTTACTACAACACTAATCCTATGTAGCCACCGACATACTCTGGTCGCTTGCAAATCAGTGCGCCCGTTAAAATACAACAAGTTTCAGAAATATTACCGCTATTTTAAAATGCTATATATTTTAAACTAAGACACATAGGACCATTCGGGGAAGAGTGATCTACTTGTCTGACTTAGTTTTGCTTACGAGTAGGCCTATCACTTTTCAATAAATTTCCACAACACCTTCATGAAATTTGTTTCTCTAACCAAAAACTCTTTAGAGAACAGCCAGAAGGATTTTTTAATTGAATGTGCATTTTATAGTGTAGATGGATATGTAAACTACAGAGAATTAAGAAATTACTGTAAAACATATCATTGTACGCATTTCTTGTTCCGGGTTTTGTCGTTCCCTTTTTCTTCTGTTTCTGTAAAACGACGCCGCCCCACAGCATGTTGGAAGAAGATTAGTCACATTATGAAGAAAAGATATGATTGTGTACGTGCAATCTGACATGTATACGTGTGTGTTTACTGTGTCCAGTGTACAAACTTTGTACACTGTAATTTGACTTGTCCAATATATTTGTACAGCTATGTATTGAAAAAAGATGTTACAGACGCAATAAAACAAACAAACAATGAGAGGAGCCCCGACCCACAACGGTCTCTGAATCACTTGCGTGCCAACGTAACACATGTCAGTGAGCACGCTAGGTGCCTCCCTGGTGCGTAGCCTGCAGGCGAGCTCCCTTCAGTATGTCAGGATGGCGACCCCACAACAGAAGGCCTTTTGCCTTCACGTAGTTCAACAACTGCAAGTCTGAGACAATTGTGCAGCGTGATTGTCAGGCGAGAGTACAGCACTGCTATAGGCTGTCCACGGTAAAGTGAGCACTTTTGAAGTCCATTTCATTTCGAACAATAGTTAATAAATTTATTTTATTCTAGCTTTAGACGTTAACTTTCGAGTACAGTGGAATTTACACAATGTGTTTATAAATTACATGGTAATATTTATTTAAAGAGGCAGCTCAAGGATGACAAATGGCTGAGATAAAAAAACAACGAGGGGCTCCAAAGTGCTCACTTTACCGTGAACAGCCTATAGCCTACCTCTTATGCTCAGGGCGTTCGACGTTGGCCCCTTATTTCCGGCCAAAATGTTGGCCACGTTCGGAGGAATTATGCACGAAGTCAACAAATGCCTACCCGCCGTGCCATCCGAGAGCTAGACATGCCGTGTTTTGGTACGACGTTTGTTATCCAAACCATACAGAATCGAACTCGTACACGTCCTACGCTAAGGCGATGTACAGCGACGTCAAGGCCACGCTTCATTTCAGTGGCACAGCGTCCACAGCAGCCACATGCAGTATCGTAACGCATGAGAGGGACTCGTTCAAAGTGAACGTGTCCTGCACCATCTTCCATTCTTGCGCCCTGGCAACACTGTCACGGGAATCTCACACCTGCAGATGTGGCAGAACTGCCTTTCCCGCAGCTATACGCAGATTCCAGCAGCAAGTTCGCGCATTCCTGAAGAACGAGCTGCCGCGCCCATGGATCGGTCGTCAGGGACCTGCTGACTTGGCATTACACTCGCCACCAAGGTTGCTCCATCTCATTGTCTTGATATTTTCTTGTGGGGGTTTGTCAAGGATCAAGTTTACATGTCCGCACCTTTGTACAACAATGGACAATCTTCGAAACTGCACAACAACAACAGTGGCTGCAGCGGACATGCACGCTAATGTGAGGGGCGAGTTCGACAGACATCATGTCGATGTATGCCATGCGTCTGCAAGGGTGCGGGGGGTAAATATTGAACATTTGTGATAATTGTTAGCAAAAGTTTATTGTCTGGCACGTATTTCACTCTTTACCGCATGGTTAATATGTTTCTTAATTATAAACATATAGACTTTTTTAAAACTGATGACTGTTTTGAAAAAGCCTGTATATGTAGGCGAGTGACATTTTTCAAAGGTTGATTCCAAAAGTGGACATCCTTTACAGATGCGTCCGTGCCGTCCAGCCACACATTACACCTTAAGGACAGTACTTAAGTACACATATAGTGTATAATCCAGTCACGGTTACTTCAGCAGCCTTTTCTGAAGCCCGGCTTATGTACACTACTTCCAGGATATTCCTCCGCCTCGTGTTAACTAAGCCTGGAGAATTACACCAGAGGACAACACACTCCACTCGTGCGCACTCAGCTGTAACAGTATTTTGTATAGGAATTATTTCTCACTAGGCGCTACCAACACACCTATCTTCTCCCTGTTTTTATTCAAACTGTTTATAGATGAAGAATTATAATTTATAGATAAAATATGAATAACATATCAATTTAACAGAAAAAAAAACTCTTTATGAACTCAAGTATAAGGCGCTTGTGATATATGGTATATGTTGGAAATAACTAAACACGCTATACAAGTGTCAAATGTTCGATTCAAAAAGGGCGAAGAAACCGTGAATAGACTATATTAGCGGTTTCTTCACACATCTTGATTCGAACCTTTGTAAAATCACCCCGTGTATGATGTGTTTGGTTGTTCCTTAAGTATTCCGTGTATCATAATCGTTTTATACACAAGTTGGCGTTAGAGACTGTTCACGACAAAGTGAGCACTTCTGAGATCAACCTTAGAAAAAATCACTGGCCCTGCCTGCATATATTTTGAGAGGGTGCATAGTGACATGTGCCCAGTAAAGTTGGTAACGATGTAGGGAAAATAGTTCCGTATTTTAACGTCGAATAAAAAGTGTTAGGTAACCATTTATAAAGACCTGAATTATTTCTTTTGATTCCTGTTTTTTTCCTCTAATCCATTGAAGTATGAAATGAGCTGATTTGTGAACATTTCTTTTTCCAATAATTTCACAGGTTCACTTGACAAACGCATGAATAAAATTATGAGGCCCATGACAACGTTAAATTTACATAGTGCGGAAGAATACACAACGTGCATACAAATAGATCTTAAGCAGAGCTTTGAAAAGTGCTCGTTTTATCGTTAACAGCCTACACCTAGATTTTGTTATATTTAATTTTACTTTTTTATAAATATTAGTATGTAATTTGTGATTAATTAATAAAGACAGAGAGAAAATAGGTGTGTTGGTAATGCTTAGTAATAAATAGTTCTCGTGAAAAATATGATTGCAGTGAGAGCGCCCGAATGTAGTTTTCTAAGCTTTGTTTGCATAAGGCGGAGGAATATTCTGGAAGTAGAACTTGATCAGGGCCTCAGAGAAGTTGTGATTAGCCGTGAGTGGACTGCGCAACCACTCCCTAGTCCCCGAGGGCGAGCCTTGTCCCTGAATGGCCGGCGATGCCATCTTGCTGGCCAGTGCGTGTGCAGCAGGAGTTCACTTTACCTTTGTATACTCACATACTCTGTAGCCGAGTGTAGCCCTTGCCTTGAACAAAATCGTCCCATGGAAAACCCGAACACTAACAATTCCGAGTAACCAAACAATATACGAGTAATAATCGGAGTAGGTCTCCAGAAAGGAATGTGAAATTTTCTTTCCCATTGGTGAGCAGAAATTAACGAGAAAAAAAACTCGGTTTGGTTGTGTTGGAGACACGGCCGTTTGTTTTTCGTGAATACGTCTACGTAGACGCGCTCGGACGCCTTGATGTTTATTTTACGTTCCCGGCACCGCTTCACTCGATCATATGGGGTTCTATGGGTATCATTGGATTTCTTTTGAGATGCTCTTTCCAACAGTATACGAGTTCTGTATTTCGACCTGGCTTTTTGACGAGTATAGACCGAAATTGTGTTAAATTTTCTTAATTTTTTTACATTGATCGCATACAATTGCACCATAACTATTCCACACAAATGTTTTTATACACGCAATAGATTTATCTTGACGAGAGCTGTCGATTGAAAGTCAAACGAGCGTCGTAGATTCTCCTAGTCAAAAGTTATACTACGCGGAAGTTAAGAGACGCGGCGAAACGAACTCAAAATTGCCCTACCCTCCACCCTGCACGATGCTTCGCAGTCCTCACTCAACGTAACATATTCTTTGATCCTTTGACAATCGAATGGTGTAATTTCATTTTGAACGTAAACGATAGATTCGGAGCTGCAATGCATCCCACTATGGTCGCAAATTTAAAGACTTATTCACGTAAAAAAAAAGTTATACGGTGGTGGTTGGTACAGGAAAGATGGCGGGGAGGGGGTGTTTAGTTTTGTAATGCTGCTAGTTTTATCGAGATCTCCAAGTACACATTTTTGCGACAACGACACTGGACAGGGACGCGGTCAACCGGGCCCGATACTGGCAGCCGGCCAATGGCGAGCGCTGCACACTACAGTAGGCGTGTCTAGTATACCAGGAGGGAGACACGGAGACTAGGGCAGAGTTGAACGTACAACACTTACTATATAATAGAATACCTTGTATAAGCTGTCGACGGTTATTGAGCACGTTTTGAAGATGTCGCTGCACTAACCTACATGTACCGGGTACACTGAAGACCGTACGCCCAGCAAGGTTGGTAACGAGAGAGAGAAAGTAACTCCGCGTATTACCGTTGCATTTGTTTATATACATTGTGAGTACTGGAATTACGACGATTTCATAGTTTCACTTAACTGAAGCAAGGATAGAGAGATAAGGCCGGTGACAATGTTAATAAGACATATAGTGGAAGAATACACAATATACATACAAGTAGGTCTAGTGGTCAGTTTACCGGGCAACAGTCTATAACCGAGCACCTACGTGTATCGAGAGTGTTGAATCACATCATATGTACAGTAGCTTATTGTGCGCTCTTGGGTAAAACCTGCGACAGTTCCACACAACATGCAGGATCATAGCAGACAGTCTGCTGTTTGCCGTAGTCTGCTATGACCAGGAGGCCCAGTAGCTTCTAGCCGCTCTGCGCGCAACTCGACTGCGCAGATCAAGCCGCTTCAACATCGCGATGAAAACAGCAATTTTCATACACATACGTTTGATTATATAGCAAGAGTCGGGGATTTCTCGGCACAATCCAGAACTAATTACCCCACCATATAAAAAGTCCTCGGTGAAAATTTGTATTCCGAACCATTCAGTAACAGCAACAGTATTTCCAACAGTCATTACAGCGGCCACTCATTTGTTTTTCGCTGCAATGCAGCATAAAATATGCAACAGATTTCCATAACTTCCGAAATGTCTGTAAAAAAAACACCGGAGGTTGTAAGGTTTGGTGATCACGGATGTCAACAAGTAATCAATGATCTCCACACGTGATGGTATTCTGCACGTGCGTGCACGCATGATATCGTGTACGTATACGCATACGGTACGTAGCGTTGAATGGCATGCACGTAGAACCTTAGTGAAATATTGCCCTTTTTTAAACTGTGAAGTTTCTCAAAATACGAAATACACCAAGTCACGAATCAGTACACATCAAACAGGGGCACTAGTAAACAAAAAAGAAAATATTGACTTTGGGGAAAGTACAGAGTAAACAGTCAATAAGTATAGTTCGGGGTTTGAAAAGGGGACGTCCAAGGTAAAGAAGCGAGGGCACAATACGGGCGACACTAACACGCACCCCTAGCGCCTCATCGCTCCTACGCGCAAGGGAGCTGTAACAGAGGGACTTGATTACACGCGATGGAAGCCCACGGATTAAACTACGTTCGTACAAGCATAGGAACATAGGCTATATATTTTTTCCCGGCTAAAAGTCGTATTTCCGTCATACTTGTTTACCGAGATGCGCGTATTCGCAGAAAATGTTTCGGTGCACACTCTTCTTGATCACACGAGAAGGGCTCGCGGTCTCTCTAGCGAAGGTTGCTAGGAGACGTGAGCAGCGTGGAAGTAAGGAGCGGAAATGCAGCCAACAACCTGGCTGCCGTGGGTCGTCGCTCTACCCCACCACACGTGACGTCACTTCCCGCACTGGCTACGGCGTGCTGCACTCGCATGACGGCGGATATTTATCACTACGTGAAATATAGAGGCTTACTGAAGGTGGCTGCGGTTTCTGAAAGACAAAAAAACTTCCACGAATGAATTACAACACACAAAACGAACTCGATACAGTTTAATAAGGAATGATAGGCTATTCACAATGCAGTAAGCACTTTCTAAAGTCTTCCCAGTAAGCGCAATAAATGAGAAATTCAACTTCATTGTGGTTTCAGACATCAAATGTCGAGGGCTATAAATGTTATGCACTATGTTAGTCACGTGGCAAATTTTATATCAACAACTGGCGAAAGGATACAAATAAGCTGAAAGGATATATTTAAGGAACGGCCTTAAAAAAGTAGAACCTGGACTTGGGTCTTCACCGGCAGAGATTGGTCAGCTACAGTGATGGTAGATCATCCGAATCAAATTCTCACAAGGATGGCCAAAATATTTATTTTACCCCAAAAATTACCGTTCGTACAATCGCAAAAAAAAAAAAAAAAAAAAAAGTTTATACGTCTTATGCAGTTTGTCAGTTTTTATATGCTGATTTACTCCACTTTATTCCCAAACTATAATAGAAAATGTTTGAGATAAAAAACGTATGTACAAATATCGACCCTTTTATTATGTCCTCGGAATTTATTAGATTTTAAAAATAAATATGAAAATGCATACGTAAATTAAAACAAATGTTAATAATTTAATTGTTCCTGATTTTCTTGTCGTACCCTGCGTTATGGCCGCGCCGCAGGTCTGCCACGTGCGGGCGGCGCTTGTGAGCTAAGGGCGTTCACCGCGAAACCCTAGCCCCGCCCCGCGGCTCGGCTCGGCACGGCCCGGCGTAACTAACACCAGCTGGGGCTTCCGCTACACCCCGCCATTCACTACCACATCTGTCTGTAGTACTCTCCGCTACTTGACTCCTCCCTGCCTGTCTGTCCGTGGCGCCGTCAGTACACACACACTTATAGGATATTCACGGTCAAATGAGCACTTATCAAAACCCTGCTTTAGATCTACTTGTACGCACGTCGTGTCTTCATCCGCCTTACGTGAACTATCATAGCCATGGGCCTCATAACTTTGTTCATGTGTTGGTCAAGTGAAACTGTGAAATTATCAGAAAAGTTAATATCTGACAAATCTGCTCATTTTTACTGCTCGATGCATTAAAAACCAACAGAAACCGAAATAAATAGTCTAAATTATCACAAGTGGTTACC
The DNA here is from genome assembly GCA_029891345.1 of Dryococelus australis. Lineage (NCBI taxonomy): Eukaryota > Metazoa > Arthropoda > Insecta > Phasmatodea > Phasmatidae > Dryococelus > Dryococelus australis. Next base: position 8,306,695 of record CM056994.1, read on the forward strand.
TAATACTTTTTATTCGACGCTAAAATATTGCACTACTTTCCATCCCGTGTTACCAACTTTACTGGACGCATGTCACTTACGGCACCTGTTGAAATGTATGCAAGTAGGAGCAGTGACTTTTTCTAAGGTTCATTTCAAAAATGCTTAATTTCTCGTGAACAGTCTTTACCATTGAGAAATTCTTGCAATGGACCCCGGACTCCATTGCAGAGGATCGCGTACAACACACATCACACTCCGAACAAAGTCAGAAGGAAACTAGAAGACGGAACAAGTGAACACGACACAAATTTGAGCAACATAATTTATGGGTAACACAATGAAAACAGCACAGACGAAAAACCTAATATGCACACAATTCTGAACGAAACAGCGAAGTCTGAGTAGACGAACAGAGTGGCATGTCCGAGTAAACCGATGCGACTTTCGAGTACTGCCATCTGTTCCAGTATTGATGCGTGTAAACGTGTTATGGTACACCTGCAGACTAGTGTGGGGACCGGGGGAAATGGAAAACACTGAGTTGATGATATACATGTGAGCCCTCTCAGCCTATGGCAACCAAAAGCACACTGCCATTGGCTGCGTAGGCAGATGTCTGGGTCTGGCTTTGCTGAATAATGCGCATTTGTTTGTATTCAATACTTTTTTTTTTGTTGAACATTCTTTTCCCTGGCCACTTATGCCACTTCTTCCTCGGTATTCAGCTTCTCTGCTGATCACTGATGCTCCCCTGGGAGGTGCTGGCTGGCTAAGAAGGATCCGCCATATCTAATACGGTAAAATGAAAAAGGCCAAAAAATATTTTCCCCCTGTTTTATTGTTTTCTAGCCCAACTAATGGTTCTGTTTGGCGAAACAAAAAAAAACACTGCAGATAGTTTAGCTTGATCACTTGTCATCTTCAGCTTCCACAAGAGATCCAAGAAATTCATCATGATGTCGAACTTCGGAAGTTCGTTTCGGGACTTGATTCCACTGCGTATGCATCAGTCCCTGGATTCTGCACCACATGTTGCCAATGATGCTTCTGTCACCAGTCTCACGTGCCTCGCTACTACTTGACAATGATGCTTCTGTCACCAGTCTCATATGTCTCGTTACTACTTAACAATGATGCTTCTGTCACCAGTCTCATATGCCTCGCTACTACTTGACAATGGAAAGAAGCTTCTCTAATTCAAACTGTGTACCGTTTCCCATTAAACTTTTTATGTACTCGCCTCTGAGGTTGAAAGTAGCCAGTGGCTCCAAGACTTTTTTTCCAGCCAATCATTCCTTTGCTTTGGCATTCAAATTGGGGGGCTCAAAATGTCGTATTTTCCCTTCCGGGCAGTTTTTCTTCCTTTGGGAATTCTTCTCACACCAAGTTCTCAAATGTGTGCTCGTCCATATTCCAGCATTGCCAACATAATGTGTTCAGTGACGTTCTTCATACTTTTCGGGATTTTCTTGACTTCAAGCCAGGATGACACAAACTTTTACGACAATTTCTGCTAGCTGCTTCAAGTCATCTAGTGGAACGGTTAATACATAAAGGCGAATAATTATGTTTGCTGTAGTAAGCCATCTTGAGTGGGCCATCTTCCCAGGATTCCTGTTTGCTAAGCCTGGAGGGTACTTCCCCGAGAATACTGACCTAGAAATATCAATGAGATATTTTTTGTCTGTATCTAGGTATTTTTTGTCAATTTCGGACAGAGCAACTCGAATAGGGACATAACCTGCAACAGCAAGAATTTCACACATTTCCAGAGATTTTCCTATCGCTCCCCATTAAACAATTGTGGCCCAGATGTCTTTCCGCCAATTTCCTGGAAAAGATGACGAAGAGGCAGTTCATTGGTGTGCAACAAACATACAAACACATGAAGTTCATGACAAACAATGCCTTCAAGGTGTCTAACGACCCCATATTTCTTCCCAGTGTTGACGCTTGTTCCATCATACCCAACAGCGACCACATTGAGAAGGGCAATTCCTTTCTGTGTAACGAAGTCTGTGTTGCTTCGTGTAATATCTACACTCGACCCAGAATCCACAGTTTGTCCTAAATAAAAAGAACCAGGTTCTGACAAGGGAACGATACGCTTTTCCACAGCTATAGTCCTCTAGGAATAATTTTCCCACTTCCCATTCACTACAGCCTCATCATTTCACCTGCCAAAATAGATGCAGCAGTCTGAAGACTGTATTAGTTGTGTACCAGTAGACAGAAGCTGGGACTGTACCTTCAAACGTCCGCTCCTCACTTTACTCTTGTCAATAATTTCAGTTGGAATATTTTAAGTAAAATCCCCACATCCTGAAACATATAGGATGCAATGACAGCAGCTGACCTATCTGACACACCCACTCTTATATCACAAGCAACAGCTAAATTTGGCAGATATATTCGCATTTTGCCTGTCTTGGGGGGTTGAGGGAATTTGAGCATCATTTGCTTTCAGATGTTTGGCTTCATGACTAACGTAATTATCATACCTGAAGGGCATATCTGAGTTCGTGAGGGATGGAGGTCTTAATAAAATTAAAGACCTAAATTCAATAATTATTTATTCTCAATGGTACAAACAGTCAGATCTGTTATTTACTAGTCTGAGCATCATTATTCTTATTGAGCGCAATATTGAATTACTATCTCCATTTCAATTAAAGTCTTTATCACAGTCTTTACTTTTGCTCATGTCCCTTAAACTGCTCCAATTATTTACACACGTTTACTTAAAACTGTCTATTTCCATCGTCCCGAATGTCTTTTCACTCACGCATCCAGTTCACAGTCCCGCAGATCAGTCCTACTCTTCACTGCAAACAAGCTCGCCGACGTACTCTCACAGATCGCTGCTCCGGATTTGCTCAACTGCCGCTTGAGGTCGCACGAGCTGCCAAACTGTCGGCTCTTAATCACTCTCCTCTCAGAGGCCCGCATGTAGTATTTATACTTGAGGTAGGTGCAGTCTAGAAAGTTCTCGACAATCCAAGTTATTCTGGGGAAAGTAATGGTGGTGACGAGGGCATTATTGCATGGTAAATGGATAAATATGAGCTTCTCACGGACAGCGAGGCGCCAGCTGCGATAAGAATTATCGTGTCGGCTGTAACATATACGCGGCCACCGGCCTATCGCTCGCCTGTTCATTCAAAATGATCCTTTGACTTGCTGCCGCCGCTATCATATAACGACTCTCTGTCCTCCTCTTCGCTCATTCGCACAGGGCGGGACGTCAGCGACACGTAACAACATTCAGAGCTGCCTTCTGAATCGAACCCTAAGATGGAATTTAAAAACATTTAGCGCATAAATTGTCATTTTTTCGGGCAGTAAAAAAATATAAAGGCAGTATTTATACAATAAAACTACTTTAAAAATACAATTTTTGATGCATCGCTATTTTAAATCATTTTAAATAAATTATGTGATTGGCAACCCTGCGTAGATCTTCCTAACGAACAACACAGACCTAAATATATGTACGTTCATAGCACCGGGCCATTCAAGGAATTATCGTAAATATATGGCAGTAGCAGTTAAACGGTAAAAATAAATATTTACTTCGGTTGTGGAACCTCAAGATGGCAATATTTTGGGCTAAAATCTGGAGACAATCGGTTCTAGCCCATTTGGAACCATATAACGGCTCAGGCAATGTCTATGTGTATACGCTATAAGGCCAACCCCTTGGCTGGTCACAAACTAGATAGGGTGGCTTTGAGTGCTCGATTCTCTACGAGACATTTGTGTTGTGTTTCACATTGCACGGCTTCAAAGTATCGTTAGATATCTTGAACCCTCTTGGGCTCGGTTCACTATTAAGTTTGCAGAAGGATAGATGTCTCGTGCACGTGGAATACTCAAGTTATTTGCCGAACATTAGGAGTTCATAGTCACAGTTCACGTAACTGAACGACCAAACACGCTCAGTAATGTTCTGACGCTCAGTTAGTTCGTGTAAGAGCCCAGCTGTATTGGCTCGTACAAGACTAGGGCGAGTACCATACAAGAGTTATTGAAAATGAAGAATGCTACAGAAGGAACGAAGCCGTTAGAGAATTTATAAAATTTTGTAGCTACAAGTTACCTGTGTAATCACCTCCGTTTTCATCGTGGCGCCATCGTACGGCGAGACAGGCAGTTTGTTGTTGGCAATCGGGGCTTCGGTTCACGACTACTTCTGTGTCTGCATACAACTTCCCCGTGATCATCTTGATGTACTCGTCAAACTTGATGTATGTGAAGGTGGTGGTTTCAATACAGTACATAGTTCACACCGTTTTCTCAAATATGAAGAGTGAAGATATTTGGGCGGCTCTTAACAGCGAGGTCTTGAGAGCCGAAGAGGGTGTTTGAAGTGAGTATGGACAATTCCCACTTGCGATTTCTCAAATATGTGAAAGGAAATAAAAAATAGTTTTCTTTAAATAGGGATTTTTAAATATATAAAATTACTTCTTATTCGTAGCCTATCCTGCAGTTTTATAACCTAAAGGTCCAATGAACACGGCACAAAGTAAAATACCGCTATTTCGTGCATTCTTACACGTCGAGGATGCCTCCTGCTGACACTGTCTATGGTAGAAGACATTACCTTAGTCGACTGGGACAGGAAGAATTACATTACTCCGGTACTGCAGACATGAGGTTCGCGCGCGGAGACGTAAGGCAAGGAGCGATTACTATGATCAAATAACTGAAGCAGAGACGGACAACGACGCATTGAAGCCCGACTAATGAGGAGATGTTTTGGAGGAAACAAGGCGTGTGTCATGTACTTGGAGCAGCTGACGTGGAGTTCCATTTCGACCGCTGCCCACGATGCAATGCGGGCCTGAAACTTTCTCGTCCTCACTGAACAAGATTTACAAACTCCGCCGGTCTGCACAGTAAATAAAAAAATCAGCAAACTTCCTAAACCGTACTTGTTCATAAACATTTAATACAGAGTATTGACAATATACCATACACCGGGCTGCAAATATACAAATGTTAGGCGTCGTTACTATCTATACAAAGTGGCAACTTGCTGGGCAGCAGATTCTTGCCTGAACAAATTGCTATGGACTTTAACATAAAATCTTTCACTCTGATACCGGACTCACACATTTAGAGGATTGCGTCAAAGAGCGCGACAAGGGCCAGCAGTTACAATCCTCTCCACCAACCAGAGAACAAGGCCAGCTATGTACCGACATAGGCCGACGCGAGGAGCGCCGCCGCATCTATCCACGGCCGGCCAGACTACAGGAAAGACCGCAGCTGTGTGTGTGTGTCCACCCGACGTCATCCGTACAAGTATATACAGCCTCCGGCATTATGTTCCAACATAGATTTACAGAACTTAGGGCGTGAGGTGTTCTTAATGTATAATTTAATATCATTTAAAGTAGCTCCCCATAACAGTTAAATATTACAGCGTTGCACTGTCCGTGTCACATAACATGATTCAAACCCCTCATTAACAGTATGCTCTACCATCTATCATTTATCTACAAGCTAAGACCCTAAAAAATTAATTTATGAGTATGTCCGCAAGGCGTAATCATAACGAAATGCAGGAGATCTATCACGGAGGAAGATAAGAGGAGGGAAGGCCATATCAGTCATCAGCTGGATCGACGACGATAAGACGTGATAAGCGAGTGCGATAACACGCGTGGTACAGCTGCAGCCTGCACCAGTGGGCGTCTTTGTGACGACATCCAGTCTTCCTGCGCTGTTATGGCTTCGTGATTGGCCACGTAATCGGCAACGCAGTCCGTTTTCTTCTCCAACACAACGACTTCTGAATGTTTTCCTCGCTTATTACAGACTAGCTGCTATCACGTCACACGGTAATTACAGACTAGCTGCTATCACGTCACAAGGTAATTACAGACTAGCTGCTATCACGTCACACGGTAATTACAGACTAGCTGCTATCACGTCACACGGTAATTACAGACTAGCTGCTATCACGTCACACGGTAATTACAGACTAGCTGCTATCACGTCACAAGGTAAAAGTGCGAACACAGAACAAGTAAGGAGACAAGAGCGAACACTTCCATGTTGTCGCCATCTTCTTATTTTCAGGGGTGGTGGGTGGGTGGCAGGTGCCTGAATCAATACCAACAGTAGACGCGCATTACGAAAAATAACACGACCTAGTATAATAAAACAAAAAAAAATATAGTTTTTATGATTATTTTGTTATAAATACGCTTCATTCAAGTAGTTAATAACCAAGTTGCACTCAACGTTTAATAAAATAGCTTATTTACAACAAAAAATTTATAGGTTTTACTTTTTGAGGCTATTCCTGGGTAGCATTGACATGTTTACGGCTTGCATTATTCTTGAGAGGTTCTATAAAGAAGTTCTAAAATTACGTAAATAGAATCTACTTGACTAACACCATTTAGTTGCCGAATGCTGTTTTCGGCAGTAATCAAATACACATATGTTGTATGTGTTAGCTCTGTCTCTTAAAATATGTACATTACTTCCAAATGTCATCAACGAATAGAATAAATGTTGCACAAGCAGTGCAAAACCGGATTAGACATTTCTAATCGTTTTAGTAAGTTATGAGATCAGCACCTAAACGATATATAGGTTAAATCAGTACGTTTGAGATACAAAACACTCATAGTTTTGTCTCAAAACCGATATGTTCCATAAAATCATTCATTCTAGTAGTAAAATCTCTATGTTGGTATTTCCACAGGCACTTACTCCAAATAGCACGTTTGTAAGCCCTATCTACTGTTATCCCCCTGAGTGGGCTGGACCAACACCCTGGATGGACCCCCGCGATCAAGGTCAAGAATCGAGGGGGCGATACGGGCGACAGTTACACGCATGCCTAGCGCCTCATCGCTCCTACGCGCATGGCGTGCAGTGTTTCCGTCGTAAGGCCGTACTTTGTAAACTAGATCTGTAACATAGGAGTTTTATTACACGTGATGAAAACCCACATAATAAACTACGTCCGTATCTTTGTACTTTTCTCTTGCCGCTTAAGGAAACTGCATAGTCAAGCTTTAAAAACGCGATATTTGACCATTTTCACGAATTTTTTTCTCCAAGAATACACTTCATACGACAAAAGTAAAAAAAATAGGGGGATAGATAATTGTATTTTATCTTTTCTGACAAAAAGTCGTATTTTCAGAACATTTATTTACCGAGATACGCGTTTTTGCGCAAAGAAACATTTCACAAAAATGCGGAGGCCCATCCCACTATTAAATACAGGATTACTTATCTCTGTAAAAAGTTATCTGAGGGGCCTAGTTAATTTAGGATACGATGACACACGCTTATTAAATGTACTATAAACACCAAGTATTTTCGGAAATATAATGTAACCTAATAATGTGTCTCCTATACGACGTATATCCTTTTTTTTTTCTCCCTCCAGTTTTTTTAATCACTTCAATAAAATGGTCATTTTAGACTATATTGTCATCCGAAATGACACCTTCTTTGCGTGTCCTTTTATACGCCAGTCATGAGGCGTTATGAAAGATTAACATTGACATGGGCCTCATCACTTTATTCATGCGTCGGTCAAGTGAAACTGAAAAATCATTAGAAAAGGAAATAATTTACAAATATGCTCATTTTTACACTTCTGTGCATTACAAAAACAGAAAGCAAAATAAATAATTTTAAATTGTCACAAATGGTTACCTAACACTTTTTATTCAATCTTAAAACATATAACTACTTTCCATACATCATTACCAACTTTACTGGGAGAATGTCACTCAGTGAGCTCATTGAAGTATACGCATGGAGGGCAGTGCCCTTTTTCTAAGGTTCATTTCTAAAGTGCTCACTTTATGGTGAACAGCCTTTAAGCCGAAAATGTTTTTTATTTAACGACAGCAAAAAGTTATTAAGTTAGGGGCCTCGAAGAGGGAGCGACCTCAGTCAAGTACGGTCTGGCTACATCTGAAACTATATGCCGCTCAAACCAGTCTGCACACAGATTTCTGCAGTGAGGTTTGGTGGACGATGTATTCAGCGCCGATGTAGATTGAGGAGAGGCCAAAACGAAGCTGTGGCAGGGGGGAACACGGGAGAACCCCGAGAAAAATTTAAGATGGAAAACTGGGTGTCTTGATAGTTGGTAACTGAACAAATACCTGCTAACATACACCCTGTCGCTGCCGCCAAATTATTACGTGTAAATAATTACGGTCTCCCTTTATTTCGAAACAACCTCCATGACGGGGGAGCATTTTTGGGAATTAAATTGTTGATTATTAATATGCGTGCCACGACCAACGAAAATGGTCAAATTGTGTGAATACCGCAAGCCTCGCAGCTATCGAGTAATTCGCATTTTAATTTCAAAATAATACTTGTCAATACCTGGCAGGTGGTCAACACGCGAATACCAATAACACATTGCTGCGGCTATCTATGCGAGGGGGAGATTCCACAGAGAGGTACATATATAAAGGCTATTCATAATAAAGTGGGCACTTTAGAAATGAACCTGAGCAAAATGTCACTGCCCCTGCAGGCATATATATTAATGGGCACACTGAGTGACATTCGCCCAGTCAAGTTGGTAACGATGGATGGAAAGTAGTTCCATATTTTAACGTCGAATAAAGAGTGTTAAGTAACCATTCGTGATAATTTAAAATTATTTCTTTCGATTTTTGTTTAATGCATCGAAGTGTAAAAATGAGCAGATTTGTAAAGTATTTACTTATTTAATAATTTCACAGTTTTATTTGACCAACACATGAATAAAGTGATGAGGCCCATAGCAATGTTAATTTTACATAAGGCGGAGGAATACAAAACTTGTATACAAGTAGATCTTAAGCACGGCTTTCAAAAGTGCTCATTTTGCCGTGAACAGCCAATAGCAATGACACTGCACTGCTTCACGTCCTACTTCAACAATGTGAATCGCCTTCAGTATTAACTATAGACCATAGGTCGTTTGTATGAGTCCAACTTCTGTTTTCGTGATTAACCTACATTAGCCGATCGAATTTAGATACACCCTATACCATACATCAGGCTGCAAATACAGACATTTTAGGCGTCACTACTATACAAAGGAGTCTGCGGTGGTGTTGTGGTTAGACTACTCGCCTCCCACCAAGGCGAACCGAGTTCAATTCCCGGCGGGGTCGCTCCCGGATTGGGAACCGTGCCAGACGACGCCATTGGTCGACGGGTTTTCTCGGGGATCTCCCGTTCCCCCCGCCCATGAATTCGGGTGCTGCTCTGCATTCACCTCGCCATCACCCTTATCGGCTCTCAAGACCTCGATGATAAGAACAGCGAGGCATTTGTGTTCCAGGCTACGTGCAGTTGATGCGCGATATTGACAGGAAGTAGTGTGACGTATCATATACACATATGCGCATCGAGAGAAGTAACAGAACAGTTGTACGCGCGCACAGAACATATGTCACAAAACGACTTCAGGCCATTAGCTCTCATTTTTATAGCTTTAGCGATTTTTAACTTCTAAAACCCAAACGGGAGCCGATATTGTACAATTCGCTCTGGCCATTTGGTTAAAAACTTGTTTTATTATTTAGTCTAATTTTTTCAACACAAAAACTGTATAATTAAAAAGGAATATTAAATAAAAGATAATATTGTAAATTAACTATTTAGATATAATTATACCACTTAACAAAATGATCAGAACTATTTTACAATATCGGCTCCATTTTGGGTTTTAAAAATTAACTAGAGGCTATTCACGGTAAAGTGAGCACTTTTGAAAGTCCTCTCACTTGGAATAATAGTCAGTAAATACATTTTATTTTAGCCTTAGACATTAAATTCCGAGTTCTGTGGAAAATAAACACATTATTTATTAGATACACTGCAATATTTAGTTTAAAAGGTGGTTAAATAATTAAATATGGCTGAAATGAAAAAGTAACTAGGGCCTCAAAAGTGAACAGCCTATACCACAAAAGACGTAGAAATAGGAGATAATGGCGTTGAGTCGTGGTGTTGGGAGAGTGCCAGAGAGGCTCGACAACTGCGGCGCCGCGGGCATTATCGAGAGAGAGAGAGAGGTCGGATCAACAACTGACCCACTATTGCGTGTTTCCCACATGACCACTAGCGCCATTCCACCCACCACACAGCTGTTGTGTCCTGTCCTCTCCTCTCGCCGACCGGCGCTGCAGCGACACTCCTGCCATCTATCTCCTCTCCTCCGACACACATGGCTCCTATGTCCTTCCTAACATGATTACGTACATTCAAGTAGCTTCTATGAAATCGTCGTTTGCGCGTATACATACGCGTATATCGGTAAATACATGTTCTGGAAATACCAAGTTTTGCCAGAAAGGATTTAAAATAAACTATTGTTTATGTCGCTATATTTTTACTTTTATCATATTAAGTGTATTCTTGGAGAAAATATTCGTGAAAATGGTCAAATATCGTATTTTTAAAGCATCTTGCCTACGCAGTTTCCTTAAGCAGTAAGAGAAAAGTACAAAGATAGGGACGTAGTTTAATCTGTGGTCTTTCATCGCGTGTAATAAAATCTCTATGTTACAGATCTAATTTGCACAGTACAGCGTCACGACGGAAACACTGCACGCCTTGCGCATAGGAGCGATGAGGCACTACACGTACGTGTAACTGTCGCCCGTATAGCTCCTTCGATTCTTGACCATGGACACGCAGTTACATGATCCCCTTACTGTTATGAAAATAGGACTTTTTGAAAATAAAGGCACAAATCAGTAATCGAACGCCGTATAGCTTTGCTTTTATCATACTAAGTGTAGTCAAAGGAAAAAACCTTCAAATTGTTCAAAAATAAAATCGCATTTTAAAGCTTGCCTGTCCAATTTCCTTCCAGTTAAAAGGTCTAATTTCCACGACACGACGGAAATGTGCGTAGACGCGATGCAACAGTCGCCTGTGTCGCTCCCTCGCTTCTGCAGCTAAGACGCGTGAAACAGCTTCAAGTTAGAGATTATCACTGTGTTTTCAGACGAAACAGCTTAACACTAGATCTGATTTTTTTATAACACGCCAATTAAGGCTCGCCTTCGCAATTCTTGGTAACAACTGCCCAAGAAAGGCCACTCCTGGTCGTGGAGGAAGGTGGTGTGTTTGTACTGTAGAGTACTGTAGCGAGAATGCACAGCCCTTCTTGGTAACAACTTCCCGAGAAAGGCCACTCCTGGTCGTGGTGGAACGTGTTGTGTTTGTAATGTAGAGTACTGTAGCGAGGATGCACAGCCCTTCTTGGTAACAACTGCCCGAGAAAGGCCACTCCTGGTCGTGGAGGAAGGTGTTGTGTTTGTACTGTAGAGTATTGTAGCGATGATGCACAGCCCTTCTTGGTAACAACTGCCGAGAAAGGCCCCTCCTGGTCGTGGAGGAAGGTGGTGTGTTTGTACTGTAGAGTGCTGTAGCGAGGATGCACAGCCCTTCTTGGTAACAACTGCCCGAGAAAGGCCACTCCTGGTCGTGGAGGAAGGTGTTGTGTTTGTAATGTTGAGTACTGTAGCGAGGCTGCACAGCCCTTCTTGGTAACAACTGCCCGAGAAAGGCCACTCCTGGTCGTGGAGGAAGGTGGTGTGTTTGTACTATAGAGTGCTGTAGCGAGGATGCACAGCCCTTCTTGGTAACAACTGCCCGAGAAAGGCCACTCCTGGTCGTGGAGGAAGGTGTTGTGTTTGTAATGTTGAGTACTGTAGCGAGGATGCACAGTACTTCTTGGTAACAACTGCCCGAGAAAGGCCACTCCTGGTCGTGGACTAAGGTGTTGTGTTTGTAATGTTGAGTACTGTAGCGAGGATGCACAGTACTTCTTGGTAACAACTGCCCGAGAAAGGCCACTCCTGGTCGTGGAGGAAGGTGTTGTGTTTGTAATGTTGAGTACTGTAGCGAGGATGCACAGTACTTCTTGGTAACAACTGCCCGAGAAAGGCCACTCCTGGTCGTGGAGGAAGGTGTTGTGTTTGTAATGTTGAGTACTGTAGCGAGGCTGCACAGCCCTTCTTGGTAACAACTGCCCGAGAAAGGCCACTCCTGGTCGTGGAGGAACGTGTTGTGTTTGTACTGTAGAGTACTGTAGCGAGGATGCACAGCCCTTCTTGGTAACAACTGCCCGAGAAAGGCCACTCCTGGTCGTGGAGGAAGGTGTTGTGTTTGTAATGTAGAGTACTGTAGCGAGGATGCACAGCCCTTCTTGGTAACAACTGCCCGAGAAAGGCCACTCCTGGTCGTGGAGGAAGGTGTTGTGTTTGTACTGTAGAGTACTGTAGCGAGGATGCACAGTACTTCTTGGTAACAACTGCCCGAGAAAGGCCACTCCTGGTCGTGGAGGAACGTGTTGTGTTTGTAATGTAGAGTACTGTAGCGAGGATGCACAGTACTTCTTGGTAACAACTGCCATAAGAAAGGCCACTCCTGGTCGAGGAGGAAGGTGTTGTGTTTGTACTGTAGAGTACTGTAGCGAGGATGCACAGCCCTTCTTGGTAACAACTGCCCGAGAAAGGCCACTCCTGGTCGTGGAGGAAGGTGTTGTGTTTGTACTGTAGAGTACTGTAGCGAGGCTGCACAGCCCTTCTTGGTAACAACAGCCCTAAGAAAGGCCACTCCTGGTCGTGGAGGAATGTGTTGTGTTTGTAATGTAGAGTATTGTAGCGAGGATGCACAGCCCTTCTTGGTAACAACTGCCCGAGAAAGGCCACTCCTGGTCGTGGAGGAAGGTGTTGTGTTTGTAATGTAGAGTACTGTAGCGAGGATGCACAGCCCTTCTTGGTAACAACTGCCCGAGAAAGGCCACTCCTGGTCGTGGAGGAAGGTGTTGTGTTTGTACTGTAGAGTACTGTAGCGAGGATGCACAGTACTTCTTGGTAACAACTGCCCGAGAAAGGCCACTCCTGGTCGTGGAGGAACGTGTTGTGTTTGTAATGTAGAGTACTGTAGCGAGGATGCACAGTACTTCTTGGTAACAACTGCCATAAGAAAGGCCACTCCTGGTCGAGGAGGAAGGTGTTGTGTTTGTACTGTAGAGTACTGTAGCGAGGATGCACAGCCCTTCTTGGTAACAACTGCCCGAGAAAGGCCACTCCTGGTCGTGGAGGAAGGTGTTGTGTTTGTACTGTAGAGTACTGTAGCGAGGCTGCACAGCCCTTCTTGGTAACAACAGCCCTAAGAAAGGCCACTCCTGGTCGTGGAGGAATGTGTTGTGTTTGTAATGTAGAGTATTGTAGCGAGGATGCACAGCCCTTCTTGGTAACAACTGCCCGAGAAAGGCCACTCCTGGTCGTGGAGGAAGGTGTTGTGTTTGTACTGTAGAGTACTGTAGCGAGGATGCACAGCCCTTCTTGGTAACAACTGCCCGAGAAAGGCCACTCCTGGTCGTGGAGGAAGGTGGTGTGTTTGTACTGTAGAGTACTGTAGCGAGGATGTACAGCCCTTCTTGGTAACAACTGCCCGAGAAAGGCCACTCCTGGTCGTGGAGGAAGGTGTTGTGTTTGTAATGTTGAGTACTGTAGCGAGGATGCACAGTACTTCTTGGTAACAACTGCCCGAGAAAGGCCACTCCTGGTCGTGGAGGAATGTGTTGTGTTTGTAATGTAGAGTATTGTAGCGAGGATGCACAGCCCTTCTTGGTAACAACTGCCCGAGAAAGGCCACTCCTGGTCGTGGAGCAACGTGTTGTGTTTGTAATGTGGAGTACTGTAGCGAGGATGCACAGCCCTTCTTTGTAACAACTGTTACTGCAAGAGCAGCTCTTCCAACTCCGAACACATGTTTCTGGGTCGGCATCTTGAATACGGGCGAGGAGGATCTCCCCTAACATGCTCGACACACCAAGCAGGGGTTTCCCACAGCTCGCTGTTCTGACACACATCACAACTGTAACAAGAAACAGCTGTCGGTTCATTTCTACCTACCTTACTATACTACATATATGGGTAACCTGCTGCATTACCCTTCTCAACAACGATCATAATAAAAATGCCAGTATTTATAAATGTGAACAATATTACTCGACTTGTAACTAATATTATCGAAAATTTACAATGGCATTTCAATTGTAAAGTTAAAAAATCTAAAGTCCCGCCATTTTCCCTCTGACCGTCTTACCAAAATTTTAACGTGGCTATTTTCTTACCTTCGAATAAACAAAGACGTCAAACAATCACACACATTTAAAGGAGAAGGTAAAATTGTATTGCCAAAATTTATTTTAAAACGTCACACAAAAAAGAAAGTTTTAATTTATTTCTGTGTTAGCAACAAATAAAATGTGTGCGATTTATTAAATAACGCATTTAATTTCAATGTAAATAATCTCATCTCTGCACCCAAGTTAAATTATATTATCATCTTTAAAATTAAATGGCAATGGGTTGCAGGGTTTATGTGAACATTTAAATAAACTAGACATAGCCGACGATAACCCTAAAAGCAAAAATCAATTAATTGACTGCTACACCCATCTATGGTTCCTAATTATTTGTTAATCACTATCTGGGATTTGTCTATTATTTGTTCTTGGGTTTATTTTCGGCAATGAAAATATTAAACGTGGCCCCAGTACGTTTACTTATGAAAATAAAACTTATCCAATACGATGACTAAATAACCAGTATTTTGGGAGTATGAATAATTTAAAGCTAATATAGACTATTCACGATAAAATGATCACTTTTGAAAGCCCTCTCATTTGGAATAATATTCAATAAATATATTTAATTTTAGTCTTAGACGTTAACTTCCGAGTACGGTGAAATATGCTCTCTGTGTTTATTAATTACATGGCAATATTTATTTAAAAAGATGGTTAAGAGATAAAAAAATGTGGGAAAGAAAAAAGTAATTAGGGCATCAAAAGTGCTAATTTTACCGTAAACAGTATATATCAGCTTTACTGGGCGCATGCCACTCAGAGCGCCCGTTAAAATACATGCAGGCAGGGCCAGTGACTGTTGTTGGTAGGTAGCGGCCGACCAAGAGAGGCTCGCGCTAATTGGCCGGAAGAGGCGCCGTGCTCGGCGGACGGCCAATTAGCTGGCAAGGTGGAGCCGGCTTTCTCGCAGACCACATGCCGTACAAGGCCAAGCCCGCGGGCTCCGAACCACTGGCCTCCACCCCCGCTTCAACACACTCCTGCGCTCTCACACCAGACGAGTGTACACGTATCTGTATCGTGCCTGAGGGAGTACAAGTGCGCATTACAACTCTTCTATTAGTTACACTTCCCTTACACCCTCCACCCCCCCTCCCCTGCTCTCCGACAACACACTTCCTTCCCAGCTACATGACAAATACTACGACAGTCTGCAAGTTGGCAGGCAGGCTGGCTGGCTGGCGCCCCGTGTGTAGGCAGCCACGCACCACACGGCCTCCACCAACTTAATCACTACTAAAGGCTGTTCGCGATAAAGTGATATCAACCTTAGAAAAATGTCACTGCCCCGACCTGCATATATTTTAACGGGCGCGCTGAGTGACATGCGCCTTGTAAAGTTCGTTACGATGAATGGAGAGTAGTTCCGATATCGTAAGAGTTAGTTGGCATTGCGCGTCCAAGGTCAAGAAGCGAGGGAGCGATACGGGCGACACTAACACGCACGCCTAGCGCCTCATCGCTCCTACGCGCAAGGCGTGCAGTGTTTCCGTCGAGACGCTGTACTGTGTAAATTACATCCGTAACATAGGGGTTTCATTACACGCGATGAAAGCCCACAGATTAAACTACGTCCGTATGTTTGTACTTTTCTCTTGCCGCGTAAGGAAACTGCATAGGGAAGCTTTAAAAATGCGATATTTGACCTTCTTCACGAATTTCTTTCTCCAAGAATATAGTAAATAGGACAAAAGTAAAACAACAGGGGCAATTGTTTTTCATCTTTTCTGACGTAAAGTCGTATTTGCAGAACATTTATTTACCAAGTAATGCATATTCGCGCAAAAAATATTTTAATGCATCGAAGTGTAAAAATTACAGTATTTGTAAAATATTTACATTAATTCTAATAATTTCAGTTGCACTTGACCGGCGCATGATTAAGTGATGAGGGGCATGGCAATGTTATTTGTACATAAGGCGGAATAATACACAACATGTACACAAGTAGATCTCAAGCAGGGCTTTCAAAAGTGCTCACTGTATCACGGACAGCCTATACCTATAGTCTATTCGCTACATCTTCACATTTTTCCACTCAAACGTTTGAGGAACGTTAACTGCCTAACGTGTTCCAATGTTTCCATAAATACGTCATCTATCACAAGCGTCCCTACTTCTGTTTACATACAAATATCTTCTTTTCGTTAAAATCGAACTTTCAGTTATAATTAATGTGGACAGAGAAGAAATAGTTGTGTAGGTTATACCTCATAAGAAATACTTCTAATACAAAATATTATTAAACTGGCTTTGTTAACATTATGCGAAGGAATATCCTGAAAGTAGAACTTTATCAGGTCTTCATAACAGTCGGAAGTAACCATAAATTGAATATATCTTATTTAATCATACAACTTGAAAGTCACAACAGAAGAATTTGAAGAGTTCCTTAGAGGCTAGAACAGGCTCACAACACATACAATACACACACTTACCGAGTTACCTACAACTTATTAAGCACGCCGTGGATGAGCAAGTCATTCGCAACTTTTAAGAGAACTGAGAACGCAATATGTGTTACCTGGTCTGCAGTAAAGCTGACTATAGGCTGTTCACAGAAAAGTGAGCACTTTTGAAGAACTAGTTGCTTTTTTCTTTCAGCCATTTATTTTATTCATTAGCCACCGTTTTGAATTAATATTGCCATGTACATAATAAACACAGTGTGAATATTCCACCGCATTCGGAAGTTAACGTCTAGAGCAAAAATATATATATATTTATTGGTTATTATTCTAAATGAAAGGACTTTGAAAAGTGCTCACTTTACGGTGAACAGCCTATACTTACTGAGAGGAGGCCCGTGAACCCAGACGACTGCGGGTGTATGAAGCCTACAGATCACGAGAGTCTACAAGCATCGCTAGGGGATGAGGCGAGCAGACATGAACCACGGTGTGCAGCTCTGAAACTGCTACCTAGTAACATGTAGGCTCGTGAACCCAGACGACTGCGGGTGTATGTAGCCTACAGATCACGAGAGTCTACAAGCATCGCTAGGGGATGAGGCGAGCAGACATGAACCACGGTGTGCAGCTCTGAAACTGCTACCTAGTAACATGTAGGCTCGTGAACCCAGACGACTGCGGGTGTATGTAGCCTACAGATCACGAGAGTCTACAAGCATCGCTAGGGGATGAGGCGAGCAGACATGAACCACGGTGTGCAGCTCTGAAACTGCTACCTAGTAACATGTAGGATCGTGAACCCAGACGACTGCGGGTGTATGTAGCCTACAGATCACGAGAGTCTACAAGCATCGCTAGGGGATGAGGCGAGCAGACACGAACCACGGTGTGCAGCTCTGAAACTGCTACCTAGTAACATGTAGGCTCGTGAACCCAGACGACTGCAGGTGTATGAAGCCTACAGATCACGAGAGTCTACAAGCATCGCTAGGGGATGAGGCGAGCAGACATGAACCACGGTGTGCAGCTCTGAAACTGCTACCTAGTAACATGTAGGCTCGTGAACCCAGACGACTGCAGGTGTATGTAGCCTACAGATCACGAGAGTCTACAAGCATCGCTAGGGGATGAGGCGAGCAGACATGAACCACGGTGTGCAGCTCTGAAACTGCTACCTAGTAACATGTAGGCTCGTGAACCCAGACGACTGCGGGTGTATGTAGCCTACAGATCACGAGAGTCTACAAGCATCGCTAGGGGATGAGGCGAGCAGACATGAACCACGGTGTGCAGCTCTGAAACTGCTACCTAGTAACATGTAGGCTCGTGAACCCAGACGACTGCAGGTGTATGTAGCCTACAGATCACGAGAGTCTACAAGCATCGCTAGGGGATGAGGCGAGCAGACATGAACCACGGTGATGAAGCTCTGAAACTGCTACCTAGTAACATGTAGGCTCGTGCTGTATCTACGGTGGCTCGCTATTTGCTAGTTTTTTTGCGGTCTCTCTCTCTCTCTCTCTCTCTCTCTCTCTCTCTCAGCTGCGTGCTCTAACCACTCACAAAGCAGATGAGGAATAGACTGCAAACAACGATACTCACTCACTTTGTGCAGTACCCCGGTCATGTAGGGCTGAAAGAAACCATTTATTATGTATACTTGATTCACGATAACTTCCGCCTTTTCTGAAGCCCTGCTAAATATCTACTTTTGGTTACTGATTACGTATCCTTCTGCTACACGTAAACACAAACACTGCCATGCGACTTCTACTTTTATAACTGCCAAATGCGTTGGTTGCTGTCTACAGCTGTTCAAATATTTATGTCATATTGCAGAAACCATTTCCTACGAATGTTCACAATTTAGGCCTGTAACATTATTTATGTCATCTTTATAAGTATTTGTTACACGATATAGCACGTTACACATAATACACAATATTTTGCCACGACGGTGTTTGTTACAGCTGTGGCGGAAACAACAGTAGTATTTAATCTGTTGTTATTAATATGTGTTTGGAATAAAAATTAAAACGAAATGACAACCAGTCCTACGAAACTACACAGTTAATTCAAGCACGCAACTCGTGTCGCTTATTTATTGTACATCTACAAACATAAAAGATAGTGGTGAACATGCAAACACATAGGCCTACCGTAACATTTATTCTGCTAATATTTACATGCCTTGGTACTTACTGGTTTGTAGGTTTATTTTATTATTTATATAATTTTATTTGGGTGGGCTTAGCATTTCGTTGGGATTGTTGCAGACATTCAAATCACAGAAAAGTAAGCTCGTTACATAACTGTTTTCCGAACACCTAGCGCAAAGTTACAACGCTGTGATAAACAGACGTGAATGTAAATAATTAACTTCGTCATAACATCAGTTCATGGTTAAAAGTATAAATTTTGCACATATTTGAAATCAACACACACAACTGGCCTGCATAACGATTACAACGCAGCCACCACGCCCTTTGATACGCAACGATCACAACACATTTCACTCTGCCGTGGAAACACATATTTATCACAACATTGTAACTTCCGTAGGATGTTTCAAAACACGAGTACGAACTTGACGCTTCATTGAGCAACACGCCGTGTCATTGTATGTCGCCACACCACTGTCAGTCGTAATGCACTGGGTATAATCGCCCACCGCCGCCATATTGGGAACGCTTTCCACACCACGTCTGCCAACCTGCTGGATTTGTAAGTGTCGCGCAACGAGCTGTGTCGCACCATCGCATCTAAAATATGTCGCTGAATCTAAATAACATATAATAGTTATTTAAACAATAAAATATCGTTTCAGTTGTAAATTACAATCGCAGACATCATTACTGTTACTGTAATTAGTATGAGATGTGCTGAAATTAGAAATAACAAAATGTATACCTTTCCTCCACAGGTGGTACGATCTTCCCGAGAGAGAGAAGAGAGACAGAGAGAACGAGACAGACACGCTCTGCTTCGCTTATTGATAGACCTTCATTCCGGACGGAAAAAAGACACCAGCCTACACACGGGAATTTGCGCGGATATTTTTAACTGCAGCAATGAAATGTGTTTCTGTCAGTGCTACCTAACAATACAAATATATCAATTGGCAATGTTTAAATAACAAATAGTATACATAAACCGAGGTTTAAAAATATTTTAACTGTGAACTATTTCTTACCGGCCATTGCCAACACGTCGCTGCTCTCGTTGTTGTTAATTCGTATTTAATACGAAATAAATATTACAAGTTATATAAGATACTAAGGTAAAGTTTCATTTATTCAATAATGCAGTACTCTAAAGTTAATCACAGTGTTAAATATTTGTGGAATACAAGTTATTGGAAAAACATGTTGGCATAATACGCCTAGGGTGATTTTTCAAATGTTCGATTCCAAAAGGCCGAAGAAAGTGTGAATGGACTATATGTGGTCAATGAATGTATTAGTACACAAGCTGCGTTCTTTTAAAACCCACATACACACACACACACACACGAAATAATGTCAAAGTAATACAAAATGTTCGTATTCTATTTTCTCTATTAAATTTTATTGACTGTTAAAACCTTTTATACATTAGCTAATCCACTGTTTTATTACGTGCTTCTATGTTGTCTACAAAAAAAGAACGTTTCACTCTTAGACTGCAGTATGTGGTGTATGGACATTCACTCTCTCTTTCCAATACATGGTTTCTGTCGTTAACTCTGTCCTTGTTCCTGCGTGCACTGTTGCCTGTTGTGTTATCTTCATCCAGTATTTAAAAAAAATTGCCATTTTCGTTGTGTGCGCGCCATGCAATCACAATGATACGGTTTCTCACAGTTTCAAGGGAGCCGCTTAGCTTTGCGTCGCAGGATTGGATTCCTTTACAAGTTGGCGGGAGGTAATATGTTAATGAGGCCGTTTCCTTCACCGCCCATTTGTTCCTCAGCTTGCCAATTACGTCACAAAGCTGAAGCAATTTGGCAACAGTGAGCGCCATAAGCCCTGCACTGCAATCTAAGCGCGAGACGGACTATAACTGATGCCCACGTTAATGATTCCATACTTTGCGAGCTGATTCCACATTCTGGCATTGCTAATTACATTCGGTGTGTTGTAACTAGGTATATATAATTAATTGATGGTTGAAGTGGCATAGTTATTGTGTGTGCGAACGTTTATCGATACGTAATATTTTACCAGCATCTTAAACAGAGCTTTCGAAAGTGGTCATTTGAACGCGAACAGCGCACAGCCATGTTCCACACAGGCTACTTTACTTGTGTGCAGGTAGTGAGTTTCAGTATACGCAAGTCTGAAAAAGAATATTTTTAACGATGTTGAAGGACTCGCAGCATGATTGTTTAGCATGAACGATATCTTGTATCGTTGTATGGTGTATGTTTTCTTTTCGCACGTAAACGTACTGGGGCACGTTTAATAGTTTCATCAGATAGCGTTCTTTTTTTCAAACATGCTGCAACACAGTTGAAGCAGACGACCTTTATAAGCGAACATTGCCACGTGACGCGATACATCAAAGTCTGGCAAACATGCAAGTGTAGCAGAGAGGAGGATAGAACAATTGGGAACTTGATCTCGGAGAGCGCTGAATGAAGGAGCCCTGTGTTAATATTCTGCAGAAGTGAAAGTGACGGTCGAGTCCTGATGCTCGTTACACGCCGGAGAAGGGGTCAAGGCAGCGGGAAATGTCAGACAAGGGAGCTAGCTGTTCCAAGTCCGCTGGCAAGCGACCATCAAATCCACTCGTTCATTTGGCGGAACCTTACTCTCCTAACTATCGTCCCGTTTGTATTACTCTGCCTACTGTGAGAGCCCGGCAAGGGAGAGGCCACGATCATGACCAACCTAGGCAATGTCCGAATTCAGTACTTACATCCTTGCGTACTTCCCTTACCCTCGGCACAAAACTTGATCAATTCGGACAGGTAGTCTTGTTGGTTTCGGCATGTGTTATTAGCCAGCTAACCACTATTAATGTACATGTGCTTCGACTCAGAATTTGATTATTGCAGGAAGTTTAAGAGGTTAAATCAATAATAAAATAATATTTCAGCAAGTGCAATTTGGATTACTGTTTTTATTTTAGTTTATGTAGGTTAGGAAAACAGGTCTAATACGAATTTATTGTTTAGACTTTTTTTTTTTAAGGTTAACCTTGCGATAATAATTTTCTCAGTTCAAAATTCTATGTCTACGAAGTAATACTGTAGCCCTATTAAACTTTAAATAAAATAATTAAGATGGAAATCAATATGTAACCTACAAATTGCGTCTCAAAATGGCGGCACATATTCCGCAAGTACGCAAGAAGTATATACATCTTCGTGTATACTTGCAAATTCGGACAGCACTTACGAAGTCACTTTCGGGTACAGTTACGCACAAGTATGTACTTAATGCGAATTCGGACACAGCCCTAGTCCAGTACACAACTGACGGCTCCACGTGGCAGCAGCAACACGACATTATACGTTTTTCACGGTAAACTAACCACTTTTAACCACATTGGAATTGACACTGCCATAGATAGGCCACTACCCATGCGTCTGTCAACTGAAACTGTGGAATTATAAAAGCAAATATTTTTCAAATTTGCTCGTTCTTACACTTGAATGTATTAAAAAACAAACAAGAAGCAGGGCAAATCATCTCAGTATTCACAAATGTTAGTCTGAGACCATTACTTGAACATTGATACATGGGACTATTTTCCCCCACCTGCCGTTACCAAGTTTACTGGGCGAATGCCAGCCAGTGTTTCCATTAAAATACATGCAAGTAGGGGCAGCGACATTTTTCAGGGGGTTGATATGAAAAGTAGTCAGTGAACAGTGAACAGACTATAGTCTCTTGTATTTCTCGCTGATGCCTACAGTATATCCATCAGCCTCGACTAGCCCCCATGTAGTCGGTCATCGGAAAACTCTCCACGACTGCCGTATCTCATCCACTCATCTGGCGACTGCTCCAGATCTCACTGCCGATTAATAGTCGACGTCTCGAACCAGGTCTCTGCCAATTACGATGAAGAAGTGGCACAATTTGAATACATTAGTCATTGCCGCCTGGCTGGCAGGAGAGCCTATACGTCTCCGACTAGTCACGCCGATCTTTAACTAACTAATCGGTTTCCTGAATCGATCTATTCCAATCCACAGATAATCGATGAGCATAGCAAATCGAACAAAAATATCAATTTATAATAAATCGATTTTCGATCTTTTCTTTAACAAGTTGTATGAACATAACCTGAAATCTATGTACCAGGATGTGCTACGAACTTGAGAACAAACTTAAACAGCCAGAAATACTATTAACCAAAAACTCTTGCAAATATCAAATAACAAAAGATGATATCCCATAAAAATCGAACAATTAATATATACGACAGTCCAAAATTCACGAAAATTAATAACGTTGGATGACACACAAAGGTACCTACCGCTAAACCGAAAAACCAATCTACAAGAAATAAACCCCGCGACTTCTCTAGGGTTACGTCTTAGTTTCGATCAGCATGTGTTTCGAAATGGTAGTAGGTACACATCCTCTGGCCAAATTGTAATACAGTTCCGATGTATTAGTATTACGCTAATTACAAACATTAATGTCATGACCGGCTGAAAAAAACAAACAACCAACCACACTGTATGGCCCCTTAATGGCGGCAGTTATTGCAGCAGAAGACTACAGTAAAGTGTAGAGAAATTGGGGGGGGGGGGGGGGCTCAACACCAAGGTATGGGGGGTGGAGTGAGAGGTCGAATGCAGGGGCAGGGGGAAATGGGAGATCCCGAGAAAACCCGCCGAACAGCGGCATAGTCCGGCACGATTCCCACGTGCGCTACTCCGCCGGCCGGGAATAGAGCCCGGTTCTCCTTGGTGGGAGACGAGCGCTCTGACCACTGAGCCACCGCGGCCCCCCAGGAAGACAACAGTCAGCCACCTCATGCCCCACGTGTGGTTGGCCTCGCACGTCGTGACAAGGGAGTAGCGGGGGCGGCGTCCCTGGACAGTAGGGTGTTTTTCTAACCTATCTTAACACTAAGGCCGTGTTTATAAACTACGCAGGATGCAAAACAAAGCAATAGTTGGTCAACTTTCAACCTCTTGCGCTTTGCGCCTTCTAAATTAGCCCTGATTGATTGCAAAAATCATTTTACACTCGTACAGAAGGCTGTGATTTTGAATAATTATTATAATATATTAACAGTTTTCACAATGACTGTATGCTTATATACAATGACTGTATGCTTACATTTATGCGTTGAATAGTAAATTATGAATATAATATAATGAAATATTTTAGTATCGCCATCTTGCTGAGAAATTGTGTTCATAGAAATTAGTTATTTAGACATTTAAAAACTATATACCAGTAACTTCACAAGGGCTCGAAAAAAAAAAAAAAACATATATATGTATTCACACACACACACATACGCACTAAACAAATGTTTGAAAAAAAAAAAATAGAAAAAAAAAAACACATGATCTTTGAATGAATCGTGCAATGGGAGACAATTAATAAATTGAGACTCTTAGACATTCACCATTGCGATGTCTGTCATGCCATTTTTCCTACTTGTTTTGGCAGTGTTGTCCTTTTTTTTCTAGCAGGTTTCCAACCTGCGTAGTTTTCTATGTGTGATCTGTTTTCGTAATTAGTTGCTGTTCTGTTTTTGTCTCTATTCCATCCCAGAATTTCAGTGTTGTGTGTGTATACATATACATGTGTGTATTTTTTTTTTTTCTCGTCCATAAGTTACTTGTCTTATTTAAATATAATTTTTCGAGTTCAGTTAAGTTTTTCCATGACAGACATCTGCATCGCAGTGACGAATATCCAAAAACCTCCAGAAAAAAAAAACATGTTCATTGAAAAGTTTTATGGAAAAACATATTTTGTACTTTGGTATTTTCATTTTACAATGACGGTAACATCATATCATGCGACGTTTATGAACGATCGCAATTTTATCGCGTTGCGTGGTTGCGTTCATACGTTTGTTGCATAGTTTATAAACACGCACGGCCCTGATGAGAGTCCAAGGTCCAGGGCTGAGCCCCACACGCCTGAGGCATGCAGGGAACAATTCTTACAAGCCACGTGCTTCGCGGATTTAAAGCCATTGGACAAACATGGCCACGACTAGGGGGTAACAACAGCTACAAAGGGAGATGAGGAAAAAATGCACAGACTTAGTATATATATATATATATATATATATATATATATATATATATATATATATATATATATATATATATATATATAAAGCATGCTATTTATGGAGCAGACAATATAGTTCTACGAATCTACTAGAACAGTGTGTGGGAAATGATGATAATACTTAAGAGGCTGCCTCGCCCTTAAAACAGAAATATTCGTTTTAGTGTCATAACAGAAGAGTCAGGGGCATAAATGAAAATGTTTGGGTCTGTGCGAATGTTTGAATATAAGCATTATGCGCTGATCACGTTAAAATGAGCATTTTTGAAAGCCCTGCTTAGGATCTACGTGTATGCACGCTGTGTATTCTTCAACCTTATGTAAAATTAACATTGTCATGGGCCTCTAACTTTATTCATGGGTAGGTCAAGTAAAACAGTGAAATGATTAGAAAAATAAAAAATTTATAAATCTGCTCATTTTTACACACTGGAGCTTTAAAAAAAAAGAGTAAGAAATAATTTAAATTATCACGAATGGTTACCGAACACTTTTTATTCGTCGTTAACATATTGAACTACTTTCCATCCATGGTTACCAACTTGACTAGGCGCACGCCACTCAGTGCGCCCGTTAAAATATATGCAAACAGGGCAGTGACATTTTTCTACGTTGATTTCAAAAGGTGCTCACTTTATCGTGAACAGCCTTTAAACGGTGAGAATGAATACATGAAATTTTGTATTAAAGGCCGTTCACGTTTAAGTGAGTACTCTAGAAATCAACCTTTGAAAAAAACCACCGCCGGCAACTTATGTATAACCACGTGTGTCACCACACAGGCTGGGGATAAACACACCCAGTTATGTTGACAGTGAAATGTGAAAAGTAGATCTACGAAATATCGCAGTATTGCAAGTGTAATGTTTAAATTTATGGCTACTTAAGCTGTCTGAAGTTTATTTTATACACTTTAAAGTAATTATTGGCGTAAAGATAACGTATTTACTGGAACTCATAATTATATTGTGTCACGTGATCGGCGCAACGGTCAAAACCAATGGTCCGTTGTTGTGGTTCCTTCATGCTTGTTGCTTGGCTTTGCTTATGAGGCAAACTACAAATTTGGAAACTGGAAGTTGTGTTTTAATATTTCCCATGTATTTTTCAGCTTGTCTACAATCAGCATTGTTTTATTATAGGTCGTATAGTGTTTAATTGTGTTGTAGTGATTTTGTGATGAAAATTTCAACCGCAACTGTCCGGAGGTAAATGTAAATGTGTTTTTACGACTTGTTTTCACCGCTTATCCCCAGTAAAATAAAAAGTAAAAAAGACAAAGTATAAATCGACAGTTTGAAACGTGATATTATAAACGTAAAGTTAAATAACAATTATAAAGTAAATATGAACGACAGCAGAAACGCAACATTAATATATTCATGTGAGTTTGCGAAGTACTTGTTATATCCTGAGTTTGACAAATAATATTAAAAGTTATCTGTGCCTATCTACCTACGCCCATCTGTTTAACCTTTCTTTCAAATCTGTCATTATAACAGGTGCAAATTTGGCAGTCGATAATTATTTGTTAATTTTTACACGTTTTTATATCACTGTGTAGTTTTGTAATCTAGGACTAACCTCAACTACATCTGTACATATCTATTTTGCCTAGCCATGTAACCTTTCTTAAATCTGCCTTGATAACAAGTGCAAATGTGCCTGTCAATAATTATATATTAGACATGTTTTGAACTCACTGTGTTAGTTTGTAATGTAGGTCTAACCTCAGACTTGTGTTCATGTAGTTATTCATCCCAAGTTACAGTGTTAAGTTTTACTATTGTTAACATAACGTCGCAGTTTGATGCTACACCAAAGGTGTTCCAACATATAAATTATAAAATCTTGAAGCTTGTTTTGTTAACTATAGAGCTATAGCTGTGCTTGTTGCAGACATTCTTTCATGATAAAAGTGTAGGCCTAATTGTTTTATTTGGTAATGCTTGCCGTAATAGGAATTAGAAAGTATTTACAATTAATTGTCAACAGTTAGGCCTATAGAATAATTCCATGTTTAAATTTCGAAATGGATGTTCGACAAGACAACTTGCTACCTTTCGAGAAATATCAAAGAAGATAGTATGCGTTATTGAGTAGGCATAATTGTTTGCAATATCTGCCACTTCGGCCGCAAAAATATTGTAGTTGTTGAAATTTAATGTAACTGTAAATTACACGTCATAGTCAACACCCCAGACTCCCAGAGCTCCTGTTTATTTGCAAGTGCATGTTTTTTGTAAAGGTTAGATTACATTACGCAGTGTATGTGTTAAATTAAGTATTTCTAAAGAACCTGTATGAGCTAACTTTCAATAAGGGCCGGGTTACAATTGACATACCAAACACATTCACAGTTATAGAGATAATCACATACAAAACACAAAAGCACAGTGGCCTGGTTGCAATTGATATAACAATAATAATATTAGTTTTTTTATGTTGCCACATTTGTACCGAAGAAATTAAGGTCTGTACATAGAGTTGGTAGTGGGTTTTTCCAAAAATAAATATTTTCAATTGATCTGAGACATTTTTTAAATGGTGAATTATTTACATTTCAATTTTTACTTTAAACATTACCTAGAAGTGTTACAAAACTTCCCTGGTTGTGATTATCCATAAATAAATAAAATAAAATATTTTCCCGAAGAATGAATTCAAAACACACACTTTCTTGATTTATAAATAAGTTTTTCAATTGATAACATAGTATAAGTGTCGGGGCTTCTGATTGGATGTTTATTGACGCACAGCTATAGTAACAAGGAAAGTTAAACCAAGTGCTTATCGCTATGCACAGTCACTTGCCTGTAGCATTACTTTCATAATGTGTCCTTTACATTATCATTTTGCTGTCATTTGTGGATATGTATTGGTTTTACATTAATAATAAGACATTTATTTCAGCTCTGTGTGTGCACGCATGAACCATTTATGTAAGTATAGTAATTTTCTTTAAATACTTTTCTCATTTAAGTTTTCAGTTTTGCTGCAGTCATTGCAATGAAGGAACCACAATAGTGATGAGAGTCCATGCACTTTACCTGTAAAATTGGTTTCTTGAGGTCTGTGTGGGTTTAACAAAAAGAAAATGTCGCGCCCATTTGGGCCACAAGAGAGGCCGGAAATGTGGCCATCACCAGATCGGCATTTCACTTAGCTATAAATAATATACATTTTTTTTTAGAAATATTTTGTAACAATGAAGGTGGTGCCAGTTACAAGCCTGGTATACCCTTCTGTTACCACTTCAATTCAAAGTATTAATGTTCACTTCTTTTTTGGAGGGTCTCAGAAGGGTACAAACAAAGAGTAACTGTGTCAAAAAAAAAAAGAACAATATGTACATATACACAATTGCGTTTGTTGATATGTTTATATTTTTAGTGTAAATTGTTTTTATTTTATATATACATTATAGACCTATGTTGAAATATATTTATCTCAATTTATAAAGGTGCATATATTTTTCTTTTTTATATATTACATATTTTTATATACTGCCACGTTTACACCGTCACGTAAAGTTTATTAGCACCATCTACTTCTGTGCAGTGGTGTACTCTTTGCTTGGCTCAGATCCCTTCGTCTTTCCTTGCCTTCCCCTTTCCCATCCGTGCGTCATTATTTCTTGATTTGTCATATTATATTTAAGTTCTTGCACAGCCTCGCTTTGTCCACTTTATACGCTTCAGATATCTACGTTACGCCGCTACCTTATGACTGCAGGATGTATGTTTTTTCCTGATAGCTTAGTTGCACCTAACTTCAGACGGCTGAGGCCAAATACACCTACCATGTTTTAGAACTGACGTTTTACTTGTCACGCTACAGAGCGATGGGGAACTTAGAAAACGGCGAGTCATGGGAAATGTTAAGATTGCGGTACAGTTTTTAAATGTATGGTAATTTGTGTGACAAGTGGTGTTGTACCTTGTGTGTGCAGTAGTTCTAGTCTATTTCAAAATCCGGATTTGGCTGCCCTTCCCAATTATTTTCCGGCTTAACTAATGTGTGTCCTTTTTTAACGTGTCGTGTTGGTAATTGTTCACCACCAAAGTTTAATGTTTGCTTTTTCACAGTTTCCATGACTTCATCGCTAGGGCGTTCATTTTTCAATTGTTTGTTGTGTAAAGTTTTTGTTTATCGGAGCTGCGAGATGACCCAAATGTCATATATGTTACGTATTTTATATATTGTATATTTTACATTATATATACATATATACATTATATATCATGTGTTATATACATGATACATGCTACATGTTTTATATATAACATAGTTACATTTAGCAGTACTAAAATGTAAACATTGAGTTTATTAACATCTGGCAATCACATGGCAGTCACGTGGCAATATTTGTTTACATATGGCGGAAGGATACATAATGGGGAAGAAAGTAGAATTTTAGCAGGGCTTTCAAAAGTACTCACTTTATCGTGAACGGCCTATACTTAATTGTCGCTTAAATATGCGTTAGTTCATATATTACGCCCGTAAAGATCGGTAAAGTAGTTAGCTAAGACATAAATAAAAAAAAATGCAATATGGCGGGTGACGCGAACTCTTAAAAGAAGTGTTCGGAACACTAGAAGAGAAAGATTGCCTTTCATTTGTTGGTCACACTGGTTCCCTGAACAGCGCGCCATCTGGGCACCTTTCAATGGCGCCCCACCGAGGGCCGGGGAAAGCGGACAGTTGGACAACTCACCTCCAACACTGGAGTTAGACGTAGGCACTGGCAAGGCCGGCGTGGGAGACACATACTCACCGCGCGGCTCTCCAGCCTTGCTCAGATGAGCTGATGGACTATCCCATCCCTGGTACGTCACCGCGTGTGTGTGTTGCTCTTGTATCCTGGTCGCCGTGTAGTGTACTACACCAGCCCAGTGCCGCTACTTGTCACGTGACTTCTTCATTCACACGCCGCCAATGTGACGAAGTCCCTGCATTGTCTGCAGTAGCTATCGCTGCAACATGACCACTCTTAACAAGCCTATACGCTCTCTACGGTCAAATGAGCACTTTCGAATGCTCTGCTTAACATCTACTTGTATGCAACTTGTGTATTCTTCCACCTTATATTAAAATTAACATTGTCATGGGCCTCGTCACTTTATTCATTGTCCTGTGGAATTGTGTAACTATTAGAAAAGTTAATATTTTACAAATCGGCTCATTTTTACACTTTGATACATTAAAAATAACAGACAGCGAAATAAATAATTTAAGTCGTCACAAATTGTTACCTAACACTTTTTATTCGACGTAGTTATATGGAATTACTTTCCCTCCATCGTGACCAACTTCACTGGACGCATGTCACTCAAAGTTCTAGTTAAAATGTATGCAGTGACTTTCTTCACATGGTTCATTTCAAAAGTGCTCACGTTATCGTGCACAGCCTTTAATTAACATATATTTGTGTGCACATTGTGTATTCTTCCACGATATGTAAGACTAACATGGCCGTGAGCTCGTTCATTTTATTCACGCGGCAGTCAAGTGACAGTTACATTATTCCGAAACTAACGTGTAAATGCATTAAAAAAAAAAAATAAACAGAAAGCCAAACAAGTAATTTTGGTATTCACAAATGTTTATTTAACACATTTCATTCAATGTTATGGAATGTAAGTACTTTCTCCCCGTCGCATCGTTACGAACTACAGTTGGAATGGCGGTTAAAATATTATGCGGGTATGAGTAGTAATAATTAACCGTGAAAAGATAATACAAAATATGTTAATGTCTCCTCCAAATGCTGCGTTTATGTGTAAATGAGAGCGTGTAGGTAGTGATTGGCGAAGAGCTGGGGGGAAGAGAAGGTAGAGGAAGACACGGTGCTCGCCTGGGGCCGCTGTTTCCGTCAAGGTCACTGCACAAGGCTCTGGCCTGCGTCACAACCGCGCCTCGCACACAGAGCACTGCGCTATACAGAGCTGCAACACGCCGCTCTGTTCACCAGCACGCAGTAGCTAGTCAGACACCAGGGCCTCGCACGGACAGCCAATCAGAGGACGGGCACGCACGTGGAGTGGACAGATGTGAGCGGCTCTTAACATCGAGGTCTAAAGAGTGCGATGGACCTGCACGTTGTCAGAAAAAAAAAATTGTCTATGCTATTTTTTTCCCCTTTTGTCACATTAAGTGTATTCGTGGAGAAATATCGCATTTTTAAAGATTGCCTATGCAGGTTCCTCAAGCGACGAAAGAAAAGTACAAACATGCGGACGTAGTTTATTCTGTAGGCTTTTATGGCGTGTAATAAAGCGCCACTGTTACAGATCTAATTTACATAATACAGCGTCACAACAGAAACACTGCACGCCTTGTGCGTAGAAGCGATGAGGCACTAGGCGTGCGTGTTAATGCCAACCGTATCGCTCCGTCGCTTCTTGACATTGGACGCGCGAGTCCATCCCGCTCTTAAGAGGAGTGTGAAACTGAGCTTCCAATGTCAAGAAGCGAAGGAGCGATACGGGCGACACTAACACGCATGCCTAGTGCCTCATCGCTCCTAAGCGCAAGGCGTGCAGTGTTTCCGTCGTGGTCCTGCACTGTGCAAATTATATCTGCAACAGCGGGATTTTATTACACGTGATGAAATACCACATATAAAACTATAGTCCATTTCCCATTGGAAGCAACTTTCTCGGAGCCGTGCTAAATCTCTACTTGCAGGCCCGTTTCGTATCCTTCCGCCAAATGTAAACAACCATTGCCATGCGACTGTCATGCAGCATCTGTCAGAATCAATGTTTACATTCCATTGTGTGTGTACATATGGTCGTATACTTTCGCTACACCTAAAAATAAACAATGAAATGTGACTTCTACTTTTATACCTGTCAAATGTGTTGTTTACTGTTTACAGCTTTTCAAAGAATTCTGTCTTAGGTCTATTTCAAAAACCATTTCGTACGAATATTCACAGTTCAGGCCTATAACATTATTTAGGTCAGCTTTATGACGTTTTAAAAAGGCCTGAATTAACGATAGTTCTTACGGTTATGATACATTAACATATATGTCTTCCACGACATAGCACATTACACGTAATGCACGTTAATATTTTGCCGCGACTGTGTTAAACACTGTTACAACTGCGGGGAAATGAACTGTAGTATTTAACTTTTTGTTGTTGATATGTGTTGGGTTATTTCTTTAAAAGGACGGCCTCAATTCGAATAACGAAGGAATAGACAGTCCAACGAAAAGCTCAAAATCCAGAACGAAACTCGTGGTAAGGAGCTGTAACGGAATGCATCGGCCGGCACGATTGCCACGTCCGGGAGCGATCCCACGGGGACTGGAGTCCGGTATGTCTAGGGTTGAGGGTTGGGCGAGTAGTCAGACCACCTCGGCCCCGGCACGGCCGTGTGCTGATTAAGAGACTCGCATGAACACACAGCGACTGAGCGCTTCAGTCACCCTGAGCGCGACACGTGTTTGGTCGCCGGTCTTGACACAGTACACTGGTGCCACGAAACAAACGTTCTCCAGTCACTTGAAAACAAAGCAGAATTGTGACAACATATTTCCTCTTGCTCGCGCCATTTCACATCTCTGGTAACAATGGATACAAAGTAGTATCATAACTTAACTTTTGCTTTCTTTTTTTTAAGAATCTAAGTGTAAAAATGCGCAGATCTGTAAAGTATTTACGTTCTTAATAATTTCACATTTTTGACCGACACTCATGAATAAAGTGATAAGGCCCATGGCATAAGGCGGACGAATACACAGCGTGCATACAAGTAGATATTAAGCAGGGCTTTCAAAAGTGCTTATTTTACCGTGAACAGCCTGTACCAGCTCGTACATGTCTCGTCCAAACTGCTAGCACGACCTTAGTTTCCGGATCGACAGTGCTGCACCAGGGGCGCGGTTTACGTTTCTTTAATGTACAGATGATTATTACGTCATAACAATCGATAACCTCCCACGGCAGTTGATTACCCACGTAACTTTCCAACGACAGGCGATCGTCAGATGTTCACAGAACGCAGACAGCGAATCAGGCCAACACTATTAATTCACGAATTCTTTGTTTCATCTCATGTAGCTTCTGGCATCTTGTGAAGAACTACTCTAAATATATCATTTTCAAGAGCGGGCACTGTACATTGCTCTGAATTAACATTGCATCATAGGTCGTATTACATTATCCTGCACCATTTTCCACAACGAATCTTGTCGCAGAATCATCCTGTACAGAGGCGAATGTATTTAATGGCTGTGTATGGCGTCGTCATCAAATTCTGCTTCGGCAATACGAAAGTGTTCAACATCACGAAATGGGCGATGTCTCGACGCAAATTCAAGATCTTGCAGTTTGAAAACGCGAGAGAGAAGAAAGTAGCAGAGGCGTTGGAGACACGGAGAGCAAACTGGCGCTGAGAGCTGTTCACTGTTGCCTGATCATACAAGTACCAATTCCTGCAAGGCTGGCCACAAAAGAAATCCCGTCATACTCTCATACAATAATGTAACAGAAGTGTATGGCCTACAGTTTTCTGTCAGGTTT
This sequence comes from Dryococelus australis, assembly GCA_029891345.1. Classification (NCBI taxonomy): domain Eukaryota; kingdom Metazoa; phylum Arthropoda; class Insecta; order Phasmatodea; family Phasmatidae; genus Dryococelus; species Dryococelus australis. The sequence goes on from CM056994.1 coordinate 8,340,052, forward strand.
TCTCTCCTTATTTACTTAACTTTGTTTTCAAACCACTACAGAAAGTGCATGTAATACCTAATAAAATGAAGAATAACAACAAGACGGGAAATTCTCCAGATAGAATAGTAAACTCTTCATCCTACTAGTATTCCTGGAAATCAATAACAACTTTTTTAAGTATCTGTAACTATAGGTAAATTCAAACAAATGTTACTATAGGCAATTCACGGTAAAGTGAACACTTTTGAAAGCCCTTTGATCTGGAGAAATAGCCAATATATATTTATTTTATTTTATCCTTAGACGTAAGCTTCCGAGTATGGTAGAATCTACACACTGTGTGTATTACTTACATGGAAGTATTTACTTAAAATGTCAGTTGAAAAATAAAACATGGCTGAAATAAAAAAATAACAAGGGTCTCAAAAGTGTTCACTTTACCGTGAACAGCGTATAGTGCGAAATTTTTTCTCATTTCCCGGCCGGGTAATGGAATTTCCCCGGAAACGGGAAACCTGCCGCCATGTGGGGCCTCCCCGGAGTGCTGCGGGCGTGCCAGCTTTCTCGTGATGTCGGGCGCACATATGGCCAGATACAGTATATCTCGGGCGGCATAGCCTCCGCCACTCTTGTTATAATTCCCCAGCGCGGCGCCCGGTCACGATCAGCCTCCAGGACGCACGCTGGAGAACGTCGCTCGTTCCAGTTCCGCTGGAAGAAAGCACCTGGAACAACTGGATGGGCGGATATGTCGGTGCCCGAGGCGGGGTCGCCAGCAGAGGGGAGGTCAACGCAGTCCGAGGCAAGGAACCTAGAGTGCGGGCAACAGCGTGCCACTGACCGCAACGATATGTTGACGTGACGCCTACTGCTACTTGCTCCGACAGGGAAGGCCATTCACACCCGCTATCTTATTCATGAGAGGACGCACCTCTCCCTGTCTTCCTTATTTATGTTACCAGTTTCACTTTCACCTCGGCACCTTCCGCGCCCTTCTCCAGGTATATACTCCGTATACATCACGGAGCCAAACTATACAAAGTCGCCCTGGCCACGTGTGTGTGAATTCCAATAAGGCTTTTGAATTACTGGATGGATTCTAATGCGGTTTTCACCATCGGCTAGAGAATTTCTCGAGGAAGGTTCAGGTATATAATAAATACATTCATATGTAATGTTAGAATAGTAGAGAAATGTCGACGTACTAATTAATTCGGTAATAGCCGCTTTTCAGGCGCTTACATGGCTTACGCTGACCAAACCATAAGAGATATTCAATTATGTAGTACATTAATTTGGTGTATCTCATAAAGGTCTACAAAAAAAGTCCACCATAGCATATGTTTATCTTTTAAGGGAGACCTATAGTAAACACCTTGTCTTTTTAAAAAATAGGGGTTCACTTACGAACACTGTTTGAACAACACAGTATTACCTTAAGCATTCAGTGTATATACATGCTGTAAACCTGAACAACGCCATATTTGTAATCGCACCCGAGCGAGGTCGGGGCGGGTTGGTAGTAGGATATTCCATTTTTCAGAATGTATGTGTATATACATATACACACACCTTGTAAATTGGTCGTGTTGGCAACAAAACAGGGCGAGCTTTGACCGCACTTGTGCCATGTCTATGCACGAAGGTCAACACAGTGCTGTCTCATACACTGTTCCCCGCTGACAAGCAGGCCGGCGTTAACTCCCTAGGAGGCTGAGCGGTACGTGTGTTAGGAACGATATCTATTAGCTAGGTATCTCTGAACCGCTACGTCAGAATCGTGGCATTGCCCACACGTGCCCGCAGTCGAACAGAGGACACACGAGTGTGGGCATCCTAACCACACGCGGGCACGAAACCAGTTCTAAACTCGCAGCCAGAGTCACGTATACCAGTGATATCTTAATAAATTAAAGTCACTTCAGACTGCGTGGTACATTAATGGCTGCCGAACATTTATCTAAAGTTTACACATTTCTGGAACCCTGAAGAGAGAGAGAGAGAGAGAGAGAGAGAGAGAGAGAGAGAGAGAGAGGACAACCCCAAAAAAAAAAAAAAACAGTTTCTGCCAACTTTGTGAGGAAAAATTTAGACGGAGTGGCACAGTCCTTTAGCGCAACATCTTACGCCACACTAAAACGTGCAAATTTATGATGAAAAAAATAACAGTAATGAATCACGCTGGTAAAATACACCGCTGGACACGAAAATCTCTACACAGTCAACTGACGTACAGGCAGCTGTCCGACAAATCATACCATTGAAATTCGCCTATCAGACAATTCGGACAGACGAATTTCGGTCAGATAGACTAAATCTGCCCCCCCCCCCCGCAACCCCTTTTTTTTTTCTCGTAGTGTGGTACTTGACATGGAAGCTCAGATATTCTCTGCACAATATGTTGCATGAATAGTAACTAAATAAATTTAATTTATAACTTGCAAAAAAAAAAAAACACCGGAGGTGACTCGGTTTGAACTTCTGCCCAAAATATACAACACCCATTCATAATTAGGCTTTTCTTCCCATCACTTTAATTTTAAATACGATTAAATTACATCACCTGGAAACTATCAATAATTTTGCATTACCAAAATTGGCACAGAAGTCCCGAATAAACTAACTATAGATACGACAAACTACATACCTCAGGACACCACATTGAAAAAATTTAAAACTTTTTTTTACAAATCTTTCTATACTTGAAATTGTAAATTGATTATTTGTAAAATTCTAGACAGGTTTGAAGGTAGTAAAAAATTGAATGAAATTTTGTAATAACTGGGGAACTTTAGAACTTCGACGACACATGTATAGTCTATTCATGGTAAAGTGAGCACTTTTTGAAGCCCTCTAATTTGGAATAATGGTCAATAAATATATTTTAATGTAGTCTTAGACGTTGAATTTATATCGTGGTGAAATATATAGAATGTGTTTATTACTTACATGACAATATTTAATTTGAAAAGTAATGGAGGGGAAAAAAAAAAAAAAAAAAAAAAAAACCGGTCGATAGAAAAAAGTAACTAGGGTAGTTAAAAGTGCTTAAATGTTATTCACGATAAGGTGAGCACTCTTGAAATAAACCTTAGAAAAAAGTCACTGCCCTGTGCCTGAATATATTGAAACGGGTATACTGAGTGACATACGCCCAGTAAAGTTGGGAACGATGGGTGGAAAATAGTGCAATATTTTAACGTTGAATAAAGTGTTAGGTCACCATTTGTGATAATGTAAATTATTTCTTGCGTTTTCTGTCTTTTTTTTTTTTTTTTTTTTTTAATGCATCGAAGTATGAAAATGAAAAGATTAGTAAAATAGTTACTTTTATAATAGTTTCAGAGTTTCGGTTGACCATAAAGTGTTGATGCTCATGGCGATGTAAATTCTACATAAGGCGGAAGAATACACAACGTACACACAAGTAGATCTTAAGCAGGACTTTCAAAAGTGCTTACTTGACCGTGAACGACCTACAACTATGCAAGAAGCAGGCAATGTGCGTGAGAACCACGTTGCTCACAGCGAGCGAGTGTGCGAGTGTGCAAGGATTCCGCATAAGCTGCAGGGAGAAGTGGAAGGGGAGGAGAAGATGGGGGGGGGGGGGCAGGAAGTGCAGCGTGCAGGTGCAGGCAGCGCAGTCACGAACTCGCCAATTTGCCGCTGCTTTCTCCCCAGGGCGAGACGCAAGTACGTCTGTACTTTCTCCCTACATCACTACCCTGTGCATGACCACCCGCGCTGCCTCGCCGGCCGGCTATTGACTATCAGTCACTTGCTATACATTCACTGGCAGCTTGTGACTTCGCTGTCTCTCAACACCACTTCTTACGTTCTTAACATAATATCACGGTAATGTTAAATAATGATTATTAAATTAAACATTTACATCACGATGGTATATCAATACATATAGGCCTTCCAAGATATTCCTCTGCCTCGTGCAAACAAAGCTCAACCGAGTCTACAAAACTACAACTACAAATTTCCATAAGCACTATTTCTTAGTAAACATTACTAACACGCCTATTTTAGCCATGTTTTATTCATAATAAATATAAATGAAATATTATAATTGATAGATGAAATATAAGTAAACGTTCAATTTAACCGAAAGTAGGGTACTATTACGTTAACACATAAAACACATGTGATACACGACACATCTAGGTAACAAATTAGCACGTCATTCATGGGGTGATTTTTCAAAGGTTCGATTGGAAAAATATGAAGAAACCGCGAACACACATTAAGCTCAGTTTACCTTAAGTAGTAGCTGAGAAAAACATTACGTAATTTTTGTTAACAAACTAGTGCTGAGAAAAAAAAGACAAAGATTAATGGAATATGTAGATCTCAAAGAAGCATTTGGTAAAGTTGACTGGAGCCAAATACTCCGTATATTGAAAAGATAATGGAAACAACAGGTGAAAGTGAATTATGCCCATGGCATTGTCAATTGCAGGTCTCCAGCAGGATTTTACAAAAGTGCTCCGTTTAACGTGAACAGCATAATTAACAAATAAGCACTTGTATAGCAGAACAATAAGAGAATCATACTATCATTAGGTATGCATAAAAATTCCCAATGGTTGGGGATGCAAGGTGTTTAAAATAAGCATACGAGACCAACACTCTTTCTCTCTCTCGCACACACGCACACACACATTAAAAGTAATTAATTGTTTAAGACATATTTAATAACACTGTAACCCTACAATATTAATTAGCTAAATTAATGTTATCAACAATATTATTCAACCATTACAGTCCTACAATTTACTGTTTGTATAGTGTGACCAGTTAACATTTTCCAGACCTCTTAGAATCTTGGAGCCACGGTGACTAAGCAGTTAGCCTGCTCGCCTCCCACCGAGGCGAACCGGGTTCAATCCCTGGCCGGGTCACTCCGGATTCCCGCATGTGGGAATCGTGGCGGACGATGCCGTTGGTCGGCGGGTTTTCTCGGGGATCTCTCATTTCCTCCGCCCTTAAATTCTGGTGCTGCTCCACACACCTCAATCACCCTCATCGACTCTCAAGACCTCGATGTTATGAGCCATCCAAATCTCTCCACTCCCTCTTAGCATCTTTAAGAAACTATTAGTCACGCAAAGCGAAGGAATGACATTCCAAACAAGAATTATTTTAGTTAACTAGGATCTGCAATATTTCTTCCACGGCTTGTATTCCCATGCTGTACAAGTTCATCAACGAAGATATTTGTTCCACGTGGTTGTTGTGCACAGAGATACCGAATTGCTCCTGACAAATTATCAGCACTTTACACTAACATGTATTCATTTAAGACTGCAATTTTTGGCGAGGCATTTCCATTAACACTTTTTTGTTTGCTCACGTTAATTTTTTACAAATACATACACGATGTTTTGTTTACTTTTGTTCCACGAACTCTACCGATGACATTAAAACCATTTTGGCACTCGAGTAACAAAAAAATATTGTTCTTCCATCTACATGTAAAACTCTCATTAAAACAATGGTGATTTAAATTAACCTGATTAAGACAAGACTAAACTCGGACCTGCGTTCAAAAATGTGATATTTGAAAACCACGTAGTCAGCACGGCCAAGTGCTTAAAATGATAAACATACCTCAATAAAAATATAAATACAAACATGAGAACTGCACAAAATCACATGCCAAAATAAACAAAACTTTTTTAATACATTTAAAACTTGAAATAACAGATGCTCATTAACATGTATACTTAAAAAATAGCTTATTATTAAATTAAATTAATACATAACATTTAGGCCTAGGCCTAATGATGAAGATTAAAATACGTATGCCAATAGTAATGTCACATAGAGTAATAATAACTTGACACGAAAACTGGAGCAAAATAAATATCATGGAAAAGAAATAATAATGAATATCACCATGATATATTATATGTTATAGTCGCTTGCTTCGAAACCAAGACTACGCAATCTTGGTTGAAAACATAAAGTTATAAAACTAAACTCTTCACTTAATTATGGTATTATAAATCATTTCTTACATAAACAATGCGGCCTAACCTAACAACCCAACGTAATCCATACCGGTTATATTTCTAAGTGTGGTTCCTTTATTTCAAGAAAAATACGTTTTCGAGAAACAGAATGACTATAATTACTGGTCGGAACATAACACCTGGAGATTCCACTAGCTGCAGTTGTACGCCTCAAGTACGATTCATTTGCAGCTGAATAGTCTATTCACTTCATCTTCAGATCTTCCGAATCAAACATTTGAAAAATGGCTCCATATACGACGCGTTTGGTTGTTTACCAAACATGGCATGAATCGCAAGCAAAAAAAAAAAAATTGTGTGATTAAATTGAAATTTTACTTACATCTTATGTATAAAATACAATAATCTATTTAGGAGTAATTAATTTTTGAATGAGAACCGGAAACCCTAGCAAGAAATAGTTTCAGTTATAATGCAGAATATTAATAAACAGAGCGCGTACGAAGCGATGCGTTGTTTCTTTGATGTAGTTTTCTAGACTTGGTTAAGCTTTGCTAGCACGAGGCGGAGGAATATCCTGAAAGTAGAACTTCAACATGAAGTTGTAAATATCAATGAATGGACTACCTACATAGTAGGAAGCCACGCCCGCAGTATTGAGAGATCAATGAGCAGGTGTTTGCAGGGGCAAGGCGCGACAGCCCCGCCAAGCAGCGCCGTGCGACGGGTTGCCAGTCGTCGAGCTGCAGGCGGCGACATCCGCGCAAGGAAGACACGCTAATGGCCGGGATGTCTGCTGCAGTACTTCCTGTTGCAGTCGCCTTTCACAACATAACAACCAGTCCTGGCCTGCGCTGCACGGCTGCCACCCACCCCCCACATACAGCACTTCACCGAGGCTAACCAGTCCTGTCACTTACACCATATCAACCCTAGCTCGCTCTCCAACTCCTTCCTCACAAGCATACGTCCCCACGTACTACTTCGTTATGGAAAATGTTACTCCTCACAATGAGGAAGAGAACTGTGGAATGATGACCCCATGCCACCGTCCTATATATAGTTGATTCACGATAACTTCGGCCTTTTCTGAAGCCCTGCTAAATATCTACTTTTGGTTACTGATTACGTATCATTCCGCTACACGTAAACATAAACACTGCCATGTGACTTCTACTTTTATAACTTTCAAATGCGTTGGTTACTGTTTACAGCTGTTCAAAGAATGCTGTCATATTTCCTACGAATGTTCACAATTTAGGCCTATAACAATACTTAGGTCAGCTTTATAACTATTTGTTACACACACTATAGCACGTTACACATAATACACATCAATATTTTGCAACGACGGTGTGGTAACGCCCATGAAAATAGGGCTTTTATGCATACAATTAAATAATATTATTTTTCCTGTTCTTATTGCTAAACATATTGTCATGCAAGAGTTAATGTAATATTTTTCACACATGTCACTTATATGATTTCAACTGCCTATTTAAATTGTATTCATTTTTATTTATTTTATTCTTCTTAACACATAAGCTTTTTATAACTTAGATATATGGTGGCAATAATAATTGTGTGTAATTTTGATAAGCTAGTTAATTTTTTATTGTGTATTTATTTTTATAAAATACTTATTTTTGGTGTGACCTCAATTTTATATCTTTCTACTTTTTATTGTATTATATCTCATTTCCGAAATCAGGTATTCTTTGGTTTTTCTTAATTTAGGTCGTTAGAAGTGGCTCATGTGGGTGGTTTGAATAGTTTTGATCCCCATTGGATCGCAGGTTTAAATCCTGATTGTTGATTGGCTGGCGCTATAGGCCCCTTAAGCTAGCGTCAGCCTGCAGAGACGCTCTCTTCGCTAGCAGTCTCCAACGTCAGACGTAGGGCAGGACCTCCCGTCTGAAGTGGACGGAGAGGTAGGACTTTAGTTTTAGGGTGTGTAGACGTGTCCCTGAACCAACTTTTAAGTAAATTTGTAACTAGCAATGGAGCTTGTGTCAATGGTCGCCCATTCACGAGATTAAGTGGTCAGAAGCTAGATAGTTTTAACACACCGTCTACGTACGTGTAGATCTGACATTTTCATCTGGACCTAATTTTATTTACAGTTTGATTCAGCTCAATGTCCGTCAGCATCAGTACACAAGCGACGCCATCTTGACTTTTGTAAGTACGTAAATTTCCAGCACACATACGCCCACTGTGATAAGAGTAGTTTCTACCAGAGCTAGACTGTTCTGTGAGAACACAATTTGTTTTAACGTAATATGTACTACAGAGAACAGTTTAATTAATTTGATTTTGAAACCAGTATATTCAGGCTCTGGCAAGCTATGTCACGTAACCGTAAAAGGGTTCAAGTAGGCTAGGCATGACCACTTTTAGCGTTGTTAGGATAGTGTATTGTCTTTATAGTTTTCTCATATTGCCATCAGGGTTTAATATTTCTGATTGAAACAATTACAATACAAAAGGAAATGAAAAGTAAAATAAATGAAATTCATTCAAAGGGCATTCTGTTTTGTCGTTTTCTCTACTGTAGTGTCAAGTTAACCTATTTCTTACCCAAGATCTTACATATGTGTTTACTAGAGTTTTCAATTATCTACCTTATTTTGACGTACGTACATAAATCGAATGCTAGTCTCTAGAGGGTGCTAATGTCACCCGCTAGAGACTGTTCCCCTGCCAGCTCAGGACTGCACCGGGCAATTATACAGACGCAGCCTAGGTAAGATAACATACTTTCCCACTGATTTATTGCAAGTCAGCTGTGCAGTCTGGTCACTCAAGTGTTATATGTCTCGTGCCATTGTTGCGTATGCTAATTCTACACCATACACAGCACATATCTATTTGAATATAGTATGGTTATATATCATATTGGCTATCGCAATGAGTGTGTGTTCTTCGCAGCTCCCTACACACTATATTACATATTTATATGAAATATAAGCAATATTTCAGTGTTTGGTTATTTCGTTAAAAGGACGGCCTTATTTGGCATAAAAATTGAAACGAAGGGACAATCAGTCCAACTATACGACACAGTAAATTCAAGCACGCAACTCGTGTCGCGAATTTATTGTTTGTAGCATCGACAAACGTAAAAGATAGTGATGAACATGTAAACATATAGAACTACCGTAACGTTTATTCTGCTAATATTTAAATGCATTGGTACTTACTGGATTTTAGGTTTATTATATTATTTATTTGCATTTATCTGGTTGGGCTTAATGTTTTGTAGGGATTGTGGCAGACATTCAAATTACAAAAACGTAGCTCGTTACACAACTGTGTTTCAAACACCTACGGCAAAGGTACAACGTTATGATAAATAAACAGACGTGGCTGTGCATAATTAGCTTCGTCATAAAACCAGTTCACAGCTAAAACGCATAAAAAGTGCACATCAAATATTTGAAATCACGCACACATACAGATCCAGCATAACGATCACCGCGCAGCCACGCCACGCGATTTCACAAGCAGCGGTTAACGAATCATACGTAACAGTATATTTATTACTGCAGTGGAAACACATTTTTATCATAACATTGTAACTTGCCTTGGCTGTTTAAAAAACACGAGTACGAACTTGACGCTTTGTTCAGAAACACGCCGTGTCGTTGACATGTCGTCACATCACTGCCAGTCGTAAGGCAATGGGCCGCCATATTGGGACAAGCACGTGATTCTAGATTCCCCTTTCCACACCACGTCTGCCAACCTGCTGGATTTGTAAGCATCGCGCCATCGCATCGTATCTAAATAACATATAATAGGTATTTAAACAATAAAATCTCGTTTCAGTTGTAAATTACAATTTCAAACATTGTTATTGTTGCTGTAATTAGTATAAAATGTGCTGAAATTAGAAATAACAAAATATATACTTTTCCTGCGACACAAGTGGTACAATCTTCCCGAGTGAGTGAGAGAGAGAGAGAGAGAGAGAGAGAGACAGAGGAGAAAACGAGAGAGCGACACGCTCTGCTTCGTTTATTGAACTTTGGACGAAAAAAAAAACAGTGTCACTCTAGAGCCTAGACATGGTAATTTGCGCTGATATTTTTAACTACAGCAATGAAATGTGTTTACGTCAGTGCTACCTAACAAGACAAATATGTCAATTGTAAAATTTTAATTTACAAATAGTATACATAAAAACTAGGTTAAAAAATATTGTAACTGTAAACTATTTCTTACCAGTCATTGCCAACACGTCGCTGCTCTCGTAATTCGTATTTAATATGAAATGAATATTACAAGTTATAGATTATACTAAGAAGATTATCAATCTATTCAATAACACAGTACTTTAACGTTAATCACAGGGTTATATAATTTTGGAATACTAGTGATTGAACACAACAGGTTGACATGTTACGCCTAGGGTGATTTTTCAAAGGTTCGATTCCAAAAGGCCGAAGAAAGCGTGAATGGACTATAGCCTTGTGCTCTGTACTCACGTGCTTCTTCTGTACAGTAAGTGTTGATATGGTAAGTAAATATTTTTGTCTTTGAATGTCTGGTTTTCTTTAAAGAGAATATAAATGGACTTCAGAGTAATAAAATTAATTATTTTTTCTCATACTTTTAGACTAACGCATTCACTGATTTATAGGTTTTGTATTCACTACACACCACAGATAGATTTGTTTAAAGTTCCTTTATACGTATTATAAATAACCTCCGGAACTTACACGAACCTAGAGTTAGTGATTAGTAGTAAGAAATGGTTTTCGTGCAACATATTATTAAACCGAGTGAGTGAAAAAAAACGGTGCGTTGTCCCGTGTTGGTGTAACAGCCTGCAAGTAGTTCTTCAGCAGGGCTTCAGTTCGAAGTAACCTCAGTCTACGTACACACAGCGGCGCAGTAAGCCCTACACTGTTGCCAGGTCTACGGCTTCAGTTCGAAGTAACCTCAGTCTACGTACACACAGCGGCGCAGTAAGCCCTACACTGTTGCCAGGTCTACGGCTTCAGTTCGAAATGTACACACAGCGACGCAGTAAGCCCTACACTGTTGCCAGGTCTACGGCTTCAGTTCGAAGTAACCTCAGTCTACGTACACACAGCGGCGCAGTAAGCCCTACACTGTTGCCAGGTCTACGGCTTCAGTTCGAAGTAACCGCAGTCTACGTACACACAGCGGCGCAGTAAGCCCTACACTGTTGCCAGGTCTACGGCTTCAGTTCGAAGTAACCTCAGTCTATGTACACACAGCGGCGCAGTAAGCCCTACACTGTTGCCAGGTCTACGGCTTCAGTTCGAAGTAACCTCAGTCTATGTAACACACAGCGGCGCAGTAAGCCCTACACTGTTTCCAGGTCTACGGCTTCAGTTCGAAGTAACCTCAGTCTATGTACACACAGCGGCGCAGTAAGCCCTACACTGTTGCCAGGTCTACGGCTTCAGTTCGAAATGTACACACAGCGGCGCAGTAAGCCCTACACTGTTGCCAGGTCTACGGCTTCAGTTCGAAGTAACCTCAGTTTATGTACACACAGCGGAGCAGTAAGCCCTACACTGTTGCCAGATCTACGGCTTCAGTTCGAAGTAACCTCAGTCTATGTACACACAGCGGCGCAGTAAGCCCTACACTGTTGCCAGATCTACGGCTTCAGTTCGAAGTAACCTCAGTCTATGTACACACAGCGGCGCAGTAAGCCCTACACTGTTGCCAGGTCTACGGCTTCAGTTCGAAATGTACACACAGCGGCGCAGTAAGCCCTACACTGTTGCCAGGTCTACGGCTTCAGTTCGAAGTAACCTCAGTCTATGTACACACAGCGGCGCAGTAAGCCCTACACTGTTGCCAGGTCTACGGCTTCAGTTCGAAGTAACCTCAGTCTACGTACACACAGCGGCGCAGTAAGCCCTACACTGTTGCCAGGTCTACGGCTTCAGTTCGAAGTAACCTCAGTCTACGTACACACAGCGGCGCAGTAAGCCCTACACTGTTGCCAGATCTACGGCTTCAGTTCGAAGTAACCGCAGTCTACGTACACAGCGACGCAGTAAGCCCTACACTGTTGCCAGGTCTACGGCTTCAGTTCGAAGTAACCTCAGTCTATGTACACACAGCGGCGCAGTAAGCCCTACACTGTTGCCAGGTCTACGGCTTCAGTTCGAAGTAACCTCAGTTTATGTACACACAGCGGAGCAGTAAGCCCTACACTGTTGCCAGATCTACGGCTTCAGTTCGAAGTAACCTCAGTCTATGTACACACAGCGGCGCAGTAAGCCCTACACTGTTGCCAGGTCTACGGCGAAACAATAACTACAACAGCAATTTCAAACATAACTGACTGTGGCATCAAGTAAAACAAATTGAGCAAAATATTTTTCCCCCTTTGCTGGTAAAAAAAATTAAAATCGGCCCGCTCTTTACCACAACTGTAAACCGAATGCACATACAGAAACCACAACCCACACACACGTACACTGAATCATTAACACGCCTTACGTACAGAATTCTGGTCAGTGTCATTTTGAAAGTAGAATGCCATGTTCCATGCAATATTGCAACAAAAATCTAACTATTCGCTGGACATGAAAACACGGGACTGCAATTACCAGAACAGTTATGAACGACATTTTATATTATACAAAGAAAAGGTAACGAAACCTGAAACAAAAAATTATTATTCTATCGTAAGTAAAATGTCCTATGGTTACGTAAGAGCTTCAAATAATTGTTTAGAAAATGTCGCAGAGACAGCTCTCGAGGGGAAGGCCTAGAAAGCAGTTTTAAACGCCTCCAGGTCACGTCTGGTCGTAAGAAAGAATTGCGACAGTATCTCACAAAACCGCGCTCTATGTGCAGTCTCGAGAAACTGCAACACATGTAACAGCAGGCTGTCTCTACAAGCGTTGTAAGCCAGTGTGTTCAACTACGCTTGCCACTTCGTGCTCTCGTTCTAAGAAAATGCGCCGCAAGAAAGTAATAACAATGGGTTTTTTATTCTTACAATTTTTCACATTTTTTCGTTCTCAATGTATTTAATACTCAGACGTAAAAATAAAAGACTGATGTCGATAATAGTTTGCCTTTACAAAAAAACACAGTATGTTCCCAGAACGTCTATTTGCCGAGACACGGTTATAGGTGCAAAAAACACTAATTTTAGATAAAATATTTTAAAGGCCTGTGACAGGCAGTGTCGCGACGCTGGACGTCTTGGAATAATTATCAACTTGCAAACTAATACAAACGCTCCTAAAATTAATGGGGTGTACCACGTCGCACACACCCTCGAATAATTACAATTATTATGTATTAGCAGGCGGACCTTGTCGGCATTAATCCATTAAAGAAAACCTCACTGTATTTGGTAGCGGTTTTTGCAGCGTACTGTCCGATATGCCCGAACACTTGCACACGTTGATTTTGAGATTTAGAAACTCTAGTATAACTCACCTGTGATGTACTCGCCGGCTTCACGTCAGTTTAAAAAGACTTTGAAAAAACCTGGGGTGCCGAGCAAATAACTGTTAATGTACGTGCATATTTCCAGGTGCAGCAGCAACCAGGCCTGGCAGAGAAGTGTGTAGCGGACTGGTGTTTCAACGATTCGTCACCGGAGCGCAGCACAGTCGACGGCAAGCGCTGAGAACTGCCTGCCATGGCGCGCGCCGCCCACAGCAGTGACGTCTGGTTACGCCATTCCCGGAAACTTGGTCAAGAGACCGGAAGTTTGATGACGTACTGTAATATTATTGGTGTATGATATTTCAATTAGTTAGACCCCCTAAGGGAAATAGGTTTTCCGCTGCGTCGGTTCCCCATATTTGGTAACATCAACCGCCATTGGTTGTGATTAGCTTGATCCCTCCTAGGAGTAATTGAAAGCCCAACGATTTCTTGGAAATGCGGGGTATTTGAGGGGGAATTAATTTGATTGGTATCGCAGGAGGGCGGACCTGTGTATTTAATGCCGGTGCACACTGCCATCGGAGTCAGTTCAGCGGCCTCGAGGGAGTAAGCTTCTACCAGAGTTAAGTAGCATTCTTATTTGATACACACATGTAGACTCCTAAAGCGAAAAGGTCCATTACGTCACTTTTACGTTAGGCGAGGGCCATGCTGGCCGGAATTTTAAAGTATTTTTTAAAGTTTTGCGAAATGTTGGCCTTTTAGCCAGAAAATTCGATAATGTTACCTTCTGTAACCAAAAATTTTGTAAACTTATAAAGAGAATGGTGAACATGTCGTAACCAAGAAGTTAGGTGGTTGTAACCACTTGTTACCATTTGTAACCAAAGGCAATAATTATGGTCTTAGCCTTTTGTAACCCAGTAGGCGATATGCGAGAGACTGTGTATTTATGACTGGTGAATGATTAAAGAGATTACTTTACAAAGGTTAGGGCTTTTGCAAAAATCACATTTACTCACGGGAGTTAAGGCTGGCATTGCTTAGTAGTTGCTCCCATCCACTTGGAATCGCGAGTAGATATGCAGTAAACAATGAGGTTACCAGGATCATTTAGTGATGACCAGGAATGTGTTACCAAAATGGTTAGCTCCTGGTGTAGGAATTAAAAATTATTTAGTATTATTCGGAGTAATTCTAGGCGCGACAGAAATAAACCCGCCATTTTGTAATGATGGTATTTTGTGGTCACTTGCCCAATATATTTTGCGAAGGCCTTCTGTTTTTACTCATTAAAATGGCCAGTAAAGGACAAACATAACCTGTACGAAACATTTTCTGAATAACAGCGGATGTATTCGATACCTGAAATATCTGGTTGCATTTTATTCTATACTTTGGCAACCTGTCTTTTAATGTAAATGTTTTAGTAAATTTGTTACATATGGGTGAGGAAAGTAATGTTCAATTTAAAAAAAATGTAATGTAAGACTAATAACAAATGGAAGTTTTTTTTTTTTTTCACGTGTAAGAACTATGAAAGAATTAAACAAAAAAACTATAATAAAAATAAAGAGTATTACCACGCTTCTTTGTTTCTGTTACAAATAGTTTATAACTATCATGTACCCTTACACTGTACAGAAAAAAAAAGTTTTTTGCGTGGCTTTTGCCATTTGTGGTGTTCTGGTGGTTTTGCTAGGTCTTATGCAAATCCTGCCTTGCCGCGCCCTTGGGTTAGGGCGCAGCAAGGTCAGAGGCTGTTCACGATATAGTGAGCACTTTACAAATGAACCTTAGAAAAATGTCACTGCGCCTGCATTCATATACTTTAATGGGCGCACTGACTGACATTCGCCCAGTTAAGTTAGTCACGATGGATGGAAAGCAGTTCGAATAAAAAATGTTTACGTAACCAATTGTTGTAAGAAAATTATTTCTTTCGCTTTCTGTTTTTCTAATGCATCAAAGTGTAGAAATGGGCAGATTTGTAAAGTATTACTTTCTTTAAAATTTCACACTTTCATTTGACCGACGCATAAATAAAGTAATAAGGCCCATGGCAATGTTAATTTTACATAAGGCGGAAGAATGCACAACGTGTATACCAGTAGGGCTTTCAAAAGTGCTCATTTTACCGTGAACAGCGTATAGCAGGGAATGCCATGTAGTGAAACCGGAGCAGATACGTGTAACCCGACTCCACGCATGCGCACTGACAGCCACACACAGTTGGACCCTCGCAGGCCCGGGATAGGTACAGACACTCACAAGTACAAAGTACTTGCGATTTCGAGCCCCAATAGTATACATATAATTCAAAATGCAAACGATAAGACGTCAATTAAAATTATATTATTAGAAATGCAACAAAACGTACACTAAGAAATAAAACTATTTTGTTTTCCATTAGTCCATTTTAATTTAAACATGAAAATAATTCTGATACTTTTTCGTAATTGCAAAGTCTTATCCTTAAGGCTAATCAGACGTAACACATCTACTTATGATTGGTACAGATATGGGATCAGTTTTTGTGGAACCTTTTTCAGCTGCATCGCTTCTAATTTTACGCACATCCGACAATGAAGCATTTACGTGGTCCCCCACCCCCCTCTCTCTTCCCAACCCTTGAGAACCTCCACGTGCTTATATGGCTCAAGGCTCCCGCCTAGCCCGCGCTTGAACTACGTTGGCAGTGTCCTAAATACACGCTTTCCCACGAAACTATTAAGAGTGGGATGGACCACCCCCCCCCCTTACCCGCGTCCAAGGTCAAGAAGCGAGGGGGCGGTAAGGGCGACACTAACAAGCACTTCTAGTGCCTCATCGCTCCTACGCGCAAGGCGTGCAGTGTGTCCGTCGCAACGCTATACTGTCCAAATTAGATCCGTAACATGGGGGTTTTATTACACGCGATGAAAGCCCACAGATTAAACTACGTCCGTATGTTTGTACTTTTATCTTGCCGCTTAAGGAAAATGCATAGGCAAACTTTAAAAATGCGATATTTGACCATTTTCACGATTTTTCCCCACAGATACACGTAATATGACAAAAGTAAAAACATAGGGACATAGATAATTGTTTCTTATCTAATAAAAAGTCATATTTGCAGGAGAGTTATTTACCGAGATACAGCGTACTCACGCAAAACAACAATTTCACACACAAGAACCGCGGGTGTCCATCCCACTCTTAAACGTGCGTCCAATGTGCTCATATATGGAACTGACACACATCAGGCGTCTCTCAGGTCGTCGTGCACATTAGAAACACCATTCCAGATTATCCTGGCCGCCAGAAAGTCCCATACGCAGTGCGACTACAACACTGCACGCTAATTCGGAGCCCTGCACGTAGGGGTGTTGGTGCACTTGATGAGTGTGGCAGTGTCGTCCCTATCACTCCAAGGGCTGCCGTAGCTGTCACACGAGTTTCACTGTAAGTAGCTGTCTCTTCAAATAAAAAAAAATTATGGAATATTTCCATGAAAATCCTTATTCAGGACAGAATTGAAAGTCTATATTTTGTTGGCAATTTACAAATTTGGTTATTGAAACATAAATGTGGTCGTAGGAAAGTGTCTGCGTCAGCATAAATCACCGTAAGTAGCCCGGCCTCTTTCTACAATATTTTTTATACTTGTTGAAAACTGTATTTTAAACTCTGGAGACAACGCTGTATCTTCTCTGAAAAGATTAGGGCACGGGGAACGAGAAATGCCCCAGAAAACCCGCCGACCTGCGGCATCTTCCGCCACGATAACCACACGAGAAAACCCGAGAGCGAAATAGAACCCGGTTCGGCTACGTATGAGTCGGGTAGTCTAACCATTACATCACCGCGGCCTCAAGAAAACAAGAAGTAATTTTTAGAGTACTTAACACAGTGGGGTTTGTTCGAAAGCGATATCGAGAAGCGGCGTTTACAAGAGGCTTTCTACGCAACAGTAACACGACTCGTTTCAGACTCCGGTTCGCTATTCACGCCACTTTGAAATGTTCCTTCCGGCATCGGACACCTGTAACAGTTAGTAACATTTCAAATATTACTCTCAACTGAGAGGGTTATGTATGTCTAATTTATGGAAATTGCTCATTTATATGTTGGTAAGAAAATGCGTATGTAAGTGTAAGTCGGGACGTCTCATTTCCGTCAAATTTCCCGCCTGCCCGCTACTTACAACCCGATCAGTAATAAGTCTAAAACGTCGCTTCCCCGCGCTGCGCTGGGCGAGGCAGCTGTAACGACCTCCCTGGACCCCTGGAGCTCGCTACACAGCCTGGGCCCCTGGAGCTCGCTACACGGCCTGGGCCCCTGGAGCTCGCTACACTGCCTGGGCCCCTGGAGCTCGCTACACTGCCTGGGCCCCTGGAGCTCGCTACACAGCCTGGGCCCCTGGAGCTCGCTACACGGCCTGGGCCCCTGGAGCTCGCTACACTGCCTGGGCCCCTGGAGCTCGCTACACTGCCTGGGCCCCTGGAGCTCGCTACACGGCCTGGGCCCCTGGAGCTCGCTACACTGCCTCGACCCCTGGAGCTCGCTACTCGGCCTGGGCCCCTGGAGCTCGCTACACTGCCTGGGCCACTGGAGCTCGCTACACTGCCTGGACCCCTGGAGCTAGCTACTCGGCCTGGGCCCCTGGAGCTCGCTACACTGCCTGGACCCCTGGAGCTAGCTACTCGGCCTGGGCCCCTGGAGCTCGCTACACTGCCTCGACCCCTGGAGCTCGCTACACTGCCTGGGCCCCTGGAGCTCGCTACACTGCCTCGACCCCTGGAGCTAGCTACTCGGCCTGGGCCCTTGGAGCTCGCTACACTGCCTCGACCCCTGGAGCTCGCTACTCGGCCTGGACTCCTGGAGCTCGCTACACTGCCTGGGCCCCTGGAGCTCGCTACACTGCCTGGGCCCCTGGAGCTCGCTACACTGCCTGGGCCCCTGGAGCTCGCTACACTGCCTGGGCCACTGGAGCTCGCTACACTGCCTGGACCCCTGGAGCTAGCTACTCGGCCTGGGCCCCTGGAGCTCGCTACACTGCCTCGACCCCTGGAGCTCGCTACTCGGCCTGGGTTCCTGGAACTCGCTACTCGGCCTGGGCTCCTGGAACTCGCTACACTGCCTGGGCCCCTGGAGCTCGCTACACTGCCTGGACCCCTGGAGCTAGCTACTCGGCCTGGGCCCCTGGAGCTCGCTACACTGCCTCGACCCCTGGAGCTCGCTACACTGCCTGGGCCCCTGGAGCTCGCTACACTGCCTCGACCCCTGGAGCTAGCTACTCGGCCTGGGCCCTTGGAGCTCGCTACACTGCCTCGACCCCTGGAGCTCGCTACTCGGCCTGGACTCCTGGAGCTCGCTACACTGCCTGGGCCCCTGGAGCTCGCTACACTGCCTGGGCCCCTGGAGCTCGCTACACTGCCTGGGCCCCTGGAGCTCGCTACACTGCCTGGACCCCTGGAGCTCGCTACACGGCCTGGGTCCCTGGAGCTCGCTACACGGCCTGGGCCCCTGGAGCTCGCTACATGGCCTGGGCCCCTGGAGCTCGCTACACGGCCTGGGTCCCTGGAGCTCGCTACACGGCCTGGGCCCCTGGAGCTCGCTACACGGCCTGGGCCCCTGGAGCTCGCTACACGGCCTGGGCCCCTGGAGCTCGCTACACGGCCTGGGCCCCTGGAGCTCGCTACACGGCCTGGGCCCCTGGAGCTCGCTATACGGCCTGGGCCCCTGGAGCTCGCTACACGGCCTGGGCCCCTGGAGCTCGCTACACTGCCTGGACCCCTGGAGCTCGCTACACAGCCTGGGCCCCTGGAGCTCGCTACACAGCCTGGGCCCCTGGAGCTCGCTACACAGTCGCCGCGGCCGGCAAAGTTGGGGCAGCGCCGACGGCGAAGATGGTCGTCATATTATGGTCTAGGTACTTGTTACAATATGTAAAGCAGCTCCTGGATTTCATGTCAAGGTAAGTTTTATCAGACTCTTCCACTCATACAATTAAAAGGGAACATTTGAAAATCCCTCAGTAATTTGAAAATAATGTTTGTAGAATTTTTTTCTGGATAAAGTTTGCTCTTTGTTATGGATTGTAAATGGCTGCAAGTGTGTTTGAAAGTAATTAGTAAAAGCCAAAATAAAATTTATAAAAAATGTTCATTCAAGTAGACAAGATGTTGTTATTACACAGGGGTGATCTTCACTGTTTTTATAATTTTTATACAAACCTTCTTCTATGACACCCAGTTGTTTCTTATATGGAAAATACATTTTCTTAACAAAACCACTCGTTTATTTATTTTAATGAGCTGAGATTCACTACACAACTGTCAAAAGTCGCATAGTTAACAGTGATGGCCATGTTCGTTTACATTTTAATTTTTAAATGACAAGCACTATTGTTTTAATAAAATACTTTTCCCAGTTTGAATGTAATAAAAAAATTACAAATTGATCAGAGAAAGTATAAAAACATCTCAAAAGCACTAGTTTACAAAACAGTGTTCTAACCTCACACCCTTTCCACGCCATTTTTTGCTGGACATGTTGGCAGGAAAGCGGTTCATGTCGGTACACGGAGATTGGTTGTGCGCAGCCAGCGAAATCGGTCTACCTCATATTTAGTCTATGGTTGGCATAGGGGAGAAATGTTTTACAGTGACCTTTTACAAAAAATAACATGTTCCTGGAACGTGTTACTTGTTTGTAACTGGAACGATGGGACACGTAACACGAAAGTAACTGTTTGGCCCCGCCCACCCTTACAACAAAGGGACCGCCACGGCACTCCTCTGCGACAGGCAACGCAGTTTACGACGGCAGTAAGAGACGTCGCGGGTAGGGTCGGCGGGAACTAGGTCGCACGAAGCTGCCCTACCCTCACACTGCACACACAGCAGCACATACGCACGTACAACCTGCTGCTATACACTACACATATCGAGGCAACCTTATCTGACAGTTGGTAGTCCAGACACAGTTTCTGTGAACGAGTTTACGCGTATCCCTGCTAAAAATATCCTGGCAAAAAAATAAAAAAATAACTGAGTCTTACGGTTTTGTTTTTATCATATTACTAGTGACTCAGCCTGGCTTCGCCCGGGTACAATTTAGTTTTCACAGCGATACCCTAATAAAAAAAAAAAAAGACTTAACACTTAAGATTTACGGTTATGGTAGGGGAAGTTGCCTGTCGCCCTATTTGATAATATTATTACGTGCTGCTGCCCAGCGCTGTGGCGGTGGACCCACCTCGACCCTCCCCTCCCCTGGGGGTTTCCACCTGACCTCCATTTCTGGGAAACCAGTGAATAATGGACAGTGGCCGCCGGGCTGTCTCGCTGCTTGGCGCCTTGCATGCGTCACGGCCCCTCTCCCCTGCTGGAGGTTTCAGACGGGTCTGGCGACGACGCTAGAATGTTCTGGTGAGACTGGCTGGCGCCTCAGCCCTCCGCGATATATACTGCCGCAACCCAGCTGCCGCCAGTCTTTGATGGAGGCCGCCTGGCGAGTGTGCGCGAGCGAAGTGTGTTAGGGACGACGACTGGAGATTGCGGGACGACGGCGAGTGAGGTGTTCGTGGCTTGAATGGACGAGAGGTCGTGATACCGACGAGTGAAACCTACTGTGCGTGAGGGCGCTTGGAGGACTCTAGAACATTGCGACTGACGGGACATCGACTGAACTGAGGTGGGACTGAATGGAAGTGTAATACTGGTTTTATTGTAAATATTCGAACTGTCAAATATGGACGCATAAATTATAAAAATTATCGAATAGGTTGACACACTGTCTATTGGGACTAATCTTTAATTATTTAATTTAATAGATTTATTTGTGGTAATTATAAATTGTATGAATTTGGAGTAATTAGTTGTGAACAGTAAGTGATATCAATTTACTGTGAGATTTGAGTTCAGAGAATTTTGCTGTAGTTATTGTAAATAAAATAAGGAAATTATAATTAATTATTTCATTTAATTAAGACCTTCATCCTTTACCGAACTTTGTATAGCCTACTTAATTACTAGAGAGAGAAATCGCAACAATATGTCTATAGCTGTATGAAAGAATGTAGCTTGCTAACAATGGAAGAGTTATAACAATCGGCCTGCAGTTTTGGTAGAGGATTGTTAGAAAGCATCAAAATAGCTCTTTTTCTACACTTGATTCACTAATACCGTTAATGCTCAGATCCTATAAGTGCTACGGCAATTTTTAATACACATAAACATTCCCCGATAAATGCAAATCATAGCAGTAAAAACCCATTGAAATCCGTTCAGTGGTTCTCGAGATTAGCGCAGTCATAGACACACGCGTCAGGGAGTTCCTTTTAGACTACGTAAGGAAGTGTATTAAACATTTAAAAATGGTATTTTCTAGAGCTTGCCCGTGCAGTTTACTTAAAAGGTAAGATAAAAGTAAAATCGCACAGTCGAAGTTACACGTGTCGGCTTTCACCGCGTGTAATACAGGCTCACTGCCGGCTTTCACCGCGTGTAATACAGGCTCACTGCCGGCTTTCGCCGCGTGTAATACAGGCTCACTGCCGGCTTTCGCCGCGTGTAATACAGGCTCATTGCCGGCTTTCACCGTGTATAATACAGACACTGTCGAAGACGTGACTTGCAGAGGAGAGCGTGAAGACGGAAGGACGGCCCAGCGCGTACGGGCGATGTAGCACGAGGCGCGCGTGTTATTGTCACCCCTATCGCTCTGCCTCGAACACGAAATGGAAATCTAGGTCGGGCCCACGTGCGAAATGATTTAGAGTTTCCTTGGAAGAAGTTTGCATGGCCGCTTGTATGGAAGATTTTACCCGACTGCAGTCATTTTCGTAATTGGTCGTGCGCAATTTTTCAGCGGAATGTTTTTAACAAGTTTGAAATTTTGGCTTCAGACATATGTTGGTGATGAGTGTTATTAATGATAGTTGTAATTTTGCTTATCTGGTTTTGAGAAACAGCGAGAAGGGTGTTAGACAAGAGTATAGTAAATTAAAACCGCTAAAAATTGGGCCTGACTGTATTGGGGAAACGGCCGTTTATTTTGCGTGAATACGTCTACGTTGACGCGCTCGGACGCCTTGATGTTTATTTTACGTTCCCGGCATCGCTTCACTCGATCATATGGGGTTTTATGCTCTTTCCAACCGTATAAGATTTCTGTATTTCGACTCGGCTTTTTGACGAGTATAGGCCGACAACGTGTTAAGTTTTCTTAATTTTTAACATTAAACGCATACAATTTCACCATAACCACGCCACACAAATGTTTTTTCACACGCAATCGATATTGATCTTGACGAGATCTGTCGATCGAAACTTAAACGAGCGTCGTAGCTTCTCCTAGTCAAAGTTATACTACGCGGAATTTATGTGACGCGGCGAAACGAACTCAAAATTGCGCCTCCCCCCCCCTCCCCTCTACGCTGCACGCTATGCTTCGCAGTTCTCACTCAACGTAACATATTCTTTGATCCTTTGGCAATCGAGTGGTTTAATTTAATTTGATATGCAGACGATTGATTCGGAGCTGCAATGCCAAACTATGATCGCAAATTTAAAGATGTATTCACGTGAGAAAGTGGTTGAGTGTCGCCAGTACAGCATTAAGTGATGATAACGGTAAACATCCACGTTGGTTGGACACAGAAAGTAGAAGTTGTGGTAAGTAGAGTTGCTGATGATCGTCAGTCAGGAGTAGGCTGAGCAGTGACCTGGAGGCGGGTTATCTGGCGAGGTCGGCAGTCACTTTGTTGGTTATGTAAGAAGAGGAAGACACGATGATAAGACCGCAGCTAAGAGCCTTGACTGCACGCCTCGCGGGTACTGTGTACTTCCTCCAGCTCAGCAAGCATGTCCTTCACCCTACTTGTCCATGTAAACCCTGCCATGCGAGTAATAAACACTGTATATATATATATATATATATATATATATATATATATATATATATATATATATATATATATAATATATACACACACACACACACCTCGATATTAAGAGCCGCCCAAATCTTCCCACTATATATAGGCTGTTCACGGTAAAATGAGCACTTTTGAAAGCCCTGCTTAAGATCTACTTGTATGCACATTGTGTATACTTCCGCCATATGTAAGACTAACATTGTCATGGGCCTCATCACTTTATTAATGTGTCGGTCCAGTGAAACTGTTGAATTAGAGAAAAGTAAATATTAAACAAATCTGCTCATTTTTACACTTCGATGCATTAAAAAAAGAAGGCAGAAAGTGAAATAAATAATTTAAGTTATGACAAATAGTAACCTTGCAATTTTTATTCGACGTTAAGGTACGGAACTACTTCCCATCCATCGTTACCAACTTTACCGGGCGCATGCCACTCAGTGCGCCTGTTAAAATATATGCTGGTAGGGGCAGTTACTTTTTTCTAAGGTTGATTTCAAAAGTGCTCACTTTATCGTGAACAGCCTTTACATGTATACGCCTTCCTTGAACGTTATCGACTTCTTGCTAACTTTTACGCAGCGAGTAATATTATGTTTCGGCCGCAGCAGAAATATAAAGCAGGAATGTGTTGAAAAGGGCGCGGAAAGGTTAGCCCCTGAGCGTACGAGGTGTGTTCTAGGGGCCGCACGCAGTCTGGGCGGGGAGTGCGTGTTGAAGCGATGCGTTCGCCTGGTAATTAGCGGCAAAAGCACGCGGCTATACGCACTCCCACGCACTACGGGGGCCACGCCCCTCCGCTACACAGAGCCGCGCCTCCCGCACACCACTGCTACTATTACTACACACGTACACTGTTCGCGGGGAAGCACGCACTTTTCTAATAAATACTCGTCAAAAATAAATCGCTGCCCGCGAGTTATTTTTGGTTTTTCTTTTGTTTGGATTGATTCATGATTTTTAACTGGGATAAATGTGAGGGAGAGTGGGATTAAAAACATGTCCAAAGATCCCCCTTTCGGTTACTACCCAATAAGAAAATTTAAGTTGGGTTAGGCAGGAAGTCCAATAATTGAATCTTATTTTAAATATATATAATATAGATCAGTGATGGCCAATAGCCGGGTACTGATAATAATTTCAAATTTGTTCTGTTCTGTCCGCAAGTAGGTACATACTTTGTATACGTAACGGTGCACATTCACATCAAGTTGGCACCGACGAAATACAAACAGTCCAAGACTCTGCGTTGTGTTCCGACTATCATGTGTCCAGTGAGGTTGGCACCGACGAAATACAAACAGTCCAAGACTCTGCGTTGTGTTCCGACTATCATGTGTCCAGTGAGGTCAGTGTTGTAGTAAGAACACGTATACAAGTAACACTTTTACACGACTAAAGGCTGTTCACAATAAAGTGAGAACTTTAGAAACTCCCCTCAGAAAAAAGTCACTGTCCCTACCTGCATATATTTTAATGGGCGCACTGAGTGACATTCGTCCACTAAAGTTGGCAACGATGGATGGAAAGTAGTTCCATATCTTAACGTCGAATAAAAAGTGTTATGTAACAATATGTGAAAAGTTAAAATTATTTCTTTCGCTTTGTTTTTTTTTATGCATGGAAGTGCAAAAATGAGCAGATTCGTAAAGTATTTACTTAGTTAATAATTTCACAGTTTCATTTGACCGACGCATGAATAAAGTGACGAGGCTTATGGCAATATTAATTTTACATCAGGCGGAGCAATACATATCGTTTATACAAGTAGATCTTTACGCAGGGCGTTCAAAAGCGCTCATTTCACCGTGAACAGGCTATAACAATGCCACGCTTTCACTTGGATGGCGCACGAATGATTCCTATGTGACAACGCTACATATAGGTATGGGGAGGAAGGATACACTGCAATCAGAGAAGTAGATCCCAAACAGGGCTATCACACTTGACCTTGAACAGTCTGTAACTGCACAGAGTAGCCTTCACGTGCGTGGGCTGCCTTGAGGTTCTGGTGTCGTGCTTTCATCACGACACGACACGACGTGCTGTGCTGTAAGGCCATCGTCTCACATACTCGCTATTGTTCACCATCAAGTGAGCACTTTTGAAATAAACCTTGGAAAAATTTCACTACCCCTACCTGTATATATTTCAACGGGTGCAATGAGTGACGTCTGTCCAGTAAAGTTGGCAACGATAGAGGAGAAAGTAGTCCCATATATTAACGTCGAATAATAAGGCTTAGGTAATCATTTATGATAACTTAAATTATTTTTCGCGCTTTCTGTATTTTTTAACGTATCGGAGTGCAGAAATGAGCAGCTTTGTACAATATTTACTTTTCTAATAATTTCACACTTTCACTTGTCCGACGCATGAATACAGTGATGACAATGTTAATTTTACATAAGGCGGAAAAATGAGATCTTAAGTAGGCTTTCAGAATGTTCATTATACCGTGAACAGCCTTTTACCGACACCTGAGTATACAGAAATCAACATGCCTGCATGCGGAGTATCAGCAGAATAGCCACGGCTATGGAAAACAAATGCAAGATCCGACAGGTGCTTGCTAACACAGTTGAGGTGCAGGTGTATTTCTGAATTCAGCACTCGATGAGACTCAGTCGACGTGAAAACCTACTTAAGGAACCCATCAACAACAACCACCACCACCCCAGACAACAGCACAATCTCCAGCTGCGCACAACAAAGAGTCAGTGTTAGTCAACGTCTCGCCCCAGTTCCCAGTCACTACACATTTCCTCTCCTACATCCACCCCTTGCCTCACCTACCTCTTATCCCACACTACAGCTACATAGAGGTCAGGATGAGATTGTAGTGGAATCAGCTCGGAACGTAAATGTGATAAACCCCAACTGTTTGCAGCAAGATTTCCGGGACCCGTCTGCCTTGTAGTCGGCTGTTGGCAGCAACCACTCGCTCCGGGTTACAAGAACCAGCCCACTTACTTATCTGACAGCTCTAACTCTCCAAAACTTCTCTCTGCTCATTTTCCTCGAAGCAGTGTTGTTGAAGTCTTGTGATACTAATTGGTTATTTTTGCATATTTTCACCCCGTTATGACATACCGTATAACTTTTTGGGATAAAGCCATTGACAGTATAAGTGTTTTGCATGCAAAAGAGAACTGTAGGAATAATTTATGGTAAAACAGACCGTGTAGACCCTTATCCAAGTACACAGGCCTTTAACCATTTGCATTCATTACTTATTCATATACTGCATAACGAAATAATCATTTAAAAGAACATTTACATGCCCATAGTAAATTTAAAATTGAAAAAAAAAAAAAAAAGGGGGGGGGGGGGCATTTCTACTCTGATAGCAAACTTTTTCACCGAACTTCAACATCTGAAATAAATTTGTTTCTCGAACCCACGGCCCTTTAAACAGCAGCTGAACAATTTTTTTTCAACAGAAAATACTTTCTATTCAGTAAAAGAATACTTAAGCAATAAACATAAAATATCTATGTAAATACATTTTGCACATTTATTGCCTTATTTTCCTTCTTTATACTATAATGTTTCCACTATTCCTCTATGGATCTTGCAAATTTTATTACGCTAATCGGCTTCGCCGGAAAAACATCGTCCAAGTTGAGCTGAGCTGATTCTCTGAAATCAACATAATCCTTCATCGAAGGAAGTACGTTTTCTAATCATTCCAGCCCAGCTCGGAAAATTTCTATTAAATCTGGGGTTCTCATATAACCACCAATAATGCCATACCCCAGCTATTGCCACATCTATCATGTAAATCACACACTGTTCCCATCCTCTTTCTGCCATAGCCGTGTGATGATTGTATATTGAGGTAATGATCAGTCTTAGCTGGTGATTACTTCATCACCACGCTGTAAGTCGTCCAGTCCAGCAACAGAGGAGGTAAGCTACAGGTGACGGACACCCTGCACATCACGGCGTCGGCTGATCGACTGGTAAATTAACTGTTAAAATCTTTTCAAATCAAGCTGTGAACTAAAAAGATAAAAATAATTATAGGAGTAGTTACAGAATCTGTAGAACTTGTAAGACGTGGTCGAACAGCCATAATAGTCTCACATACTATTTTTTTTTTAATTATATAGGTGGACTATTTATACATTCACAGACTCGCCCGTCATATGTATTGCTTGCAATCAGGCGGGTTCCAGTTTTCGCGGAAGTTGACCCGACATGCCGAATATTCATTATTCATCTTAAACATGTGTGTATGTCGATGTATTTGATCATTTGGATTCCATCTTGTATTTCAAAGTTTCAATGGTCTTTTACCCACACAACAACGTGTAAGTGAGGAGTTGACCGGCGCTGAAACTCTACACGCCCCCAGTATTCGACAACGTGTAAGTGAGGAGTTGACCGGCGCTGAAACTCTACACGCCCCCAGTATTCGACAACGTGTAAGTGAGGAGTTGACCGGCGCTGAAACTCTACACGCCCCCAGTATTCGACAACGTGTAAGTGAGGAGTTGATCGGCGCTGAAACTCTACACGCCCCCAGTATTCGACAACGTGTAAGTGAGGAGTTGACCGGCGCTGAAACTCTACACGCCCCCAGTAATCGACAACTTGTAAGTGATGAGTTGACCGGCGCTGAAACTCTACACGCCCCAGTAATCGACAACTTGTAAGTGATGAGTTGACCGGCGCTGAAACTCTACACGCCCCCAGTATTCGACAACGTGTAAGTGAGGAGTTGACCGGCGCTGAAACTCTACACGCCCCCAGTAATCGACAACTTGTAAGTGAAGAGTTGACCGGCGCTGAAACTCTACACGCCCCCAGTAATCGACAAAGTGTAGTGAGGAGTTGACCGGGGCTGAAACTCTACACGCCCCCAGTATTCGACAACGTGTAAGTGAGGAGTTGACCGGCGCTGAAACTCTACACGCCCCCAGTAATCGACAACTTGTCCACCAATTACATCGTGACTACAAGTAAGTCGGTGGGCGCCTGACAGACACCTACCAACAAGTCAAGCTAAATAAAAACTTGTAAAAACATCTGCTTCAGTGTCATCTTGACTTCGTCCTCGTGTCATGAATGTGCGACCATACAGCATGAACTGATGGCGTAATAACCCGCCCTCTCCCACCAATGACAGGCCTGGAGTCACGACACCCCGACACCACTTCACAGCTCGACGGAATTTCATATTACATTTTATTCAGCGTTCACAATATCCCAAAGAAATCTGACCAAGTGTAGTATTTGGCTGTTGGAAAATCTTATAACGGCAAGTTATACTCATAATACCCAATATTTACGTTTCGTAACTCCGGGTAAAGTGAACAATTCTTTGCTTTGACAATATTTAAACTCATACGAGATAAGAAAAAATAGTATTTAAAAACAAAACGGAACGTAATTTCGGTGCCAAGTTAGGGAAATACGCACGAACATTTGTTTTCTAATGTCGTATTTACATTCTTTGCGCACCCGACGAGCCAGACACGACGGAAAGTAGAAATAGAATCTACTTTTGTCGGACTGACGTCACAGTGTCCTTGCTTCTCAGATTCTGTCGTGTCGGGTTAGTCGGGTTGTTGCGACTTCAGCACAAGGCCAGCTCTCTCCAGCAGCGAGTAGGAGGACCGATGACCCAGGTTAGACGATGACCTGGGGATGCCGGCCAGACCTGACACGAAACTAACTAGAGCCACGATCACTCACCGCTCATTAGCTGACGTCAGAATCAGCACCACCTTGTGCATCAGTACTCCTGCTGTCAGACGTGTCTAGTTATGGGCAAAATCGAATTGTTCTCGAAATCGATTTTTATTCGTATAGTTTTGTGTTAAATCGAATGAATCATTCGGATTCCGAATATTCGGTTTTATTATACGTTTACGTCATTGAGTCTTAGTCTAAAGGAATGAATGTAAATGCTGCCACAAGTTAACAGTTCGAAAGTACGTTTTTTTTCAAACGAGTAAATTAATGGCGTATTTGGCTGAAGTTATGACACTTGTATTCATAAGAAGTTGAATATTTATTTGTATTTGAAAAAGATATTTTAAGTTCTCGATCATTTTTCGTCCTAATGTGTATCCTGCAGCTGTCGTAAACCTTTGGAAATGAGACCGAAGGCTTTTTTACATTATTTTCTTTTTAGTCGCAATCTGTTTTCGACGTTTCAATGTAAATAAATTTCCAAGTATTTTGATGAGTTATAAGCTCTTTGCGATAACAAATGTTTAAATTTATTTTCAAAAAACGAATTATTGCAATAGCTGCCATTCAACATCCCTGATATTTGAATGGAGTATTCTCTTCGTGGAGATATGTATGAACATTCGCATAAGTGAAGCGAATAATTTTTCATTTAACATAGTGAATGGTGGGTGGAATTTTGCTTCCTTTAATTAGAATATTCGACAGACTGCGTTTAAAGAAAAATGCAACAAAAAAAAAAAGCATTTTAAATCTTTGTACAAAAATTATAAAAAGTTATGTCAATTGCTGATAACCTTAAAAATTTACGTGAATATATTAGTACTACTAGTGTAATCTGTTGTCCACAAGGAAAATTCAAACCGAATGATTCATTGGAATACCATAGAAAAAATCGTAAAATCGATTATACTGCAACAATCGAATTGTTTTCATTCGATTTTGCCGACTACGCGAGTCGACAACGGACCCAGCACATGCAGCCTCAGTGTTGGGTGGACTCAAGCACAGGAAACATCCCCTTCACAGGAAACATCCCGGTCAGAAAGCACCTTACCTCTCTAACAAGACTCTGGCAGCAGTAACAAGGACATGGACAGCAGGTGGTGAATGGCGGCAGTGAGACCCGGGTCAGGAGGTCAGCTTTCTAGCCTCGCGCCCCGGGGGTCGACACCCACCGTGCGACAACTGCAGGTGAGCGCCTCTTGTTCCTGCTCACCCACAAGGTCACTCCCCGGGCCCCTCGCCATGCTGCTACACGCAATTCACTATCGTTTTAGAAGCATGTCGGCCATAACTGTGCCGATGCGATATATCGCTCACACACAGTACTCAAAATTAACTATCTACCAAAAAGTAATTGGGCACCTGTCCATAATGCTTGCTCGGTGGTTGTCACCCCGTTAGAATCTCGTAGGCCCACCTCTTGCGGCTATAACAGCAGCCACCCTGTCTGGCATGCTCTCTACGAGTGTTTGCAGGACATCCACAGGGATTCGTCGCCATTCCTCTTGCAACCATTCCATGAGCTGAGCAATGGATTTGGCCGCGCCTGACAAGCCCTCACTCGGCGATCCAATTCGTCCCAAAGATGTTCTATAGGGTTGAGGTCGGGGCTCTGGGCGTGCCAGTCCAATCGGCGAACATTATTGTCGGCGTACCACTGCATAGTAGCTCTTGAAACATGGCACCTGGCATTGTCATCCTGGAAGTAACACGGGTCCATTCCGTAAAAACGCCACAATGTTGGGAGCATTTCATTATCCAGAATGTTACAATAGGCCTCAGTGTTCATGCTACCACGGACAAACACCAGCGGTCCTACGTCGAAGGCCGTGATCCCATACACAAGTCAACTGACGTACTGAATTACCTATCTTCACGGGTGTCCAATTACTTTTTGGTAGATAGCGCATATAGCTATAAAGACTGTTCACGGTAAGAGGAGTACTTCCGAAAGCCCTGCTTGAGATCTACTTGTATGTACATTGTGTATTCTTCAGCCTTTGTAAACTTAACATTGACGTGGAACACATCACTTTATCCATGCGCCAGTCAAGTGAAACTGTGAAATTATTAGAAAAGTAAATATTTTACAGGTATAGTTATTTTTACACTTCCGATACATTAAAAAAAAAACAGAAAGTGAAAGAAACAATTTAATTTACCACAAATGGTTACCTAACACTTTTTATTCGACGTTAAATATGGAACTAATTTCCATCCACCGTTACCAACTTTACCGGACGCATGTGCCCCCAGTGAGCCCGTTGAAATATACGCAGACAGCGCCAGTGGCATTATTCTAAGGTTGATTTTAAAAGAGCTCACTTTATCGTGAATAGCCTTTACATCAAAATATCGCTTATATTTAAATCGCAAATATTGGTCATGCTGATATCGCCAACATAGCGATCAGCGAAGTTGGCGAGACGCGATTATCCCGATATGCGATATACCTATCTACTTTGAGGCCATATCGCTGGTGCGATATTTTACAAATATTGTTTCGAGATCGATGCACTGCCATATTGCACAACTCTACTCACTGATATAGGCTTTTCACGGTAAAGTGAGCAATTTTGAGCACTTTAAACATATTTTTAAAATGAATATTGCCACGTAAGTAATAAACACAGTGTGTATATTCCACTGCACTTGAAAGGTAACGTATAAGGGTAAGATAAAATATTGACTATTATTCTAAATGAGAGGGTTTTCAAAAGTGCTCACTTTACCATGAATGGCCTATACATGGATGTAGCTTCCGCAGCTACTTCGACATTACTGAACCCAGCCTTCAAGGAAACAACTTCCTATTAAGGTGGCCGCCTGGTTGAAAGAATTTAGCACGTCAGAGGCCAAAAAGCGTGAGAGCGCTAGGGGCGACCGAGACATGCGCATCAATTCTCACATCGCCTCTACGCGCAAGGCACTGAACTGGCATGCAGTCTTGCCGTCGATAATGCACCTCTATGAGACCCTCAGCGAAGACTCCGCCATTTCATGACGTAATAATAAAAATAAAGTTTTGATGCACGTCCCTATTCCTTTTTTAATGTTTTGTACCGGAATGTCCATACCTAAAAATGACAGTGAAATTATCCGTTTGAGCCATTTTCACTATTACAGAAACATACTTTAAAGCGAAATGGAGGAACTGAGAAACCTATACAGATGCGTAACGTTTCTTAAATGCTATTCGTAAACAGTTCTCACTCAGACACGTTGGACGATTTGTTAATACAACGTTCTCTGCTGGAGCTCTGCACATCGTTCGGTGGACTACCCAGGCAGCCACCTTAACCTACTGTAACAATATTACTAACTGAAGTATAGAAAACAATGTTGGCAGCTATGAAAAGTAATTAGGGGTGCCTACATGCCTTAACACAATCCTGGAATGGTTCCTATCGCGAAATCTGTTGCGATGTTTCGTGAAATGCCATTTGTTTCTTTCTCCAAGCTCGTAGAAAGATTGAAGCACACCTCCACACTGTTATGCTACAGCTAGTTTATATGTTTAAATGGCAAATGAATTAAAGTTTGGATGTCAGAAATATGCGAAAGCTGAAAGTATAACAATTTCAATAAAACGCCTCCTTTAATAATCATAACAATCCGACTAGTTATTGTGAGCCTGACAGCTAGATCAATATAATCGCTACGCTGTAACATCACTAACCAGGTCTTCTAGAAAAAATAAATACGCAGCCATAAATGGAATTCGATTTTCATTACAGCATTCGAAGACATATAGTTCGTCTGGACCTGGAGGAAAAGGTTACTCGTAATTAACGAGAATTCACGGGAAGACATTACGTTCGACCGTTTGAATTAAACAAGATTATGTGTTGTTGATTCATATGCAGAGACGCATGGGCGACATATGAAGATCCATCCCACCTGCTAAGTCTGCCTGAAATCCGGACCAGTCGTCGAGTGGGTGAAGAGAAATGGGATACTGACTATCGACATCGAGGTGTCTTGAGAGCCGATGAGGGTGATGTGAGATAAGTATAGAGCAGCGCCGGGATGCGAGGGTGGGAGGAAACGGGAGATTCCCGAGAAAACCCGCCGACCAGCGGCATCGTCCGACACAATTCCCAGATTCTGTTACGGTGTGGGCAAGCCATGTCCATAACACTGGCTAGAACGGACACTCCATGCACCGCGCTGCAATCAGGGCGAGGCCACAAGCTGAGCGACGTTTTGGAGACAGAGTTAGTTAGTAAACCCGCGGCGAGTATTTAGCGCCGCTAGGACATGAAGCAAGGCCTGACTCCGGCCAGCCAGCCGCGGGCTCAAATTATGAGGAAAAGTGTGTGTGTGTCTGTGTGCGTGCGCGCGTGCGTGTGCGTGTCCAGTGTACAAACTTCGTATACCGTAATTTGACTTGCCCAGTATCTTTATACAGCTATGTATTGAAACAACACAAAACCAGACACCACGTAGACGTGATGCAAAGCAGCCTTCGACATCGAGACTAGGTGAACAAGTTCCAGTGGGTTCAGAGACATTTAGCTAATTATTAATAACGCGGCTTCTGTGTAATTCGTTAGCAGATAGTATGATTGACTCTCACGCTTTAACTCAACTATTGTACAGAGTCGTGTTAATTGTGATTTATTTGGGTTTTATATAAAGAAGTTTGAATTAACCCAGTATTTAACTCGAGCTACGCCGACCCAAACCTGTTCGCTTTAATAACATAAAACACCTCGGGTTATTAAAACGTAACAATGGGAGGGCGACCCCGCCGGAGATAGAACCTGGTTCGGCTCTGATGTGAGGCGAGCGACACGATGACGTCATTCGAGCAAATGAAACCTAGTTAAAACT
Source organism: Dryococelus australis (assembly GCA_029891345.1). Lineage (NCBI taxonomy): Eukaryota > Metazoa > Arthropoda > Insecta > Phasmatodea > Phasmatidae > Dryococelus > Dryococelus australis. The sequence goes on from CM056994.1 coordinate 8,373,889, forward strand.
CCGCGAGCTACCGAACCAACGTGTCGCAAACGGACGGGCAAGCAATTTTAGAAAATTTGTCAATATGTCTACTTAATTGAAGTTCTGAGGCTGTGTCCGAATGCGCCTGAAGTACACACTTGAGCGTACCTGTCCCTTGGAAGTAACGTCGTAAGTGCAGTCCGAATTTCAAGTTAAGTATACGAAGATGTATACTTCTCGCGTACTTGCGGAATATGTGTCGCCATTTTGAGAAGCATTTTTTACGTTACAATTGATTTCCGACATAATTATTTTATTTAAAGTTTAATAGGGCAACATTACTACTACGTAGACATAGAATTTTGAACTGAGTAAATAATAATCACTAGGTTAACCTTATAAAAAAAAGTATAGTGTTCCTAAACCACAGAATCTAACATATAAAAAGCAATCCAAATTACACTTACTGAAATATTATTTAATTATTGATTTAACCTATAAAACTTTCGGCAATTATAAAATTATTTCAGAATACATGCAGATTAAAAGCGGTTAGTTGGCTAATAACAGTTACCGAAGCCAACAAGGCTGCCTGTCCGAATTCATCAAGTTAGGTGCCGAGGGTATGTGAAGTACGCAAGGATGCAAGTACGCTGATTTGAGGATAGCCAAAACCATCCCAACTTGGCCGATGCACGACGATGAACAGAATACGATGCGAAAATGTGCATGAAAGTGTCGTCTGACATGACAGAAAATACGGACTAGAGTCTAGAGACTTACCACACACGTATTATTGTAATGGAGAACCCCTAACAAACCTGTTCCGGATAGATGCAGCATTGTTATTACAGTTCAAAACCATATGCATTGAAATATTATAGTGTGTTTTAAAAATTAAGAGACACGGCTACTTACAATGAAATATGTACGACAAACAAGGAGGGCGAACAGAGAACCACTATAACTATAAACCCCAATGCGAACACAGTTCGGCTACTATTTCATATTTTAAAAGATCTGTATTAGAGTCAACACAAAGTTATTAGAACCAGCCCCATGTTGACTTCAATACGAATCGGCCTTCAGGTATTTCTTCATTAGTTGCATGGTCACACACGACCTCTGTAATCGCATGCGTGAACTGCAGCTATCAGCCCCTTACTGCCAACATGCCCCATGACACACAAAGGTGCCGCTGATTCGAAAAAAAAAAAAATGATTCTACAAGAAATATATAGATTTCTAAAAAAAAAAAAAAAAATCCACTGCCCAACGTTTATTTAAAATAAAAAAATGTATTTTTGGGCCGATTTGATATATTTCTAAGAAATGCACATTTTGTGATGGGCACTTGTGGTGTGCGCAGTGTAAGTCGGGACCGTAGCAGAGTGCAGTTACCCCAGACAGCGCGCACTGCGCACGGGTAGCCATGTTTCCCAGCACAGGAGGCAGGCGGACAATAGCAGCTCTGCTACTCTGCGATAACAGGACGAGGTTTACGCTCTCCCACACAGGCCGTCATTACCTCGCCTCACTCCCCCCCCCCCCCACAGTCGGCACGTCGTAATGGAGCCTGTGCTGCTGACCTGTACCTTCACTATACACTGCGTGCTTCGCATGAGCGTAGAGACTGAAGTAAAGCTATTGCCTACGGAACATTGCGCCCGACTGTACAATGTCGAGAACTCGTTAAAAAAAAAGTAGTACAGACGCCATAAAAATTGCCACAAAATTGTGAGTTATGCTGTATATGAAAGAAGAATGTATATATTTTACTAAAATATACTTTTTAAATGTATGTACGTATGTGTGTGTATATATATATATATATATATATATATATATATTAAAATAGTCTGCATTTTTAACCAAATTTAAGTGTATTTCGTTTCTGGATGCTTCAGAAATCAGAATTTGTAAGAAAATCATCGTCATGGAATATCATCATTATGTTTACTATTATTGCGTATAAGAAAATTGTAATAATAATGCGGGAGATCATTTTTATAGTTGATTTAATGTGCGTCAATTTGTCACAAACATTTATGGCTGCAGCTGACGTAAATAAAGTTAATTATACACTTTATATGATACATTATTACTACGATTTTATTACATATGATCACAGTAAATATTATGATGATCTTTCTTGAAGAAGATTTTCTTGGAAATTCTGCTTTCTGAAGCACCCAAAAAGGAAATGCTCTTAAATTTTGTTAAAAATGTAGACGCTATCGATCGATTAATTCTTTTACATTTAAAAAGTATATTATAGTAAAGTAAATTATACCTTACTGGTATATTGGATCTGAAATCAACTATCAAATTACAACTTTAATACACCACAAGGGTGTATTCCTCCTAATGAGTTCCCTTCACGAGCTGTAATTTCACTGTCAACTGTCAGTTACGTATGTGTGTATCACACTCTATGTATTTATTGGTGCAGGCGCACGCATTTTTCTAGTTCGTTTGTTGCAGGCGGATTGGCAGGTAAGTTAGTCAAGCATACTTTGTGGCACAAACAATATATACCATTATAATGCCGGTATCGGCACTGCCTTTGATGAGTGTGTGTGTGTGTTTTTTTTTTCTCTTGTCGTCAGTATTTTTGAAAACCATGATATCGATGTAATTTTATTCTAACGTTGTATCCTCTTGCCACGTGTACAATTAACATTGCAATTGATAGTCTCACTTCATGAGTCATATACGTAAAACAGTGGAATTCTTACGCAAGTAAATGCATTTGTAATACGCAATCTCGTGCTCTGGTATGTGCGTGACAAGAAACACTCGCATCGAGTGAGAACATTACACCCGCAACACAACCTGTATTTTTCTAACTATTTGTTGTTTACTTAACTGGGAGCGTGAGTACTGGCTGTTCACAGTAAAATGAGCACTTTTGAGGACTTAGTTACTCTTCCCTTGGATCAATTTTCTTTATCCTTTAACCACCTTTGTAAATAAGTATTGCCATGTGAGTAATAAACACAGTGTGTATATTCCACAACACTCGGAAGTTAACGTCCATCGACTATTATTCCAAATGAGAGGGCTTTCAAAAGTGCTCACTTTACCGTGAACAGCCTATACCAGTGTGCACTACATGATCGCTGTAGTTCTGGTGAGTGAGTGAAGGAATTTGGAGCCGATGAGGGTGATTGAAGTGAACATGGAGCGGCACCGGAATGAAGAGGACAGGAGAAAATCCGGTTGACTCGGCCGGGGATTGAACCCGGTTCGCCTTGGTGAGAGGCAAGCGTGCTAACCGCTCAGCCACCGTAGTTATGGCGAGTGGTTTTTTTTTTCTCCAGATGTTGATCTCAGAAGTGCTCACTTCACCACGTACAGCCTCTAGAAGGAGGCGCGACGTACAGAGACGCATGCAGAGCAGGTCGCGGCGCTAGTCTCGCCAGCGCCGTCATCTCACCCACGTAAGGAGCGTCGTCGACGCCGCGATGATGAGGCTACGTTGTGCGCGTGTCGTCCTGTCGCACGCGTGCCTCCCCGAGTGTCTGTCGCCCGCCCACCAGTGTTTCCATATGCTCCATTCCCTGTCACTTCACACTTTTCTGAAGCCCACCTCAAGTTCCACTTCCAGGATATTCCTCCACCTCGTGCAAACTAAGCCTAACTAAGTCTACAAACTTACAACAACGGACAACACACCTAATTCGTGCGCACTCAATTGTAATAATATCTAAACGAGGACTATTTCTTACTAGGTGCTACCAACACGCAAGTTTCCTCACTGTTTTTATTCATAGCACAAATATAAAATATTTTCTTAAACCAACGTCTTTCAGAGTCCGCACGATCATAATTAAGAGCCATAGTATGAGAAATGTGAAAAGAAGCATAGAAAAATGAGAAAGAAGTGTTACATTTGAAACACTTGATACCTGCGCCTATGTATGCAGGAGCCCTCCTATAAGCTGCCCCCCCCCCTCCCTCCTCAAAGTCTGGCTCCAACCACTGTTTTCAACCGAGGCCCGTATCCAGCCCGTCCCTGATATTCACGACACGTAATTCCTGGCTTCATTACTTACAAGTATAGTTGTTTACGTATTCTGTGCCACCGAACTTTTAGATACTTCTATCATATTTTTGAAACTAAATTAACTATTTAAATGCGGTCGTTGATTTGCTGTTAACGCGGGCGTCGTGTCACTTGCATAACTTTAAGTACGGAATTAACTGGAGGATTATGTCTTGTATGTAGTGGACCAAACGTTTACAACATTTCTCTTAGGCAGGCTGCGTATTGCACTCAAATGTATTGATTTTCTTGAAGCAGAGAAGCAGCTTCTTGTGCCCAGTGTGGTAAACAGGTAACATTACCAACACTGCACTAGTTCCCATAATGTCTATACACATCACATTATCTTGTGGCGCATACCGCCGCGTCCTCCGTGTAAGTTAGTTCTTGTCCAAAACTTCTTATTGAAAAACATTTCTTCTCACTACTTGTGCAAATAATGCCGAACATATCAGACTAACTGTTTACGTAAAATTAATATAATATGCACAAACTGTGTACAATTTCGTTTATTAAAGCCATTGGAAAATTCCGTAACATTTCCCTGATTTGCAGAGACAAATAATCTTTTCTCCCTGACGTTTTTCTAACATTTTTTATTTCTGTATGGATTAGCGCCTTTGCGTTATAACACACTTTTACACCAAAATAAAAATGCCCAAGCATTTAGTCCACAATCATTAAAACAATTATATATTATTCTGGCAGCGGTGCATGACTGACAGAACTACCAAATATGCCATGCATACCACAGAAATTCCTGACATCTAGTTAAATTGTTTGAAAATCCCTGACATTTCCCTGTTTTCCAGGTTTTCCAGACCTGTGGAAACCCCGTAACCATTCCCGAATAAGAGATCCAGAAACGTCAACTACTCATATCTCTGGCAATAATGTCGCTCAAAACAGACTGCGACGATTCTCCATGATGTACAGCACCGACCGGAAATTAATCTCGCGTGCAACAAGTCCTCGGCAGAGGACTGACTGGGATGGGATAAAGGCGAGCTGAGGTTGCACGTCCCGCGGGCCGGCTCACAGCGAAGTAATGTAATGACAAGAGGAGGCACTGGGTACTGCAGCCACGCAAAGCGTGCAACTCAGCGGGCGCTGGGGCACGACCACAGGTAGAAAGCAGGTATTGGGGGGGGGGGGGGGGGAGAGACGACGAACAGGCGGTACGACAGATACTGGCCGCTGCCGGCGACACACAGCGTCAGTGCAACACCAGCTCCCGCACCACTGGGCACCGCTTATCACAACCGTACACTAGATTAGGTAGACCAACCTCACTGGCTGCGCGCAACCAGTCTCCGTGTCCCAACACTGAACTGCTTTCCTGCCAACACGACTAGCAAACAAAAACGTCATGGATTGGATTTGATGGAACACTGTTTAGTAAAACAAGTGCATCGAGATGTTTTTATTTTTCTTCCTCTAACCAATTTAGAATGCAATAATTCGTAAAAGTATTTTATCAATATAATAGTGCTTGTCATTTAAAAATTATGATATAAACAAACACGTTCATTACTGTCGGGTACATGCGCAGAACGCGAATAATCGGTCTACCGTATCTTTAGTCTGTGGTTCAAAAACCCGCCTGCGTCTTTGTTTACATTTTCAATAAGGAAAGACTCGAGATTCAACAAAAACCAGCATGACTTGAAAATGAAAACAGCTGCATTCACAACATGGCCGGGGCTTAGCTCGGGAGGGTGGGGGTTGTAACTAACCCCCCCCCCCCCTGCCTCTGAGGTTGTCAACAGTTATACCAAAATCCTACTAACTGTAGTAAAAATATGCTGTTGATGTTCGATACACGTTCCTAGAATTTGTTCCAATTACCCCCCCCCCCTACTACCGTCAAGTCAACGTAACCCCGCTCCATTCTTTAAGAACTTTCTGGCTCCGCCACTGAAACTTATCCAAAGGAAGTATAATGATGTTTCAAAACGTGTACGTAGGCATACATAAATATCGAGCCGACCTTAGTGGAAGCTACGTGGTCTGACAGACGTCCAGGGGAACGAAACAGTTCAGTGCGGGGGAGTCTCGGAAGTTGGTCACTGCGGAGCTTGCACTCGCACACTACCTCGCCAGTCCGTCTCCAACCAACATGTGCCATGTTCACTTTTCAATGTAGTTTCGAAACAAGCTGACCATAATGGTATCAGCGCGACACATCGTTTACACAAAGTATTGAACATATATGACAATATACGAGTATTAAAAAAAATTGCTTGTATCGATATCGCAAATATCGACCAAATCGATATCACAAGTGTTAACATTGCAAATGTCCGTATTATTAAAATCGCAAATATCGATTTCGTAAATAGCGTTCGCGCTCACATTTCAAATACCGAAATCCGAATACGTGTGTTGGTTTAACGCTAAATTATAATAACTGTTTTTATCAAATGTACTGCAATATTATTTTTCTGATTTTTCGGAAATCTAAAATATGTACTAATAATTTTAAACCCTCGAAAAATAGTAATAATTGGGGGGGGGGGGGAGCTAACTTCGCGATATCGGGCATAGCATTATTGCCAATATCACAAAACCGCCAACATAAGTGATCGAAATCACATATCGTTAACTTAGCAAAGGCCTATTTCTCATATCTCTAAAAATGCGATATACTGCTCTACACTATTGGACCATATCGTAGTTGCGATACTTGAGAAATATTGTTTCATGATTGGGATATTGCCACATCGTACAGCCGCCGTGTCACTGCTCGTCCACCCACTGCAAAGTCACACACGCGCTTCTTGTCGCTAGCCACGAAGTGCAACCAAAGGTCGTGGAGAGGCTGCGATCTCGCCACGTACGTTACACGAGGCCAAGAAACAAGTTTCCTGCCTCAACACTACGTTAGATTGACATCCCTGAAAATCCCTGCTGGGAATACGAGAGGAGAGGAGAGGAGTGGAGTGGAGTGGAGTGGAGTGGAGTGGAGAGGAGAGGGAGGGAGATAGTTCCTCCGTAGTGCAATACTGCAACTACACAAGTAACTTACTGAGAACCACCGTTCCTTATAGACATCCCGAATGACTGCTTCGCCACAAAAATACCTCCAAAAGTAAGCCGATAAATACTCTTGCGGATTATTTCCTTATATAGCCTACATGCTACTGTTTATATCGAACTCTGCAATCCATCCAATTAAATGTCACTGTTGAACTGTTACAGATATAAGCCATGTTACTAGCATTCCTAATTTCCTATTCCACTTACTTGGTACTTAAATTGCATCTTTCAAAATACACACCACTTCAGAGCACTCCAACATAGCTTGAAATGGTTTTTTTTTTTTCAAAGTGCAGTATCTCAAAATATATGTACGCATCAGATATATACAAAAAAAATATTTAAGGACCCTGCACTCAAAATTACCTCAAACTTTAAGCAGACGCAGCACTGCGACAACACTGCACGCCATTTTGGAGCCTTGAGCTTAGTGGCGATGGCGCACTCGGTAGGCGTGGCACTCCAGCCCTTATTGCTCTCAAGCTTCCCTGCCTCGAACGTGGGGAAAATCTACAGTCAGGCGGGGTCCTTAAGCATCGCGCCATTTTCAACTAGACAAGACGTGGAGCCACTAAATCACATTTCCTTATTGGCTGCCAACTTCTCTGGGAGAAATCGAATCAAATGACTACGTCAAATCATTTGATATTACAAGGAGATTTTTTTTCCTCCAAAGGTAATTCCTTCAGTGCAGAACGACCTGTGAAGCAGCTATTGTGAGTCGAGGCTGTGACACGGGAAACGGAACACACGTCTCGAGTGTCTCGGCTGGGACAATTTCCCACGTGTATTTTTTTCACAGAATTCGGAGGGCGAGTATAAGAGCAGCACAGTCCACAATCAACCCCAACATGTCGTGAGATTCACGGCGCATGGCTTGTTTTTTTGCGAACTTCGTTACATGGTGCAAGAAAGCACATTGGTTCGGCAAGTTGTAAATAACTGAGTAAAAGCGAAAGCTGATATTGCGAAAATCTCTCACTTGAGCGTTACGTAGTTTTCTCGGAAAAGAAAGGAAACAAAGCCACCATTCCTAACGGAACAGAAAAGCACCAAGTACATATACACCGCGAGAAGACATGAAGGGCTTTAAACATTCGAAATTTGTTCTTGTTTCGTAAAATACCCAACGTGTTACTCAGGTGTTGGGCTACGGGAACCATTTCGAAATGTTGCACAGTGACACTTTCTACTTTGCTCACTAAGAGTCGGTTGTACCACCTCCCGTTAATCTTCGGGTCAGAAATTAGCCGCGAATTTCCTTTTACCTCTTCCGGTCAACGTCTAGCAGCAACTTAATCCCCCAGTAGCTCGTTATCGGACATGAACCAGAGGCTAGTTGTTACAACCGTAGGTAGCAGAGAAACAAAACTGCGTCATATTTGGAATTTATGGCAGAAATATGACCATAACGTGTATTTCACTATTAATTTGTACAGTTGGCTGATTTCAATTACTCCCCACAGATACAATTATCTTCTTTTTACGTGTTCACATTACAAATTCTACAATCGAGTAACATTTTGACATGACTTTCGACAATGGCATTTTCGTTTCGATAAACAACAATTATTTTGGACGTTTCTGTGCTGCCATCTTGCAGGAAACCATGAACCAATGAACATGTAACGCAGCGGCTGCACAATGAATCACAGAGCAGTTTTCTCAATAAAGAAATGCTGTTCAGACGTTGGCGAGTATTTAAATAATAAACGGAATTATTAATTTAATTTAAGTATAGTCCAGTGTCAAATTTTTACGTTGCTCATACAAAATTTAATTGACGAGTGGTATTTTATCAAATTCAGATAAAATCTCCACTTTCTCGTGATTTATGATCAATATAAAGCATTAAATAAAACACTATTTTCGTCACAAACATATTAACACTTCACTTTTGTTTTCCGATATCGGAAGCTATTACTAACCACACAATTTCGGTATTATTAAATTAAAATTAGCTACGAATAAATCTAACTACAAAATTATACGTTAACCATATAAAAATATAAAAATTAACTAATTAAATTTGTTAAAACGTTGTTCTTGAAATAGCACAAACTAAAAAAAGTCATTAGATTTTAGTAACTATATTTATCAACATCTACAAAATCACACCCGAACTTTCAGATTACAACCAGGACGCTACACAATAGTGGTAAAACACTAGTTTCTATTTAGCCAACAGTCAAGACCAACTCCCGGATGGCCAACCTTCGGATTTAGCGGAAGGTAGTACAACCCGCCCTAAGTAGTTTTTTTTTTTATATTGTGAACGAAAATGGCTAAAGCAAAACTGTTTATGGCAACTCCTAGGAAGGAAATTTATATTTAGGTGCCTTTAGCATAAATAATAGGCGTATCGATACACAAGCGACTTGCTATAGTCTTGTGACGCAATACTGGCAAGAGCAGCTGGAGTGAAGAGATTTGGCCGGCTTTTAACATTGAGGTCTTGAGAGCCGATGAGGGTGAATAAGGCCCGGAATAAGGGGCGGGGAAAACCGGAGCTCCCCGAGAAAACCCGCCGAACAACAGCATCGTCCGGCACGATTCCCACTAGCGAAAATCCGGCGACCCGGGCGGGGATTGAACCCGGTTCGCCATGGCGGGAGGCGAGCAGGCTAACCGCTCAGCTACCGTGGCTAGGAGTATACACTTTCGAGTAGGCCTACTTGGCGATCACCGAATAATCCCCAACTCTCTGCTAAATTTCTTGCGTGAATAAACGTTAAGTAGCAATACATTTCTATGGATGGGAGGTGTTTTGCAGATATAAAACAAGTTATTTTCCACCGCACCCCGCATAATGCACTTCTGATAACGTCTCCAATAAATTCACGGCTCGCAACAATAACAGCGATATAAAGATCAGCTACACTGTTTCCACCTACTGTTAATTCGCTTATTCTTAATTTCCTCGCGTCCGCCATTCTCCCCAGCGGCATATGACGTTTTTGCACCGAGTCCAGAATGGAAAGGTGTGTGGGAGGCGGTGGAGTCGTCGAGTAAGCCGCGACCTTAGGTGCCAGGTTCGAGTACTGTGCAGATCACGCAGTTCTTTGTTAACCCATTCTGACCCAGTGTACACAAGTATGTACACTACGCATGCATAGGTAATTATTGGTCTGTACTGGACACTAAGAAGCTCAATAAACAATTATCTCACTTGTGGGTAAATGGTTCGGAAACCGTCTTACTGGTCCAAATCATATTGGTTCATATTACTGTAGCAAGACATATAGCTTACAGCTAATTGGCTGTGACAACGTAACAAGTGTTCAGTCGACTTAAGTACAACACGCATCATAAAATAATTTGTTCGCAAAGAACTGAAACCATCAATTAACGCGGGTCTGGTAAGGTTAGGTCTACAGCTTGTGTGCCATGATACGATGTTCCGCACAAGCTCTGGCAGAAGCTTTTAAGAGACCTACTATCCGAGCCTGCATACAAGCAGGTACAGGCTGTTCGCGGTAAAATGAGCACTTTTGAAAGCTCTGCTTAAGATCTACTTGTATGCACGTTGATTGTTCTTCCAACTTATGTAATATTAGCATTACCATGAACCTCATCACTGTATTCATGCGTCGGTCAAGTGAAACTGTGAAATTATTAGAAACGTAAATATTATACAAATCTGCTCATTTTTACACTTCGATGCATTAAAAAATACAGAAAGAGAAAAAATAATTTCATTGGTTACTTAACACTTTTTACTCGACATTAATATATGGAACTACTTTCCCCTCCACCGTTACCAACTTTACTGGACACATGTCACCCGTTCAAATATATGGTGGTAGGGGCAGTGACATTTTTCAAAGGTTGAGCTCAAAAGTGCTCACTTTATCGTGAACAGCCTTTATAGAGGTTTCTATGATATAACCTGCCACACGAAGTCACGAAAGTAAACATGAATGGATGTATTTTGATTTTACTTTTTTGACTCTCAACAGATATGAGGTTCTTTTGTTTACTATCTAGGCTTACTAGGTTTACTACTATTCTAGTGTATTGTTATTGTTTCTAAAAATGAAATAAAATTCTGACTATCGTCAATAACACACTTCGCCACCCTCTGTCTAATCGGCAAAAATTTCAACAGTGAAGGAAAGTTAATTCATTGTATCTTACTGTTTGTTCCCGTTCACATTTTCTATTAATTACAAACATTCCTGTACAGTTAATACATTTTTTACTTTTACTTTGTATTGTGCCGACTTGTATATCCGGAAGTGTGGGCTTCGCTGGGGTTCAACAGAATGGGGAGAAGAAAAACTTGGACGGAAAAGTGCACACGACCAATAATGAAAAGGGCGGGCGAGCAGTAGGCTAAAAAAAATAGCATGGTAACTTCCACAGAGGCACAGAACAGAACAAAAATTTAATTACATCATTACCCGGCTATTGGCCATTACTGATCCTGGTTATGAATATTTAAATAAAGAAAAAATAATTAATGAACTTCTTGTTTGACGTAACTCAATTCTTCTATTAGGTAGTAGTCCAAAGGGGGGTCTTTGGACATCTTTTTAATCCCCCCTCCCCAACATTTACCCCAATTAAAAGGCACGAACTCTGTTAAACAAAGAAAACCCAAATATTAATTAAAATTATATTGTTACTTTAAGGGGGAGGAAGTTTTAATTTAATAGGAAGAGTAATTTTGATATCTAATAATTAATTTTCCTATCTACTATATTGAAATTGACATCATTACAATTTAATATGTCCACTTCCAGAGGAACTTTACTGCTTAATAAAATTGATGAAATGGATTTACAATTTTGATGAAAATGATTAATCGTTTATTTCTAAGGGGTCCCACACTCGGATGTCATGAGTGTGGGAATTTCTCTCTCAGAGAGAAAGGTGAGCTATTCCTAGCACTCCGTATGGCTTTCTGGGATCTATCTGGAACACAGGCGGATCACCAGTCCACCACACCAGGTGGCAGGAGCCATCACAGCCCCGGCCAGCATCCTAGCCGGTTCCCGGCACAGCCCGTAGTCGCCGGCAGGGATGCTGGATGCTGGAAGGCGGCCACGTGCCCTGGACCACGGCCAGACCACGTGTCGCCGACGGCGCCAAGTATTTGGAGCACGCGGCCCCAGGGGTCCTTGGCCCTGCCCGCCAATCGCGCTATTAAAGCGGTTTACACAATACAGCGGCCACGTCCCACGCGTGCAGCCAGCGACTAGCGTTATTTCCGTCTTCACAATAGAAGCGATGTGCTGTCGGCGACACAGACCGTGCTGCCATCTATTATACTGCAAAGAAGTTCGCAATTAAATGCTAAAAACGCACAAAATGCAGTGAAGTTTCTCGCCATATAGTTAATATATATATATACTATTATTTATTTATTGGACTTTAATTAGTATATCTGCAAACAGTTTATTATGCATATTTAAATTTGTTCTTTATCTCAGCTTCTCGTTATTTTATTTATTACGAAGTACATGAAAATCTTATTCTTATTTCCCTGTCAAAACCAACGTCGCCAGCGTCAAAGCTCTGATTGGCTGAAGCTCGTCGCACCGCGTCAAATCGCTCAAGGGGCCGCGGTGGTCTAGTGGTTAGACTACTCGCCTCCCACCTAAACGAACCGGGTTTTCTCGGGGATCTCTCGTCCCCGCCCTTGCATTTCGGCGCTACCGTACAGCCTACTCACCTCGCTTCACCCTCATCGGCTCTCAAGATATCGATATAAATCTCTCCACTCGCTTATACACAGTATCAAGGTCACGTCACTGCAATGGGCGCTCTCAGGGTACTATAATATAGCCTACATACTCGGGAAGCTGAATTCCTAGCAAAATTGATCGGTAGAAGTAATTCGGATATTATTACACGCCATTAAAGCGTGTCTGCCTCCGACTATTTATTCTTTCTCAGCAAACAAATTTTTAAGAGGGTGACGGCCTCCGAAAAATTGGGCGTTTGCTACTATACTTACGTCGAAAACATTTCAGAACAGTATAAATCTTCCAGCAAATATATTGTTACAATCTCTCAATAATTACAAAGCAAATACTCTCGTCTCAATCTTTCACAACAGATCGATTTAACTTGTCATTCACAATTAATAAATGCAATCAGTACAATTTAGAATTACCTTAAAGATTTAAATGTAATTAAATAACTAAAATAATCCCCAATAAATAGTGCCAAAGCCCATTGAATTACTTTATAAATAATATACCCATATTTTACGGTTCCAATCTTTACACTAAAATTAAGCCCGTGTTCCACTTCAGTTCAGTCCAGTTCCCACTAGTACGCAATGTTCTCAAGTTCGCCGAGCGCCCTCCCGCACAACAGTCTTCACTCGTCGTACATCACGCCCTCTCGTCCATTCACACCACTAACACCTCGCCCGCCGTCGTCTGTCCTCCACACCGATGTCCCTCAACTTCTCTAGGTCACCGTACTCGACAGAACACTCCCGAACCTTCAGCCGCTGCGATATTTATTGGATCGTAGGTCATCGCCCGGAGATTTATCCCAATGCCGCGTTTTCATCGAGGGTCCTGGTTCCCAAAATTTTTTTGCGCATTCTCTTACGTTTTCGGCTTTACCAGAAGAAGGTGGAGGGGCTGTGACGCCAGTCAGGTCATTCCCTGCCACCCGGCGACGACGCAGTGAGCGGGTCTGCTTCAGTCACCCCCGTGCTACAGTCGGCGCCTAACACTAACATGGAGGGAGCTTGACGGCATAATGTCCCCGGTTGGAGGGAAATAATTTTACCTGGTATAATCATATTTCACATTTAGTTATTGTTTGTTATCTTCCTGTGGGTGCGTGTTCTGCCGTCCCGAATGCACACACACTCTCACAGTATCCCCCCCCCCTCCCGCGAGGTAACCACGTGACGACACAGAACGCTCTAGCCTAGCCTCTAATTATAAGTGTTGCCCGATACAACAGACGTAGTTGAGCGCTGGCAGGACCAAGAGCGATCACGTCCTGAAGTTCTGCGTGGCGGCACAGCATTGTAGTGTTCCCAGCTGGCGGACACCTGAGTCACACACTTGCAGTGTGTGTGTGTGTGTGCCGAGCAGCTGAGACATAGACATACCTGCACCAACCACGGGCTAGACTTGAGGTAGGTCTACTGCACGTCACACACTACGATTCCCCTGCTGTCCACACGACTGTTACAATCTGCCATGTGGACATTTCTTCAACTCTGCCTTACAATACACTAATAACTATGAAAGATCCGGTATATGAAATTAAAACTTACATGAGCTTATTTCCGTACCTGACGGTACTGGTGACAGCAAACTATGTATTTGTAACATTTTTTAATGCTATCCCACTATTAGCTTTATATTTGCTAGTGATATAAATATTACTTTTTTTTCTAAATACTTACAGTACATATTTTATCACACAGCTATCACAGCACAAGTAAACGATTTACAACATATTCGAAAATATGACGTACATGTTAGTCTGCTTTGCAATAAAAACGTTAAAATCTCGGCAATAAAAACCTCGTCCACTTAATTTTAAAAATTCTAACTCCATCAATAGCCCATTAAAATAATTGATATATATTTCTTAAGAATTTTCTATCTGTAAACGTAACCACTAAACAATTGACACCAACGCCCACTGACTACTGTGCAATGGAGCAAAGTGAACCACGGTGTTGACTATGACGTCTGTGAGTGAGGTGGATGACCCCGATCTCTAGCGCTCCCAGTGACTACCATCCACACTACACACCACTGCTGGGCCTGTTCCTCGCTACTCGAGTCCTAAACAACACAGATACAACCACGTGCCAATGAAAACCAACAACAAGTTGTCTCACACACGTCAGTCTCGAAGACTAGTCTGACCAACATAAGTGTTCATGGCGACGTACATACAGCCGCAAGATCATTGAACGCGGGTGGAAATCAAACACTAATCTCTTAAATGAAATTATATATGGCTTGTTGGGGAAGTGGTTGTAAGTGAATTTTAAATGAGAATATTCATGAGATTGGACAGAGCCACGTTTATTAGTGTCTTGATCATCCTACAAGTTACAATCAATTCTGTATGGAATTATGACCAATGGAATGAAGGGAAGAAAGAGTTCAGAGCAGTTAAGTCAATTCATGTTGGTAGGACTTACCGGGTCTCGCACCCTGGACCCTAGGTCGCGCTGTCACACCGCCGTCTGAGGCTTCTCAGGACGCCTAATTTCCCTTCTTCCCTTCACTCCATTAACCATATTACCGTATTGTAAAATGTTTAAGACACTAGTAACTAAGACTCTAGCCAATCTCTAATTTAATTAAATATTCTCATTTAAAATTAACTTACAACCACTTCCTATCCTTCCCGCTTATGGTCCCGAGTTGAGATCATAACAGGCAGCAATTGTTAAGAATGCGGTCCCCAGACCCCAGGGGATCCTTCAGCTAAAGTCTGCGGTCCGCAAGAGAAACTAGCTTTATTAATTTTACTTCGTTATGAAAAACATAATAATAACGTCGTGCAATATTTACCGTCGGCCGCTATAACTTCAGAGTCAAGTAAGCATAAGCAATAAATAAAGCTGAAACAGTAACAATTAGTATACGTCGTTCACGACAAAGTGAGCACTTTTGAAACCCTAGTTACTTTTCTCTTTCTACCAATTTATATCCTTCCCCCACTTGTTAATGTAAACCCTGCCATGTGAGTAATAAACACAATGTATACATTCACCATACCCAAAACCAAAAGTCCGAGGCCGCAATGAAATGTATTTATTTATTATTATGTATGATGAAACAGCATCAAAAAGGGCTCACTTAACCGTGAACGGCCCATATTGTCCATTTCATATAAGTGGTCTCAAATTTGACAGACAATGTGACCAACTTACCCAGTATGTAAACAGTAAATGCTCTCTCTCCCATAGTATTGTATCAGCTGATGAACTGCTGTGGGATCCGTGTTGTTAGGTTGGCTATTTTGATGACGTATTTGGAAGAAAATAGTACCCGGAACTGAAAGACGTAATTTAAAATTTTAATTATACTTACAACATTTATGGTTTAAATTATGTTTCTAAAGCAATATTACATTTTCTTGGCTATTAGTATCGCGACTTCAAAAACATGTTCAGCATTTATGACAGAGTATGTCGACACATAAGAACAGTAAACGTTTCCAGCCAATGTCTAGCCATGTTTATGTTTCCAGCCCGGTGAAGGAAGTTTTCTCATCGTGTTTATTATACGAATTTAATATTTGAGTTGTCGGAATATTTAATCGGTAGTTAATTATTTCTTATTTGGTTTCTCCAAACATAGTTGGTTGTAGGTGCCGTTGTAGTGCGTTTTGTTGAGTGAAATGTAATATTTACCGGTACGTCGTTAAAACTGTTCGTTCCGCCATTTTCCAAACCGCCTTCCACAACGAAGTGACACGAATATAATTTCCGCATATAAGTTTAAGTTTATTTGTATCAGGAAACGTGCGCAGTGTTGATTTTACCGAATGATTTTGCAAATAAATTATTTAATGCTAGTGACGAACAAACGTGATTTTAGTGAAGTAAACTCGCAAGGATTGCCATAGAAAAAACACGTGTTCAAGAGGTTACAACAGTAAGTTTTCGTGTTTTGTAAATGCATTTGTAAACCGTTAATATAATATTGAAAAGCACGTGGCCTGAAAAATGCCGCACTTTCAACACTTTTGTAGTGGGTGAATAATATTTGTTTGTCTACATCGTAAACACGAGTGTAAGGTTAACTTCGACCAAAGTGTGCGTGTATATATTGCTGCTTCTGTACGAATACGGTATGTATCGCGATTTGTATTTTCATTAAAGGTGTAATTTTCGAAGTTAAATAATTTTAATGTTATTTCCATACGAGCATTATTTTCCATTGCGCCATCAAAACATTATGCAACTCAAACTGCCACACACATCCGACCAACACAGCACGACACGACCAGAAACGCAACCACGACACATCTAAATGTGGCTACTTTAATTTACAGCACGACCGACACCATGCTCTCGCCATTTAGCCTAACTATTTAGAAGGCGCTGATAGGCTACGTTAGTCTGAAAGGCGGTGAACAAGAGGGAAATTTGTAATACATAATGTGGATAAATTGGTATCGCTAATGTATACAAGAGTAAAATTATTATTTTTAAGAGTTAGATACAGTAGTTTTCAATTCATTTTTCTTTTGCGTAGGGAAAGCTTGCAATACAATTTCATTTTGCTATGTTGTACATTCTGTGCATCGTGCCGCACGACACGATGAAGAATAGAAATCATTTCTAATCCAAAATTGCTGGTCGGACGACAGAATCGGCCGGGCTTACAACGACCTATCTTGTATTTCATTGGCTGTTGTGTCGTGCGCGTTGGGGCTATGTGATTCCGGCATCGTAAGAACATCACAATTAACCCGTATCCCGAAAGACGATAAAATAACCCCCCCGGAAAACTTTTTCCTTTCTTTTTTTCCCTCGAAATAAAATAAAGATGATACCCTAATTGGGCCCAATTTAATTGCTATGAACATTTCTCTGTGTTATTATTGATTGAAACTGTTTCTGGAGGGTTTCAAAATGTAAAACTTACTGGTCATACAAACTTGTAAGACAACTTTTCGATATCAAGTAAACTACAACATGCTTATAAAACATAATTCTTTCAATTTAAGCACCGAACGAAGGTGCTCCAACATAATAAAGAAGTGTCTCATACATCAGCAGGAACTGCGACATTCCAAAATGTATCGCTAAGGGAAATGAACTTTATGTCGTCTTCAATCTTCGGTAGGGGGAGCATCTTTTTAGTGTGTAAGTAACATGTTTGTTTGATATATTGTTGCTGTAGGTCACATCTGTTTCTTCTCTAGAGCGCTTTGTAACATCTCTGAACTGAAATACAGTTTTTCATTAGGTACCCGAGAACAAGCCTAGGGCTGTATTCATAATTTTAAGGAGGGAGGTTGTGTGACTGAACTTCAGTGTAAATATCAACACTGAGTTAGTCAGAAATAAGTTTTTATTTGCAGCATGACATTCTGAACACGTAGGTATTTGAGAAAAGTTATTATAAAGAATTTTGTATGTAGACGTGCAATACTTAACATTTGAGTTACTAAATGAGAGTTATTAAAATTACTGAAATTGAGTAACATTTGCTTAAATATTATTATGGCTACCAATATACTTTAACACCCTGAGAATTATAACCACCATAAAAGTATCAGGCTATACAGAGTTTGTTATCGTATCATACCACAAAGCTGAATTATGTACTTTTAATACAGTATTAGGCATAAACTGTATGTAAGATGGTACACTGTCTTTGAAAAGAAGGTATTGGAGGGGGAGGGGCAGTATTTCAGTATTTGTACATTCCTGGGGGGTGGGGGGAGACCTTGGTATTTGGTGTTTGTGGAAACCATGTGAAATTTTTATGTTTACAAGAACTTACTTCAGGTAAGTGTGACAAGATTAGTTGTCAATAATATATTTCGAGTACCGCATATTAAAAAACAGTAAAATATCTTATTCATTTGACAGTCAAAATACAAATTCATTTTCGTGCATCCTGGTTACAAATTTCTTGCAAGGTAAAAAAATTATCAATTTATAGACTTATTACATGGGCTGTTAGTCATTTACATAAAATATTTATAAACTAAAAAAAATGGGATTGTTGCCAACTTGCAACTGTTTGAACAGACCTTCACAGCTTCTAAAAAGTCATTTGGGAGGAGGAACATGCAGTTTGTTTACAAAAACAGGCAGTCATATGTTGTCTATTTACAAATACTAGCAGTCACATGGTATTTGTTTGCAAACAGTCATCTTCAATGACAGTTCAGCTGTGGCGGAAAGACACATAGCCAACCAGATGCCATTGGCACTACTTTCCTAGAACTGTAAAATTTGTGACCACTTATATGAAATGGACTATATCAGTGGCGTGTGATGAAGTGTTGCAAGGTAAGCTGGTGCTTGCACACTACTGTACATTCTCGGTGCACGCAGCAGGAGCCAGCAACCACCGTACAACCTAGGTAAACTGAGTGTATTCCGACCACTCACAGGCGAGCAGCAAGGGACCAGTTACACGCACCCTGTGGCGTCAGCTGCCGAGCTACGTTCTAGTGGCGGAAGTTTAAACTAGCAAGCAACATGGTACAGCACACAACTAACTCCAGCTTACCTTGGAACTGTTCATCGCACGCCACTGATTAGTAAAGTGATCAATAAATACGTTGTATGCGTTAAATCATTTTCTTAAAGTCTACGAAAGAACAGTCGGGGATCCGGGAAAATGTACATCCTATAAAGGGGTTCCTCGAAATCAAGGTTTAAGAATTCCTACATGCAGGGTAGTGTGTGCATGTCAGGTGCGCAGTAGTGATTCCTCGTGTTGCAACGCTCCACTTTTTTTTTTTACAGCCAACAGACTTCTTTGAAATGATTGCACATCCTGCGACAGGGGTTAAATACGACTGCAATATAATTAAGTTACAATTTTTTTTTATAACTTTCTGCTTGTGTTGAAAAACCGAGAAGTACACCAGTGTGTTTAGTAGTGTCAGTTCACCTGGCCGGCCACTCATGCATGAGTTAATGTTGCTGCAGACATGCGCACAACGTGAAGGTCACAGCGCGTCACATCCTTAGTGAATGACTCCACTTCCTTTACTTCAAGTCTCTGTTTAGCCTCGCAGCGTGACAGCAGTAACACAGTATATATGCGGTTTCTTCGCACTATAGCCTCGCAGCGTGACAGCAGTAACACAGTATATATGCGGTTTCTTCGCACTATAGCCTCGCAGCGTGACAGCAGTAACACAGTATATATGCGGTTTCTTCGCACTATAGCCTCGCAGCGTGACAGCAGTAACACAGTATATATGCGGTTTCTTCGCACTATAGCCTCGCAGCGTGACAGCAGTAACACAGTATATATGCGGTTTCTTCACACTATAGCCTCGCAGCGTGACAGCAGTAACACAGTATGTATGCGGTTTCTTCACACTATAGCCTCGCAGCGTGACAGCAGTAACACAGTATATATGCGGTTTCTTCACACTATAGCCTCGCAGCGTGACAGCAGTAACACAGTATATATGCGGTTTCTTCGCACTATAGCCTCGCAGCGTGACAGCAGTAACACAGTATATATGCGGTTTCTTCACACTATAGCCTCGCAGCGTGACAGCAGTAACACAGTATATATGCGGGTTCTTCACACTATCTTTTTACTTATTTTTTTACATGAATACGTCATTCAATTTGCAACCATAGTGGGAGGCAACCCAGAAAATCCGATGATGAACAGAATCGGAGGATACAGTTTGGCATTGCAGCTCCGAATATATTGTCAAAATTCAATTACATGACTCGATTGCCAAAGGACCAAAGAACATGTTACATTGAGTGAGGCTGCGAAGCATAGCGCTCGGTGAAACGTATTAAATAAAAAAAGGGGTGGGGGGGGGGTATTTGAGTTCGTTTCCCCGCGTCTCATAACTTCCGCTTGGTATAACTTTTGACAAGGAGAAGCTACGGCGCTCGTTTGAGTTTCAATCGACAACTCCGTCAAGATAAATCGATTGCGTGTATAAAAATATTTGTGTGGCGTGGTTATGGTAAAATTGTACGAGTTTACTGGAAGAAAAAAACTAAGAAAACTTAACACAATTTCGGCCTATGCTCATCAAAAGTCAAGCTTATTTCACTGATTTTCAGTAATTTGGCTCACTTTACTCTAGTTTTTGTTTAGCGTGTAGGAGAATTGTTCAACATACCACTGTTTATTTACGGACTTCGGAAATACGAATCGAATCGGTAGTCTCGTGCCCCGCGTATCGATAACGAGATTTCTCGGTTCTCCACAGCGTAGTTAACGAGGATTTTCGTTAACGTTGCGACATTTGTAGGTAAAAAGAAGTTACAGAATCGCTCCTCGATGACCGCGATTTTTCTCGTTAACAGACTTTACCGGTCGTTACATCACAGTTAACGAGTTACAGAATACAGCCGCTGCCTAGCAAGCCGGCAGCCGCCAACTTCAAATGGGGAATCAATGTTAAATGACATTCATTCTTATGGAGTCAATTTTAAAGATAACTATTCCAAACTAAAACATTTTGATGAGACTTCCTCAGAGAATATTGCTTTATAAAATTATTTTTGAAGGAAAAAAAACCTATAGTCCATTCCCGACTTTGTATCCTTCCACCAATTGTGAACAAACATTGCCATATGACTGTCGTGTAGCATCTGTCAAAATCAATGTTTACATTCCATTGTGTGTGTGCGTGTTCGTATACCTTCGCTTCACATAAACATTGAAATGTGACTTCTACTTTTATAGGCCTACCTGTCAAAGGTGTTGTTTAATGTTTAAAGCTTTTCAAAGAATGCTGTCATTCCAAAAACAATTCCGTATGAATATTAACAGTTCAGGCCTCTAATATTATTTAGGTCAGCTTTATGACGTTTTAAAAATGCCTGAATTGATAGTTCAAACAGTTATTTTACATTAACATATTTGTTTTCCACGACATGGCACATTACATGTATGCACGTTAATATTTTGTCGCGACTGTGTTTAACACTGTTACAACTGCGAGGTAAAGGGATGTACTAATTATCATTTTGTCATTGATATGAGTTGGGATATTTCTTTAGAAGGACGGCCTCAGTTGGAATAAATATTAAAACGAAGGAACAACCAGTCAAACACAGAAAGCACATTAAATTACAAGCACGCAACTCGTGTTGTTTATTTTTTGTCATACAAACTTATAAGATAGCCCTGAACATGCACACTTTTATTCCACTCATATTTCTATGTATTGCTACTTACTGTGTGTAAGGTTTATTTAAATTTATCGGGCTGGGCTAAGTTTTTTTTTTTTTGGGACTGTGGCCAATCACGTTACACGACTGTGTTTCAAACACCTAGGTCAAAGGTACAACATTGTGAAAAATAAACAAAAGTGGATGTAATGATTAACTTCGTCATAAAAACAGCTCACAGTTAAAACGTATAAATAGTTCACATCAAATATTTGAAATCACACACACAGATCCATCATAACGATCACCACGCAGCCACGCCACGCTATTTCACACGCAGCGGTTAATGAAACACACGTAACAGTATATTTATTACTGCAGTGGAAACACAGATTTATCACAGCATCGTAACTTGCTTAGGTAGTTTTAATAAACACTA
Source organism: Dryococelus australis (assembly GCA_029891345.1). Classification (NCBI taxonomy): domain Eukaryota; kingdom Metazoa; phylum Arthropoda; class Insecta; order Phasmatodea; family Phasmatidae; genus Dryococelus; species Dryococelus australis. The sequence continues at coordinate 8,396,170 of CM056994.1, forward strand.
CGTCTACAAAAGTGATGTAATTTTAAATATTTTTTGGAGTAAGTATAATTTACGCTTCGTTTGGCAACAAGCAACACGCCATGACATGGCTCGCCACGTCTGCCAACTTCACTTGGTTACAGCCTCACCATAAAAAAAAAAGTATCAAACATTAAAATCGCTTTTCAGTTGTAAATTACAAATTAAAAATCATTATTTTGATGTAATAAGTATGAAATATGCTACAATCAAAAATATGTATAATTTCCTTGCTTATTAACGATGCGAAATTTTCCGAGTGTAAGAGAGACAAAGAAAGAGAGAGAGCGACAAGCTCCGCCCAGCGGACAATTCCTTCCCAAGTCGATAAAACAAACACTGTGCCAGTGAGCCTATGCACAGCATTTTGCGCTGTTATTTTAAACGGTAACAATGAAATATGTTGCCATCGGGGCTACCTAAATATTTAGATATTTCAATAGGCAATGTTTAATTTACAAATAGTATATCAAAAAACTAGGTTAAAAAAATATTTATCTGAACTATTTCTTACTAGCCGTTGCCAACAACATCGCTGTTCTCGCTGTTGTTAATTCATATTTAAAACTAAATAAATAATACAGTACTCTAAAGTTAACCCCAGTGTTATATATTTGTGGAACATAGATTATTGAAAAAACAGATTGACATGTTACACCTAGGTTGATTTTTCAAAGGTTCGTTTTTAAAAGTCTCTTCCAGTCGGGAATGGACTATAGTCACATTTCTTTACTTATAAATTTCAATATAGTATTTTTAGAAAAATAGATTAAAAAAGAATCGGGAAGATGTCTTAACATAGCAATATTTTTTACGAAATGTCACATATAGTACTTTTTGATTTACACAGTTATATCTGAAATAGATGCAATGCGAAAGAATTTCGTCTTAACATTGATTCCCCATTTGAAGCTAATGGCTGCCCGCTTGGCAGGCAGGCCCGTTAAGCATTGTTCGCACAAGGCGGAGTAATATCCTGGAAGTAGAACTTTAGCATTGTTTCAGAAAAGTTGGAAGTAACAGTAAACTGACTTTTTTTTTAAATTTATTTCATTAACCCTACTTAGCAGTACAGCCATCCAGTGTGTTCAATTATACCATGACTACTACAATTTAACAAACAGTCTATTAGTTATATAGATTCACAAGTTTTTTTGTGGTAGGGCGGTTGTGCATCTGGACGCCCGTAATCTAAGCTATACATTCTATTTCTATTCAAAAGCATCATTCACACTTCCTAGGTCCGCCATGGCACCCAATGGTAAAATGGCCCCGTCCACGAACCCGAAGACCCCCAGACTCCCTATCTGTACTATTCCATTTCGTTCTGCTACAACCTAAGCATCGTCCAAGACATCGACGTAACCCTTCTGGACACACAGGCCTTCACTCCCCCTCCTTTTTTTTTACACAGACACATACACAGACATCAACCAACATATTATCACAAATCACATCTTTCCCTCATTTACATTTTCTTCTCTGCAGTTCCTTCCGTTCTTCTTTCATCCGTTTCAGATCTTGTCTCTCTTCTTCTCTTTCTTGCTGCTTCTCTTTTTCTCACTTCTGTTGTTCTTCTACTTTTCTTCTCTGTTCTCCTCCCCATTTTCTTTCCTCTTCTTTCTCTTCTCTTCCTCCTTGTTCTTTTATTTTTCTCCGTAGTTCCTTTAATTCTTCTTGCATTCATTTCAGATATTGTGTTCTTCTTTATAACTTTTTCGTGTTTGGAGCTTTTCAATTTTTCTTCCCCACTGTTATCCTGCAAAACTTCAATATCTACTGAAAATTATGTTTCTTATCTAAAAGAGAGTTATTTTATCATTTAATTTAAACGATAAAACACTAGACAAACACTCACTCAATAATTCCCTTAGTTCTAGCACACTCTCATCTGCTTAGTAAAATTAGTGAATTAGTATTAGTAAAATATATGATTTGGTAAAAACTATGAATGATGATTTAACTGTGTAGTTTAGGGAGCGGATGAGAGCGTGGTGGAACTAAGGGAATTATTGAGTGAGTGTTTATCTAGTGTTTTATCGTTTAAATTAAATGATAAAATAACTCTCTCTTTTAGATAAGAAACATAATTTTCAGTAGATATTGAAGTTTTGCAGGATAACAGGGGGAAGAAAAATTGAAAAGCTCCAAACACGAAAAAGTTATAAAGAAGAACACAAGATCTGAAATGAATGCAAGAAGAATTAAAGGAACTACGGAGAAAAATAAAAGAACAAGGAGGAAGAGAAGAGAAAGAAGAGGAAAAAAAAAAATCTTTTCGTAAAGGGCATTTGTCATTAAAAGGTTTTTATTTCTGTTCTAATTCTATCCTTTCTTCTTTAAACATGTCACACAAGTACCGAATATGGTGTACCGTCTGAGCTCCCTTCTCACATCGACAACTGTCGTCTCCTATTTTATTTATTTTAGCTTAATATTCTTTAATTTACAGTGTCCCTTTATTACTTTCATACACTATTATTTATATTGATTTTACTTTCGTTCCATTGTTGTATATTTTTAATATAATTTTTAGTGTCTAGGCCGGTTTCTGTTGCATCTTACTCTGTTATAACACTTAGTTTATAGATTTCTTTCTTTAATTCTTTTAAACTAATAGGTAGATTATTTCTATTATTTTTTCAATCCAAATATTATTATCCTCTACTGTTCGGTGGTGTTCTTAGTGTTCTTGCTGATTTAGAGAATGGCGATGTTTTATTACTCATTTTAACTCTACATTACTACTGTTCAAGTTTCTGCCGCTCCTCGCCCCATCCTCCTTTTCTTTTCTTCTTTATCGTGTCCCAGTCCTCCCCTCCCAGTGCCACCCCGCTGTCCTGATTATATTATCCTCTACTGTTCGGTGGTGTTCTTAGTGTTCTTGCTGATTTAGAGAATGGCGATGTTTTATTACTCATTTTAACTCTACATTACTACTGTTCAAGTTTCTGCCGCTCCTCGCCCCATCCTCCTTTTCTTTTCTTCTTTATTGTGTCCCAGTCCTCCCCTCCCAGTGCCACCCCGCTGTCCTGATTATATTATTATCCTCTACTGTTCGGTGGTGTTCTTAGTGTTCTTGCTGATTTAGAGAATGGCGATGTTTTATTACTCATTTTAACTCTACATTACTACTGTTCAAGTTTCTGCCGCTCCCGCTCCTCGCCCATCCTCCTTTTCTTTTCTTCTTTATCGTGTCCCAGTCCTCCCCTCCCAGTGCCACCCCGCTGTCCTGATTATATTATTTATCCTTTCTGACCTGGTCACCCCCCTCCCCCCTTCCCCAAGGCCAAAATTTACTTTATTTCTGCTTATCTTGCATATTTTAGGTGCTAAAATTTTTATTAATAGATTCTTCTCCTCTTGCTGATTATCCCGTTGTTTTTATTTTCCCTGGACGTTCTTTTTTGACCGAATATTGACAGTTTTAAATTCTAATGATCTTGCATTTTTAGGTGTTATATTTCTGTGTTATTATATCCGGTCTTCCTTCCTGATTACGGATATATTTCTGTGTTATTATATCCGGTTTTCCTTCCTGATTACGGATATATTTTAGTTTTCGTTCTGCGTCCATTAGTTCTCGAGTAATTTAGCTTCTATTTTTTTTGTTTCATTTGCTTTTTATGAAAATATAGCATCATTTTTTTAAATTTTACCAATGTGTTATTCATAGTAGCTTTCATCGTTCTCATAAAGGCGGAATATTTTCTCAGTTTTACTATAGGACGCGCCGTTTGAGTTGTTTGACTTTTAAAATGTTTATGTGATCAATCCTTTAAACTTTAGAAAGAGAAAATAAACTTTTTACATTCTAGTTAAATTCAGTTAAACTGTTATTCTGTACATGGTTTCAGGAAGTCCTGTAAAAATTCCTTTGTGGTCCTGTACACAGTTGCTGAAATACGTCGGTACTTTTCCACTGGTAGGTTATCGACCAAGTAGGAACGTCGCGAGCCAATAATTATAAACAATATCCATGCACTACTCTTGGTAATATGATCTATGCTACCCCTCTATAGTCCATTCCCGATTGGAAGCAACTTATGAAAATCAACCTTTGAAAAAACACTTTAGGCATAACATGTCAACCTGTTTTTTCAATAACCTGTATTCCACAAGTATATATAACAATATGGTTAACTTCAGAGTACTGTATTATTGAATAAATGAAACTTTACCTTAATACCTTATATAACTTGTATTATTTATTTATTTTTAAATATGAATTAACAACAGCGAGAGCAGCGACGTGTTGGCAACGGCCGGTAAGAAATAGTTCACAGTTAAAATATTATTTTAACCTAGTTCTTTTAGTATACTATTTATAAATTAAATGGTACGTATTGAAACATTTAAATATTTAGGTAGCCCCGATGGCAACATATCTCATTTTTTCATTTTAAAATAACAGCGGAAAACATCTTGAGTAGGCCGTAATGGTACGGTGTTGTTTTATCGAGCGAGAGCAACTTTGAAGTAACTGTCTGCTGAGCGAGGCTTGTCGCTCTCTCTATCTCTCTCTCTCTCTATCTCTCTCTCTCTCTCTCTCTCTGTCTCTTTCACACTCAAGAAATTTCACTTCAATAGTAATCTTCGAAATCATACATATTTTCAATTGTAGCATATTTCATACTTATTACAGCAAAATAATGACTTTTTTAAATTTGTAATTTACAACTGTAAAGAGATTTTAATGTTTGAATACTTATTTTAATATATTTTGATATGATGGTGGGGCAATTACCAGGTGAAGTTGGCAGACGTGGCGAGTCATGACATGGCGTGTTGCTTTTTGCCAAAGGAAACGTAGCTTATTCTTACTTAGAAAAATACTTCAAATTACCACATCACGTTTGTAGACGTTGTGTTTTTTAAACCTACCTAGGCAAGTTACGATGTTGTGATAAATCTGTGTTTCCACGACAGTAATAAATATACTGTGACGTGTGTTTGGTTAATCATTGTGTCTGTGAAATGACATGCCTTTGTGCATCGTGGTCGATACGCTGGCTCTGTGTGCGTGATTTCAAATATTTGATTATCACAATTTTACGATTTAACTGTGAACTGTTTTCATGACGAAGTTATTTATTTACATCCACGTCTATTTATTTATCACAATGTTATACCTTTGCCCTACGCGGTTTGAAACAGTCGTGTAACGTAATTTGCCACAATCCCAGAAGAAAAATACTAAACCCAGCGCGATAAATTTCAATAAACCTAATAAACAGTAAGTAGCAATACATAGAAATATGAGCGGAATAAAAGTTACCGTAGGCTTATATGTGTGCATGTTCATTGCTACATTTTAAAGTTTGTGTGACAAAAATTAGAAACGCGAGTTGCGTGCTTGAATTCAATGTCCTTTTTTCATTTGGTTGTTCCTTCGTTTTAATATTTATTCCAACTGAGGCCGTCCTTTTAAAGAAACGACCCAACATACATCAATAACAAAAGGATCGTACAGCCTTTTACCTCACAGTTGTAATAGTGATAAACACAGTCGCGGCAAAATACTAACGTGCATTACATGTACTGAGCTATGTTGTGGAACACAAATATGTTAATGTAAAATAACCGTAATAACTATCGTCAATTCAGGCATTTTTAAAACGTCATAAAGTTGACCTAAATAATGTTAGCGGCCTAAACTGAATATTCATACGGAATGGTTTTTAGTATATGACAGAATTCTTTGAAAAGCTGTAAACAGTAAACAACACATTTGACAGGTATAAAAGTAGAAGTCACATTTCAATGTTAAATTTTAGGTGTAGCGAAAGTATACGCACACATATGTACACACACAATGGAATGTAAACATTGATTTTGACAGCTGCTACATGGCAGTCACATGGCAATGTTTGTTTACATCGAGCGGAAGGATACGAAACGGGCCTGCAAGTAGATATTTAGCAGGGCTCCGAGAAAGTTGCTTCCAATGGGGAATGGACTATAGAATGTTAATTATTTATATTTCTACTGAAGCAATTAGCACCAAATTTTAGCGACTATTTCTTATTATGTTACAGTTTTATATTTTTTCCATCTCAATTATTTATTTTTATTATTTTCTTCCTTTTATTAATTTTTGTAATTTACGAATATTTGAAACTTTTAATTTTTTTTTTCCTCCAGAAAGCAAATATATAACTGTATTTTCAATATATATATATTAACCGCTCACCGGTATCTTCAAGTGTTGTTCTGCCTCACTTTTTCAAAATTATTTCTGACCAAACCGTAAGACCGATTTCGTTAAAACTGGACACGGCTGTAGACCGGCACCCGGAGACTAGGTCCGACCCGCACTCGACTGTTTCACTCGCGTTTATACCACACTTCGGAGCGATTCGCGGGAGCGACACTACCTACCTCCTACTCGGGCAAAGGCACGCTGAAGACTACGGTATGTGGACTGTAAATATCCCCTCCCCTCCCCAACCTTCCCCTCCCCACTCCCAAGGAAGAGGCAAGCACCACGCAGCATGTGCATGCAGACGCGACCCGCCGACCAACTGTGCAGAGTCGTTACCATAACCAGCATAGTAGCTGTATATAACTAACTACCACACGGCAATAACACGAGATGGCACGCCCTCGAGACCAGAGGACCTGCAGTTTTACGACTGTGACATACTTATCTGCGCAGGGGCCGCGGTGACTGAGCGGTTAGCATCCCACCAACAAGGCGAACCGGATTCGATCCCCGGCCGGGTCACTACCGGATTTTCGCATTGTGGAATCGTGCCGGACGATGCCGCTGAAGGTGGATTTACAATAAGCCGTCCGTCCGTCGCCAGTTAATCGCTACCAACTAACACAAACAAAACTGTTTGGATATAGAAAAAAATCTCCATTGAAAGTTATATATATATATATATATATATATATACATATTGGTGGAATTTGGTGTACAAGTTTAGAAAACTGTAATTTCATCCGTCCGTTCGTTAGAAGTAAAAGATAGCCTAGCTTTTGACGGACGGGCGGATATAATGATCAGTAGCACCCGATTGGCTGTTGGTCAGACGACTGGAGGGACGCGTCAGATTTGTGTGGGGGGGGGGGATAACTCGGAGGAAAACCCTGGGGGCGGGGACGAGGCGCGGCTGTGTTCATCGCCCCGCAACTCCTGCACGGACAACCTCCGCACAAGGACACGCATGAGCAGAACTTGGCACGCGGCAATCTGGCCGGCTGCTGACTGTCCGTCACGTGGGGCATACAGTAACAACAAACACGTCGACCGAACTCAACACAAATATACAACAACCAAAAAAGGACAGTGCTAGAATGTTTCCCTCCGGTTTTGTAACTGTTTTGCAATATTGGTGCACACATTTAGCATAATGCCTTGCGCCGCGACAACGCACTAATTTTAAGCCAGTACACTGTAAAACCTTCTGTACTTGTACAAAGAATTCTTCGGCAACCGGTTGCCAAATATATTTTTGTAACATTACAAATAATGTAGATTAGATTTATCAAAATACTAGCGGAAATGTGTGAAACTAATATTGGTTTCTAACTAGCAAGTGATGTAGACTTCGAGTTCATCGTAAATATTGAACAGCATGAACAATTTTGTATGTTGGTTATAATAATGTATTGTAAATTACTATAGAATCTTTCGAAACTAATTTCCAAATAATTGTTTGTTAGAAGAATAGTTATAAAAACGATAGTTTTTCCCCACTTAAAAAAAAAAAAATAGCGTAAGTATATTCAATTTCAAAATTATTCCTTTTCACTCAGGCGAGTCTTGCTGACTGCTGGTAAGTTAGTCAACAGATGAGAGTCTGCGACCTTGTACAGGATGTCACATCGCACACAGTCGTCGGTGGCGCTGAGACTAAGGGAACTAAAGATGAGCTAGACCGCTTATTCGTCTTCTGCGCACGTACCCATCATTGACCTACCCCAATCCTACACAACTGTCAACAGTGATGAACGTGTTTGTTTATATCTTAATTTTTAAATGACAAGCACTATTATATTAATAAAATACTTTTGCCAGTTTGAATGTAATCAAAAAGCATTACAAATTGATTAGAGGGGGTATAGAAACATCTCAAAAGCACTGGTTTACTCAATACTGTTCCCAATCCACGTAATTTTTGCTAGACGTGTAGGCAGAAAAGCAGTTCAATGTTGGGACACGTAGACTGTTCTACCTCCTCTTTAGTCTACGGTTTGACCGGATAAGTCCAGACAAGTCCCGCAGTAACGGCGGACAGCGGGACAAGACCTCGTCACAGTTATCGCACAGTAGTCAATGTGGCAAGTTGTTTGGGGTGTCGCCTTGGGTATATGAATAGTGTGTGCACTTTGAGGGGAGGGATTATTGCGAGAACCCGCGAATTTTCGACACTTTGCTCATTTCTTTCTAATAATTCGTCCATCTTATCCTCGTACCCCCGATTTCTAATCACTGTCTTTCACAACGATTTCTATACGAATAATCATTCCCAAAGTGCTGGTCTGTCGTGAATGTACTCTGCAGATGTGTCTACATCGACAATGTTTTGCAGCCAGGTACAGCTGTGAAGTAGGAAAGCTAGGAGCTTGCAAGCCAGTGTGTAGGTACTGTAGCATACGTGTAGTTATGGCGACCAGTTGTATTTCATTACACTTTAGCTCAGATCCACTTTCAGACGCACAGTATTGAAGTTACTTATTTTTGATTGGCCATCACGCAGGAAAATGTCTTCTCACAAAGATACGCCGCCAACATTGAAAAGAAAACTGCAGGCACGCCCATAGTGTATTCAAATCTAACATGTACGGAAATCTTTTGGTGAAATTCGGATGCTCCTAATTATGGGATTTTTTTTTTTCAAAGGTTCACTTAGTCGCGAAGGGGTTCTAGGACACTACACGGCATATGGCGGGTCCCAGACGCGTGTTCGTCATTCAGCTGGGAATGCCACAACGCCTTTCACGTAACATTCACCGGCCCAGAGCGGTGAAACTCGAGACGCTGGCAGAGTCACACACAGCCAACCACGTGATGAATATTCATTTCCTTCCACTGACTACGCAGCAGAGTCGCTACGTCTTGTCACGCTACTAAATTACACACGCAGCGACCCGATGGCATAATGGCCGCCTCGCCTTCGACGCACACAATGTTAATTGCCAGGCGGCATTCAGTACTAGCTGACCAGCTCGCCGACTACTACAGTTAAACAAGCATATCCATAGCCTGTTCACGGTTAACTAAACAATTCCGAAAGACCCGCTGAAGATATACTTGAATGCAAATTGTGAAATCTTCCGTCACATGTAACACTGACATGGGACTGATCACTTTATTCGTGCGTCGGTCATGTAAAACTGTATAATTATAATAAAATTAATATATTTTACAAATTTGCTAATTCTTGCACTTCTGTGCATAAAAAACTGAAAACAAAATAAATAATTTCTCTGTTTATAACCATATACCGAACACCTTTAATTGAACTTTAAGATATGGAACTACTTCCTTCCCTCCGTCATGTTACCAACCTTACTGGGCGCACAGCAGTCAGTGGCCCGTTAAAATGTATGCAAGTTGGGACACTGACGTATTTCAAATGTTGTTTTGAAAAGTGCTCAATTTACCGTGAACAGCCTCTACAAGACTTCGCGACTGGGCGCTGTAGTCGGCTTCAGTGTGTGACGACAAGTGTTTAGAGAGAGAGGGAGGGAAGGAGAGTAGAACACGGTAGCCTGTTCCACAAAATGCACGTGTTCCTGCCACAGACGAACCAATAACAAATCTAACATATTTTCTCTTACTTCGCGCCATCTACTCGATTCGGCTAGTGTGTCTTTTGTCATTGTGGCTTCGCAGTTCGTGTTGACCCGTATTACAGGTATAGGCTGTTCACGGTAAAGTGAGCACTTTTTAAGGCCCTCCCGACAGGCTTTAACCAGTAATAAATATATCTTATTGCAGCCTAAGACATTAAATTTTGAAGGTGGTAAAATGTATACACTGTGTTTATTGATCACATTGCAATGTTTATATTAAAAAATGGCAGGAAAATGGAATTTGGACGAAAGGAAAAATTAAGAAGGGCCTTAAAAAGGGCTCACTTTACCGTGAACAGCCTATAACAAGCGGTTAGAAAAGTCTTCACTTCTGTTTACACGTCATCCTTTTGTTTCGTTCGAAATGTCTGAACGACATCGGATCGCTGCGTTGATAAGAAAAATTAATGAATGACAGGGGAGAGCGAAAGACTTGTGTCGGGCTTTCACTTGAGTTTGTCGAACAGTACTTGAGCCCTTGCCTCTTCAACTCGCCATGTTATCCTCGCTGCACATGTAACGACAATGTCATACATACAGTGACAATTACTATACGATATTCAAGGGCGATTTGAACCTACTTATCATCCACCTCCTCTCTATCCGTTCTTTATCCTTCGATTGCACGCCGAATGAACTGTGTTTCACTCGCGTGACGATCAAGTGAAAGTGAAACTGTGTGGAGTTTAATCATGTTTCTAACACAAACACACACGCTTCAACTACGATGTCTAGATATGGAAATACTTGAGTGCATCGCTGTCAACTTTACAGGAAGCATTTTGTAGAGCATTCATGGCTATAGGCTGTTCAAGGTCAAATGAGCACTGTTGAAAGACCTGTTTAAGATCTACTTGTATACACGTTGTGTGTTCTTCCGCCTTATGTAAAATTAACATTGCTAAGGGCCCCATCACTTTTTTCATGCGTCGGTCAAGTGAAACTGTGCAATTATTAGAAAAGCATATATTATACGAATCTGCTCACTTTTACACTTCGATGCATTAAAAAATACAGAAAGCGAGAGAAATAATTTAAGTTATCCCGAATTTTTATTCGACATTAATATGTGGAATTACTTTCCGCCCATTGTTACCAACTTTACTGGGCATATGTCACTCATTACGTCCGTTAAAATATATATATATAGGTAGGGCCAGTGCCTTTTTTCTAAGGTTGATTTCGAAAGTGCTCACTTTATCGTGAACAGCCCATACCTCCGACTTTTCTGAAGCTCAGCTAAGCGTCTACATAAACGCCATTCCTTTGTCTCGGGCGAGCAACGAGACAACACGCCCCAATCGTGGGAACTCACTTTGATGATATTTTATTACGAGAACTATTTCTTAGTAGACATGACCAACAAACCTATTTTTTCTTTATCAAATGCGGCCATCATTTTATAAAATGTTAAACTTATTCTCATCAGAGAGCAAAACATTGTCCGAGTAGTCTTGATATTTCCCTGCACAATCCACTTGCCAATGTTTACCTCTTCCTTCTGTTCGCTTTGCTTGAGCACGCTCAATTTCTTGATTCCCTGGCTCTTGTGTCCTGCGCGATTATCATCATCTTTTCCTTATTGTTCTTGCACATAGGCAAATATTGCAGCACACGTAACTTTCGCATCTTTCGCGATCATTCTCACCACTTTTCACGTTTCCCTGTCGCCAGTTTCTGTACACGATCCAATCCTAAAGTTTTTGATTGTTTGAATTGTTGGATTGCACTTCACATACTCAAAACAATGTTTGCAATTTCAGAATATGATTATTTTTACATCATAACAAAACAATTATTTGTATAGTTTTCACAGCAGTTTCTTGTCTCTTGGGACCCATCTCAACTTTCTGTAGCCAACAAATCTCATAATTATCAACTTTCTGTAGCCAACAAATCTCATAATTAAACACTTTTGAAATGCAGTATGCAGCTGTACGCGACGGAATGTGCCAGGGGGTTAGCCTTTCCGTGCTACGAATACTTTCGCCTGGCTTAAAATGCCAGCTCACAAAATATGTTGTTTATTTATGTACTGGTGACTGTATGAATACCCCTGCCCAAGTCTGTAAGTATATAAAACACTTAGGAAAGACGCCAAACGTGGGATGACTTTACACAGGCTTCATTATGAAAGCATGAAGAGAGCAAGTGCTTACGTAACCACACGTGGTACACTGACGTTTGTTTATCACACGAGTGTGCTTCATATTCATGGCAGTTTGGGAGGACTATCGAAATTCAGTGAGCACCCTGTGCAATACACTAAAGGCCCTTACACAATTCAAAACTTTAACATTTGACTTTACGTTTACTTTCCGACATGTTGTTTCTTATGGAGTTTGACACAATGGAACTGTCAAAGATAAAGTCAAGCACTCTTCACTTTACCATTTCGAATAGTTGGAATTTAAAGTCAAAGTCAAGCAGCCATTTTGCCGAGAATCTAACATAGGTTACGTGGAAAGTGCGTTATTTTACTGCAGTGCGATTTTAATATCGATATATTAAACAAAGTTCGTCTTAAATAAAATAAATGGCAAACGAATATAATTTGAAGCGGAAATATATGAATTTACATATTTTAATAAAGTAAACAATAGAGTTTTTTTTTTTGAAATAAACTTCTGAAACAAATGTTAAGCCTATTTTAAAAATAAAAGTACGTAAAATGAATTCCTGGATAATATCATAATTATTTTCATAGCAAGATACACATTTTTACGAAGCTAGCAGAAGAAATGTTCAATTGTCTGAACTGTGACTTCACAATATTACATTGTGTATTGGTGTTTTCGTCAGAGGAAAGGAAACGTAAAGTCAAATGCTAAAGTTTTCTGTCGTGTAAGAAACTTAAGAGTCGTGTTCAAGTTACAATATCCAAGTTGGATGGAGTAGAGACCCACGTGTCTTCAATAGATGGCGCTCCGCTCCTACTGTTCCGCTGTTGTTAACGTCGGACTGTACTCCAGACTGCACATCACTGGATACAGTGTGGCGCTCAGGCCGCTAGCTACACACCGGGTTGCCAAACTGGAGCTGGATCACTACTTCCAGTAGCGTACCTGTACGCAGTGACAGGCGTGATCAGATAGCCGTGCCACAGGAGCCTGCTACTGGCTCTCCGGCCATTGTCTTTCACAGTCTCAAAGAGAACTTTTTAAGGCAGCGCTTAAAAAATCCTTTTAGTTTATTAGTCGGCAACTGTCAATATAAAAATTGTCACGTGACTGACAAACCCATTTTACAGTTCTCAAACGTTAATGCTCAAAAACACAATTATATGTATACTTTTTTGCTACGGTTCCCACTGGAAAGATCTTGATAAATAACTGTAAAAAACATTTTTTTTGTAAATGAACTAAAAAGATAAAAATAATTATAGGAGTAGTTACAGAATTTGTACAACTTTAAAGACATGGTCGAACAGCCGTACTAAAATTGACCACAAATTAATATTTTTCTATCAATCTATATTTAATATATAAAATCTTGGCGCGAATAGTTAGTAGCCTTACGCAAGATATGTGTTTAGTACGCTTACGCAAATGAGGTCTACGCCTACGTCTTCTATTATGCGCCAAGTTCTTTTATTTACTAAATATAAAGGGCCTAACTTCCCGTTGGGCTACTCTAACTAGCTCCCCCCCCCCCCCCCCAAGCCAGGCCCCAATCTCCTCACCGTTTTTGTGTAAAGTGTTAAGGCAAGTTGTGAGCTCCGGACAGACCTCTACCGTACATACAAACATGGCAAGTTAAATAAAAGCTTGTAGAACAAGTGCTCACTTCACTGTGGACAGCCTGTAGTAAGGTTAATTCTACTTCGGTTACGAACAAAACGAGTTCACTTCTGAGAGAGTCTGGCATAGCGAAAATTCCCCTCACTAGGTGCGCAGTTTTCCAAAGAGGTCACTTATTATTAAAATTTAAAGCTACATAAATAAATAAAGAAAGATTTCACTTACTTATGAAGTTTTTCTATACTTGATTTATGATTAATTCAATTATTTTGTTTTTTAACGTCGAAAATAGAAAAAAAACCCGTACACATGCGACACAAACGCTTACCTAGTGGCGAAAAATTTTAGTTGCCAACCTGAGTAAAATAAACCTTATAGGCTATTCACGGTAATGTGAGCACTTATGAAAGCCCTCTCATTTGGAATAATAGACAGTAATATATTTTATTTTAGTCTCAGACGTAAACTTTAGAGAGCAACTGAATATACACACTGTGTGTATTACTTACACATTTATTTTAAAAAAAAGGTAGTTATAGGATAAAAATGTCTGAGAGTAAAAAGTAACACGGCCGTGAAAAGTGGTGAATTGAGAGTGAAGAGCGTGTAGCCTTTCACAGGCGCAGCACGAGTCGTCAGTTAGCAGCGAGGTGCTGGAGACAGCTGGCGTCGACAGTCACACCTGCTGTCCTGGCCTGTCCCACCCCCAACACCTACAACACGCTTTCCAACACCTACAACACGCTTTCCAACTTCAATTGTCCTTTACATGTAAGTGGGGTACATTTTGACAGTTCTAGAAAAACAGCGCGGCCAAAATGTATCCTTCCAACACAGCTGTTTTGTCAGTGAAGGAAAAAAAAAAGTTTGTAAACAAATGTTTGAGTCAAATGCACACTTGCATTTTATACTCTTTCCTCATGGCAGGCACTGAAACACTGGCTGGCATTTGCTAACTTCCGTCCAGTAATTAATGTAGGATATTACAGCTAGGTTGCCATTCCAACCTGTTTTATTTTTTAATTACAGAGTTAAATTTGTTGGGGTTCTGTTAATTTTATTTTAAGGGAAAAAGGGAACAGTGAGACGCTTTGGTAGAAGGGGGGGGGGGTTGTTTAACGTCTTTCGTGAGACTGCATTATTTTGATGTCTTACGAGTGTATGTCATTTTGAGTTACATATTTTTTCGATGGAGCAGTGGAAAATTTTGCACTTATGGAAATAATATTGAAATTATTTCATTTCGAAAATTTTAACTTTAATAAAAAAACAAAACGCGATATATACGTCGCTGTTCGTATTCGTACATATGTACCAATACACTCACTGTGACCAAAGTCAACCTTACACTCGTTTAATTTATGATATAGACAAATAAACAAATATTATTCACTCGCTACACGTGTGTGGAAAGTGTGGCCTTCGCGTGCATTTCAATAATTATATTAACGGTTTACAAATATGTTTTCAAAACACGCAAACCTACTGTTTGTCAAATTCGCAACTTCTTGAACACGTATTCTCCAATGGTAATCCTTACAAGTTTACACTAAAATCACGTTTGTTCGTCACTAGCATTAAATAATTTATTTGCAGAATCAATCAGTAAAATCAACGCGGCGCACATTTCCTGATCCCAACAACTTTGAACTTACATACCTAAATTATGTTCGTGTCACTTCACTGCAAACGGCAGTAAGGAAAATGGCGGAACGAGCAGTTTTACGAGGCGGCAAGCACGTGCCGATTAATATTACATTTCACTCACGAAAACGCACTACAACGGTTCCTATAACCAACTACGCTTCAAAAAAAGTAAATAAAATAATCATTAACTACCGATTAAATATTCCGACAAGATATTCGTATAATAAACACAACGAGAAAAAGGCGCACACAAAACGGATTTCACCGGGCTGCAAACTGGAAACATAAACATAGCTAGCCATTGGCTGGAAACTTTTACGGTTCATACGTGTCGATATACCCCGTCATAATTGCTAAACGTGTTTTTAACAGCCCAGAAAATTTATAATTGCTTTAAAAACATAATTTAAACCATAAATGTTGTAAAAAAATTAAGATTTTAAATTACAACTTTTAGTTATGAGTACTATTTTCTTCCAAAGACAGCATCAGAATTGCCCAGTTCACAACACGGATCCCGCAGCAGTTCTTCAGCTGAACGAGAGCATTTACTGTTTACAAAGTGTGTAGGTTGGTCACATTGTCTGTCAGAGTTTACTCCACTTATATGAAATTGACAATATCCGCAGTTCCTCTCGTGTCCAGAGTAGATGGAAAAGGGGCATTCACGCGATCAGGGATTGGGATGTGCGGTGCCATGGCACCACGGCGGCCATCTTTTCCCTCCTGCTCTATCAATCCACCTCGACTCTTCATGTTCCTGCATTCCGATTAGTTTTCTCATGCTCTGTCATTCTTCCTTGCCCCTCTCTGTCTCTCTCTCATCCATTATATCCCTTTCTCTCTTGTCCTTTTCTTTCTCTCTCTCTCTCTCTTGCTTTTCACGTCCCACATCTTGAATGTTCCCCATCACCACCGTCGTCTGCTGTAGGCGGCCATCTTTAATTCCCGCCCCCACCACCAGTGTGTTTGAAGTTCTACAGTGCGCGGCGAGGAGCGCTGGTATCGGCGCGGCCATGTTGTGCACGTGTTGGTTCACTCGTCGCCCGCAGGGGCGCGCTAGCATCGGGGAGGCGAGTTCAAACGGAGGCCGGCAGGAGTGCTGGGAAGTTTTGTAGTTTTTTATGAACTTAAAAATGCAGGAGGCGTGCGGGATTTTTCTGACAACCCTTGGGTGGCCAGTCGGGCGTCAGACCACACGACAACCATTGCAACGGAAGTGTTAGGAGATGAAATAAAGTAAACACATGTATCGGCCTACACACTACGTAGGTTCATGCACGCACATGGCTGCTGGCTGCGGAGCCATTGCATGGTTACGAGAAGAACTGTAGTAAATACCCGCATCGGCCTACGCACTCTCCAGGCAATAAACTCGTCATCGTCATCGTCATCATCATCATCATCATCATCATCATCGCATAGAAGACTGCAGGCACCGCGCACATGCACACGTCTTACATGTGCGAAATATATACAAAAATTAATAGCGTGAAAAAAATACAGTCATTCTAAAAATCAGAAAAATTAATTAAATACACATAACAAATTTGGACAGATCGCGTCTCTACATACTCCAGACAAACACGGGATGGTAATTTATTAAAGTTACCATACATGCTATAAATATTACTTTGTAATCCTCCAATATAGTTTTAAAAAAAAACAGCTTTTCAGACTGCCGTATCTTGAAACATACTAGCCGGACACGAGTCAAACTACGATAGGAGCCTGTATTGAACTTTGCTGCACACTTAATTAATAAAATAATAGGGACGCCCGATAGGTAAAGACTGTTTACGATAAAGTGAGCACTTTTGAAGTCAACCTTAGAAAAAAGTCACTGCCCTTAATAGCACATATTTTAACGTGCGTACTGAGTGACATGCACTCAATAAAGTTGGTAACGGTGGATGGAAAGTAGTTCCATATCTTAACGTCGAATAAAAAAATTTAGGTAACCATTTGAGATAATTTAATATTAATTCTTTCCCTTTCCGTATTTCCTTTCTTAGTAATTCCACAGTTTCATTTGACCGACGCCGCATGAATAAAGTGATGAGGCCCATAGCAATGTAAATTATACATATGGCGGAAGGATACACAATGTGTATACAAGTAGATCTTTAGCAAGGCTTTCAGAAGTGCTCATTTTACCGTGAACAGTCTATACACACAATACGGCGAGAACACGCTCTCGTAGTACGTGCCAGTGCGACCCTTATAGCCCCCGTGCTTGTCGGCAGGTGGACTCCTGAATACAGTGGTGGCGTAATACAGGTGCTTGCGGACCTGGGACGACAGTTCCGCCTCAACTGGGATACCCGTGCCAGTAGGTCGGCGACAATGGCTTCTTGGCATTCACCGCCGCACGCACAGTACATGCGTTGCCGCGTCCTCCTACTGTACTACTATCCGACTGCAATTGTGTCCGCAGTAACAGGAACACTACGCTACCTCTAAACGTGTGTCTACAACTGCGAGGACAACGATGCTCTGATTGGCGCTGTCCCAAGCTGCCATGTCTCAAGTTGAAGCATTCGGAAAACTGAACTTTTATCCGAAGTTGTGTCCTCAACTGATATAAAATAAGAAGACTTAAAATACTTTCGCGCACATTCGTGGAATATTTACGCTATTAATGTAAACAATGGATGCGCAAGGTGGGCTTTCCAAAAACAAATATGGTCATTTTATTTGAAGGCTAAAACTTTTAAAACGTAATTTAAAAAAATTTAATTTGGATGTCAGTTGGCGAACTTACTTAAAAACAAAACCGTTAAGGCGTTTATTATAAATAAATATATATCAAATCACCCATTTCGTAAACATTAAATGATCGATCATTCAGCAAATCTGAACATCACCCCGCAATAACTAATAATGTGCCGAATTTACTGCTACCTGGTGTCAGATTCTGAAAGCTCACTTCGGACAACACATTTGTAGACCATGCTCGGACTTTGTCAATGTGACGTCACTTGACGCCGAGCTAAGTCCACGGCCACGCGAATGACCGACTGCAGACAGGCATTCACTCACATAGTGGGCGGACGGGTCCATGATGCAGCTGTACTGTTCTGTGGCTTTTAATTAAATTGCGCGTTGATGTACCGATGGCCTAGCTAGCTTACGACGTGAGGGGACGTCTTCAACAATGCCTTCTTCATGATAAAACTGAGCATTAAGCTGTGCAACCTGGATACGAGTACCACTTAATACACATTACACTTGCACGCGCCAGTTACCATGTTATACTACAACGTGAGTAGTATTCCTTAAGAGCGAAGACAGTCAACATGATGAGCGAGTAAAGATATTTGGGCGGCTCTTAACAGCGAGGTCTTGAGAGCCGATGAGGGTGGTTGAAGTGAATATGGAGCGGCGCCGGAATGAAGGGGCGGGGGAAAAGGAAGATCCCCGAGAAAACCCGCCGACCAACGGCATCGTCAGGCACGATTCCCACTTGTGAAAATACGGCTACTACCCGGCCAGGGGTTGAACCCGGTTCGCCTTGGTGGGAGGCGAGCGTGCTAATCGTTCGTTAAAATGGTGTTCTTAAGAAGATATTAAATTATGTATGAGAATCTTGAAAGCTGCTTCATCTTTATAACTACACTTGAAAGACATGATCGGCCATCGCTGCGGGACTGTATATGCCAATGCAGCACCTAGCAGTGTCGCGGGAATGTCGCTATTTCATTCGGCAACAAGCTATGCTTCCTCAGACATTTTTTGATTTTCTTTGGAGCCTCAGTCTTTCATTCATTAATTGGCTGTTGCTCCACTTTAACCGCAGACGAGGTAACACGGTATTCGGGCTTCATTTTCCTCCCAGGTAAGTTATTGGTCGAAAGTAGTCCAGAGCCATGGTCCAATTGAAGCAGAAACATAACTGTACACGTGATTGAATTTCAACTAATTATCAAACGAACCCGCGATAATAACGGGGTCTCTAGCGATGAGGCACTTGCCTCAGTAATTCGTTTTAGGTCAGCGGATTTTGGAAGTTGATTTTGTCACGACAAATAAAGGAAGTCAAGATTAAATTAATTACACTTCATATCCATAGCTTAAGTTTATTGACATTGACTGGTGTCAACGTTTATATATCCTCGCCTGTATTCGACAGAATACTGTGGAGTTTACTGTGATATTACGACATCTGCATCCTCGGATGATACTAGCGATGAAATACGTTGGCACCACTCAAAGAGTAATTCCCTCATGTCGCGTAGAATAGGAAATTCATTTGGACAGTTGGGGCAACTCTGTACAATACTATCAGACAGCCGGCGAGTGATTATTATGTTCTGTACCGCGCAGTGTTCGATGTATTGCAGTCCACCAGGACGCTGGCAATTGGGGAGTCATGTGCTACGATGGCCGCTCAATATCTTGGCACACATTTGTAGACACTATTTTCCGACAAATATCCTTATACCAGTGATCATGCCTAGAGATGGTGGTTTACCGCGGCAAAAGTTCACTGTTTTCTAGGATTCAACGTACTGTAAGCATGTTCCATAGTTATCTTTTCTTACAGGCTGTCATGCATGTATGAAGCTGCTACTCCATTTCACTGAGCCAAGGAAGATTCCGACACCATAAGACAGAACGTTCGTGATTGGTCTGCAAACAACTTAGCCGGATCGAAACCTTGTTCAACCAATCATGAAAGAATAAACTCGCTAGAATGTTATAAAATATTTGTTGCCTCAAAAATTTTTCGCGGTTTTCCATCATTTCTCATATATGCTTCCTGGATCTCTTGCGGAGTGTCCGACAATGAGTGTAGGTACGGGTAGGCCGGGCGTCCTATCCAGGGGAGCCAAGTATCATTCGCTTTCCAACTTATCCAGCGGCCCAACTACTGGAGGATGGAGGAGACAGGTGCCTGATCGCGCAGTTTGCCGAGCTGAAATGATAGTCTCCGTATTATCAGTTGAGCGTTTGCAGCTACGCGCCGAGTATGTGTGTATAGGCTCTTCGCGGTAAAATGAGCACTTTTGAAAGCCTTGCTTAAGATCTACTCGTATACACGTTGTGTATTCCTCCGCCTTATGTAAAATTAACATTGTTATGGGCCTCGACACTTTAATCATGCGTCAGTCAAATGAAACTGTGAAATTATTAAGAAAGTAAATGCTTTACAAATCTGCTCATATTTACACTGTCGTGCTTAATAAAAAAAACGTAAAGCGAAAGAAATAATTTTAAGTTATCACAAATGATTACCTAACACTTCTTATTCGACGTAAAGATATCGAACTACTTGCCATCCATCGTTACCAACTTTTCTGGGCGAATGTCACTCAGTGCACCCGTTAAATTATATGCATATAGGGACAGTGCCTTTTTTCTAAGGTTCTTTTGTAAAGTGTTCACGATAAAGTGAACAGTTAGTACACAGCCGGGCCGTCACTAATATCAACTACCGCCAGGGGAGCCGCCAGCACTTATAGGCTGTTCACGGTAAAGTGAGCACTTGAGCCCCTAGTTACTTTTTTTTCCTTTCAGCAATTTTTTATCCTTTACCCACCTTTTTAAATAACTATTGCCATGTAAGTAATACACACAGTGTGTATACTCCACCGATCTGGAGTTAATGTCTAAGGCTAAAATAAAACAAATGGACTGACCATTATTTCAAATGAGGGGGCTTTCAAAAGTGCTCACTTTACTGTGAATGGCCTATACATCGCTAGCCGGGTGTAGTGTAGATTACGATGTTCTGATAAGCAGGTGGCCACTTATGCCCGGTTGCACCAACATCTTCCCCGATCCGAGATCGAATGATCCTAGTTCGGAACCAGGATCCAGTTTGATGTTGGTTCCAATGGAATGGTGTTGCACCAACGATATTTCATGATTCTGGATCTCCGATTTGTCGATCTTGGTTATAAAGTGAGAGATCGAGATTAAGTACGAGATCAATTTTGCTATTGGTTCGTAATATATGACGTCATGGAAGTAGGCGTATTTATCACTATAGTTAAAACTAGATGTGCCATGTCTGATCTGTTTTAAGTGAATAATTGTTGTACGAATTTTACTGAATGTCCTTTTAATTTGCCAAGAAAACAATCGAACGTAGTTCTATCTGTTGGCGTATTTTCAAAGTACATTTGTCGACGATGGCTGCTGATCTCGGATCGAGTTTCGAATCACGGTGGTACAACTGGGCAATAGACGTCGTATCAAGGCACTCTCAATCCCGGTTATGGAATCGCCTCCCGCCCGACAAGTGAAGTGAATGAAAAAGACGGCCCTGAGCAGGAAGCCGGCGTGTGTACGGCGCTAGCAGCCTCCTGGACGGGGAATACCTAGGTGAAACCTGCCCGCACCAGGGCACAACTAGGCTCGGGTTCGTGACCTGACCAGCGTGGTTAGACTACAACACGCCCACCCACCCACCCTCCCTCCCGAGGGCCATAGTTCTGCAGGCCACTACCATACATGTAGGTGAAGGCCGCAACAGGCCTACCCAAGGAGCGCGCACACACATATAGGCTGTTCCCGGTAAAGTCAGCACTTTTGAAAGCCCCCTCGTTCCGAATAATAGTCAATAGATATATTTTATTTCAGTCGTAGACGTTAACTTCCGAGTGCGGTGGAATAAATACACTGTATACTTACATGACAATATGAGAAATTATTCACTTTCAGAAGTATTACTGAAAATGTTTAGTTACAGAAAATTTACCATTTACTAGTTGTTTAATACTTTTTTATCTAATTTGTACCGTGTATTATTTCCTGCTTGCAAAAAGGCGAGGATTTATTGATAAAATATAAATACGTTCTCGACTTTTTACAACTAGTAGATTACACACTATTAAATTCCAGCACAAAAATATTAAACAGCTAGAAAATGTAAATTTCCTATAATCCTACATTGTCAGCAGTTACCGTGAATCGGAAATTATGACGCTTAAACGAAGAATTTCTGCAACACCAGGCCCTCGAGAGCTGACGAGGGTGAAACGAGGTGAGTATGGAACAGCTCCGGAATGCAGAAGCGGAGGAAACGGGATATCCCTAAGAACACCCGCCAACCAGCGCCATCGTCCGACAGGATTCCCCAAGTGCGAAAATCCGGGAGCGACCCCGCCGGGAATCGAACCCGTTACGTTTTGTTTGTTTGCACAAGAAGGTTCTACACCCTTGCCCTTGTTTGTTGCTTATTACTGTCGTTCTTAACATCAGGTTTAGAGAGAGTGGAGAGAGGAATTAACCACCCTCCCCCCCCCCCCCAACATGATATTACTTTTCGTGATGAAGGGGATGAAACAAGGGAGAGCTGACTGAGGACAACACTATCAAACGGTCAGCGCCAGTACAACTGAAGAGAGACAACCAGTCCCTACAGAACTTTGAAATACTTATAGGAATTGACATATCAGCCTGAAAACATCACTCTGGAAAGATGCATTTGAAAGTACAAGAAAGCAGCTGACGAACAGGTTTCATGTTTCTTGGATGCTACAGGTATTTTCAGACCGCGGCATAATGTCCAGTTAGTACGTCACATCCGTCAGTCGTCCGTATTTACGAGAAATTTTCTTAAGGAATGTTGCTACGTTAAGACATACTGCCAGTTGATTCGTTATTTCTCTTTCTTCTAAAATGTAATATTGAAATTTACTTAACGCGAAACTAACTTTTCTTCAAAAATAATTTTATATAGCAACATTTTCTGAGAAAGTCGCGTCAAAATGTTTTTTGTTTACAAGTTATCTTTAAAATCGACGCAATGAGAAGGGATGTCGTTTAACATTGATTCCACATCTGCCCGCTCGGTAGGCAGGCCCGTTAAGTGCTCCTGATATTCTGCATAAACGGAACGGCTATGTTTAATTTATTATGCATGCGCATGGGGCAACAACCAATCGCAGCACAGCGGAAAATTTACGACACAGAGGGACATAGTTATACAGCAGAAACGCCGATTTTCACGTATGCGAGATTTGTATTCTATTATGGATTCCTTGCAGTAATAACATTATTCTCATTACACTACACGATAAAGTGAGCACTTTTGAAATCAACCTTAGAAAAAAATCACTGCTCCTACCTGCTCATATTTTAACGGGCGCACTGAGTGACATGTGCCCAGTGAAGTTGATAACGATGGAGGGGAAAGTAGTTCCATATATTGACGTCGAATAAAAATTATTGGGTAACCATTTGTGCTAACTTAAATTATTTCCATCGCTTTCTGTTTTTTTTTTTTAATGCGTCGAAGTGTATAAATTAGCAGATTTATAAAATGTTTACTTTTCTTATGATTTTACAGTTTCACTGGACCGACGCATGGATAAAGTGATGAGGCCATTGCCAGTGTTAATTTTGCATAAGGCGAAAGAACACACAACGTGCATACAAGTAGATCTTAAGCAGGGTTTTCAAATGTGCTCATTTTACCGTGAACAACCTATATCTGTAAAGCCGCAGAGACCGCAAGTGTCTGCTGTAAAGTAGGTGATGTAATATCTATTGTCGTCGTTGACAAATCACCATGTCCGTGGATTTACCTTCGTGTTGCAATACTTTTATGTCGCTGTCCCTGAAACTAACAGCTACCATCTGCCCCTGTGTCCACACCCGATGAACTGTCTTCGCATGCTATGTAAATATATGTATTTTAAAACCAACCTCTTCTACACCACACTCATTATATTTATTTATGTGTGTTTCAACACTGAAATAATCCACACCATTTTTATTAAACTATTGCATTACGTTATTAGGGAACAAAGAACACACACACACACACATTATATATATAATCATTTTTTAGCATATTACTGATTTTTCAAAATTACCTTCCTATCCGAAATATGTTTAAAATCACACGCAGATATAAACATGCAAGCAAGACTTCCATTTCCTTGCAGAAGTCTAAGTCTCATATTTTCCTTACAGCATCCCTTATAGCTTATACCATACTAATTTTCTTTACACTCCTTCCTATTGAGTCCTAACCAACCAACTTAATACATACAAGACAGACTCCGTGAAAGACTAGATTCACTATCATTTTAACCATCGCGCATTCCATACGTCTCAGGTCTGATTGTAATTAAATAAAAGAATCGCCTTTGCAGACAGACTTACAACGCCAGGGATTGATGGAGCGACTCTTAAAGCGGGACAATACCACAACAGCAAACAGCAATTTGCTACTCGAACTGTCAAAACTGAGAGGTGTGTATACTCGTAATCGCGCTGTTTACAAACAATACACGGTTTTCTTCCACTACTATGTATTCGATTTACGCCAAATAATATATCTGGAACAGAAAGAACCAGTTCTTGGCAAATGTAACCAACCATTCACATCACTATTTGAATACCCTGACTTTATTGTTATGCTGCGATTTCGCCAGGACCCGCCGCGGCGATAACCGATCTACTTGATCTAAACTCTGATTAAGAAGCAGCGAATGCAAACCTAATGCCCAATACATGTTCACTCAGGTCAAACATACAATTAGTCCATATGAACGGGTATGTTGGAGAGTCGTCCCACTAACGTTAAAGTACCTTTCATTAGTAAAGGTCTGCTTGCACAACTCTGCCCGACTCCTGCACTGTATCAACACTAGTTGCCCATCAAGCTACGGACTGGCAAGCGCCCATGTATACACAGTTATAAAGGGATTACTAATTTCATTTCTCTGGATAAGTCAACATTTTGTGTAATGACACACATGAGTGGCGAACCGGGGTCACCCCGGATTTTCGTATATGGGCATCGTGCCGGACGATGCCGCTGGTCGGCGGGTTTTCTCGGGTTTCTCCCGTTTGCCCCACCCTTTCATTCCGGCGCAGCTCCATACTCACCTCAATCACCCTCATCGCCTCTCAAGACCTCACCGTTACGAGCCGCCACACACTTCACGCATTCGACGGGGACTCCGTGTTGAATTCCTCCGGGTGCAGGAAGGGTTGCTTACTCACTATGCCATGCTATTGCTACCACTGTACCACTCGTTTGCGATATAACCGGAAACTGAGGGTCCTAGACAGTAGCGACAAGAGGGGCTTATTTGGTACTTACGTCGTCCTATTTCACCCCATGGTATACACGATCAATCTAACTTCACGCCGTACGTATTGCATGCAATCAATTATTTACATGATGGGGGTGTGTTCAACGGACCATACCTACAGTGTATCCAAGATTTTGGTTTACTTGCTCCGTACACCAATTTGTGTCGTTCTAACGCAAGTAGGCCTACTTTGCCCAATATCCCACGTACTGTCCTTGTACCCACTGCCTTTAGCTTATTGAGATGGACCATGGGTGTCCTGTATCAATCTTCCTCTTTTCCGGTCACTAATCACGTGCCCGAGTTTGTACACATATTTCCAAAACACGCGGTATAATGCATGCAAACAGTTTTGTTTACTAGTAACTATGAAGTACTATAATATCATAAGGTCTTACGGTATACAGGTATAATGCCGTAAGCCTATTTATTTACTTCGGAAAAAAATTAGGCGGGCACGTATATTCTATGTTTAGAAACCAGCAACACTTCGCGTTATTTTTTGAAGACATGGTTATACTTGAAGGGCGTGTATATTCACTCTACTATTGTCATTAGACCATTCTTCATTTGACACGCCGTACGTAACATTATACCAATGAATAACCCCTTCATTTTGATAATGCTGATTCACGTGCATCTCTGCAGCAGCCAATGCAGAAACGACACCGGCTCGAGTCTATACAGTACTGTGAATTTAACTTGGCGTCCATAAAAACAGCGTGTATTTTGCAGGTTCGTATCAATGTTGCAGGATGAACACGAGAACTCATGGGTGACATGAGGCGCGATGTGCGAGGTCACCAAGATGGCGGCGGAACGCCAATCGATAGCGCTTTAACCCGGCGTGTGTATCCTTCTCCCCTTCCCCCTTCACAGCTCATACATCCTCGTGACCCCTACGTCACAGTCGTAATGATGTTCGCTTTCTGAAGGATGAGCCAGAAGTACCTATCCGCCCTTATGCTAAGGGTTGCTGGGATCAACGTTGATTGTTGGGTTGATTGTGGTGACCATAGACGTGCATACAGAATAATGGCAGGAATATCGATTCTGTTTTGGATTGACATCTCCTTATAAAAAAAAGACTTAAGATGCCAAATAATCTTAACATGAGAAGTAACTATATATGTACTTGTACAGTTATCACCATTGAATTTTAGAGTTTTTCGTTACAAATTTAAATTTGGTTTTGATTTAGTTAGTATATGTAATAATGTTTATTTAGGAATATTTTGCTATATTATGTTTTTTTTTCGTAAAATTATTTAAAAAGCATCAAAGTTATTGTATCAATGGCTACATATAAATTTCAAATTAAAAACGAAAGTTTTGCATCATTTAACTTTCTGTAACAAATTTAGGAATTTTTTGGGAAATGAATTCTTCATGAAATATTGTATGTTGGCGTAATTTTTCAGTAACTATCGCTACTTCTAAATCAATTTCCCTGGGGAAAGCCCCGGACCTTCACTTCACAGCCGAGTCTCCTAGCCCGCATCCTAATGATGATGCAAGCGGCGCACGCATCCGCCGGTCACAGCCTACAATAACTTCCGGTCGACGAATCAACGTGTATCCTGTTTTCTGCTGTTTCTTGTGTCGCAGGCGATAACATACGTTCTAAACTACGGACAATGAGACAACGTATATTCGGGAGCGGGTCTAGACCAAGGAGGTTATAAATATTAAACATCTGGAGAGGCCCTGCTTGGGGTGGGGGCGAAGCCGCCTCGAGGGCGAAGATGGTTCAAAGAAGAATCCACGAGTGCGTCTTTGGCCACTCCGGACTTGTCTTTCCGTAGTCATGGTGATTTGGCTACACTAATCGGTGGGATACAAAACCTATCAACGTAACATTCCACACGTATGGTTAAAGTATTTATCATATTTTTCCTATTTACGCGTTACTTTATTATTTTGTTTTTGTTTCAGCAATGAAAGAAGGGAAATTTGAGAGATTTCGTAAACATTTGGCCTATGCTGAATTAACGGTTCGTATCGTAAGTAGATAATTTTTAACGCTACTTTGTTCACAATGTTTTTATATGCAGAATTGTTCTTGTGTAATGTTGACTTCGTTTGACTAGAATTATATTGGATTAATTCTTAGTACAGGTCCCCTAAAAATGAACAGCTAAAACGGCAATGGGAAAATGCAAGGGAAAGAAATATTTCGCGGCAATAAAACATCACAGTTTATGCACTTTTGAAGAAAAATGGTTACTTAGATCTGAAAAATGGATCGGACTAAAACCTGGGGTAGTACCAACATTATTTCCTATATTTGTATAGCATAACCGTTTCGATATAGTCTGATATAAAAAAAAATTCTACATTACTGGCTATAGGATTTTAGTGCTAAAGCTATGGGTTCGAGTACTAATTAATGCATGTGTGTTTAATTTACGTTATGGGACCATCACAATTCATAGTGCTCAAAATAAACCTTACTATTATTTGCTAAAACGTTTGTTACGCAGTTAAACTTAATGGTATTTCCATTACAAACTGTATGTATTACAATGTTACAGTTGTCTATTCATTTAGGACACATTATACCAATTACAAGTCATTACTTTCTATTCAAAACTAAGCAAAGCATATTTTTGTCTATTAGAAATGGTATTTTACGTGACGTAACATGGCGGTAGACTGTATGTATTAATTTTTACCCTGTAACAGGAGATGAAGACTCGCAGAACTACAGATCCTCTGAGGAGAGTTATATTTCATCTGAAGTGCAGTCAAATGAGATTAGTTCCAATCATGCACAAAGAGCAATGTCTTTTAAGGTAGTGAATACAAATAACATATCTTGATTTTACAAAACTAATTCCTGTGAACATATTTACCTAGTCGTTCACAGGGTAACAGGAAGAAAGTTAAATAATAATTGTCTGATTTTTGGAATTTATATGCAATATTCTTGTTTATTATTAATCCAATTGACGATATGAAAGAATTGATAGAGTATTGCGATACATTCATATGCAATGCTTTACACTGTAAACTGAAATTATTGAATATTCACTGAATGACTGTGAATTTTCACTGCAACAATATGTTCAAGCTGCTTTATTTAGAATCTGTTGAAAACTGCTAATTGTATCAGTGATATGAATCTACTAATTTTTTTTTTGCCAACGAATAACAACAATTTTTTTTAAATATATATTTTCGAATATAAAGTTAGTTTTAAAATAGTTGTATTGAATAAAAAGACATCCGTGTGAAGTAAGAAATATTACCACCTTGTGGAGTTGAAGCCGCAACCCTTAGTTTGTAATACAACAACTTAACCAACATATCATCTTGCATGTTGACACAATTTACTTTTTGTTAATAGAGGAAAATTACGGACACCTTTTAAATGTGTGTACTAACTAATATGAAAAAGGCTATATTTCACATTATATAATCCAGTTTTCCGATAATACCACACAAATATGAAACATGTTGTACATATCCAGTGGCGTAGTACACTTCAATACATACGTGAGTTTCTTAAACCCGCAATAATCACATAACCAGGCAATGATAAAAAGCGCACTTCATTAAATGGAACCTTGTGAAAATTGGTTAATATGGTTTATATTTGAAATAAAGTAGCAGCAGACAAGTTCTCCGACAAGTAGCCTCCGATCATGTACAACTGTCGCCATTTTATTCTCTTACTTCACTGAATGTAACTGTTATTTTTAAGTGACAAGATTATTTAGTAATATAGTACATATTCAACAGTCAAATATTTGAACTTATTCAATTAGTTATTGAATCTGTCGTTTTTCACTGTTTTATAAGTCGAAATGATAAAAACCAACCAGTGAAAACTATCCCAACTACGTAAGTCAGTTCAAGTTCTACAAATTATCAGAGGCATGGGTTGGTTACTGAATCGTAACCTACGTTGGGGAGAAAAAAAAAAAAAAAAAAACATTTCCACTTCAGAATTTTTTGTTTCCAAATTTTCGGCTAAGTCAATTAAAAATCTAATTATTGTGTACTTAGTAGTTCTCGATCATAACTCATAACACTTAATTCTCTCGTATTAAGTCAGTACTGCATGCAGTTTGCGGTTTTAAATTGAAGATTTGTCATATTATATTGTATTTTGTTGTAGACATGCAATTCACATGGAAAAATGACAGAAAAGACCAGTGCAGAACAGATGTAGAAGACACGCCACGGAAAAATATTTTGAAACGGGGAATCTTCCAGAGTAAGTCCACCATAAAGTCAATTAAGAGAATAATCAAAGTCCTGATCATTGACGAGTTAGAAAGAAGATGTTAATATCTGAAAATGCAGTAGAGGAGCTCAAAAAGAGTCTTCCGCAAGAAAGTGCATTTGAAGAATTCAAGGAAATGCAAGTAGCAAGTCTAATACTTGCCGGTCATATCCTCCCGAACTACGGAGTTTTGCGTTAACACTGCACTTTTATTCACCTGCAGCCTACGAGTATTTGAGAGAAATGTTCAGATTTTCTTTGCCTCGTACTAGAACCACACGGCAGAGGGAGGTATTCTTGTGTGGGCGGTGAGCGAGCGAGGTTTTACAGCAGAAGCTCTGCAAACTGTAAATGTTAAAGCTGACGAAGCCCGCGCTCAAGGGAGAGGAATCGTTGCTGCACTCACGGTCGATGACATACCCATGAGAAAGCAAGCCGAATACTACGGGGGAAATGTTGTAGGATATGTAGACATGGATACGGAAATAACAGACGATACCATGCCCGAAGAAAACAATGCATGTTGTTTTATGCTAGTGTGTTTGAATTCGTTCTGGAAAATGCCGGTGGGCTGTTTCCTTATTGATTATTTGTCGGGATGAGACCGTACTGAACTACTGAAGACATGTTTAGTCGAGTTGGATGATGATGGTGTAAGAGTCGTCAGCTGTACACTTGATGTCACACGTAGCAACTTGACAATGGCGAAGAAACTTGGAGCTGTGTTAGTCGATGCAAAATCAGTTTCGGATATAACGCCTTACTTTTATCATCCTGTAACGCTAGACAGAATACACGTAATATTATATCCGTGTCATATAATGGAATTAGTTCGAAACTGTTTGGTTACAAAAAGAGTTATTATTGATGGTGACGGTAAAGTGTGAGAAGGGAGCTAATTGGAAAAACTGGAACAACTTCAAAGAAACGAAAGCTTACGGATGGGCACTGAAATAACCAAAGCCCATATACAATGGGAAAAGCAAAAAATGAAAGCACATCTTGCTGCACACGTGCTAAGCTCTTCCGTAGCTGATGCATTATATGTTTGCGAACATGATCTAGACCTACCAGAGTTTGCGGATTCGGGCCCAACAATAAAATTTATCAGAATATCTGACAGGTTATTTGATATTTCGAAATCATCGAGTCCTGTCTGCAGAACATATAAAGCCCCTCTTCGGATAAGCAACAAAAATTTCTGGAATTCTTTTTTGCAAGAAGCGAGGTCATATATCCTAGAATTACGAGATGTCTCCAATAAAAACATTATAAAAACGCCACGAAAAACAGGATTCCTTGGAATTTTTATTAGCATAGACAGCGTAAGAGATATGTTTTAACGGCTTGTTGTAGAAGAAAAATTGTTGAACTACATTTTAACGTACAGACTTAGTCGAGATCATTTGGAAATATTTTTTAGCTGCATTCGTAGAAGATGTGAGAATAATAACAATCCTACTGCGAGGCAATTTAAAGCAGCTTTCAAGAAACTCCTTTTCCGAACTCAAGTAGGTAGCTCTGGCACAGGAAATGTAGTTCCGTTGTCTAATATTTCTATTTTACATATTCCCTCAGCATCTGTAAAAGACAATATTGAAAAACTGAATGCCAGTAACGATTCTGGAGAGTTTTGTTTGCATAATGATTTCACTTATATGAAGAAGCAGTAATCCCACATATAGCAGGCTTTGTGGTCAGAAAACTTGCAGGAAGCGTCGACTGAGATGAATGTATGTGTGTGTGTGTGTGTGTGTGTGTGTGTTTTGTTTGCAAGTTGTGAGTAGTACAGTTTAATAGAAACGAAGACCAATGGAGGACTAATCTCCCCATCTAAAGACGTTGTAGAAGTATGTCGTCTGACAGAATCACATTTTCGTTGCTCTCAGAATACATCTAGCAACTTAAATACCATTGTAAAACAAGACATTATTCTTGGTGTACTACGCGAGGCAATCAACATCAATGTTTTCCACAGCCTCTATGAGCATGACAACAGTAATGGCATTTTTCAAGGACATATTGCTGACCTAATATAATGTATTATATGTTGCTATTTCAAATTACGTATGCATCACGGCTGCATGGAAAGGAATCGCCACATTACTGGAGTTAACGTACGTTCAGTTCTCAGCCGTCTCGTCATTTATAAGCACCAATAAAAGCAAGAACTGATTTCCTGACTGCTCCCAGTAAACAAATAGTAGGCCCTGCTTTACGAAAAAAAATTTAGGAACCAGTTGCCGGAAAATATTTTTGTAATATAAAAATTAACAAATTCAAACTCAAGAATACACTTACGTGAAATATAAATAATTTCTGTTGTAATATAACAAAACCAATCGGGTACTTTATTAATTGTACATCGTGAAACTAGCTTTAGAAGATTTATAGGTTGAATGTCGGTAGTGGCAGACTTTTTTGGACGAAATGTTGTAACATTCATAACTGCTCCTCTTAAAAATACTTTTATTAGATGTTTGTATGATTATATTTGGGTTTCATTAAGTAAAACAGATAATCTCTCTGTAAATATCATTAGCCGTGTGTTGAGGAAATTATCACTTGAATGAAGCATAATGTTACATGCTTCTGTTGTAATGTATCCTAAAACAAGCTGAATGTCCAATATTTTGTACATTCAGTTTTGGAACACTGTTCAACTGCATTCGTTTTGCATTTCTTTTGTACGACTTGTAATATTTGTAAAACTTTTTTTAGTATTTCTGTGACCATTTCATTTATCTTTTATAGAGCTTACATAATGTTCGTTGAAATGATTGAGTTGTAATATTTTTTCTTAATTTACAATTTGTTTTGAAGCCCTTCAGATATAAATAAATTCTGTATTGTAAAATAGTTTTGGTGTTTTATTACACCTTATAATGTTTCCGTAGCCTACCAGTCAACTCCATTTTTTTTTTGCAAGTTGAAAGGTGCATTTGTGCTATAGTATACTGGAACTTATGAAAACTATATTATAAAATTAAAAGTTTCTTGATAGACCGTTACTGGCAGTGCACATAAAATTCTGATCAAAAATCTCCCACATATAGGCCTATTGGTCAATCGAGATAAAAACTAATGTACTCCCAAGTCTGCAAACAACACCACTAAGATAACATAGGGTTCTCCAAGTTCGTACACTTAACAGTTTGCAGATAGTCATGGAAAAATGTTTAATAATTACATTCCTACGTGGAATCGAACTGGAACTGAATAATCAACTACGTAAGGAAAACGGATTCAGAAGAAAACATTATTACCATCAATCTTATGCTATACTGCGTGAGCTGCTTCTCCCCTGTCACACAAATCTCTGCACTTCTCAGTCCATTGCGTGAATACTAGTTCATCCAAAATAATTCGGCATTATGCACGTAAAAACTAAATTCATCCTTTACATTTCGTACGAGTCCATCTCTCATCTATCTCTTCAAACAACAAAGTTTTAACTATCTTACTCTATATGCTGCAACTTTTCTTAGCCTCACGCACACATTTACAAGAAAAATTTATTTATAAGTTTCCGCAAAAATAACCAGTCAGCGACAACGAGCAATAAACACTTGACTAGTGTAGAGAGAATGAATCACTTTGACCCAGTAGTTACCTACAAAGTTAGTTAAGTTTTCTCATTTTTCCGCGCTGGGAGCGCCAGTGTCCTCTTGCCGTAGATTATTCCAATACCGAGTACTGGAACAAGCCCTGGCCCCTACCCCGGCTATACCTGTCCTCTCCAGACTTTCAGTTGGTTAGCGAACTAACAATAACCCTACTTTCTCCAGCTCTAATCCAATAAAAGAAATTATTTTTATCCTCCGCCAAAGTCGCATAGTTTTCTCCAGGCCCTCTCCGCTTTGCCTGGTTTTCTATGCCTCTTACTAGACCCTTCTTCTTTCGGGGTGTGTCCATGGCTACAATTGCAGTCATGGCACCAGACAACCCTGCTCAGCCGCGATGCATGTGCTCAATTTTATTAATTAAACCCGACCTAAGGCGTGCAGGGCTTGCTCTGAGAAGCATCCCATTCTCCAACCGTCTTAGCTACTAACATGCATGCCGGAGGACACACAGAACTATGAAGGTGCTCACACTGGCCTAGCGGGATTTGGGGGTTCGCCAGGGGAAAAAGAAAACTTTCGGTTGGGATGACATCACTTCTCCATTGTGGAGGCGCATGTCTAGACTTTCGAGTCGTAGCATGGGAGTAGGGCACCCTCTCATCATACTTTTAGGAAACAATATCAAATAAATAAAATAAATCAGTATTTTAAACAACTGTGATATTTAGTTTGTTTTAATACATTCACAGGACAGTTTTATGACAGTGTGAGGTTTTTCGGAGGGGGGTGGGTTCGTATCACGTGTGGATGCACAGACCCTCCACTGCGTATAACCACGTAGATCAGATCATAACGAGCATGTGGGTTCACTTACGATCGCACAGGGGAAGATCAACTAAACACATTCAAAAGGATTCTTCTATAGGGTAGAAATGTGTGTTAAGTTCCGTGTTTTTGATGTTAGAATGTCAGTTTGTTTACATTCAGTTCCAGAGGTGTTGATATGCGCGATGAAGCACCACTGTCGACCGTATTTACAAGAAATGTGTTTAAACAACTGTTGCGACAGCAATCTCAATATTACATGTTCAATACTTTTCATTATATCTGCGATAGACTAGTGGTTCATCAAATTCGAACTATATATACCCTTACCACATCAATCTAGGATTGTTTCCACTGTCTACTAAAGGCTCATTCAAAAGTTACCACACACAGGGGTTAACAGAAATGTGCAATTCGTAGCACACAAGGAAAGTATGTTAAGATGACATTTTAAAACATGGTCAATATGCACCCCGTTGGTGCGTTGTACACATTCAGCTCGCATGCCATGCAATGCTTGAACATAAATCTGAGTACAAGCATCACAAACGCAGCGTTGCCAAGTATCACGTTACCTAAAACACAGGAACAATCGATATATTATTTGAATGGTGACTTTGATGGCGCAAAAAATATTTCGAAACATTCCTCTGTGTGGTGACGTTTGAATCACTCTGTATAAACAGATCGAAGACCTTACGGCGATTTCCTGTTGCGGGCACTTCCATTGTAGTATTCTTCATATAGGATTGTATCTTTTAGTACAGCACTGTTCTTAGTCACCGTGATTCGCGCAAACCAACTACAGCAGTAGAGCCAATACTCTTGACTTACAACAAATGTGATAGAACCATACGTTTACAGTAACTATTATACTTTCACAACAGTTACGATATGCATACAGTACGACTTGGCGTACGTGAAACAGCATCAGTGCAGGAAACCAGACACAGCACAGAACGTGCACAGAATGCGCAACAAGTGAAACGAAGCTTATATATCTAATGCACACAGTCGAGTCGCGAGATTCTTTGTGTCAACATTTACCAATTCTGTTAGCGGCAATCTACAAGAACCCGGGAAAAGTCTTAGGATACGAAAATTTTCACGCGTGACTCATCGCATGTGTTTCTTACGTAGTTCCAGCTTTCAAAAATAATTATATAAGGAGCAGGGTGCAAATGCAAGGAAATCAGAGGTATCCCCCCCCCCCCTCGGTAGAGGGGTGGGGGGCGTAGGATACAGACTGGTAATATGACTGAAGTTTTTCCAATATTAAACAATTGTTACAATCTACTTGGGGTCCTAAAAAGCTGCTGTTTGTTTTCTGACTTCGGTTAGTAATTCGTGGCAAATGTGCATGAAGCCACCTACTATAACACAAAGGCAAAAAGAAAACAGGAGGAGTAAAAACAAACGCCTTTTCCATCGCTATGTAGGCCTGCATAAGAAGTACTAAGATCTATACTTAAACCGAGCCTCCCATTCACCCCCCTCCCGGAATATGTTTCGTTATTTTCTTACTAGAACATAATTTACACAACACACACAGAAATATACAGTGGCATATAGCTTTATAAGCTGTTCGCGGCAAAGTGTGCACTTTTTAAGGACCTCCCAACAGGCTTTAACCACTAATAAATACATCTTATTGCAGCATCAGGATGTATACAGTGTTTATTCGCCACATTGCAATGTTTATATTAAAAAGTAGCAAGATGATGGAAAGGGGATGAAAATAAAAATTTAGAAGGGCCTTAAAAAGTGCTCACTTTACTGTGAACAGCCTATAAAAATATCTCATGCAAAAAACAACAGACTGTTAGCTATATACAGAAGAAGGTTTGTCACATTTGTATTTCAAGTAATTTACTACTTTTTTCCCCTTAAGTACGGGCTTGACAAGGATTCACGTTCAGCAATTTCACTGGCTGGCATTAGAGGTTCTTCGTTCCATCTTAAAGGCACGCCATGTTACATCGTGCCGTTACGTACTGAACACTTGTGTTGTTTGAATTCATTCATTTACTGTAAACATTAAGTGATGAGATCAATTTATTGTGATATATTGGGTCGAGAGAATTTTGTTTGTAGTTACAGTAAATAAAATAAGGAAATTATAATTAACTCTTATTTAATTACGACCTCCATCCTTTAACGAACCTGGTTTAGCACCCTGACGGTAACAAAATACACGAGACAGGACTGCACACAGAGGTACACCCACGCGAAGGAAATTGAGCACAGACTAAACACGAGGCAGCCTAAGGGTTGCCACCACAAGTGTCAAAGTTGCATGGCCAATACTGATGAACGTGTTTGTTTACATGTGAATTTACAACAGAGACACCAACCTACAGGAGTAAAATACACCAGACTATTCTAGTTGCATTAAAACTATGTTCGGGGAAATGTACAACCATTTCAAAGCACCTGCTCCCACAGACAGTGTTATAATCTCATATCATAACCACGTTGTTTCTTATGGTGCTATAGTAGGTCCGATGTTGGAATACTGACACTGGCTACCCCGCGTCTCTTGTTACAGTGAGGTCCACGGTAGGACAGAGTACAGAGGCGGATCTATATACCCATTGCTTGAGTGCTGGGGCCTCGCGTACTACATTCAAACCACACAACTGCCACTTAGCATTAATGTTGCATGCTGCATACATATATCAGTAGTTAGTCACGCGATTTTCTCGCCGGAAGATGCGGGATACGTGGTTGTTGCTATGCCCATTTTGCACGCACTCCATCGAGGACCAGCGGATGGGAGGGTCGCTCCTGCCGTCTTATAGCTTTACATCAACTCGCCTATCTTGGCCAATATCCTGGCTGTTCTGTTCCCGTGTGTACCTGAGCATGCGTGAATAACTTGCCCGGATCCCGCTTTGAGTGACGTAGTTTTGTTACGCGAATCTATGTTACAAATTACTTAGCTCCAAACGGAGAGTTTCCTTATAAATGGTTTTCTAACAGTCAATATTCGTTATGAAAAGTCTTAAAAAGATTATGCAATATACGCCGAAAATAAATTTGTAGTTATTATTTTTTTAAATACTTATTGTGTTTCTATTTTTGAGCTGAATTTGTACTTGTATAAATAAATCTAGAAACATTGTAATGGTCATTTAAACACTTATGATAACTCGGGTTAGTTTTACATTCTGATAAAGCGCTTGGGAGAGGGATAGAGGAACCTTGGAGAAAATCAAATGCCAATAATTTTAGTAGCCATGTTTTAGGAAAAGCTTGAAACACTTTTTTTTTTATAGTTTTTAATAGGACAAAATTTTTAAATCTAAACTTTTTGTAACACAAAAGTTATTCAAGATCTCACATTGTAAATATCTGCAGATTCTTAAACAACTATGCATATAATGGATATAATAAAATGAAAAAATGCCATCCTTCTCAACGGATTTATTTAATTTTGTATCAATCACTTTTGCATAATTCATATACACCGAATATTTGGTATCGCCTTACTTTCTTTCTAGTTTATATAAACAAGCGAAATGCAACACTCAGTTAATTCCTGAAAGAAAAAGTAGCTATCACATCAATAATACTGAAACAACAAACTAATTAACCATAACATTTGGGACATAAGATTGATTAATTTTGTACGTCACGTTCTTCCATTTATAAAGCACAATTTAAATATAAAATGTGGTTGTAGCCACTGAACAGACAAATTAAAATTTAATTTAGAAATAATATAATGATCGTTATAAAATGCATTTTGAAAGTTAACATAATATACATTTATTTTAAATAATTAAACCATAATAAAAATGATTCATATGCATAGATCACAATGCATAATATGAACAATTATCACAGTACATAACTGTAAAAATATTTTGACATTATTCCAATGCTTGAAGAAATCAAATCACGATTCCATTTTACAATCTGGAAATAAATAAAATTCTTCCTATGTAGCTTCCCGAAACTTAGTGAATTGCTTTTCGATTTCTCTGATTTTCAGTAATGTATGCAGGCCAGTAATGTATGCAGGGTTTCTTATAGGCATTGACCGTGTGAACCTTGCATCAATTAACTCCGGAAGTAGGCAGTTTTTATTTAAAAAATTAGTTTCGGCAATTTCTTTGTTTCAGAATTCATAGTTTCTTTCTATTCTTTAAACTCTTATTCCTAAACGTTTCCAGAGGCCGAACAGACAATACTTTCTGCGAGTAACATGTAATTGCCCTTGAACTTGTAGGTGAAAACCATGATTTTTTTCCAAGCTTAAGATATTTCCTGACTTGTCAGTATTCCATACCGTGACTTTCTTTTTCTGTATTGCCTCTTCGGGTGTCATATGTGAGGCGGACGATGGCTACTTAATTTATACAATTCCGTCGTCTCCTACAAGCCTGTCTGGGGTGGCACCGAAGTAAGGAATCTCCGGATCAATAGAAAGTCCACAGTCTAAAAATGGTTAATTCTTGCTCCATCGCTTCCTTTGCAAGTTTTTTCGTTACCCCTTCCGTATTTCATTGCTTCGGTATCGATTCTGCTGTATAATATACTCTTTACTGTAGATTCACAACTCGAGTATGGCTTCATGTCACGTATTCGTCCGAAATGTGATGCAGTAAGCACTTTCCGTCTTCTCTCTTTCCACTCCCCACTTTCTCTTTGCATTACGGTTGTCCTTTCGACTCTGTTTCTCACTGTCTTGTCATTTGCAAGGAGTTGAGATACTCTCTGCATTCTCTATTGAAAGTCTCTGGATCCACATTCGTTTTTTCTGCATTGGTGCCACAGGAGTTGTCTGAAAGCGCCCGGCGGAGTAAAGGCTTACGACATTCCTTCACTGCTGCCTTTCTTTTGGCCTCACTTGCTACAACTTTAGTTCTGCGCTGTATTCCATACTTTCACAGAATTTTCCTGGGCTTTTTTTGTACATTGTTTTATGTAACGTATACAATGGCATCCCCGTGTTGTGTTTTAGAACTACTCCTGCGCATCTGCCAGTGTATGATCGTCTAGTGGAAAAATTATTCTCTTTCCACCAACAAATCTAGCTACTGCCAAATTGTAGTGTTCTGCAGCGTTGTTACACACCTTGTGGGTTAAACTTCTGCTGTGGCTAATCATCTGTCTTACTACACCAGATATCTTATCATGCAGTGACTTCTGGCACATAATTACGATCACTACCATCTGACTTACAAAAGTAGCCTAGCCTCTAGCCTATATCCGAGCAGAGGGAATGATCGCCAGATATATGGATTGTACTGTTCAAGATGTCTTTCCGTAATTCTTCAACTTTTTCATGCAGTGGCCGTTCTTCTTGCCGCCTGCGTTCAACAGCTTTGACAACAGCTGTTCTGAATCTAAGAATATTATCACCAAGCTTCTTTCTCATGACAATTTCACCAATCTTATTTTCTTATAGTTGCAATGTCCTTAAATTTATTACAGAAATGACGCAGAAGATGATTTATGCACTCAATTTTTTCGACCGTAACATTTTTGTAAGGCTGGGCGCCCAAAACTCTTTTGTACACATTACTGTCACCATCAGCAACTAGTTTAGTATATTTTATACAACACATTTCTTCACTCCGGCGGAAACCTTCACCAATTAGCGCGGCTTCCACACCTGACGAACTTTGGTTTTGCTCCCAGGTCTTGAAGCATGTGTGCGGCTCAGGAGTGTTCCCTAATGCTGCAGCACGGCAGCAGGTTGTACAGTACTTGTTTTTTACACCGAAGAAAAGGACTTTTTCAGTTCTGAATCCTACTATTGCAGCCTGTCAAACCGCATGAACAAGTATTATTTGCGAGCGAGAAAGTAATAACATTGATTAGGCAAGTAAAAATGTAATTTATATTTGCATACATTATCTTAAGTTATGCCAATAAAACCATGTGTATTCAGCAGTGAAAACATTAAGGTTAATAACATCGCATTGCGCTTACGATAATGTAATAAATTTATAGAAATGTTTTGTGTATCAAATTGTACCCTCATATCGTGTGAAACTGTCGAAGTAATGAGAGTTTACAGCCGTTTACTTCGGTTTGCGTTCCCAAACACAAAATCCATTTGCGCAATGTTTTTGGCTGGAATCTGCAAATATAGTTACTCTTGTTAAGGCTTTATGAATTTAGTTAACACTTGCGCTAAGACTAGAGTTCATTGTATCAGTTGTAATTAATAATTACGTGTTCATTAATTAGTTTTGACCGTGTTTACAACAATGATTTTGTAATCAGTTTGGTACGAAAATCCACTTAAAAATTAAATTACTGAATTTCGTTGATTCTGGAAGTTATTGACAGACAAATACATTTTATAAAAAATTACTCGTGCAAGATGTCTCCCAAATGATTGCATCATGAGTACATTTCAACTTTCATTTTTTCGACTCGCCAATGGTAAACCTTTGGGTACAAAACTGTACGCCAGAAAGTTACGCGTATTTTTCTTCAGTGTAAATTCTTTTCGACAATGCTGCATGAACTACAGACGAGATGTAACCACAGTTATGCCATTCTAGTGACGGTAATTTATCGCGAAAATGTCGGACATCATGATAGGTCTCGCCGTCCTATACGCATGCCTGTAACGTTTCTTTCCTACTCGCTACAGTACGTGTGAGAAATAGTTTCCTTTTTTTTCGGCTTGCCTTACGAGACTTTTACTTCTCTGACACCGAACCTACTTGATTCGCCTAAAATTAAAACATATTTTTTGGTGACCATCATTGCCTGAAAGATTTTCGCGATAAATAACTATCTCTAGTCATACTGAAGAACTGTGTAAAATTGATTTTGCAAATTTTCGCATGCATAGTCACTATCGTTTTCTGGACATATGCGATATAAAAAAAAATGTATGTTCCAAAACTATCACATACAGTCTGCACAAAAACGATGGACCTTAAAATTAGTTTTTTTAAACAACTCGCAAAATTGTCTTTAATTAAACATTTTCCGATCAACAGTGATCATTCACGAGCGTGATAAAAGTGTAAATTTGAACATTCAGCTGCATTAAGCACACTAAAATATTACGTTTCGATGTATTTTAAGGTGTTATTGCCATGGAACGTAAAATGTTGCTAGCAATTATTTTACAAAAAAATTGCAATTTTAATTTAAAAAATTATTATTTGCGTAGATTACATTTGGCATTCACTTAGCCATGCTTTTAAAAATACAGATTCAAGAATAAAGAATTCCAAGTAATTAGCGAAACTGCAAATGAAATTCTGGACAACAGTATGACAAGGAAGATTACTACTTGCACTGCTCAGTTACCTGAACATTATTACTTGCAGTGCTCAGTTACATCAACGTTATTACTTGCAGTGCTCAGTTACCTGAACATTATTACTTGCAGTGCTCAGTTACCTCAACATTATTATTTGCAGTGCTCAGTTACCTAAACACTATTACTTGCAGTGCTCAGTTACCTCAACATTATTACTTGCAATGCTCAGTTACCTGAACATTATTACTTGCAGTGCTCAGTTACCTCAACATTGTTATTTGCAGTGCTCAGTTACCTGAACATTATTACTTGCAGTGCTCAGTTACCTGAACATTATTACTTGCAGTGCTCAGTTACATCAACGTTATTACTTGCAGTGCTCAGTTACCTGAACATTATTACAAGCAGTGCTCAGTTACATCAACATTATTACTTGCAGTGCTCAGTTACATCAACATTATTACTTGCAGTGCTCAGTTACCTGAACATTATTACTTGCAGTGCTCAGTTACATCAACATTATTACTTGCAGTGCTCAGTTACCTGAACATTATTACTTGCAGTGCTCAGTTACATCAACATTATTACTTGCAGTGCTCAGTTACCTGAACAATATTACTTGCAGTGCTCAGTTACCTCAACATTATTATTTGCAGTGCTCAGTTACCTAAACACTATTACTTGCAGTGCTCAGTTACCTCAACATTATTACTTGCAATGCTCAGTTACCTGAACATTATTACTTGCAGTGCTCAGTTACCTGAACATTATTACTTGCAGTGCTCAGTTACCTCAACATTGTTATTTGCAGTGCTCAGTTACCTCAACATTATTACTTGCAGTGCTCAGTTACATCAACATTATTACTTGCAGTGCTCAGTTACCTGAACATTATTACTTGCAGTGCTCAGTTACCTCAACATTGTTACTTGCAGTGCTCAGTTACCTGTGCATTGTGCTGAACATTATTACTTGCAGTGCTCAGTTACCTCAACATTATTATTTGCAGTTCTCAGTTACCTGAACATTATTACTTGCAGTGCTCAGTTACATCAACATTATTACTTGCAGTGCTCAGTTACCTGAACATTATTACTTGCAGTGCTCAGTTACCTCAACATTGTTATTTGCAGTGCTCAGTTGCCTGAACATTGTTACTTGCAGTGCTCAGTTACCTGAACATTGTTACTTACAGTGCTCAGTTACCTGTGCATTGTGCTGAACATTATTACTTGCAGTGCTCAGTTACCTCAACATTATTATTTGCAGTGCTCAGTTACCTGAACATTATTACTTGCAGTGCTCAGTTACATCAACATTATTACTTGCAGTGCTCAGTTACCTAAACATTATTACTTGCAGTGCTCAGTTACATCAACATTATTACTTGCAGTGCTCAGTTACCTGAACATTGTTACTTGCAGTGCTCAGTTACCTCAACATTGTTATTTGCAGTGCTCAGTTACCTCAACATTATTACTTGCAGTGCTCAGTTAGCTGAACATTATTACTTGCAGTGCTCAGTTACCTCAACATTGTTACTTGTAGTGCTCAGTTACCTGAACATTATTACTTGCAGTGCTCAGTTACCTCAACATTGTTATTTGCAGTGCTCAGTTACCTGAACATTGTTACTTGCAGTGCTCAGTTACCTGAACATTATTACTTGCAGTGCTCAGTTACCTGAACATTATTACTTGCAGTGCTCAGTTACTTCAACATTATTTTCACATAAAATTAACAACGGAAAAGTAGGATGGTAAGTAAATTTAAATTTAATTTGTCATTTATGATACACAGTAGGCTACACACTTTAAACTAAAACGTGTTGTCTCGAATAAAAAAGCACTAAGTATAAAGTGTGACTTTTTTGTTTACATCAGCGCTAGAGCAGCTTTTAAGTTAGCAATGCAGTCCGCTGACATAAAAACACGAGATCATCCCCCACGTCTTTCAAAATATGCATTTTACTTAATGTTTCGTCTTTCAAGTTAGCCTGTACGTTTCTCAAATTCTGTAGAATTACATTTTCGTTTAATTTTCCAAATAGCCTGTTTGTGTGATTATATATCGTTTATCCACTTAGATAAGATATTACAATAATCTATCATTTTTTCCCAGCACTGTGATGCCCAGGAATTCTGATATCACATAATTCAGAAACAAATCACATTTAGCATGGGCATCACAGTGCGGCTAAATACGTAATAAACCACATATTTATGTATGCTGCAATATGGCACACGCGTATTTCAATGTATACTACCCCGTATGTATACTGCCCCGTAATTCATCCGTACTTACTGCTTACGTCTGTAGCCATGCATTATACACTCAGGCAGGCCTGTATAAGTCTACTACAGTATAACCCTGTTATAACATTTCTCAAGGGGATAAAATGTTAAGTACAGGAAAACGTTATCAGCATTAATTGGCATAGTGTATCTACAGCACGTTCTCAAACAAAGAGTACTTTAATCCTTTATCAGTACAAACTGCGGCTAATTTTTCGTGAACTGTCGTATTTCAATTATGCTATGTTTAATTTAAATTAAGTCCATAGGTACATAGATATAGATTAAGGGAAATACAGGTGCTGGCAGTAATGACACATGTTTATACATATACGTTTATATATATATAATAGACACACACGTCGTTGGATGATATTTAATGCATAAAAGTTTTCGTCGAAATTTTGCCGTGTGTTGACGTTTCCAAAATGCACAAGTTTCTACAAAAAGAGATTGGTCATCAGACTGTGCTAAGAAAATTCCCACTAAATGTATAATTACATTACAAGGAATAATGTCTTCAATACACAAGTACCTCACACACATTGTTTTTGGAAAAACACTCCCTCTCATGTTACATTTAAATGGAAGCACTATACATAGGGTATATTATTTTTAAATTAGTCCTTG
The DNA here is from genome assembly GCA_029891345.1 of Dryococelus australis. Taxonomy (NCBI): domain Eukaryota; kingdom Metazoa; phylum Arthropoda; class Insecta; order Phasmatodea; family Phasmatidae; genus Dryococelus; species Dryococelus australis. The sequence continues at coordinate 8,440,226 of CM056994.1, forward strand.
TGTTCATGAAGTTTTTAAAAGGTGTTATTTCACTGCGCAAGGTTGTAAGACGGAAATTAGTGTAGGAGGGTATATGGACACTTTGCCATTGAACACCAACCATTATGCTCCTGATCAATGTCGAAATTGTTTGAAAAAACCTTGGCCCATTATAATGTGAAATCAAATCAGCTAACATCTATTTCCTAAAATACATTGTCACGGAAGAGTAGTTTTATATAGCCGCACTAAGCCAAAATTGATTCTATTTATATAAACTTGCATACTTATTTTTCCCCCCAAAAAGCATAAAACATACATAAATGATTAAGCAAGTGATTTTTTTTGCTGAATCGTAACAGATTTTTTAAGTTTTAATTTTAATTTCGTCATTAAAAATAGCAAGAGGACTTACGTAATTTACTAATATTTTCCCCTTTCAATATTATGTTTGTGAAAAAATTTTAATAAGTCGGCTCATTTTAATGAAATCTTGTGTAAGGAAACATGCCCTTAGTCGCATGAAATTATCTCAGACGTAAAGTACGCGATATTTGAAATAGTAAGGCAATGGATTAACTGAATGAACATTTAAACTCGATTTTATAGTTATTCAGAATAAAGTATTTTATTGCAAATGTTTGGTGGTACTGAACTATTTATACTGTATGTTAAGTTGATACATATCAAAATACTTTTGAACACTTCCTAGACGCGAAGTGTTTCCTCGGGATTGTTCTTCTCTACAAATTATTTGTTTATTTCTTAATCGTCGGGAAATTTAAAACCGCAAACTTACGGTCCGTTCGGATAATTTCCATGACACTGAGGACACAGAATAAATATTACATTAATTTTTTATTCTGTACTGAGGAACGTAAACTTGCACACCGTAGAGAATTCCGCTTTTGCTGAACGCTTACAATCAAAGCAAAACATATCACATGCCGATGTAAACCATAGATTCACTGTACGCTGTAAACTACCAAACATGCGACTATGTCTATGGTCATATTGTACATAAACACCGGCAACTATTGCCCCTAGTCGTGACGTCACTGGCTTGGTAAGAAGAGGTTGTCACGCCTTCTTGTCTCGGTGGTAACACTTCAATTCGCACGATTCGATTGATTTAAAAAATTGTTTATAGAAAAATTAACAGTATTTAGTGGTCGAATTATTCGTAAATTATTCAAAGTAGTAATGCATATATTTACATAACAGCATTAATCAAAAAGTTCACGCAAATACGGTGTTATTCTCTCTGTCTCACACACACATACACTTACAGGTTCCAAATTTTGCCAGTCCGCTGGTGGAATCTCATGAATGTAGCGTACTGTATAAAAATGTGCAAATAAACGAAACATTAAATGTGACTACCATGTGCCTATACAGGGCAGAAGCAACATTGACCGAGTATTTCAATGTGTTCCAAATAAAGTTATTTAGATTATAATTTCATTCAGTGTTTTCTTATCACGGCATTGTAATAAAAATACTCACAAAATTTAAAATATTTTCAAATCTGACAGGGAGCTCAATCAAGCATGCGCACACAAAAAATTATACCTGACAAAAGCAACATGGCGGGCTGTTCGTTTTCACTGCACCGACATTAAGATAAACAGTTAAATTTATGATAAATTCCATATAGAATGGAGTAAATCTGTAACTAATACGATGCCGTGAAAGATTATTTCGAAATACATATAACATTAAGTTTATTCCAAAATTCTTTTGCAATTTATTAATTTTACTAAGTGGCATTTGTATTCTGCTGATGAAAGAGAGACGATTTTCTATTCAGGGATACCACAATTACAATCAGCCGCAGTTTCCTTATTTAAAGTGCGATGTTATTCAGTTATGATTTAAAAATATTTCGGCAGCAGTAGCTGTCAGAATCTGGGAAGATAACATTATGTTCATAATATTAGTAGTTAACTATTTTTAGAGCTGTGTTCTTGTAAATGCTTCATCTTCCTTTTCCTTGGCCTTGCACTAAGTGGCAAACGTTTTCCATTCCTTTCGTACTGTACCTGCCCATTTTTATCGCTAAAGAGTAATATGCGTGATCGAGAGACAATACTTCCTGAAAGTAACTGTAAATACAACTCGCGCTTCTGTAGGTAGAATGTTCGGACCGAAACGCTGCCTTTAACAGGCAAGCTGTGGAGAACGCAGATGCTCCGAATAAATAGTGGATAGTCCGAGGAGGTCGTTAACTATCCTTCAATACTTCTACCTGCCAAATTCCCCAGTGCAAAACATGTCTATCTACGAATTCATTTATGGAATATAATCATTTACAAAAGTTTTTTTTTTCGATTCATATTTTAAAAGTAATCATATTATTTATACAGCGGAGGCAGTACTTGATATGGTGTATAATTATCTGAGGAAGTATGCAATTTTATTTTTAATTTTTTAGCCAAACATACCAGTTTACATACGTGCCAAATTCGGATTTGTGAAATATTGTAACAGTAACAATGATTTAATTTATCTTTTTATGCACAACAAATGCCTCCTCGAAAAAATGTACACTTTTCGTGTAATTTGTGGCGCAAGTTCACACTGATGACATACAAGGCCAACTGAGTCCCTCCAACAGCGCCAAAACTGCTCGTGGGTGAAATAACTGCTATTGTCCATTTTATATAGTATTGTATCAGCTGATGAATTGCTGCGGGATGCATGTTGTTAAGTTGGCGATTTTAATAATGGCTTTGGAAGAAAATAGCACTCAAAACTAAAAGTTGTAATATCTATTTTTTACTATACTTACAATTATGATTTGAATTATGTTTTTAAAGCGCTATTAAATTTTTCCTGCTTTTAGTGAACTGTCTTAAAAAACATGTTCGGAATGTCGACACGTACAAACAGTAAACGTTTCCATCCAATGTATAGCCACGTTTCCATCCAATGTATAGCCATGTTTCCATTCAATGTATAGCCATGTTTCCATCCAATGTATAGCCATGTTTCCATCCAATGTATAGCCATGTTTCCATTCACTGTATAGCCATGTTTCCATCCAATGTATAGCCATGTTTCCATCCAATGTATAGCCATGTTTCGAATATCCAGCCCGGTGAAGGCCGTTGTGAGTGTACTTTTTTCTCATCGTGTTTACATAAGTATCTTGTTGGTGTTGTCAGAATATTTTATCAGTAGTTAATAATTTTTTTTATTCGCTTTCTTTAAGCATACTTGGTAGTAGTAGGTAGGCCTACCGTTGTAGTGAAATGTAATATTAGACAGCACGTTCCACCGAGTTCCTTAACCGCCGCCCACAATGAAGCGACACGAACATAATGTACGTATCTAAGTTTAAGTTTGTTGGTTTCAGGAAACGTGCGCAGTGTTGATTTTACTGAATGATCTTTCAAATAAATCATTTTATGCTAGCGACGAACAAGCGTGATTTTAGTGAAGTAAACTTGCAAGCATTTCCATAGAAAAACACGTGTTTAAGAGGTTGTAATTTTACAAATAATAAGTCTGCGTGTTTTGTAAATATCGTATTTGTAAACGGTAACTATAATTATTGAAATGCACGTGGTCTGAAAAAGCAGCACCTTCAACACTTTTGTAGCGTGCAAATATTATTTATTTGCCTATATCGTAAATTCAAAGAAAGTAAGGTTAACTTCGATGAAGCGTGTGTATGTATTACTGCGATACGAACAGCGACGTATGTATCGCGTTTTGATTTTTCATTGAAGTTAAAATTTTCGAAGTTACAATAATCTGAATGTTATAAAACTGCCCACACCTCGTAAGAACCCCAAAACAATGCCGTCTCACGAAATACAAACTTAAGCCTCCCTCCCCCCGTGTTATCTTTATTCCGCAAAATTATATAAACAGAACCCCAACAAACTTAACTCTTGCCAATTACAGCAATAAAATACGTTGGAATGCCAACCCAGCTAAAATATCCTACATTGATTACTGGACGGAAGTTAACTAACGTCAGTCTTTCAGTGCCTGTCATGACAAGAAAATGCAAGTGTGCATTGGAGACGAACATTCGTTTACAAACGTCCTTTTCCTCAGTGACAAAACAGCTGTGGTGTAAGGATACATTGTGGCCGCACTACTTTTCTAAAACTGTCAACATTTACCCCACTTAAATGAAAAGGACAATATCAAGTGGAGGGGCGAGGTGGCTGCTCCGCAGTCTGATGCCGTAATGAAAACATTCATCTCCATATAACCAGTTGCGTGTTTGCCGATACGCACCGAATGTTTTTTAACAGTTAGTACACAGCCGGGCCGTCACTAATTGCAGCTGTCGCCGGCCGGCGCAGGGCAGGCCTCTAGGTAGATGTGTCGCCGTACTTGTTAAAGGTTGTTCACGATAAAGTGAGCACTTTTAAATAACCTCAGAACAATGTAACTGCCCCTACCTGCATTAGTTTTAACGGGAGCCCTGAGTGACATGCGCGCAGTTAAGTTGGTAACGATGGATGGGAAGAAGTGCCGTATCTTAAGGTCAAATGAAAAATGTTGAAACCGTTTCTGATAACTTACATTTAGCTTCCTGCTTTTTTTTAATGCATCGAAGCGTAAAAATGAGATAATTCGTTCAATATTTAAATTTCTAATAATTTCACAGTTTCGCTTGACCGACGCATGATAAAGTGACGAGGTCCATGGCAATGTTAAATGACCATAAGACGGACGAATATACAACGTGCACCCAGTAGATCTTAAGCAGGGCTTTCAAAAGTGATCGTGAACAGCCTATTCCTTACAAAATGTATGTATTATCACTGATTTATGAACAATGTACTGGGCTAGGCAGGCAGTTAGCTACCAACTTGTGCGTGTAGCGAGGCTGGGCACAGCTACACACACTGTCTGCGTGTGCGCGTGTAGGACGGTCACGGGAGTGTAAGCCAGAGGAAACCGCACAATAGCGTGTCTCGCTCGCTTCCCACGGGCATGCGACTCGTCTACAGACAACTTCCTGTACTCGTCTTGTCTTCTCATCGCCTGACGACTACGTGTTGAGGCTGCCGCCACCACCACGACACTGTGCTGTTATGTTGTACTGCGACTACACTTGAGCACTATTTCTGCTATTCGCTGTTCACTGTATAGTGAAGTGACTGAAGAGATTTGGGCGGCTCTTAACATCGAGGTCTTAAGAACCGATGAGGAAGCAATGCCGGAATGCAAGGGCGGGGGAAAAGGGAGATCCCCGACAAACCCCGCCGACCTACGGCATCGTCCGGCACGTTCCCACGTGTGAATCAAACCCGGTTCACCTAGGTGGGAGGCTAGTCGTCTATCCACTACACCACCGCGGCCCCTGTTCGCTGTATAGGCGAGCACTTCTGTATTGAACCTCTGAACAAAAAGTCACTGCCCGTTCACTCAGTTGATATCACCCTGAACACAAACAAGCAGGCTTCCAGTTCAGGTGGTAGTGAATGAAGAAAAAATAGGCCCAAGTCTTGGTGTATTTACAGTGCAAATTTCAAATGTATGGCAAATCCAGTAGGTGTCTGCTTTGTATACCTGCATTACAGTACAGAATGGTATGTAACTATCACATTCGACCACCACGTATTTACTTGAACGCAGGGCTTCCAGAAGAACGCAGTTAGCAACGAACAGCCCCTAACACTTGCACATGTTCACGTGACGCAGATCTACAGTTCCCAATACACGCGTACTATGCATCTCTAGCCAACAGTGACTGCAGACTGCAGTTCCCAATACACGCGTACTATGCATCTCTAGCCAACAGTGACGTGCAGACTGCAGTTCCCAATACACGCGTACTATGCATCTCTAGCCAACAGTGACGTGCAGACTGCAATTCTAAAGAAACAGGAGAAGAAGAGACAAAGGCGCTAGATTTAATTTAGAACGGGCCATGGCGATCCGGGATTTATCGTCCACCGAGGTAAGTGCAGTCATCCGGGATAACATTACATCACACGTTTCCGTTTAAAATAAAGGCTTACGTGTCCCCCCACCCCCCTTTTCTCTCCTCTTACGAATACTTCTGGTTTCACGTTTTGTTTATACACACTATAAAATCCTTGGTATACGGCAAAGAAAATCATTTCTTTGAAGGTTTTGTTTACAGTAACATAATATTGCTTTAATTCTAAGAGGAGGTTACAGAAACACAGATTTGTTATAAATGTTTTCTTCATTCCCCATTTTGTTTTATGACAATATCACCTTTCCTTAAAGCAAAGAATGAGTTCCTGTTGCTCACATACAAGGTTGTAGTTCTCAGTATGCAACTGGTGTCCGGACGCAAACATTCATAAACCAATATATTCTGCAAGCGAGAGGTGACATCTGGCTTTACGAAACTAGGTTATTTTTCTTCTTGACCAGGCACACACTATTCCTTCCAAGAACTCGCATATGTAAGTGCCATGAAGTCCGTGTGGACGACAACTGGTACAGCGTTAGCGATGGTTTCCTGTAGATACAACACATGCTGTGTTTCGTCGCAGCGCAGACTAAGACACAACACACTACAGACAGCCGCAACACAGTTCCCGAGGCCGCCCCACCGGACAGGTGATGATAGTCGGAGTCAAGTCACGCCCCGCGAGGTCATCATCACTTCAGTCACGAGACAAGCCTAGATACAGGTGCATCTAAAGCTGGCTTCACAACTGAATAATTAAGCGTTAAATTTAGAATTACGACGGTTGCGTTGCTGGTTCACAATAGATATCCGAAGGTCGTGTGCGTGATTGGAGTTTACTTAAGCGTTAAAATACATAGTAACGTTATTTGTTAAGTAAAAGTAGCGTGGCGGTCTCAAATCAGAACAGAGCAGTCTATGTTCTTGGCGGGAAAGTTACTTACAGTATCGTTACGCATGAATATTTGTAACAATAATTATCTTCAGGGCCAGAAAATGTCTGCTTTGAAGAATGATCCGCTTACATACGGGTGTATAATAGAGGTTAGAGTAGGAATACTCGTCAACGAAGAGTAAACAAGGACAGACTTGGGAATAGTCTTGTGGATTGTGTATGGATAGACAGTTCGGAGTGCGAGAACTGTGATTAGAGCATAATTCTCAATAGTGCAATAGTAAAGGCAGGTAGTTTACTAATAGAGAGCGGCACGCACCTGGCGGGGAATGATGGCAACCTGGTGCCCTGCAGCTACAAGGGGGCGGGTATTGATCCCAGACGTCACACACACGCGCACACTACGCTACAAGCACATCCACCAGCAGCGGCAGCTGATGGCCGACTGAGCCAGCCATCTCGAGGACAACAGCCGTTGGAGGGGCGCGAGAGGGGAGGGTCCCTGCCGCCCCCTCCACCAGCAGTGGCAGCTGCCTGAGCCAGCCATCTCCAGGACAACAGCCGTTGGAGGGGCGCGAGAGGGGAGGGTCCCTGCCGCCCCCTCCTTCGCAACACCACAACTCACATTCCTGCACTGCTGTTCTGCCGTGTATAGTCTATCCACGTGTTATATTGCATGTTTTGTTCCTGTCCTGTGTGCGAGTGTGGCTTCCATGGCCATCATTTTGTCGCACTGCATGCACATGTCGCGAAGGCATTACCTGGTCAGCTCACAAGACTAAAAATGAGGTAGACCGTATATTCGTCTTCTGCGCATGTACCCAACATTGACATACCCCAAAGGAACAACGGCCAAAGTCACATGGTCAACAGTGATGAACGTGTTTGTTTATGTCTTAATTTTCAAAACACACGCACTTTTATATGAATAAAATACTTTCACCTATTTGAATTTAATCAAACAGCAATCCAAACTGGTTCGAGGAAGCATACTAACCTCTGTTACAAGCTAGCCGTATTATCAGAAAAGCAGTTCACAAGTTGGCACACCGAGATTGGTTGTGCGCAGCTCAGCTAGCAGCATCACTCTACTTCATCTTTAGTCGATGGTTAAAGCGTGACTGTACGTCCGACAAATAAGACATTTTCTTTAACTCACTTTACTCATTTGTCTTCACATCGCTTGTAATCATTTACGTTACTCAGTTGTACGTGTGTACTTGAACCAGCATTATCCCAGTTGGGATGTGCAACACTGATTTGTTCAGCCATGTTTGTCAGCGATGATATACTTTCCTTTTTCCTTTCATGTGGGGAAAGGATAACGGTGTTATTTCAGTTGCATTCAGTGTTGCTCCCTACTCTTCTGTTCGTTTGCACGCTCGTGGGTGGCAGTTCCATCAATCACGGAGCGTTCTCGTTTCAAACAACGTTTTCGATTAGAAAACCTTACGTGTGATTTCCTTTGATGTTCTATCTGTTCGTTTTACAGCTTTCTTTACTCTTTCCTTCCCTAGATGCTGTTCACAGTAAAGCCAGCACTTTTTAATATAAACACCGCGATGCGACTAATATACACATTGTATACAGTTCACCCTTCTCAAAAGTTAACGTCTGAGGCTGCTATAAAATATATTTATTAGAGGTTAAAGCCTCTTGGGAGGGCCTTAAAAAGTGCTCACGTTAACGTGAACAGCCTATACACTATTGCTGCACAGTGCATCGCAACTGTGACACTCGCAGACATCCCCCTCCCCCTCCCTTATTCTTGCTTTTAACACTCCTAAACGTATGGTTGCAAGAGCCCTTTATACCTGGGAAACACTTGCTCTTTACAGATTTGTTTAAATTAATTTACTATTTATTCGGTTTCCATTTTGGTTCTGCTACAATTCACACCTAAGGGTTCAAGGTGCCATAGAATCTTGCAATATACATTACCTGTAACTTCAATTCCAAGTACACATTAATTCAAATAATATTTAAAATCGCCTTTTGTAAATTCTCATTTACCCTTAAACTATAATAAACGAAATTTCGAACACGAGCCCACCAAAAGAAATAAAGGCTTTCTGAAATACCAAGAACAAGCTCAACATTAGAATACACAGATGCTGACAGATGAATTTACAAAAACGAATGACATTAAAAATTGAACGAAAAATACCACAATCGGTCCACTCTGAAAGTGTTGCGACGCAGAATTTTATGAAAATTCTACAACGGCACACTCCTTTGGCGTTCATTTTCTGGCCTACGCATTATGTTATTTTCCAGGACGCGTTTAAATAAAATAGACGAATATTGCACTCGCTGAGAAAACAAGACGAGTAATAATGACGATCGATAGCTAGATAGATAGATTACTGCTGTAAATAACAGCCGTGCGAAAAATTAAAAGTGATTTTTTTTTTTCAAAGACCTCCATCCGTCAAGGACTCGGGAACGCCCCCCTCTGGCGTCATGTGACCATATGAGGAAAACTATTTGGCCCACTTAATAAATCGACAGATGCAAACCTTCAGCATTTCCCTTCCCAATATGGTGAAAATTCTTGGTTGAAATTCAATATGGCTAAAGCGAAAAAACAAGAAAATGAATACACACATCAGAATTCACTGCTAGAAACAGTTATGGCTGCTATAAAACCAGTTGTCAAAGACTTGTCCAATATAGACCTCTTGAAGCAGTGTCTGCAAGGGAAAAGTCAAAATTCCAACAGCCCAGCGTATGGCAAAGACTTGTCCAATATAGACCTCTTGAAGCAGTGTCTGCAAGGGAAAAGTCAAAATTCCAACAGCACAGCGTATGGCAAAGACTTGTCCAATATAGACCTCGTGAAGCAGTGTCTGCAAGGGAAAAGTCAAAATTCCAACAGCACAGCGTATGGCAAAGACTTGTCCAATATAGACCTCTTGAAGCAGTGTCTGCAAGGGAAAAGTCAAAATTCCAACAGCACAGCGTATGGCAAAGACTTGTCCAATATAGACCTCTTGAAGCAGTATCTGCAAGGGAAAAGTCAAAATTCCAACAGCACAGCGTATGGCAAAGACTTGTCCAATATAGACCTCTTGAAGCAGTGTCTGCAAGGGAAAAGTCAAAATTCCAACAGCACAGCGTATGGCAAAGACTTGTCCAATATAGACCTCTTGAAGCAGTGTCTGCAAGGGAAAAGTCAAAATTCCAACAGCACAGCGTATGGCAAAGACATCCAAAAACAGCGTAAGTGGGGTTCCATAACCTGAAAGTTGGTGTCAGTGATGCAGTGGTTGGATTAGCTGTTTTGTTGCCATGGCCAATGTTTTCGAGAGAATAGACATAAAACCTAGGAAGTTTAAGATAAAAGGTCTCAAGGAAATGTATCCGGAGAGCAGAAAAAGGCTGACGAAGAAATCTAAGAATAAAATGAATAAAATACAAAGAAAAGAGTGAGTAACCAGTTGGGGAAACTAGCCAAAAATCCGAAATGAATTAATAAATTGTTACATGATTCATGAAACGAGGAGTTAACAACGAACAATATTGGAAAATTCCTTCTCAATGTCTCTGGTTGTAGTAAACTAACTCGCACTCATCATTAACACATGCTCAGATTGTCCCGTCTTCATCATTAGAAATGTGTTAGGCAAGGCGCGCACGTTAGCCGTGTGTTTATCTGGCCGCGCAAGGTGGCGAAATGACCCCGTAGATAGAGAGTTGAGTGGACGCACGAACTGCTACTGAACGAGGTAGAGCAGCGGTAACTACTGTGCATCGATTATGTACCCCCCCCCCCCCCCCAAATTCTCGTCTCGATTTCGATCGACTTGCGAGAGAGCGATTCTGTAACTATTTTCAAGTCTATCGAAATGGTACAAGAAATGTCGATTGATTTCGCTGATGACTATGTGGCAACATTGGATGGCCATCTTGGCAACCAGTTGCCAATCAGAATTTAGATTATTTACCATGTATTTGTATTTACACTGATATTTATTTATATTTTAAGTGTTAAGGTTAAGTACCTATTTAGAACATAGTGTGTAAGAGCCGATACGCTTCTGGACTAAATACTTCAAACAAAACAACTTAAAAACGAACCAGTGCAAAATATCACAACTTACCGGCCCGCCATTTTGTTTACGACTGCTGTTTTCTTCCACTTGGAGGCGCCACTGTCACGATGATTGCCGTAGGCAGTTAAAGCTATGTCACATAGTCTAGTGTTTCCATTGTACATACACACGCACAGATCCACAAAGTCTTCTAATACACAATATATATTATATACAGATACCGAACATCCCGCCCACAATGAAAAGCCCACACTTCAAGTTCACTGAGATGACAAGGGGTATAATTTCACTACAGGATGTTTGACAATCCCTTACTGAGTGCGAACTTCTGCAACCCGCACCACACCATCTGCACCGGGATATACTTCCAACACTCTTCCTAGACGCCACTGTCGGGAAGGTATGTTTGAATCCTTAACCAATACTAGAATGCCTTCTTCCAAATTGGCTTCCGGTCTCGTCCATTTTTTCCTTGGCTGGAGTTGATGGAGGTGCTCCATGTGCCACAGTTTCCAGAAGGACTGCGTGATCTGTTGCACCAGATTCCACCGCGACAATCTGTTCATTGGAATACAAGTTAACCCCTCATCAGGTAGCACTTGTGAAGGACCAAGCGTTAAGAAGTGTCTGGGTGTCAAGGGTGCCAGATCGTTTGGATCGTTGGACTGGGAACAAAAAGGTCGAGAGTACAAAATAGACTCCTATTTGAGTCAAAATGGTACATAATTCCTCATACGTGAGCAGCTGCTCCCTTATCACCTTAAACAGAAGGGACTTGATAGACTTTATCCCTGCCTCCCACAGTCCACCAAAAAGTGGTGCAGAAGAGGGGTTAAAGTGCCAGGTGATATGTTGTTCTGCCAAATGATCTGCAAATAACTTCTGATTTCCAGTATTTTCCAGGAATTCTGACAGAGCTGACAGTTTGCGATTGGTCCCCACGAAATTAGTGCCACAATCACTGTATAGATGAGTACAGCACCCCCTACGGGGGACAAATCGACGGAATGCAGCTAAGCATCTGTTGACAAATCTGACACGAGTTCCACATGCACCACCTTGGTTGCCAAGCAAAAAAATAAGCATACGTATGACTGGAGGATACGAGGCTTCTTTACTCTTGCCAAGGCGATAGTGATTGGACCACCATAATCTACACCAGAATGCAAGAAGGGTTTCGCTTCGGACACACAGGGAGCAGGAAGACTTGCCGGGATGGGGGGGGGGGGGGGGACAGGCAAATTTTGGTCGTGCTTTGAAGCACTCCAGACACTTGTGGATCCACTGCAGAATAAGGTTCCTGGCACCCAATATCCATCCAGAACTCCCTGAAGAGCACAGATTGCAGTGTGCTCGGGCCAAAGTGCAGGAGCTTCAAGTGGAGTCGATCCACCAACAACTCTGCCAGACTACAGTGCTTGGGCAGGAGCACCGGATGTTTCACCTTGAATACAAATTCCGACTGTTGCAGTCGTCCGCCCACCCTGAGGATGACAACCTTATCAATGAAGGGGCATAATCGTTGAACTGCAGGCAAGCACAGATCATTGTTGACCAGATGATTAAATTCTGCAGCGAAACTTGTATTCTCACTGCTCCTGATTAAGATTGTCATGGCACTCGACAATTCTTTCGACTGCATTGGTCCGGAAATGGAGGAGTGCCTCTTCTGTGCATTGTTCACAAACCTCATGCATCAGGTAATGATCTGACACACCTTCATCAAACTGGATAACTGAGAAGGCAGCTCTTCGAAAGGGGATTCTTCCACCCTTGCCTGAAGAACAACTACTTTCCGCTCCTCGCTAGGCCCAGCTATCATTGTTACAGACTGCGGCCACGACTCCTCAGATTCCTGCAAACACCGATGGCCCATACCACCACAATGTATGTTTGAGCAACTGAACAGGAGAGAGTCCACGAGAGGCACGATCTGCGGGATTCTGTGCCGACAGTACTGACGCCACCACGACGCAGTAGTCAAGTCCTGTATTTTTTAAACCCTGTTAGCTACAAAGGTTTTCCATTCATGTGACCATCCCTTGTTCCATGCCAAGGTTACAGAAGAATCAGACCAAGCATGTACACTCACTACTTCCAGCATGGTTGAGTAGGCGTCAAAGAGCAAATGTAAACAGTAAGAGCAAAGCTGCACAAAGCTCCAGCCGAGGAAGCGAAATCTTCCAATAATGGGGCAACCTTGCATTTTGCCATGAGAAGTGAGGTCACAATGTCACTCGAGTCGGAAACCTTTCGTAGATATATTACTGCTGCATAACCCTTTTCCGAGCTATCAGAAAATCCATGCAGTTGGTACACTGACTGTAGATTATCTGAAACGATAAAATGCTCAATTGAGATGTTGGCACAGCACGGCAACTCTTCTACAATGGCCTTCCATTTGGCCACAATATCCGGTGGAGCCGGGTCATCCCATTCCACCTCAGCCAACCAGAGTTGCTGTATCAGATGTTTTGCAAGGAAGGTGAGGGGTGCCAACCAGCCTAACGGGTCAAAAACACATGCCACGTCAGCTAGTATTCCTCGTTTGGTGAACACTGGAGGTCTGAGATGCTGGTTGTATGTGAAAGTGTCTGATGCCAGATTCCACCGTAAACACAGCACCTTAACATAAAAATCTTCATCAAAATTAAATTAATCATGCGGCTGTTTTAGATTTTCTGAGGGCAGGTCTTCCAACACCGCCGAACAGTTACTAGCAAATTTGCGCAGCTGAAAACCACCCTTAAGGAGTAGCTGTTACAGTTCCTGACCGAGATGCATAGCTGAGGTCAAATCATCTGCCCAACTAACTACATAATCCACATATCTATCATTGAGCAAGGCATTGACAGCCACAGGGAAATTGCCTTGCTTATCCTCTGCTAATTGATGTAAAGTGTGAGTTGCCAGGTAGGGAGATGAGGACACTCCATAAGTTACCGTGTTCAACTGGTACACTTCAACAGACCTGTCTTCTGCTTCCCTCCGAAATACACGCTGCTACTTTCTATGCACGGGATGGACCTCAATTTGCCGATACATTTGTTTTATGTCGGCAGTGACAACAATTGCACGCGTTCGATAACGAAGGAGAACAGTCAAAATGTCTCTATGTAGTTTTGGACCAGTAAATAGAGTACCACTTAGGGATGTGCCTGCAGCTGTCTTGAACGAAGCATTAAATACCACCCGAAGTCTTGTACTGGTGTTGTCAGTCTTCAAAACACACTGGTGAGGTATGAAGTAGGTCTTTTATGACTCAATATCACCCACTTTGACCTTGCTCATGTAACCAGCATCAATGTAGTCTTTCATGAATGCCACATACTTTGCTTTAAGTTCTGGGTCCTTTCTTAGCCTACATTCCAGCGAATAGAACCTACTAAGAGCAGACATTCTTGAATCTCCTAGGTCAGGGTCAGGTGACTTGAAGGGCAAAGCCACACTGTACTGTCCAGTACTGTCACAAGTGTGAGTTGTAGTGAAGATCCTCTCACATACCTCATCATCTGGTGAGCGGGAATCCTTGGCAACCGGTCACTCTTCTAGTTCCCAAAATTTATGTACAACATTCTCCAATGTGGGGAGCCTTACAGGGGACACACATATTGAAGTGACACTTTGGACTTGAGCTGGAGAGTTCTGTTGCACGTGTCCCATCAGTATCCCCCAAACTGTGTGTCGAATGTCACGGGGAGTTCCTGGATTGCCCTCTAAGTTTGCCACCAGTGAGAATATAAGGGAAGAGTTCCACTCCAATGAGCATGTCAACTGGCTGTGCCACATTATAATATTTATCTGTAAATTGCACGTGCTTTATGTGAGACCAAGTCTCACCTTTAATCAGTGTGCTGGGAATACATCCAGCACTGCCGGGTAAAGCAAAAGTCTCAATTTCAAAGCTGGGTGCATCCTGTCCTCTAGGCTTAATAACACAGGCTGCCATTCCTTTAGTGGCACTCAATGGCGTTAAGGACAGGCCATGCAGCTGCAATGACATCCTTTTGCGGGCAAGTCCTAACCTAGACAAACAATTGTCTGTAATAAAATGGGCCTGACTGCCAGAATCAAAAACGGCCCTTATAGTTTGAAAGTTTCCAGGTGAGTCTTGAATACCTATCATGACAGATGACAACATAACCATAGCTGTTCGCTTGCTATTACTGGCGACTGACGACACATTTGTTGAGGAGTTAGCTGAAGAGTCCTCACCCTCTGCCCCAAAATCAACCTCCTCAGTAGTTCCTGCTGTGAAGTGCAATAATAAACAATGTCTAGACTGACAATGACAACAATATGAGGAGGATGGACAATCCTTGAGCTGGTGCCCTGTTTGTAAACAATCCAGGCACAACTTTTTGTCCCTCGGGGAACCACAGCGTTCTTAAGAACTCATCGATAAGAATCTAGGACACTTGTATATGGCATGCAAGTCTTTGCAGAGGGCACACTTACGGGAACCATTAAGAAAGTTGCTAGAGCACAGCTGTCGTGGTTTAGGGGGTTCTGGCACTACCCCTACCTTTGACTTAGGTGGCACTACAGTAGACTGTCTGGCAACAAGTCACCGTCTCTTGACACCGACAGTGCTTTTCCAGAGATGTTATGAACTTTCCTATGGTGGGAAGGTCACTGTCTGAAAGAATTATCTCCCATTGTGTTTGCAACAGTACATCCAATCTTTTGCAAAATATGGCAAGCAAGATGAGGTCCCATGTTTTCACTGGCACCTCAAGGGCCTCCAATGCAGCTATGTTTTCTGTGATGATTGTTAAGAACTGGCGCAGTGAAGCAGGTGAGTTCACACATGCAAAAGGGTCTTCCAACAGAGAATCCACATGCAAGCCCAGAATCAGGCGCTTGTTATAAATACCGAGCTACTGATGTGTCCCAAGCAATACGGAAATTTACTTCCGAAATGGGAAGGGCCTGAATAATACTCAAGGCTTCTCCACTTACTAAAGTCTTCGAGTAAACAAAATTCCCACAGCTGATAATCCTGGGTGATTCATCAACAACGTCGTAAATAAATTACAGTAACTCACCCAACATCTTAGATTCCCATCAAACTGAGACAAGTCGATTTTCGGCAGGACCACTTGCGAACTGCGTGAGGACTCCGAGGGCACCTCGTCTACAGCCTTGACACTGCTGAGCGAATCTGATATTGACATAACTGTGTAGTATTACTCTTCAAAATTAATCATTCTGGCTGAATGTTCCTCCAAACTGAACTTGTCTGACTCTTCCGATGAGGCTTCTAACGTAAAGTAATCATTTCCAAATGTTTGCCTAACCTCTGGAAGATCGCGTACATTTGCCAAAAATATATTTATTTTCGTCGAGTCAGTTGTTATTGTCTGCGATAGAGCATACGCACGTTTCACACGGTATTCAGCTAAGCTTAGCCGCGCCAACACAGCAGCCATGTCCGCCATGATAACAAACACAAGTAATCGGGCAACAACCGTAACCTTAAATCCACGAACAAGAAAATGTCGCTATTTTATGTTCGACGAGCGACAGAAAGCACTTGGATGTGGTGTGAATATTTTACCCTGGCATCCGAAACGCCCACTAGGACACAACACTATTATTTTCATCAAACTTAATCTTGGAACGCCCTACACTCGTACATTTGTTCGTGACACGAATATACCACGCACTTGCCAATGCCAGCAACAAGGAAACTAACGACTGCCGGAACTACCCGGCCCGGAGGACCACAATGTAAGCTCCGATATGCTTCTGGACTGAATACTTCAAACAAACAACTTAAATACGAACCAGTGCACAATAGCACACCTTACCGGCGCGCCATCTTGTTTACGACTGCTGTTTTCTTCCACTTGGAGGCGCCACTGTCACGATGATTGTCGTAGGCGCAGGCAGTTAAAGCTATGTCACATAGTCTAGTGTTTCCATTGTACATATACACGCACACATCCACAAAGTCTTCTAATACACGATATATACAGATACTGAACAGAGCGGAAGCACGTATTTTATGATTAATATTTAATATACATGTTTATTACGAAAGAACATTGCTTACAATGCGTGTGTTTATTCTGATTCCTAATCTGTAATTATCCCTTCATTTAAATATTAATACGACAGCGCAGTCACTATATAAATTACTAGCAATACACCTCCAGCAGCTAGCAAAGTAAATAATTTAGTGCTATTTGAACTAATCGACAAAATATGAACAATGGTACGGTTTCATACAAATATTTTGAAATAGTGTACATATACTAGCGTAATATGCATAATGTCAAAGAAAAGTACTTTGTTTTAAAAGTATACATTTTTGTGACCTTCGTATGTATTATAAATTCATACTTACCCATTTTAATAATCTACACTCATACACGATTACAAATAAAAATTTAGAGTAAAAAATATAATTTACTGTCTTTAGCGCTATCTGTGAAGAGCAACGTAAGTATCACAAAACACGGTAAACTTGTACAAGACCTAAATGTGGTGCCGATATGGCAATTAATCATATAACGTGTACTTATGAAGCGCAAAAAAACACCCGACTTGATTTGCCATATACGTAAACGTTACACTCCCAATACGTCAAGACTTGTAACTATTTTACATAATTCGCTATTAAGCAAGTTGACAGCGGGCCCGCATGCCCCTGTGGTGTAGGGTAGCATACATGCAGCTATAGGCCCTTCACGGTAAAGTGAGCACTTTTGAAGCCCTAGTTACTTTTTCCTTTCAAACAATTTATATACTTCCACCACTTGTTAGTGAAAACCCTGCCATGTGAGTAATACAGAGTGTCCGAGACCACAATGACATTTATTTATTGGTTATTATGTCTGATGAAACTGATTCAAAAAGTGCTCACTTTACCGTGAACAGCCTATAGAGGCAATTATTTGTTTTTTAATCGATTTGAAAAGTGCCATATCAAACTTAACAGGAAGTTGAAGATATGTGAGCACTCGTGGTAGGTGGTTTCCGTTCAGAGAGGAAGGAATAAAGGAAGGAAGAGCTAGGGGACGTGGAAGGATATATTTAGCCTCCAGGAGCAGGAGAAGATAAGCAGCTATGTGCTTCTCGGGTGTCGCACGTGTCTAGCGCACGCACGGAATTAGCTGCCACGCCACTCCATTCATCCGCTGCAGACAGCACTTCCCCCCTTACCCGTCCTACCCTAACACGACAGCTCCACAGGCCTCTGCGATACACACACACTTTTACGTACTGGATTGGAATGTGGAAAGGGCTCAGTAACTTTCCCCGGTGTTACGCCTGAAGGATTATCAGGAGTCGGGTTGTAAATTAACCCATGACCTAACTTACACTAACACCCACGCCATACCTGGGATTCGAAACCAGAACCTCCACCACCCACAACCGACTGTGCCACGGGTCTCGACGTAAGCGGGCCACATCGACACCGACTCCATACGTCGATTCCTTACAGAACTGACGACATACGGCGATATATCGCCAAGTATCACGCATGTCGACACCAGGACTATCGGTATTGCAAGGATCACTGGCGTAGCGCAACTTGGGAACGCCCAGTGCATGACGTAAGTCCGAAACTTATGTCCCCATTCCCCTTTTACATCCACATCCGCCGGCAATAAAATAGTTCAACAGATAAATCAGTTCGACTTAGCCGTAACAAAAATAAAGTTGCAATATGATAACAAACCTAGACTGATCATAGCATTTGTTTACAAACATAATTTTATTCATCGACAGGGCAGTTGTGGCGGAAGGATACATAGCGTCCGCGCTACTTTTCTACAACTGTCAAAATTGAATGAACTGAAATGAAATGCAGTATCACTGTTACCTCCTCGCACGAACGTGTGCAGACAGGGTAGGGGGAGGGGGTTAGCTTCTCCTTTCTCCTGCATCACAAATGAGCTACGCCTGGGTTGTAAAGAGCCCTCGAAAGGACCCGGGCTATCCTCTCTCTGAACTTCGCCAGTGATTAGATCTGGCGGTGTAGCGCAGGCAGCGGCTGGTGATTGGTGCCAGCGGACAGGCAGTCGTCCCACGAGTGTACGTTACCTTGCGGTCGGCGTCTTGTCCCCCACTGTGCCCCTCCCCCCCCCCCCAATACTACAATCACCTGCCTGCGGGACGACGGACACACATGCAGGGCTCACAACACTCGCCTGACACCAAGGCGAGCTGGGTTCGAGTCCCGACGGAGTCACCACGTCAGCAACCTCGTGCAAATTGTCACCAACAACCAGCATCACTATATTTTCACACCGGGCAAGGTGACGCAGTAGTAACTCACTGGACTCGCATTCGGGAGGATTCCCGGTCCGGCCATCCTGATTTCGGTTTCCCATGGTTTTCCGAAATCACTCCAGGCGAATGCTGGGATGGCTCCCAAATAAAGGTCATGGTCGATTCCTTCCCCAATCCCTATTCCCTGTGCAACTTGCACAACTATAGTCCTACTATAGTTTCACAGACTCGTGTCGCGGTGTAAGCCTCCAGCCTCCGGCTAATCTGCTCCTAGTGCCTCAATATTCGACTTACTTTACCTCGTCGAGGGCTGACGATGTTATGCGGCGCCATGATTTACTCTGCTGTCGAAAGTGAATAAGTATTCCTTACGACAACAGCACAGTAATTGCTAAATAGTTACTAAGATTCTATCAAATATTTCTTATCGTGTGTTGTTAGCTAACGTGCGCTCAACTGCGAGGATAACAAGCTCTTTCTTTCATTGGCGAACATAAAGGTTCGCTTATCAGGGCCGCCCAGGGCATTTTGGGGACCTGAACAAAGTTATTTTGACACCATCTACTTTTCAAGACACTATGTACTTCCAATATCACATAAACTTTACTCTAGGTTACCGGTAGAGAACACGCCGCCAGGAAACAAGTATTATATTTGCTGTCAAACTAATAAATGTTGGTTTGAAAAAAATCGCCTTCGCATTTAACTATCTCGAATAACTATAGAATTTTTCACTGCCAATAAGTTGTTAATAAAAGTTTGATTAAATTTGAAATTTTTTCCGATGTACGTCATTAAAGACGGTTCAGTGTAGAAAAATAAAGATATCTACATTTACAAATTAAACAAAATGGTAGGATAATTCAATAATTGGCGACTGTTTGAAAAGTCCGTAGTGAATGGCAGCGGCTAGGAGGACACAAGTGGTGAGTTTGAAGAACGGCCTGTCCTCTATCCTTTGTCCCCAGTGCGCTTCGGTGGTGATCGCTTTAACAAAACTGTCAACGACCACAATGGAGGATACTGCGTGAAACTGTTCTCGTACAATACAAATATATCTCTAGGCAACAGAAAAAAATTTCATTAGAAATTTATATATGCATTCTTCTTCCATACGCAAAATACATCGTTCTTTACTGACAATTGTGGTAGTGTGTGCATAGGCTGTTTACGGTAAAATGAGCACTTTTGAAAGACGTGCTTAAGATCTACTTGTACGAACGTTGTGTATTCTTCCGCATTATGAAAAATTAACATTGCCATGGGCCTCGTCACTTTATTCATGCGTCGGTCAAGTGAAACTGTGAAATTATTAGAAAAGTAAACATTTTATAAATCTGTAAATTTTTACACATTTGATGCCTTAAAAGAACAGAAACCGAAATAAATAATTTAAATTATCACAAATGGTTACCCAATTCTTTTTATTCGACGTTAAGATACGGAACTACTTTCCATCCATCGTTACCAACTTTACCGGGTGCATGTCACTCGGTGCGCCCGTTGAAGTATATGCAGGCAGGGGCAGTAACTTTTTCTAAGGTCGATTTCAAAAGTGCTTACTTTACAGCCGCCTTTAGCAATTTTATCGTGTACAGTCTGTGGTACAGTCGGTACAGAGCTGCAATGGAAGATGCACTACTTCTACCGCCATGAACACATCATGATGCACTACTTCTACCGCCATGAACACATCATGCGCTGTGAACGACTTGACTGGCGTTCAGGAAGCGCAAGCTTATGCCCGGTTGCACCATCGTGGTTCGAAACTAGATCCGAGATCGGATCTAAGATCGACACAGAAAACTGTTGCATCCATTCGAGTTCAGAGCTGAACTGGAGATCGAGTTCATTTCGAACTGCCGAAATGGGCGGTTCGAAATCTCGATCCGAGATCAGCAGCCATCGTCGACAAATGCCGTTTGAAAATACGACAACAGCTAGAACTACGTTCGATTGTTTTCTTGGTGAAATTAAAACAGATAAAAGATCGCACATCTAGTTCTATGAATAGCGAAAAATACGAATATTCAATGACGTCATATATTACGAACCAATAGCAAAATTTGTCTAAAACTTAATATCGATCTCTCACTTAAGAGCCAAGATCGACGAATCGGAGTTCCAGAATTATGAAATTTCGTTGGTGCAACACTTTTACATTGGAACCAAGATCAAACTGGATACTGGTTCGGAACTAGGATCATTCGATCTCGGATCGGGGAAGATGTTGGTGCAACCGGGCGTTAGACTAACGATCTGGCAAGGAGGTACCTCGCAACAGGAGCGGCCACTGAGAGTGCACCGCGGGTCGTCGGACTGGACGTGGAGCTATCACGCACAGTTGTGAAGGGCGGGGCGGCACTCACCTGGAGGCGACTAGTGTCCACGGAGGCAGCAGACTGAGGACTGGACGTGGAGCTATCACACACAGTTGTGAAGGGCGGGGCGGCACTCACCTGGAGGCGACTAGTGTCCACGGAGGCGGCAGACTGAGGACTGGAGGTGGAGCTATCACGCACAGTTGTGAAGGGCGGGGCGGCACTCACCTGGAGGCGACTAGTGTCCACGGAGGCGGCAGACTGAGGACTGGACGTGGAGCTATCACGCACAGTTGTGAAGGGCGGGGCGGCCCTCACCTGGAGGCGACTAGTGTCCACGGAGGCGGCAGACTGAGGACTGGACGTGGAGCTATCACGCACAGTTGTGAAGGGCGGGGCGGCACTCACCTGGAGGCGACTAGTGTCCACGGAGGCGGCAGACTGAGGAGTGGACGTGGAGCTATCACGCACAGTTGTGAAGGGCGGGGCGGCACTCACCTGGAGGCGACTAGTGTCCACGGAGGCGGCAGACTGAGGACTGGACATGGAGCTATCACGCACAGTTGTGAAGGGCGGGGCGGCACTAACCTGGAGGCGACTAGTGTCCACGGAGGCAGCAGACTGAGGACTGGACGTGGAGCTATCACGCACAGTTGTGAAGGGCGGGGCGGCACTCACCTGGAGGCGACTAGTGTCCACGGAGGCGGCAGACTGAGGACTGGACGTGGAGCTATCACGCACAGTTGTGAAGGGCGGGGCGGCACTCACCTGGAGGCGACTAGTGTCCACGGAGGCGGCAGACTGAGGACTGGACGTGGAGCTATCACGCACAGTTGTGAAGGGCGGGGCGGCACATACTTGGAGGCGACTAGTGTCCATGGAGGCGGCAGACTGAGGACTGGACGTGGAGCTATCACGCACAGTTGTGAAGGGCGGGGCGGCCCTCACCTGGAGGCGACTAGTGTCCACGGAGGCGGCAGACTGAGGACTGGACGTGGAGCTATCACGCACAGTTGTGAAGGGCGGGGCGGCACTCACCTGGAGGCGACTAGTGTCCTCGGAGGCGGCAGACTGAGGACTGGACGTGGAGCTATCACGCACAGTTGTGAAGGGCGGGGCGGCACTCACCTGGAGGCGACTAGTGTCCATGGAGGCGGCAGACTGAGGACTGGACGTGGAGCTATCACGCACAGTTGTGAAGGGCGGGGCGGCACTCACTTGGAGGCGACTAGTGTCCATGGAGGCGGCAGACTGAGGACTGAACGTGGAGCTATCACGCACAGTTGTGAAGGGCGGGGCGGCACTCACCTGGAGGTGACTAGTGTCCTTGGAGGCAGCAGACTGAGGACTGGACGTGGAGCTATCACGCACAGTTGTGAAGGGCGGGGCGTCACTCACTTGGAGGCGACTAGTGTCCATGGAGGCGGCAGACTGAGGACTGGACGTGGAGCTATCACGCACAGTTGTGAAGGGCGGGGCGGCACTCACCTGGAGGCGACTAGTGTCCACGGAGGCGGCAGACTGAGGACTGGACGTGGAGCTATCACGCACAGTTGTGAAGGGCGGGGCGGCACTCACTTTGAGGCGACTAGTGTCCATGGAGGCGGCAGACTGAGGACTGGACGTGGAGCTATCACGCACGACCTTCACTCAGCAGACAATATTTGCTAGAGTCAACATCTCGGACTAACTAGCCGTGCATCGCAACTCACGTGCCGATATTGCCTCAGCACGACGCGCAATCATCTCCCGGCGACACTACTATACGCAATTCAAGGTCAAGTAAGCACTTCTCTGCCCCTCGCTACTTCTTCCTTCCAACCATTTTTTATCCTCTAATCATTGTTTAAAATAAATATCGCCATGTCATTAATAAACACCATGTGTATATTCCACCTCACTTGGAAGTCAACGTCTACGGCTAAAATAAAATATATTTATTGTCTATTATTCCGAATGAGAGGGCTTTCAAAAGTGCTCACTTTACCGTGAATAGCCTAGAGTAAGTCTTGTCTGAATATTCCTGGCTCCTGGATCGTAACCGCATCGCGTCGCTCAACATCGCAGCTTCAATCTTCAGCGAGAAATCACAGTGTCTCAGTAAGTACGTAACTTTTGCTGATATTTTACCTTGAAGATGAAGACTGCTATGTGTCCATAAACGTCGGACAAAACACGACAGTCACGCGGTTACAATACTCTCTTTAATTATATTTACATTCCCACTAGAAATTTAGTTTTCTCTGAGTTGCGAGTACTGTGAAAATGTTTGCCGTCCGCTTATGGGGAAAAATATTTTCAACATATTTCGAACTGACATTAAGCGTAAATGAATGCTCATTTATACGAAGCATTCTTCAGTAACCGAAGTTAAGTCAAATTATCTTGCCGTTTCACATTTCATGAAAGACGTAACTACCCCGTGATTGTTCTTAATTTCAAGTTCATTATGGACAGACTAATGTTATTAATCAAAAACTAATATTACTTCTACTCTCATAGTTATAAGCGCCCATGTGCCCTAGACGTATTTTCAATACATGTTGATGTCATGAACACCATGATGTTACAAGACTGTTCCAACACTGTTCACACCTTTCTTATGCTTATATTTGTATTACTTTTTTTGCGATATAAGGTTATCGTATTACGATGATCACGAAAGCGATGTATCGCACCAAGATCGATATGGCAGGCACGGTGTGGATACGATATATCGATAAGCGCAAGTCGCACAGCCGTAACATCGACTGCTCGCAGTTCACCTAGCGCGTGTGGAATCTCAGGTTGCAGCTGCGACTGTGGTCACGTGACACTCGCGAGTACAATGAGTACATCCAGTCCGTCCAGACAATGACGGCATTTCATTGAAAAGGAAGGACGATTCTATTTCACTACCGCTACGAATAATTGATATTGGAAAACCATGCATTGATTTTTCTTATAGGCCTATAGCTTAATCTTTACAATGTTGACCAGATTTTTAAAAAGTAGTTTAATCAATTCGATATTATTCCACGGATAAAAACTTAAAAATGTTGATTAATAAAATTAAACAATATTTACATGATCAGTCAACCTATATGAAAATCAAGTACAAAGAAAATAAATTTTGGATGCTTATAGTTGTTTATACAGGAAAACATTTTAATAGAGACATAGCAGTAAGAAAAATGAATCTAAATGAAGTTTCTTTTCAACATCAAAGAACATTACACACGTTTTTCTGCACAAACCTAATAATATTGAACAAATAAGTAGACAAATACTATTTTATATCATGTAAAAACTACAGGGCATTTCTAATCACCACAAAAAAAAAAAACTCGTCGAGACTCAAAACCATGCTCGAAAACGAAGAAATGTTCTACGTTTACTGGACGCCAACTACAACTGTATGGTGCCCGCCTATGTCGCTCAGCCTAGTTGCACCGCATTCAAGTCACTTAAGCCAGTTTGTTTCAACTCTGCGTGGTTTACTACACCTTCAGTTTTATGGAGCTCAGCCGGGATCCAAACCCGTGGAAACGTCATCCAAAAGTACCGCTTCGCAACGAACACCTGGATATGAGAATCATGGAGAAATTAAGGAAAGGTCAGTGACAATTTGAAAAATATTTGAAATGTCGAATAAATATAAGGACTGTCCAACCACACAATCTACAACAGTGCAGACGGCAGAAACTAAAGTACTTCCGAGATATACATAGAGACGCATTAACTGCTGTCTTAATCTATACTACTCAATAAAATAGAAGTGCCTGTCTGCGATCTTCGAATTTTCAACTTTTAATTATTTTTTCACATAGTATAATTGATAACTAAGCCATATCTAGTGTTAATTTTTTTCATGTCTGTCTGTCCGAACGGATTTAACTCAAAAACCACTAAACGTATTGACAGCAAATTTACACAGTCTATAGATAATAACCCCAGGACCAACTTAGTCTTTGTTTCATTGAGATATCTCAAAAGTTTCCGGTAAAAATGACGATCAGGGATGTACTGGATTAAGCTTTTCTTAGGACTATTGCATAATTAAAAAAAAAATTGTTAAAAAAAATTTCCTTAATTTTTTTTAATAGACTGTCATCCTTTCCTTCCCAAGAGAAGTTGTTAGATCGACTCCAAGTCCTAAATATCATGCTAAAGTAGTAGCACTGGCCTATTAGTATACAGTAATATTGTGATATATGCCCGCTCGCCTTCGAACCCTTCCCATTCCAGGGGATACAGGCTATTCACGGTAAAACTAGCACTGTTGGAGCTCTGGTTCCATTTTTCTTTCTGCTAATTTGTATATTTTCGCCACTTGTTCGTATAAAGATTGATGTGTAAGTAATAAAACACAATGTATATCATTCACGGCACTCAAAAACAAACGTTGTGACAAATCACTACATGCAGAGAACAACTTTTGAACACTATTTACTGGATAAAATACCAAATAATACTGAATGGCTAAATCCATGAATAGACAAGCAAAAAATATCACAGCAGTAGATAATTTATATACCACAAAGAATATCAATTATTGACACAATTAATACAATTGATTAAAACGCACAATTAATCTGGGAGCACCAAAGGAAAAAAGATTACATTATATAAAATGCCTTTCGGCTCCATGACAACAATTAATTAAATTACAATGATCCCAACTTTACAGTACCAAACAATATCCTTTAAACATTTATATTCTTTCTTGACTTAGTATATTCCCTAGCACCCATTTAACTTTAAAAACGGACATAAAGGAGGGGAGCAAAGAATTGCCCATTAAAACCTCCTTTTTATTTAAAATTATAATAAAAACAATTACGGTGGGAAGCTGTCGTATGGGACACGTCACAGCTCCGACCGATAAAAATTACAATAACGGATAACTAACACTTGAAAAATATTTACGCCCTAACGATGAAGTCGTGGAAATACCGAACATTTATTAAACTTGGGAGGCGAACATAAACGAACACCGTACACACAGTAACGCGACACCATAGTTAAAACGAAACGAAACGAAACGAAATTTGGAAGGGCAGCCAAAACCAACATTTTGAAATGGATTGTGCCAGTCCATTTCCTCCACGCCCAAGGTACAACAACTATGCCACAAAAATTACCAAAACATTAAAAAACCCTACCGCAAACTTTAACGTTTTCCACTTTGTCAGCTCAACAACATGTTAACGGTGTTGACCTGAGCTAGGCGAGGTGAAATGCGGCAAAGCCATCAGGTGCAAACTGAGATCTAGCAGGCGAAACGTAGCGGTGTAACGTAACAGACGTCAGAAAGACGTAAAAGTAGCCAGGGGGGGGGGGGGAAGCTCTATAGGGATTTCGTGGGACACTAAATTACTAGGTAGAAGGACTTCGCCAACTGTTGAAAAAATGGAAATAATGATCTTCAATAAAGAAAGCTGTATATTTTATAAACTGTATAATTTTATTTTTAAATAAATTGAACTCACAAGTAAATGTAGTTTGATTATTCTCATAGTCATTCATAAAATATATAATTTTTATGTAGGCATGCTACTGTCAGCGCCTAAGCGTTGAGTTGTTCACTTGTTTTGATTCCGTTGATTTATTCGTTGCTGGAGAAGGTGGAATTGACGTTTGCAACCAATTGCAGGAATTTGAATAATACTGAGCTTTATTGAATTGTCAAATGCTGATTGCCTAAGAACAAATGGTACAAGAGTTATTGATATCAGGGACAATGCCGTTTTAAAAGCAATACATATGTACAATTAGCATCTTAATAAACGATTATGCAGCTAACAGAGTAGCCAACCTATGTATTCTCTACCATCAATTGTTAAAACACGCCTTTAGTTCCATCCTACCGTTTGTAAATACAGCATTTAATTATAACATTTTTACCAAATTATTATTAGCAGTGACTAAAACGTCTGCCCAAAAATTGAAATAATTATTTTTAAGAGTTGTACGGTTGGCAGCAAATTTTACCTAATAGCCCGAACATAAAGGAAAATAACGACCCACCGAAACAGCATTGAACTTCATCTCTTTATCTTTCTTTGTGAGTAGGCATAGCGGACTCGTGCAAGGCATTAAATAAACTAGCATGGCAAATCAGAAAACTACGTCGCACGAAGGAGGAGGGTGGGAGGGCGGGAGGGGGCCGACCCGAGCACAGAGAACACCACCGCACAGATATAAATGGCGGTAACTAAACGTAACGCGACGGCACTAACGTTGCAACTTCTTAGACCATTATAAAATATATAGGATATTACTCTTGACGTAAGGGTGTTAAAAAGTGCTCACATTACCATGAGCGGCCTATATCACCGGTGACCGGAGAATGTAAGACAGAGCTACAAACGGAAGGAACACTGACGCGTGCCGCGATAAGGCTATCGGGACTGGTACCAATCTCGACCCTGTACAATAGAGTGTCTTGCGTAGTTGCTGCGCCAACTTCCCAGTTTTTCTACTCTGCCTTAATCAAAGTGTTATGTGAAATGAAGGCCCGAAGGTAGGACGGGATTTATTTGCGTCTCGGGGCTAACCCCTTACGCCTACAAGGGAGGAAATCACGCAAGGCGACATGCATCGCGTCAGAGAGGGATTGGGCAGCCATGGCCTGCACTTTGGGGTCATGACTACCTCCCTACGTGTACTTAGAGCTAGTCTTAACTATGTAGATCAAGGGAAAAACCGTCAAGAGAGAAGTAAAATCCCTTGGGAAAGAGAAGAAAATGAAAATGAAAATTATTGTTACAATTATTCTCTCTAGAAATTAAGTGGGCTAAACCAAGTTCGTTAAGGGATGTATGTCTTAATCAAATAAAAGAATTAATTATCATTTCCTTATTTTATTCACAATAACTACAGCGAAATTCTCTGAACTCAAAATCTCAACCTAAATTGATATCACTTACTGTTCACAACCAATTACTCCAATTTCATACAATTTATAATTAACACAAAGGAATCAATTAAATACAATACTTAAAGATTAGTCCCGATAGACAGTGTATCAACCTATTGAGATATTCTGTAAAATACGTGTCCAAATCGACAATTCTAATATCTACAACAAAATCTATATTACACTTCCATTCATTCCCACCTAAGTTCAGTCCATGTCCCGCCAATCGTAATTTTCTAGAGTCCTCCAAGCGCCCTCAAGCACACTAGGCTTCACTAACCAGGTTTCACACCCTCTGGTCCATTCAAGCCACGAACACCTCACTCGCCGTCGTCTCGCAATCTCCAGTCGTCGTCCACACTTCACTTCTGCTCGTGCACACTCGGCCAGGCGGACTCCGTCAAAGACTGCCGGCCGCTGGGATGCGGCAGTATATATCGCGGAAGGCTGAGGTGCCAGCCAGTCTCACCAGAACATTCTTGCGTCGTCGCCAGACCCGTCGAAGCCTCCCGCAGGGGGGAGGGGACGTAATGCAAGCAAGGCGCCGAGCAGCGTGACAGCCCGACGGGCCGCTGTCCATTATTCACGAGTTTTCCCAGACGGGGATCAGGAGGCCGCAAGCACATCGTTCCAGAAAGAGGGGAGGGCGACGTGTGTCTCCTACCACGGCGTGGGGCAGCTGAGTCGGCGCCAGCTGCCGCACGTAACACTATTGCATGCATTCAATTTAATTGAATATAATGCCACAGGAGACAGAGTGTTTTGAAACATGCTCTTAGTAAGTAGAGTTGAAAAGACAAGTAAAGAGGCGGCGGGAGCTTTATTAACTCATTAACATGATGCCGGCAGTAACCAGAGAGATGTTTGGGCGCCTCTCTGGTGGGATAAGTGACGCTATTGGGCCTCTTCGCTCCGATCTCTTCTATGAACCAGAAAACTAAAGAAGAAAAAGTGATCTGTCTGTACGTGTCAGCAGAACTGGATTTCACTGGTTCTTACTAGACCGTTAAAAGACGGCAAGGACCTGTGGATGAGGGAATATTAACTTATCGGTAACCATCTCCCTTCCCACTCAGCGCGACTCGTGTAGTGTGGGCGGGGAGGAGACTGCAGTCTTGTGCGGGTACTAGTGCCAGGTGTGTGGTACCGTAGGGGCGGCGAGCCTCTGCGTAGTCTTTGCAGTCTTGTGCGGGTACTAGAGCCAGGTGTGTGGTACCGCAGCGGCGGCGACCCTCTGCGTAGAGTCAGCAGTCTTGTGCGGGTACTAGTGCCAGGTGTGTGGTACCGCAGCGTCGGCGAGCCTCTGTGTAGAGTCTGCAGTCTTGTGCGGGTACTAGTGCCAGGTGTGTGGTACCGTAGGGGCGGCGAGTCTCTGCGAAGAGTCTGCAGTCTTGTGCAGGTACTAGTACCAGGTGTGTGGTACAGCAGCGGCGGCCAGCCTATGCGTAGAGTCTGCAGTCTTGTGCGGGTACTAGTGCCAGGTGTGTGGTACCGTAAGGGCGACAAGCCTATGCGTAGAGTCAGCAGTCTTGTGCGGGTACTAGTGTCAGGTGTGTGGTACCGTAGGGGCGACGAGCCTCTGTGTAGAGTCAGCAGTCTTGTGCGGGTACTAGTGCCAGGTGTGTGGTACCGCAGGGGCGGCGAGCCTATGCGTAGTCTGCAGACTTGTGCAGGAACTAGTACCAAGGTGTGTGGTACCGCAGCGGCGGCGAGCCTCTGTGTAGAGTCTGCAGTCTTGTGCGGGTAGTAATGCAAGGTGTGTGGTACCGTAGGGGCGACGAGCCTATGCGTAGAGTCTGCAGTCTTGTGCGGGTAATAGTGCCAGGTGTGTGGTACCGTAGGGGCGGCGAGCCTCTTCGTAGAGTCAGCACTCTTGTGCGGGTACTAGTGCCAGGTGTGTGGTACCGCAGCGGCGGCGAGCCTCTGTGTAGAGTCTGCAGTCTTGAGCAGGTACTAGTACCAGGTGTGTGGTACCGCAGCGGCGGCGAGCCTCTGTGTAGAGTCTGCAGTCTTGAGCAGGTACTAGTACCAGGTGTGTGGTACCGCAACGGCGGCGAGCCTATGCGTGGAGTCAGCAGTCTTTTGCGGGTACTAGTGCCAGGTGTGTGGTACCGCAGCGGCGGCGAGCCTATGCGTAATCTGCAGTCTTGTGCAGGTACTAGTACCAGGTGTGTGGTACCGCAGGGGCGGCGAGCCTCTGCGTAGAGTCTGCAATTTGTGCGGGTACTAGTGCCAGGTGTGTGGTACCGCAGGGGCGGCGAGCCTCTGCGTAGAGTGTGCAGTCTTGTGCGGGTACTAGTGCCAGGTGTGTGGTACCGTAGGGGCGACGAGCCTCTGAGTAGTCAGCAGTCTTGTGCGGTTACTAGTGTCAGGTGTGTGGTACCGTAGGGGCGACGGGCCTATGCGTAGAGTCTGCAGTCTTGTGCGGGTACTAGTGCCAGGTGTGTGGTACCATAGGGGCTTCGAGCCTCTGCGTAGAGTCTACAGTCTTGTGCGGGTACTAGTGCCCGGTGTGTGGTATCGCAGCGACGGAGAGCCTCTGTGTAAAGTCTGCAGTCTTGTGCGGGTACTAGTGCCAAGTGTGTGGTACCGTAGGGGTGACGAGCCTCTGTGTAGAGTCTGCAGTCTTGTGCGGGTACTAGTGCCAGGTGGGTGGTACCGTAGGGGCGGCGAGTCTCTGCGTAGAGTCTGCAGTCTTGTGCAGGTACTAATACCAGGTGTGTGGTACCGCAGCGGCGGCGAGCCTCTGCGTGGAGTCAGCAGTCTTTTGCGGGTACTAGTGCCAGGTGTGTGGTACCGCAGCGGCGGCGAGCCTATGCGTAATCTGCAGTCTTGTGGAGGTACTAGTACCAGTTGTGTGGTACCGCAGGGGCGGCGAGCCTCTGCGTAGAGTCTGCAATTTGTGCGGGTACTAGTGCCAGGTGTGTGGTACCGCAGGGGCGGCGAGCCTCTGCGTAGAGTGTGCAGTCTTGTGCGGGTACTAGTGCCAGGTGTGTGGTACCGTAGGGGCGACGAGCCTCTGAGTAGTCAGCAGTCTTGTGCGGGTACTAGTGTCAGGTGTGTGGTACCGTAGGGGCGACGGGCCTCTGTGTAGAGTCTGCAGTCTTGTGCAGGTAATAGTGCCCGGTGTGTGGTATCGCAGCGACGGAGAGCCTCTGTGTAAAGTCTGCAGTCTTGTGCGGGTACTAGTGCCAGGTGTGTGGTACCGTAGGGGTGACGCGCCTCTGTGTAGAGTCTGCAGTCTTGTGCGGGTACTAGTACCAGGTGTGTGGTACCGCAGCGGCGGCGAGCCTCTGTGTAGAGTCTGCAGTCTTGTGCGGGTACTAGTGCCAGGTGTGTGGTACCGTAGGGGCGACGAGCCTATGCGTAGAGTCTGCAGACTTGTCCGGGTACTAGTGCCAGGTGTGTGGTACCGTAGGGGCGACGAGCCTATGCGTAGAGTCTGCAGTCTTGTTATGGTACTAGTGCCAGTTGTGTGGTACCGCAGCGGCGGCGACCCTGTGTGTAGAGTCAGCAGTCTTGGGCGGGTACTATTGGCAGGTTTGTGGTACCATAGGGGCGACGAGCCTCTGTGTAGAGTCTGCAGTCTTGTGCGGGTACTATTGCCAGGTATGTGGTACCGCAGCGGCGGCGAGCCTATGCGTAGAGTCTGCAGTCTTGTGCGGGTTCTAGTACCAGGTGTGTGGTACCGCAGCGACTGCGAGCCTCTGCGTAGAGTCTGCAGACTTGTGCGGGTACTAGTGCCAGGTGTGTGGTATCACAGCGACGGCGTGCCTCTGCGTAGAGTCTGGTGCAGTCTGTCTGTGCGGGTACTAGTGCCAGGTGTGTGGTATCGCAGGGCGGCGAGACTCTGCGTAGAGTCTGCAGCCTTGTGAGGGTACTAGTGCCAGGTGGTGGGAGAGCCCAATGTGTAGAGTCTGCAGTCTTGTGCGGGTAGTAGTGCCAGGTGTGTGGTACCTAGGGGCTTGCGAGCCTCTGCGTAGAGTCTACAGTCTTGTGCGGGTACTAGTGCCCGGTGTGTGGTATCGCAGCGACGGAGAGCCTCTGTGTAAAGTCTGCAGTCTTGTGCGGGTACTAGTGCCATGTGTGTGGTACCGTAGGGGTGACGGCCTCTGTGTAGAGTCTGCAGTCTTGTGCGGGTACTAGTACCAGGTGTGTGGTACCGCAGCGGCGGCGAGTCTCTGCGTAGAGTCTGCAGTCTTGTGCAGGTTCTAGTGCCAAGGTGTGTGGTACCGTAGGATCGGCGAGTCTCATGCGTAGAGTCTGCAGTCTTGTGCGGGTACTAGTACCAGGTGTATGGTACCGTTGGGGCGACGATCCTCTGTGTAGTCAGAATTCTTGTGGGGTACTAGTACCAGGTGTGTGGTACCGCAGCTTCGGCGAGCCTTGCATAGAGTCTGAAGTCTTGGCGGGTACTTGTGCAGGTGTGTGATACCGTAGGGGCGGCGAGCCTCTGCGTAGAGTCTGCAGTCTTGTGCGGGTACTAGTGCCAGGTGTGTGGTACCGTAGGGGCGACGAGCCTCGTGTAGAGTCTGCAGTCTTGTGCTGGGTACTAGTGCCAGGTGTGTGGTACCGTAGGGGCGACGAGCCTCTGAGTAGTCAGCAGTCTTGTGCGGGTACTGTGTCAGGTGTGTGGTACCGTAGGGCGACGGGCCTCTGGTAGAGTCTGCAGTCTTGTGCGGGTACTAGTGCCCGGTGTGTGGTATCGCAGCGACGGAGAGCCTCTGTGTAAAGTCTGCAGTCTTGTGCGGGTACTAGTGCCAGGTGTGTGGTACCGTAGGGGTGACGCGCCTCTGTGTAGAGTCTGCAGTCTTGTGCGGGTACTAGTACCAGGTGTGTGGTACCGTAGGGGCGACGGGCCTCTGTGTAGAGTCTGCAGTCTTGTGCGGGTACTAGTGCCCGGGTGTGTGGTATCGCAGCGACGGAGAGCCTCTGTGTAAAGTCTGCAGTCTTGTGCGGGTACTAGTGCCAGGTGTGTGGTACCGTAGGGGTGACGCGCCTCTGTGTAGAGTCTGCAGTCTTGTGCGGGTACTAGTACCAGGTGTGTGGTACCGCAGCGGCGGCGAGCCTCTGTGTAGAGTCTGCAGTCTTGTGCGGGTACTAGTGCCAGGTGTGTGGTACCGTAGGGGCGACGAGCCTATGCGTAGAGTCTGCAGTCTTGTCCGGGTACTAGTGCCAGGTGTGTGGTACCGTAGGGGCGACGAGCCTATGCGTAGAGTCTGCAGTCTTGTTATGGCACTAGTGCCAGGTGTGTGGTACCGCAGCGGCGGCGACCCTGTGTGTAGAGTCAGCAGTCTTGGGCGGGTACTATTGGCAGGTTTGTGGTACCATAGGGGCGACGAGCCTCTGTGTAGAGTCTGCAGTCTTGTGCGGGTACTATTGCCAGGTATGTGGTACCGCAGCGGCGGCGAGCCTATGCGTAGAGTCTGCAGTCTTGTGCGGGTACTAGTGCCAGGTGTGTGGTACCGTAGGGGCGACGAGCCTCTGTGTAGAGTCAGCAGTCTTGTGCGGGTTCTAGTACCAGGTGTGTGGTACCGCAGCGACTGCGAGCCTCTGCGTAGAGTCTGGAGTCTTGTGCGGGTACTAGTGCCAGGTGTGTGGTATCACAGCGACGGCGTGCCTCTGCGTAGAGTCTGCAGTCTTGTGCGGGTACTAGTGCCAGGTGTGTGGTACCGCAGGGGCGGCGAGACTCTGCGTAGAGTCTGCAGCCTTGTGAGGGTACTAGTGCCAGGTGTGGAGAGCCCAATGTGTAGAGTCTGCAGTCTTGTGCGGGTAGTAGTGCCAGGTGTGTGGTACCATAGGGGCTTCGAGCCTCTGCGTAGAGTCTGCAGTCTTGTGCGGGTACTAGTGCCCGGTGTGTGGTATCGCAGCGACGGAGAGCCTCTGTGTAAAGTCTGCAGTCTTGTGCGGGTACTAGTGCCAAGTGTGTGGTACCGTAGGGGTGACGAGCATCTGTGTAGAGTCTGCAGTCTTGTGCGGGTACTAGTACCAGGTGTGTGGTACCGCAGCGGCGGCGAGTCTCTGCTTAGAGTCTGCAGTCTTGTGCAGGTTCTAGTGCTAAGTGTGTGGTATCGTAGGATCGGCGAGTCTCTGCGTAGAGTCTGCAGTCTTGTGCAGGTACTAGTACCAGGTGTATGGTACCGTTGGGGCGACGATCCTCTGTGTAGTCAGAATTCTTGTGCTGGTACTAGTACCAGGTGTGTGGTACCGCAGCTTCGGCGAGCCTCTGCATAGAGTCTGAAGTCTTGTGCGGGTACTAGTGCCAGGTGTGTGATACCGTAGGGGCGGCGAGCCTCTGCGTAGAGTCTGCAGTCTTGTGCGGGTACTAGTGCCAGGTGTGTGTACCGTAGGGGCGACGAGCCTCCGCGTAGAGTCTGCAGTCTTGTGCGGGTACTAGTGCCAGGTGTGTGGTACCGTAGGGGCGACGAGCCTCTGAGTAGTCAGCAGTCTTGTGCGGGTACTAGTGCCCGGTGTGTGGTATCGCAGCGACGGAGAGCCTCTGTGTAAAGTCTGCAGTCTTGTGCGGGTACTAGTGCCAGGTGTGTGGTACCGTAGGGGTGACGAGCCTCTGTGTAGAGTCTGCAGTCTTGTGCGGGTACTAGTACCAGTGTTGTGGTACCGTAGGGGCGACGAGGCCTCTGTGTAGAGTCTGCAGTCTTGTGCGGGTACTAGTGCCAGAGTGTGTGGTTATCGCAGCGACGGAGAGTCCTCTGTCGTAAAGTCTGCAGTCTGTGGTGGCGGGGTTACTGGTCATTGGGTACTAGTGCCAGGTGTGTGGTACCGTAGCGGCGAGCCTCTGCGTAGAGTCTGCAGTCTTGTGCGGGTACTAGTACCAGGTGTGTGGTACCGCAGCGGCGGCGAGCCTCTGCGTGAGAGTCTGCAGTCTTGTGCGGGTACTAGTGCCAGGTGTGTGGTACCGCAGGGGCGACGAGCCTATGCGTAGAGTCTGCAGTCTTGTCGGGTACTAGTGCCAGGTGTGTGGTACCGTAGGGGCGACGAGCCTTGCGTAGGTCTGCAGTCTTGTTGGACTAGTGCCAGGTGTGTGGTACCGCAGGCGGCGGCGACCCTGTGTAGAGTCAGCAGTCTTGGCGGGTACTATTTCCAGGTTTGTGGTACCGTAGGGGCGACGAGCCTCTGTGTAGAGTCTGCAGTCTTGTGCGGGTACTAGTGCCAGGTGATGTGGTACCGCAGGGCGGCGAGCCTTGCGTAGAGTCTGCAGTCTTGTGCGGGTACTAGTGCCAGGTGTGTGGTACCGTAGGGGCGACGAGCCTCTGTGTAGAGTCTAGCAGTCTTGTGCGGGTTCTAGTACCAGGTGTGTGGTACCGCAGCGACGGAGCCTCTGCGTAGAGTCTGGAGTCTTGTGCGGGTACTAGTGCCAGGTGTGTGGTACACTAGCGACGGCGTGCCTCTGTGTAGAGTCTGCAGTCTTGTGCGGGTACTAGTGCCAGGTGTGTGGTACCGCAGGGGCGGCGAGACTCTGGTAGAGTCTGCAGCCTTGTGGGGTACTAGTGCCAGGTGTTGGACGAGGGAGCCTCAATGTGTAGAGTCTGCAGTCTTGTGCGGGTAGTAGTGCCAGGTGTGTGGTACCAGGGGCTCGAGCCTCTGCGTAGAGTCTGCAGTCTTGTGCGGGTACTAGTGCCAGGTGTGTGGTACGCAGCGACGGGAGCCTTGTGTAAAGTCTGCAGTCTTGTGCGGGTACTAGTGCCAAGTGTGTGGTACCGTAGGGGGACGAGCCTCTGTGTAGAGTCTGCAGTCTTGTGCGGGTACTAGTACCAGGTGTGTGGTACCGCAGCGGCGGCGAGCCTTGCTTAGAGTCTGCAGTCTTGTGCGGTTACTAGTGCAGTGTGTGGTATCGTAGGGTCGGCGAGCTCTGGTAGAGTCTGCAGTCTTGTGCAGGTACTAGTACCAGTGTGTATGGTACCGTTGAGGGCGACGATCCTCTGTGTAGTCAGAGATCTCAGTCTTGTGCGGGTACTAGTGCCAGGTGTGTGGTACCGCAGCCGCGAGCCTCTGTGTAGAGTCTGAGTTTGTGCGGGTACTAGTGCCAGGTGTGTGGTACCGTAGGGGCGGCGAGCCTCTGCGTAGAGTCTGCAGTCTTGTGCGGGTACTAGTGCCAGGTGTGTGGTACCGTAGGGGCGACGAGCCTCGCGTAGAGTCTGCAGTCTTGTGCGGGTACTAGTGCCAGGTGTGTGGTACCGTAGGGGCGACGAGCCTCTGGTAGTCAGCAGTCTTGTGCGGGTACTAGTGCCAGGTGTGTGGTACCGCAGCGGGACGAGCCTCTGTGTAAGTCTGCAGTCTTGTGCGGGTACTAGTGCCAGTGTGTGGTACCGTAGGGGGACGAGCTCTGGTAGAGTCTGCAGTCTTGTGCAGGTACTAGTACCAGGTGTGTGGTACCGCAGCGGCGGCGAGCTCTGCGTAGAGTCTGCAGTCTTGTGCAGGTTCTAGTGCCAAGTGTGTGGTACCGTATGATCGGCGAGTCTCTGCGTAGAGTCTGCAGTCTTGATGCAGGTACTAGTACCAGGTGTGTGGTACCGCAGCGGCGGCGTGCCTATGCGTGGAGTCAGCAGTCTTTTGCGGGTACTAGTGCCAGGTGTGTGGTACCGCAGCGGCGGCGAGCCTATGCGTAATCTGCAGTCTTGTGCAGGTACTAGTACCAGGTGTGTGGTACCGCAGGGGCGGCGAGCCTCTGCGTAGTCTGCAATTTGTGCGGGTACTAGTGCCAGGTGTGTGGTACCGCAGGGGCGGCGAGCCTCTGCGTAGAGTGTGCAGTCTTGTGCGGGTACTAGTGCCAGGTGTGTGGTACCGTAGGGGCGACGAGCCTCTGAGTAGTCAGCAGTCTTGTGCGGGTACTAGTGCCAGGTGAGTGGGTACCGTAGGGGCGGCGAGCCTCTGCGTAGAGTCTGCAGTCTTGTGCGGGTACTAGTGCCAGGTGTGTGGTACCGTAGGGGCGACGAGCCTCCGCGTAGAGTCTGCAGTCTTGTGCTGGTATAGTGCCAGGTGTGTGGTACCGTAGGGGCGACGAGCCTCTGAGTAGTCAGCAGTCTTGTGCGGGTACTAGTGTCAGGTGTGTGGTACCGTAGGGGCGACGGGCCTCTGTGTAGAGTCTGCAGTCTTGTGCGGGTACTAGTGCCCGGTGTGTGGTATCGCAGCGACGGAGATCCTCTGTGTAAAGTCTGCAGTCTTGTGCGGGTACTAGTTCCAGGTGTGTGGTACCGTAGGTGTGACGCGCCTCTGTGTAGAGTCTGCAGTCTTGTGCGGGTACTAGTACCAGGTGTGAGGTACCGCAGCGGCGGCGAGCCTCTGTGTAGAGTCTGCAGTCTTGTGCGGGTACTAGTGCCAGGTGTGTGGTACCGTAGGGGCGACTAGCCTATGCGTAGAGTCTGCAGTCTTGTCCGGGTAATAGTGCCAGGTGTGTGGTACCGTAGGGGCGACTAGCCTATGCGTAGAGTCTGCAGTCTTGTTATGGTACTAGTGCCAGGTGTGTGGTACCGCAGCGGCGGCGACCCTGTGTGTAGAGTCAGCAGTCTTGGGCGGGTACTATTGGCAGGTTTGTGGTACCATAAGGGCGACGAGCCTCTGTGTAGAGTCTGCAGTCTTGTGCGGGTACTATTGCCAGGTATGTGGTACCGCAGCGGCGGCGAGCCTATGCGTAGAGTCTGCAGTCTTGTGCGGGTACTAGTGCCAGGTGTGTGGTACCGTAGGGGCGACGAGCCTCTGTGTAGAGTCAGCAGTGTTGTGCGGGTACTAGTGCCAGGTGTGTGGTACCGCATAGGCGGCGAGACTCTGCGTAGAGTCTGCAGTCTTGTGAGGGTACTAGTGCCAGGTGTGGAGAACCCAATGTGTAGAGTCTTCAGTCTTGTGCGGGTAGTAGTGCCAGGTGTGTGGTACCGTAGGGGCGACGAGCCTGTGTGTAGAGTCTGCAGTTTTGTGCGGGTACTAGTACCAGGTGTGTGGTACCGTAGGGGCGACGATCCTCTGTGTAGAGTCTTCAGTCTTGTGCGGGTACTAGTGCCAGGTGGGTGGTACCGTAGGGGCGGCGAGTCTCTGCGTAGTCTGCAGTCTTGTGCAGGTACTAGTACCAGGTGTGTGGTACCGCAGCGGCGGCGAGCCTCTGTGTAGAGTCTGCAGTCTTGTGCGGGTACTAGTGCCAGGATTGTGGTACCGCAGCGGCGGCGAGCCTATGCGTAGAGTCTGCAGTCTTGTGCAGGTACTAGTACCAGGTGTGTGGTACCGCAGCGGCGGCGAGCCTCTGCGTAGAGTCTGCAGTCTTGTGCGGGTACTAGTGCCAGGTGGGTGGTACCGTAGGGGCGGCGAGTCTCTGCGTAGAGTCTGCAGTCTTGTGCAGGTACTAGTACCAGGTGTGTGGTACCGCAGCGGCGGCGACGCAGAGACACGCGAATGGTATCTGCTAAAGGCTGTTCACGATCAAGTGAGCACTTTTTAAACGAACGTTAGTCAAAAGTCACTGCCCCTGGACGCTTAATTATTTAAACGGGCGGTCTGAGTGACATTTGCCCAGGCAAGGTGGTAACGATGGATGGAAAATTGTCCCATATTTTAACTTCGAATAATAAGTGTTAGGTAACAATTTGTGATAACTTAAATTATTTCTTTCGCTTTCTGTTTTATTTTTTATGCATCGAAGTGTGAAAATGAGTAGTTTTGTATAATATTTACTTTCCAAAAAATTCCACAGGTTTTCTTGACCGACGCATGAATAGAGTGCCGAGGCCCTTGGCAATGTTAATTCTACATACGGCGAAATAATACGTAATGTGCATAGAAGTAGATCTTAAGAAGGGCTTTCAAAAGTGCTCATTTGACCGTGAACAGGGTATAGTATCGGAGTGCGAGTGAGTGAAGGCATCGATGTCTTGAGAACCGATGAGGGCGACTGGGGTGAGTATATAGCAGCGGTGTAATGGAAGCACAAGAAGGGGGGGGGGGGGGGGGCTCGCCGACCAGCGGCATCGTCCTGTACCGTTCCCAAGTGCGAAACTTCGGGAATGAACCCGCCGACCACTACGGCCCTTTCGAAATTCTAGTTTCAACGAGAAAAAGTATACTTTACGTTTATAGGCAATATTGATAACTTAATAATTTCACTACTCGACCAGGATCGGTCACTACAGAAAAACTCGGAACAGGCGATGCCCTAAAGCGGGGTTTACGATTGACTTAACAGAAGAAGTGTGTCGTGTGCTTAAGATATGAATCAATGTGTTCGGAAGGGTATTAGTTTAAGACTGTCGTGTGCGGGTCTTGACGGGTCGTGTGCATTCTTGATTCTTGATATCTTAAGTACAAGTCAAGACGATGTAGCCAATCAGAGCCCGGTGACATTTGCTGTTGGCGGGAAACCATATTTACATCTTGTATTTAGGTTATGTCGTATTGTTAAGTCGTGGGCAAATAGTTATTTTAATCGAGGGACATTATCCTCTTAATTTAAAGACCAGTGTTAATGAACATGTTTTATTTCTTGGAAGATGTTATTGAATTCGCTTTAATTAACCATTTCAGATGTATTGATGTAAATGCCTAATGCTGGCATCGGCTTCCCTTATATAAGATATCATGAGTTTTTCAAAACAATTACACAAGCAGTAAACACAAATAATTATCTATATGTAAATAATCTCAACTCTAGTCCATATTTCCAGGTTATGTCGGCTACAATTCTGATTCGCTAGACTTAACGGTTGCTAATTCAATCATAAACTGCAAATCTTATTGTTCATGTTCCGTGTTTTTATCGAGTCGTTAAGTACAATTTTTAATTCTTCAATCTCAGTAAACCCACCTATAGATAGGGCAAGAAGACTGCCGCTTGTGGGCTGTGGAACATGCAGGTCCGTACCTGCAGGATTGCCGACCTTGATGAGAGCACTCAGTGTGACAGAGACCTTCATCCTCATATCAGAGATCGAAGAAGATGATAGATGATCACCGCGGTGTCGCATTACCTTTCCTTCTGCGTTATCAGCACGTGGCTTTCTTATCTCAAGGAATTTCACTAATACGAAAGACGAACGGCTTCAACTCGCACGCCGACACTACATCTCGCCTCTCACAGGAACATGAACACGCGGTATGGACGCCCATTCAGACATATCAATAGAAACTTCCAACTTTTCTGAAGCCTCTGCTGCCGAAGTTCTACTTTCAGGGTATTCCTCCGCATCTTGCAAACAAAGCTTAACTTCTACTGCAGGTTGGGAAGATCAGCGTTAAAACATCGTCGCTGTTTGCATGTGTCGCGTCGACTACAAACCGTCACAAAACCTTGACCAAGTCTAGGCAACTGCACCAGAGCGACAACGCATCGCTTTCGTGCGCACTCAGTTTAATAATATTTTGCATAACAACTATTTCTTATAGGCTATTTACGGTAAAGTGAGTACTTAAACCCCTCTCATTTGGCATGATAGACAATAAATATATATTTTATTGTAATCTTAGACGTTAACTTTCAACTACGGTGAAATATATACACTGTGTATTACTTAAATTGCAATATTTATTTTTAAAAGTGGGGTAAGGATAAAAATATCTAATAGTAAAAAATGTGCACCTTAAAAGTGCTCACTTTACGTTAAACAGCCTATACTAGGTATTACCAACACACCTATATTCTCTCTTTTTTTTTTCACATGAATTATAAATGAAATATATATAAAATATACGTAGTAATATACATAGCATATACGTAAAAGTTCAATTTAACCAAGAATATGTTACTTTATGTTAAAAAAAATTATAAACGAAATAAAACAAAACGAAACAACCAATCACGTCATACAATTTTTTAATGTTTATTTCTATGCTTATTTTCTTTTCGCGCACGTGTTCATTTTATTGACGTCACAAATGGATTTTGGGAAATGCCGAAGACAGAAATTTCCTCCAATTTATTCAAAATAGAAATACTTTCCCATCGAAGTATTGTCAACTGTCGCAAAATTGTGCG
This sequence comes from Dryococelus australis, assembly GCA_029891345.1. Classification (NCBI taxonomy): domain Eukaryota; kingdom Metazoa; phylum Arthropoda; class Insecta; order Phasmatodea; family Phasmatidae; genus Dryococelus; species Dryococelus australis. The sequence goes on from CM056994.1 coordinate 8,481,505, forward strand.
TTGACAAAAAGTGGCCACATGCGCTAGAACGCAATCAAACACGACACGACACGACGCAGGAAGCAACTTCAAGATACTTGTAGTTTTGATACGGGCAATTTATGGAGAAAGGAAAACGAAAGAGAGACAAAATATGCCCGGTGGTTAAAGACTATAGAATTGACAGTTTGTTGAATCATTTCTCACAACTTTGAGGGTTAATTATATTGTATTCCAATTAATATCAGGGGACGGTTGGATTTTCACAATTTATGGAGAAAGGAAAACGAAAGAGAAACAAAATATGCCCGGAGGTTAAAGACTATAGAATTGACAGTTTGTTGAATCATTTCTCACAACTTTGAAGGTTAATTATCTTGTATTCCAATTAATATCAGGGGACGGTTGGATTTTCACAATTTATGGAGAAAGGAAAACGAAAGAGAAACAAAATACGCCCGGAGGTTAAAGACTATAGAATTGACAGTTTGTTGAATCATTTCTCACAACTTTGAGGGTTAATTATATTGTATTCCAATTAATATCAGGGGACGGTTGGATTTTCACAATTTATGGAGAAAGGAAAACGAAAGAGAAACAAAATATGCCCGGAGGTTAAAGACTATAGAATTGACAGTTTGTTGAATCATTTCTCACAACTTTGAGGGTTAATTATATTGTATTCCAATTAATATCAGGGGACGGTTGGATTTTCACAATTTATGGAGAAAGGAAAACGAAAGAGAAACAAAATATGCCCGGAGGTTAAAGACTATAGAATTGACAGTTTGTTGAATCATTTCTCACAACTTTGAGGGTTAATTATATTGTATTCCAATTAATATCAGGGGACGGTTGGATTTTCACAATTTATGGAGAAAGGAAAACGAAAGAGAAACAAAATATGCCCGGAGGTTAAAGACTATAGAATTGACAGTTTGTTGAATCATTTCTCACAACTTTGAGGGTTAATTATATTGTATTCCAATTAATATCAGGGGACGGTTGGATTTTTACAATTTATTGCGATTGTTTAAGCTCTGCTGATTGAAGGTTTTTGTTAAGACTCATTTTGCTTAAACGAGTCACTGCCATGGGGTGGTGGGGTTTCCTACGGGTGCTCCCACTCTGTGACACTATCTTTTTTATGAAAATGTTTCTTTTCATAACTATGCCACTTGTGCAACTATGCCGTTGCTCAGGTTTCATTGCTCTGTTCTATAGCCTACCCTTCATATAAATCCACCCCTGGACTATACGCAAGTCGTAAGCTAAGCCTCGCCTCTTACACTCCAGCAAACAGAGGCTTCCGATATCCTGCACCCAATATACAAAACAAATTAAATTGAAAATATCTTTACCCGTATTCCAGAAGTATATTAATTATAAATTTAGGATGGAACCCCAGCCGGGATATAAACAGGTTCGCAGATAGGGAACTTTATCGACGACTGCATATCAACATGAATATTTAAGAGTTTCCTAAGTTTACGACTACTGCAACAAAGTTACCTGTGGAACAGGTTCTATGATCGTTCAACATTTAAATTTGTGCGGTTACTGATATTCACAATTAGTGGCCGTTTTAATAATTTACATATATGAGGAGGCATATAGAGAATATGAAAAATCTGTAAATTTCAGTAATCATTATATGTAATTAGCAGTGAATGTTGTATTTCAGTACTCTATATACTACTGAACAAATGTGTTGTTCGTTTTGCATGTACGTGTTTCTCAATTACTTGTAAACATAGTATAAGACTGAGAAAAACATTTCAAAATAGATTCCGTACATCGAAATTTGTACTCAATAATGGCTATCTTGCGCAGTGAGATTATAGTTCAGAAATTGAAGAGACATGATTCGACGGTTCGATACAATCCCGCAACAATTACAAAATCGACCCCCTCATCATAGTTTGCCGAGGTTCTCGGAAATCACTGAAGGGAGTGGTCGTCACCCGGGCACTACACAAGGGCGTTATTTAACGTAACAGTTATAATAAACAGTTACTCTTTGGTAACTTGTTACCCGAGTAGTACGTTACCTGTTATCCACGGTCCACCTGCGTGCAAAATTCAAACCTTAATTATAATGACCAAGTGTTAAATCTTAATTGTTCTTTATTAGTGTAATATTCTGGATTAGCACATAGGGTACTTTTCATCCAGGAAAAACGAACACTTCCTTAAGGAATATTTAAAAAACTGACCACCAACCAGCGCCTGCTCAAATGGTTTTTATTTATTCCCTAAGAAGCTGTTGGTTTTTCCGGGGCGAAAAGTACCGTATCCGCTAATCTAGAATGTTATCTACCTCTGTATCAAATTTCATCCAAATCCACTGAGCCGTAACAACGAGATTGAGTAACAAACAAACGCACAAAATTTCGTACTTATAATATTATCAGGATTTGTGGGACGTCTTGGATTACCTCACTTAAAGCAACGCCTAACTACTGCGCATGTGTAACAGTTACCTTTCAGAACGTCATGTTTGGAACAGTGAACAACACAATCGTCATTTCCTAAGACGTCAGTGGGAAAGGCGAAAAATGTTTGACAGTAACCTGTTTCAAAAATAACGTGTAACCTACTTGGAACTGGAACGGTTTATTAAATCCCTAGTGGGCGACACTCACCTTGAAGAACAGCAACAGCAGGAATGTGAGGACGTCAATCAGCAACATGTTCGGGTAACAGGCTGGTGCATGTCGAGCTACTTGGCTACTACTGACGAGACCCGGCCACATTACCTCACTATCTCCGCCTATCGCTGATGCTCAGAGATAAGATAGCGGCGGCACGTAGACATACTGCAATGGACACACATTACTGTTATGTTAATTTTAAGAAGGCTTTTCAAAAGTGCTCAGTTTATCATGGACAGCCTGTACCAACCAACACGCTGCTACGGACACGCGAATATGGAGAATGCATTCGGAATACAGCTTACAATTACGTTCAACTGACAAAATTCAGTCACTTGGAAACTCATAGCATTTCACTTTACCGTACAGTTCTCACAGGCCCGGCCCATCGGTTAATTCCACCTATCGGTATCAAATTACAATTATTTTAACTTTCAGCGAGGGGATGACCCGGTACTCAAACAGATTTCCTTTAAAATTAATTAATATAATGCGGTTTTTATGGTTTACTTACCTGCGGCAGTCCCCTACATTTCCTTTTAAAAATATTGTTACGCATAAATGCAGACGTGCAGTGCCTTCCAATAGACGAATATACTCGACTGTATTAAGTAGTTCACACACGACCAAAATTGTCGGAATAGTGCGGTTTATGTTGCATATGGAGGAGAAGAAATAATGTTTCATATATTTTATATTATGCACATTCATTTCAGCCACCAAAGTTATTATTTTTGTCACCAGAAATTTTTCTTTATATAAAATCAATTATTAATAACATGTTTAACATTAGTACCAATTTTTTAAATCAGGCCAACAACCTTGATAAATATCTTTCTTACAAAATATACTTTCTTCATCATCCAAAATAGACACTATATTAATAATTCTTTCAAATATGTTTTATTTACAATATATTATTTTTTACGTTTAAATAAGTAAATTATTGCAAAAAATTTTACAGTGTTACAAAATAACAGGTATTTTCCTTTGATACGCAAAATAAATGGAACTACAGTAACGTTAAGTACTAATTTTTAATTAGTTGTGAATGTTACACAGTCAGGTGATGTGCACTATTACAAGTCATACTTAACTACCACATAGAAATACAGTTTAATATGTTTTCTAGTTTTGTGGCTATATTGAAACAGAACATCTGAGAGCATTATAAAACAGGATAGTCGTCTCATATACATTGCTTCAATTACAATATTCCTCACAGGGGGGTTGTGTTTAACTTTCTCAGGCATGTATAAAAAACATAAATACTCGCATTGCAACGAAATTTTTTTTTTTTTTTTGGAACTGTAATAGTACCAACTCGCTCGGTAAATTGTATATCGGGACCTACACAAATGTGTGTGAGTGTTTTTGTGTATGATATTGGCAAAGGCTGCTCGCACGATTAAATGATACAGTTGAAATAATATAAAATTATTATATAATATTACAATCTTTCGTGTGTTTAACGTATAAAAATTTATTGTTATTGTTAGAAGGTTTTGTATATAAAATTTGTTTTGTCTTGTATTTTTTTGGTATCGGCTGTGCTCCGAATTGTTTTGTCTCCACGAGCTATTAGCTTGCATGGAACAAAGATGTTATATATTGGGTAAAGACACTGTACATTGTTAATATTACCTCATGTATAATATTAAGCGGCCTATTTTTTCTATGTTGACTGTACTGTAGTCTCCGACGAATAACTAAACAAATAATTTAAAAAAAATACTTTTTATTTATTACTTATGGATTAAACAACATTTCAGCATGTCCAAGTACATGCATGTTACCAGTAGTACCAACAATTTGCGATAAATCCAAATTTGATCAAAAGTTAATTTGTGATTTAGGCTAAGTAATAAAGTTTTTATGTATATAATCAGTCATGAATTTGTAACACAATGGTGTTTTAATTGTGTAAATCGGTCAATTAGTTCAATAGTTATGAATTTTTGAAGTTTCGAGGTGTGTGACAACCTCAAAGCAACATGGCGGCCACACGACGTCCTAATATTATAGACGCCGCCCCCAATGCATAGGCACACTGCAATTCTCATGGGATTTACTCTGCGAATCTATTTTTAGAACCCGCCCGACCGGATGTTAGATTTTCAAGATTACAGACTCAAAAGAGATTTTTTCTTTTTAAGCGTAGTATATGAATTGTTGTAATAACAGTTTTGTCTTAGTCAATGTAAATGTTGAAATGTTTTAATTCTTATCTTGTGGATTGTCACCTCTCTTCACCTTCATCGCCTCTTAAGACCTCGTTGTTAAGAGCCGACCAATGCTCTCAACTCAACTAAAGGGGTTAAATATGTGTTTCAAAATCCTAACCTAAGGCACAGAATTAATTACGTGCTATTTTCTAACAAGCTAGGCCTTCAGATATTGCCTGTGACCTGAGGCTTATCTGTAGTAGAGTTAGGTCATAGCGGAGTTGTGATAGGCAGGCGACGGCAACACTTGGTGCCATGGTAACCGACATCCCGCTTGTTTGTTTCCACGACGTCGACTCGCTCCCGGGATGCGGCAAATAGAACGATGGGGTTTCCTCGTACTGTTCCCTCAGTGCGGCTGTTGGCTGTTGTGTGAGCCAGCACACGTGGCAGACACGTGCGAGCAGCCGGCAGTAAACAGATCGCCTCCACAGTCAACACACGTCAAGTGGTTGTTATTACTAGCAGACCCCAGCACGACGTCATCAGTAAACATTACAAAGCGATGTGCCACACCTTGCAGAGCCACAGCTTCACTGCATCAACATGATCACGTCCTGGGAGGACCGTGGTCTCGAGAGCTGATGAGGGGAAAGCGAGGTGAGTGTGGAGCAGCGTAGGGGAAACGGGAGATACCCGAGAAAACCCACCACCCAGAGGCATTGTCCGACACGATTCCCACTTGCGAAAATCCAGGACTGACTCGGCCGGGGATTGAACCGACTGTATACTGTCCGAGCTTCGCGATGACATGGCTGATATCGCGCGAGTCAAATACTCTGTTATATTTCGCTATTACTTCTCTGGGAACACAGTAAGTAGCGTAGAGAATAGAAGATGCGGCTGTAACCAGACGTGGTGTTGGCTTTGCTCACTGTTAAGCCGCACTGCTGCAGTGAAAAACAAGTACTCGCTGCATGTCCGCTGTAGAATGAAGAATTCGCACGAAGCACGGCGAGGGAGCACCCAGAGAAAACACCCACGTGTCGCGGTGATGGGGATGTACGTGTGGACACCCCTTGGTCCGCCGGGACGTCGACACAGGGAATATCGCGAGCAGGAGGTTAGCTGTCGTGAAAATACTTCTCAGAACGACGGCAGCCCATCTGTAGCCGATTTGGAACCAGAACGAAACCACTTACAATGTGGCCATTTTTTACGGCACACAACAGGCAAAAAAAAAGAGGGGGAGGAGGTGTAAGTTTTGGTTTAACGAACATCTGAACATTAATTTTATATATGTATGACGTAACACCTGGCCTACAGTATGTAGTCGGTGAGATACATAACCACCTCGGACAAACCAAATGTTAGTATTTGCCTGTAGTAGGCATTTGAATGATTAAGGCCTAAGCATTTGAATTTTGTCTTTGTAACTGGATAGTGTGCAATTTTATAATTTCATTTACAGGAAGAATTTTTTTTTACGTGTGTGTGTGTGTGTGTGTGTGTATGCACATTTATGCATGTAGTGGGCCTATATATATTTTTTTTAATGTATACCATGAATGTTCTGGTTTAATACCTGCCAATTCATCAGCGTTTGCCTGAATTTATTTATTAGGTACCTAATAATTACGTATTATCTTCAAGTGTTTTTCGGTACTGAATTGCGCATTTTGCAGATTGTTCATTAAATACTCGTTTTATTGATGTATAGTAAAGAATATTAATTAGTAAGCAGTATCAAAATTCTCCTAAATTGTAAGTACCTAATAAGGAAGTGTAAACATATGTATAAAAAAGAGGTTGTTCAGCGAGAGAGGAGGTAAATAAAGACGCTGTATTATTGTGACGTGTGTGTGTGTGTGTGCGTGTGAGTGTGTGGCGTCTAGACGGCGCGCGGCCCGCCCGCTAGGTGTAAATATAGCAGGGGCGAGGTCCCTCGCTTCCTGCCCATGCTGCGACATTCCTGCCCTGTCCTGCTGCTCCAGGGCGCCAGCCACACGCACTCTGTCCTGCTCCTGCCCGCTAGCAATTCCGATTGAAACTTAATTAAATCGGCTCAAAAATCGATCTTTGAATCGATATACTCCTTGTATAATAGTTTTTCGATTCATTACCACTCTTGTGTATCATTTAAGGTTATATTATTTTCTTAAATTTTTAAACTGCCGTATTTATGGGTTGTTCCAATTTTATGGAATTCTGTCTTTTGGTCGTTGATATTTTTACGAGTCTTTGATTAATAGTATTTCTGGCTGTATAAGTGTGTTCTCAAGGCCGAGGCACATCCTAGCGCTTTATGCTCGTACAACTGGCCCGGAAAAGGTTGAAAATAGATTCGTTGTAAATCGAAATTTTCCCGTAAGGTTTTCCATGCGCTTCGGTATGATATTCCGTGCCTCAGTCTTATCGAACCACGAAATCGATTAATTAGGTAGAGATCGGCAAGCCTAGTGGCCGGCAGGAATCTCGCCAAGCCTTACGGCGGGACAAAGGGCGAAGACATGGACGCGCAGCGCTGGTCTATCAGCCGCCTCACAAACATCAGGCGGTGTGTCCAAACTCTGAAGATGAAATGTTTGTGGAAAGGCGCATATGTTGCTGGGCCTTTGTGTTGTCGCTCAGCTACAGACCGGTCCATGGCGGGTTACAGACTAGCGAGCATGACCAACGCTCTAGAGGCCCTTTCTCAGCTCTCAGTCACGTTCGTTGGCAACACAAACAATACTATGGACATTTATACATTTCTAAATATTATAACCTTGCGAACTACGAAAATACTGTTTCTTTCTCTCTCTCTCTCTCTCGCTCTCTCTCTCGAAAAATTCAGTGGGCTAAACCAAGTTCGTTAAGGGATGAAGGTCCTGATTAAATAAAAGAGTTAATTATAATTTCCTAATTTTATTTACAATAACCACAAACAAAATTCTCTTAACTCAACATCTAACAATAAATATATGCATATATCACTTACTGTTTACAATTAACGACTTCAAATAATACCATTTATAATTACCTCAAAGAAATAAATGATTATAAATCAGTACCTATAGACCAGTGTCTCAACCTATTCAATCATTTTATAAACTATGCGTCCATATTTGACAATTTAAATATTTACAATAAAATCAGTATTACATGTCCGTTCAGTCCCACCTTAGTTCAGTCCATGTCCCGCCAGTCCGCAATGTTCTAGAGTCCTCCAAGCGCCCTCACGCACAGTAGGCTTCACTCGCCGGGTTTCACGCCCCCTCGTACATTCACACCAGGAACATTCGTCCGCCGCCGTCGTCTAACACTAAACTTCGCTTGCGCACTGGCCAGATGGCCTTCGCCAAAGTCTGCCCGCAGTCCCATTGTAGCTTGTATGTATGTCGTAGGCCGTTATCCAAAAATTTCGCTATTCGCCGATATTACCCTTAGGCCCACAGTTTTACATGTTTTATACCAATAATTTCGTGGATTATCAAAGTTTAGGGGAAGGTTGCCTATATTGGACCAGTTTTCGGAATTAGTTTTTTAATGCACTTATAAATAAATTTACGTATAATTACATGTGTGTATTATGAGCAGTGTGTATTTCGGTAACATAATATAACATCAGAGTTACAGAACTATACATACAGGTACAGGAATAAATCATTTTGTTCGAGCCTGCACTTGGTCCAATTTAGAAAACTGGTTGCTTGAATTGGGCCGCCGGTCTCCGCAACTGGACCACCTAGATGATAAGCTACCTAAAGTATTTAGGAGGTAATACAGTGTGTTAAATTAATTTTGAACATCACACTCTCCACAGAAATACTCTTTGCCGCCCTTATTAACTTCCGCACATTTAGAATGCACCAAAGACCTACACTTCATGCATTGTATCATATATTTAATGCTTTCCTCTTCGCACAAACTGCAAAACCATCTACTTTCATTTTAAATTGTTTTTTCCTTCAGTCCTTCTACATGTTCAGAAGCACCTACTCGGTTCAATGGACACACATATTTCCGTTTCTTGTTTCCACTGGTGAGACTGGATTTCAGTTCAGTTGTAGCTGCTGCTCTTTTTCTCTTCGTTTGACAAATGGGTCAGGCGATATTCCTCCCAGTGTAACTTTCAAAACCACTATTATCTCTGGGGTCGTGTTGTTAGGGGTGAGTGTATTTGCATCTGCTACGGGAGCAATGACTTCTTGAGGCGAATAAGTGACAATCATTTTCTGCCTCAAAGTTTTTATTTAAAATATCAGAAGCAGTAAAATGTTGGTCAGTGAAAACTGTACGATCGGCCGGCCATACTCTGCTTTTTTAAAATCATTAGCAGCTGTTGAAATGACAGCAGATCTTTCATATGCTTCTCCCAGCAGCCAGGCGACTTGAAACATGGTAACAGTGAGTCCAGAATGCGTTCTCAATCACTTCTGTACAGCTTGATCATAGTAGGTCTGAAGTGATTCGAAGACGACTACATCAAGTGGTTGCATTCGATGCGTAGTATGCGAAGGAAGTTGAAAAAGAAGGAAACCATTGTCTCGAGCGGGTAGTAAGGCTTCCAAGTTCTTGCTCTACGTACTATGTCCATCAAGCAGTTGGATGGTTGGATGGATGGGCAGTCTTGATGAAGTGCTTTAGCCACTTACAGAAAAGTTCAGTGTTAATGTATCATGAATCAGATATTTCGATAAGACATTCCGGTGGTGCTCCTAGACCTATTTTGTTTGTTATTCTCAGTCTTTTAAAAATTAACATCGGTGGAATGTAGTGCCGAGCAGCACTGGCATAACAAACCATTGTAGTGTTGACTCCTCCCTCACCACTTGAAAGTGCACCAATCTGTTTTCTTCTTTTATGTCCTACACTACTTTGCGACTTTTTCTGTACTCCAGAGAATCCACTCTCATCTACGTTATAAATTCTTGTCGCATCCAAGTCATTAGCATCGCAAATTCGTTCCAAAATGTCAAAAAATGCATCTACACGCTGAAACGATTCTGGTTGCCGTAAAAATTCCGGATGCCGTTTCATGAAGGCACAGAACCACTTATTACTTGTAATTTTCGTCGTGTTATTGAACTTGTGTTGCAGATTGTTTCTTGCTGCAAGATCATAAGCAAGTTTCCTATAATGTCTGTCGTAGTTATTACAAACGCCATGCCTACAAATCTCTAAATATGTTGTGCAAGTTGGTTCTCTATTTCTACTGAGAGAACTGTTGACCTTCCTAGCCGCTTTATTTCTCCATTAGCCTTAGGAACACTGTACTACATCCGACCACATTCGTTCAAACTATGATCATCATTTAGACATGCACAGACCGCCATGTTCAGCCCATCTTAACTCCATTTTGCATATTTTTCACGTGAAGTTATCCCGAGACACAGAAACGCCCCTTTGTAATATGTAATACCCATTTTACATAACATAATTGTAGTAATATACTGCCCCCTGACTCCTCCTCGACACCAATTAGGCTTGAAAACAAAAACGAAGTCAAATAACAAGTAAAACTGCACGAGTTTCTTTAATTGGACCAGTGCAAGTTAGGCAACTAGAAATGGTTCAAATGAGGAAACTCTGCCATGTTTAAGGTTGGTTCGCCGAACACAAACGGTAGAAACTCTTTGCACTTGTTATAATAAAGGAAACGTGAATGTGTGCTCTCTCTCTCTCTCTCTCTCTCTCTCTCTCTCTCTCTCTCTCTCTCTCTCTCTCTCTCTCTCTCTCTTATATATATATATATATATATATATATATATATATATATATATATATATAACAATCACATATATAACTAACCTGTAATAGTAGTTTTCGCTTAGTGTCACACACAAAATACAACATTAAAGTTACCGAAAACACGTTTTTGATCACGCGTCACAAACCAATTCCATTTCAATGCTCACACAGGAACGGCAGCGTTGCTTGAGCTAGTGGTTCACAGTTCTGCCGGCAGATTCCACCACCTTTCACAAACTCGCGAGATACAACTGTGGTCCTATATAGGCGACTTTCCCCTATTGGTGCAATAGTCTGTGATGGTTAAGGGCGCCGTCTGGCTGCAGGTATTTTGCGTGTCTTAGCCTACAAGCGTGGTAGGAGCGCTAAGGGTGACCTATGTACGCATACCACACGCCTCGTCGCCTCTATGTGCAAAGCAGTGAACTGTCGTGCAGTCGTTCTCTCATCGGTTCTTCTCTTGAGATTTTCAGTGGTGAGCAAGACCTGGCCTAGTCCACTGACTGGACAATCGTAACAATGTTTATATACAGGTAAACAACTAGTCGAAACGATTCGCCCCAATACGAAACAAAGAGACACTGGCCAGATGTAAAAAAAATGTGAGGTCTGTATTAGAGATATATCACGTAGGCGCAGAAGAGAGGCCAAAGTAGAAAACCCAATGAGAAAGACAGGTAATCATAAAGTCATTAATTGCTGTCCACAATAAAGTTAGCACTTTAGAACTGACCTTGGTGAAAAGTCATGCCCCTGCATTCATGTACTTTAATGTGCACATTGAGTGACATTCGTCCAGTAAAGTTGGTAACGATGGATGGAAAGTAGTTCCATATCTGACGTCGAATTAAAAGTGTTAGGTAACAATTTGTGATAGCTTAAAATTAATTCTTAAATTTTTTAATGAATCGAAATGTAGAAATGAGCAGATTTCTTAATAATTCCACAGTTGCATTTGACCGGCGCATGAATAAAGTGATGAGGCCCATAGCAATGTAAATTTTACATAAGACGGAGGAATATGCAACGAGTATACATGTAGATCTTAAGCAGGGCTTTCAAAAGTGCTCATTTTACCGTGAACAATGTATACCTAAATGACCTCTCAGCAGCAGTTACGGATGTTTCAGGCATGTACACGTGTGAAAAACGCCACACATCCCTAACCTCAACGAGTATGCCTGCAGTTATCAATGTATATGTCGACACTGGTTCGTACACCTAGAGAGATGCTTACGAAACGTCTGGAAACATGGCTGCACATTGCAAATAACTTTGGTATCCTCCATCCACCGCTATCTGTTCAATTCCCGCCCCAGGACTTACGTCGGACGTAGAAGACCGACATCCAGATGTATTTTATGCTCGGAATGTGGATATTCACAACGGGCCAGACTAGTACATGGAAGTGGGAGCTGGGAGCTGGGAGCACTTTCCAAGGGAAACTTGTTTGTCCACAGGCATTCAGAAATCGAGGGCACTGCTGCTCACACGAGGCATTCTATGCAGCCACAGTGATCACCAAACATGTTACAAAGCGAAATAATTTATCTTACAAATTATAATCTCGCTAAATACGATACCATAACTTGTATCATTGGTTTTGAAAATAAAATTTAAAAAGCAAGTTAAGTACACTAGTCCATTTTTTCTGTAAAGGTTTTGAAAGCACGCACAATGAGCACATTTTATATAATTTGTGATTCATACCTTAATGGCAAACCAGATGACACTTCATCTGTCCTCGTCCATCCAGTGGAGGTCGCTGAAACACACAATTATGCACAAATCGTTAACAAGAGATCGCAGGAAGTAATGATAAGAATCAGTGATCACGATAACAATTTAACTGGTTCCATTGCACTTACAACTACATAAATATGGGAATAAATTTTAAAAAGGAAGAATAATATAAAATTGAGTTTCTATGAGAAACGTAAAGAGCACAGGGCGTGTGTATTTCCAATTCTCCGACAGCACACAATGGTATTACACGACAAACCTCTAAAGGAACTATGACTCCGGCAGCTGCCTTGATGTTATTCAATTCGACACTTCATGGCTCGAGTCCGGTACACAATTGCGCTATCGAGTGTTCAGGAATTGGCTCTAAGCATTCCGATAGCGGAATGACGTCATTTCTCAAGATGAATAATTGCGATGGTTTCAATAACTGGGACAGGGCCCGAGACACACTGCGTGGGGTGGAGAGTGAACTGCGGCTCTTAAGTAGAGATAGGTGTTATTTAACGTAATGGTTATAAAAAAAATCTTACAATTTGGTAACACGTTGTACAAATAACACGTTACATTGTTTATAGCGTTATTTTTGGAACGTCTTGGGTTGCTTCGACGCCTTACTCCTGCGCATGCGTAAAAGTTAGTTTTTGGAACGTCTAGCTTTGTTTATTTTTGTTCCTAACCTAACCTCGTATATCACAACTACATTTCAACAAATCATACTCAAAGCTGATATTTTCTATCAGAGAAGCTTATTTTTGTGAACAAATATAATCATAAACATGCGCACACATAAGCCTTTCAGTATTATTTATACATACATACATGACTGTAACAACAGTTTCCCGCCAACAACTCAGACTGCTCTGTTCTGATTGATCGCAGCCGGACAAGTTTCACCTACGTTCCGGCTGCCAAACGTGAGCGTGCGCATGCGTAAAAGTCCCTTTTTGGAACGTGTTGGTTTGATTGCAACAGTGCGCATGCGTGGACGTTGTTACTTGAAGCCGAGCCTTGGACCTGGAACACTGAACTTAATCTTTATATTCCGGAACGCCGGGACAGGCGAGAAATGTTTTATAGTAACCTGTTACAAAAATAACATGTTCCTGCAATGTGTTACTTGTTTGGAACTGGAACTGGAACATGTCACACGAAAGTAACTGTTTGGCCCATCCCTACTCTTAAGAGTGGGATGGACCCCCGCATGTTCTGTGAAATAGTTATTTGCGCGAATACGAGTATCTGGGTAAATACATGTTCTGCAAGTACGACTTTTTGTCAGAAAAGATCAAAATAACTATTATTTTTTCCCCCTATTTTTTTACTTTTGTTATATTAAGGGTATTCTTGGAGAAAAAATTCGTGAAAATGGTCAAATATAGCATTCTTAAAGCTTGTCTATGCAGTTTCCTTAAGCGGCAAGAGAAAAGTACATACATACGGGCGTAGTGTAATCCGTGGTCTTTCATCGCGTGTAATAAAACTCCTATATTACAGACATAATTCGCACAGTACAGCGTTACAGCGGAAACACTGCACGCCTTGCGTGTAGGAACGACGAGGCACTAGGCGTACGTGTTAGTGTCTAGAGTGTGGGAGGCTCTGGGTTCGAATCCCGGGTAAGGCATGTGTGTTAATTTAAGTTAGGTTATAAGTTAGACTGTAAGCCGTCCCCTGCTAAGCTTTCAAGCATAAAACCGCGGGACGTTGAAAAGCCCAATACAATACAATTGGGAGCCAATGAGGGTGAAGTGAGGTGAGAATCTATCAGTGCCGGAATGCAAGGGCAGGGGGAAACTGGAGATCCCCGAAAAAGCCCGCCGACCAGCGGCATCGTCCGACACGAGAGAGAGGCAGAGAGAGAGAGACACACAGTTTGTTTGTGTGTGTGTGTGTGTGTGTGTGTGTGTGTGTGTGAGAGAGAGAGAGAGAGACGAGGTGAGCGGACGATGTCAATCGTCAATAGTGAGTAGTGAGCCAGTTGAGTCACTGATCAGACAGGACCAGACCAAGAGGGGCTGTAGCGGGGGTGGCGCCTGGTAAAAGGCCGGCCGCTGCACACACTGTCCTGCATGCACACGCACTGGCGACACACTTCCTGCTCCAGCACTGGTCTTGCTGACACCCACACCACCTGTCTCTCCCGGATACTGCGTACGTGCGTGCGACAAACCCCTTTCAAACCTCCAACACCAGCCGTTGCTACCATTCATTCCTCTGCACCAACCATCATCTTCACATGGCTACTTCCAGAGTGAGCGACCAAGTTTCTTCACACTCTATGACTGGTAATTGGTAGGTTGTTTCTTGTAGGTCGTGATACACTCATTAACATTGCCATAGGCATAATCACTTTATTCACGCATCCATTAAGTGCACAAGAAAAGACGGAAACCAAAATAGATAATTCCAGTATCCACAAATGTTTACCTAAAACTTCTATAAATGTAACTACTTTCCCGCTATCGTCAGTAACTTTACTGGGTACATGTCACTTACTGAGGCCATATGCAGGGTACATGTCACTTACTGAGGCCATATGCAGGGTACATGTCACTTACTGTGGCCATATGCAGGGTACATGTCACTTACTGTGGCCATATGCAGGGTACATGTCACTTACTGTGGCCATATGCAGGGTACATGTCACTTACTGTGGCCATATGCAGGGCGGAGCAGCGCAACTTTTTCCAACGTTCATTTTCAAAATGCTCAGCAACCGCGAACTAGTTAATTCAGGTTCTCTCATCAAAATATTGAGATTTCTTTTTGCGAGTACCGCTGGGCGGGATATTTTTCGTTATTTTAACATAACTAATTATAAATAACTAATAACAATATGTCAAAAATACCAATTACATCCAACGGTTACGCTGTTTCAACAATAACAAGACGACACACGCTGTTAGTAATGACACTGCGTACAGAGTCTAAAGAGATGGCTGTTGCCAACTACGAACGTGTTCCAAGTAGCCAAAACAATCCACACTAGCACTCGGAAGTGACATCAGAGCGTGGTATTCCATATAATAGATGAAGTGCACGAGTGCACAAGTGCGTGTTCGATCCATGCTCTGTGTGCGCTTTCAGTATATTCTTTACTTACTTACACTGTGTAGTTGTTCTGCTGAACGCACAGTTCAGTTGAGATGTTCCACTGCAAGCATTTGTGAATAAATACAGTGAACCAGTATACACGTACGCCCCGTCTTAATTCCTGTGTACACCATCACAAGTCCCATCTTGGGAAGGATCTAGAGACTTCTCTTCGCCCGGGGAGATATTGTGATTTGCGCACAGTTCCCCTCTCCATAAACCAATCAGCAATAAACGTAAGTTGTATAATTGGTTTGCTTCCGTGTATTCACTAGACAAACCGAGTAATAAAAATCTCCGTTTAAAACCAGATTATTGATAGTGAGTAAAAGTCAAAACATTAGTAGATTTTCGTCTTCTCTAGCCCAGCGCAGGTTGCTCCCCCCCCCCCCTACTCACCCCCTTGATCAGGCCCTGCTACCATAATCTACTCTCACAGCGTAACAAACTGGAAAACCAACCATGATTAAAAACACGCTTATAATTGGTTGTCAAGACACGA
This sequence comes from Dryococelus australis, assembly GCA_029891345.1. NCBI lineage: Eukaryota > Metazoa > Arthropoda > Insecta > Phasmatodea > Phasmatidae > Dryococelus > Dryococelus australis. Next base: position 8,497,377 of record CM056994.1, read on the forward strand.
GTGCGAAGCTGACGTGAAGACCTCCTGGAGATATATTTACCCTGAGAGTCGCGTCGTCAGCTACGTGAAGACCTCCTGGAGATATATTTACCCTGTGAGGCGCATCGTCAGCTACGTGAAGACCTCCTGGAGGTATAATTACCCTGAGAGTCACGTCGTCAGCTACGTGAAGACCTCCTGGAGGTATATTCACCCTGACAGTCGCGTCGTCAGCTACGTGAAGACCTCCTGGAGGTATAATTACCCTGAGAGTCGCGTCGTCAGCTACGTTAAGACCTCCTGGAGGTATAATTACCCTGAGAGTCGCGTCGTGAGATACGTTAAGACCTCCTGGAGGTATAATTACCCTGAGAGTCGCGTCGTGAGATACGTTAAGACCTCCTGGAGATATATTTACCCTGTGAGTCGCGTCGTCAGCTACGTGAAGACCTCCTGGAGGTATATTTACCCTGAGAGTCGCGTCGTGAGATACGTTAAGACCTCCTGGAGATATATTTACCCTGTGAGTCGCGTCGTCAGCTACGTGAAGACCTCCTGGAGGTATATTTACCCTGAGAGTCGCGTCGTGAGATACGTTAAGACCTCCTGGAGGTATAATTACCCTGAGAGTCGCGTCGTCAGCTACGTGAAGACCTCCTGGAGGTATATTCACCCTGACAGTCGCGTCGTCAGCTACGTGAAGACCTCCTGGAGGTATAATTACCCTGAGAGTCGCGTCGTCAGCTACGTGAAGACCTCCTGGAGGTATATTTACCCTGAGAGTCGCGTCGTGAGATACGTTAAGACCTCCTGGAGATATATTTACCCTGTGAGGCGCATCGTCAGCTACGTGAAGACCTCCTGGAGGTATAATTACCCTGAGAGTCGCGTCGTCAGCTACGTTAAGACCTCCTGGAGGTATAATTACCCTGAGAGTCGCGTCGTGAGATACGTTAAGACCTCCTGGAGATATATTTACCCTGTGAGTCGCGTCGTCAGCTACGTGAAGACCTCCTGGAGGTATATTTACCCTGAGAGTCACGTCGTCAGCTACGTGAAGACCTCCTGGAGGTATATTTACCCTGAGAGTCGCGTCGTCAGCTACGTGAAGACCTCCTGGAGGTATATTTACCCTGAGAGTCGCGTCGTGAGATACGTTAAGACCTCCTGGAGATATATTTACCCTGTGAGTCGCGTCGTCAGCTACGTGAAGACCTCCTGGAGGTATATTTACCCTGAGAGTCGCGTCGTGAGATACGTTAAGACCTCCTGGAGGTATATTTACCCTGAGAGTCGCGTCGTGAGATACGTTAAGACCTCCTGGAGATATATTTACCCTGTGAGTCGCGTCGTCAGCTACGTGAAGACCTCCTGGAGGTATATTTACCCTGAGAGTCGCGTCGTGAGATACGTTAAGACCTCCTGGAGGTATAATTACCCTGAGAGTCGCGTCGTCAGCTACGTTAAGACCTCCTGGAGGTATAATTACCCTGAGAGTCGCGTCGTGAGATACGTTAAGACCTCCTGGAGATATATTTACCCTGTGAGTCGCGTCGTCAGCTACGTGAAGACCTCCTCGACGGTGGCTGTTACTGCACAATCTTAAAAATTTCCGTATATTTACGGAATGTTTTACGGAAATGTACAGTCTATATACGGAAAGGCAATCCGTAATGACGAAAAACTTAGTTACGTCCGTAAATACAAAATACGGAAAATCTGCGTATTCCCTTTGACTTCGAGTTACGGGGACGAACAATGCCGATTCTACACGAAGCTTTCTTCGTGACTGTAACAAGAAAATTATCGTTTCTGCGGCAGTTAAGGTTATCCACGCGACTATGGCCTGTTCTTTTAAACATTAAAAATTAGCATCAGGCGTCTGTAACATTTGGCAACACTTAAAATACACTAAATCTAATACAAACTGAATTTTTGCTTTTGCCTTTTGAATACAAATGAAAAAATTATACCACAACTTTAAAGGGAGAGTTGTAGGTGAATGGCTAGAGTCGTGGACTGGTAATCTTCTCACTCGGGTTTAGACCTAAGTAGAAAATATTTTAACTTTTTTAATATCATTTTTTATACACGGTAGAACACCCTCATAACGAAAATTAAAGACATTTTCATTATCTCTTTTTATTTTAAACGGAAAGTACAGAAAACTAACTTGGAAATTAAAGGAGAGGTTCCGTGAGATTTACGGAAAGTCCGTTTCTGAAAATCAACGTGTCCGTAATTTTACGGAGAGTTTACGGACACTTGTGGATAATTTTTTACCGGCACTTTTCCGTAAAATGATGGAAATTTTTTTAATCAGTGAGGCGTCGAAGTGGGACCACGGGCCTAGTGGTCTTCGCTCGTAGTCGTCCCTATAGCAGCTGGATCAAGATGGCCGCGAGCCGCCATTGCACCAGACTTATATAGGGGCGACCCCGATCTCATTACCCTTCTCCAGGGAGATATTTTCATAACAGCCGGGCTGGCTTGTCGAGGTGGCGCCAACCTGCGCTCTCGCATGTCGCTTGCCAGCCCTGGCTACTGGTTACCACACCAGTATGTTTTTTTTTTTTTTTTTTTTTACATTGAACTGTCTGTAATGTAAAGTCTTCAATTGATTTTCGTTTTTTGAGCTGCTAATAAAGTGTTTCGGAGGAAAATAATATAATAAGTTCCGTAGTGTTAAGAGTTGCAAGGAGTATAGCATTAAAATTCTGGATCGGGATTTGAACATGTACATCAAAATATCAGAGGCTTGCTACCATAATCACAAGACTACTAAGTACATCTTGCTAGAACAGCACAATTTCCACTACATTATATTTGTCATACTTTCAATTACTATTCATATTTTTAATTATTGCCGTTTGTTGTAGGTTTTCGTGTTCGTTTTGTAAATTTTCAAGTAACAGTTTTATAATTTCACGTCACAGTAAGAAAATAATTTCTCAGCAGAATATATAGAACAAATGGTGAAATATTACAAATTTCGTTAGCACATTTACGTTCCATTTTCCGTTAGTACCATACACGTTAATTTACCAATATTTTTAACAATGCATGTGCTCTTCAGCGTATCCATTTCAGTTAAAAATGTGTTGCTAACTGCCTATATCTGGAAACGTGCTTTGCATTTCTAGCCTCGCACACAAGGCTCAGAAAATCAGCGGACTCTCAACTCTTCGTGAAACTTCACTCACGAATTCAAGCACGGTTTACAATATATCTAACAGACAGTCCACTCGTATATGCGAGGAGTTTGCGGGACCACCAATGAAATGTTTAAGAATACCACCCCTAAACTACGCTCCGCATTGGAACGATACATGCAGTAGTAAAATGTATTTCTAGTACTTGACGTGTGTGTGTGGTGCGACTCTAGGCTAGCGTACTTGGGCAGGCTTCCCTCCGTGTCGCGCAGGTGGAATGACGGAGCATGAGACTCGTCCTCACCAGGACGCCAGGTGAAAGGAGACCAGAAGGAATATTAGGAAATCCCAATGGGTTAGAGAAGGCGGGAGAGAACCAACGTGGGGGAGAGAGACTGGAAGGAATGAGAGAAGTTGCATGACAGGGCAATGAACTCTAACAATCTTCAGACAAGTTGGATAGTGCTGGCTTGGAATGACAGAGCGTGCTTGTAAATGGTCGCACACTTCGGTGGACATTTGCACAATTTCCGCCTGATTCCGCTGGAGTGCGCAAAAGGTACCTGCATTGTGCAAAACACATTTCTTGCGGGATATTTTGCTGGTTTTGAAGGAAATAGGGGACATTTTTTTTTTACAGAAATTCTGGCGATTTTGACCGTTTCTGAGAGAAAAAGGGAAATTCAGCGGGGAAAAAGGCTGCGTGACTTCATCCAAGATAGCCGGCGTGGCTCTGCATCCCCAATCCCCGATCGCGTGAACAGATATTTTATAACTATAGTCCATTCCCGACTGGAAGACACTTTTGAAAACGAACCTTTCAAAAAACACTCTAGGCGTAACATGTCAACCTGTTTTATCAATGACCTGTATTCCACAAATATACAACACTGTGGTTAACTTCAGAGTACTGTATTATTGAACAAATGAGGCTTTACCTTAGTATGTTCTATAACTTGTAATATTTATTTCGTATTAAATATGAATTAAAAACAGCGAGAGTAGCGATGTGTTGACAGCGGCTAGTAAGAAGTAGTTCACAGATAAATATTGTTTTAACTAAGTTTTTGCTATGCTATTTGTAAATTAAACGTTGCCTTTTGAAATATCTAAATATTTAGGTAGCCCCGATGGTAACATATTTCATTGTTATAGTTGAAAATAAACAGTGCAAAATATCGTGCGTAGGCCCACTGACACGGTGTTTGTTGTATAGACTTAGGAGGCAACTGTCGGCTGGGCGAGGCTTGTCGTTCTCTCTCACTTTTTCTCTCCCCCACTCGGAAGTTTAGCATCGTTGAGTAGGAGACAAAATATAAATATTTAAAATGTTAGCATATTTCATAATTATCACAACGAAATAATGATGTTTTAATTTGTAATTTACAACTGAAAAGCGATTCTAATGTTTGGATACTTATTTTAATATACTTAGATATGATGATGGCGGGCAGACATGGCGAGCCGTGACATGCGTGTTGCTTTTTGTTACACGAAGAGTAAATTATACTTACTCCGAAAAATACTTCAAATTACACCATCACGTTTATAGACGTTGTGTTTTTTAAACCTACCTAGACAAGTTACGATGTTGTAATAAATCTGTTTATATGACAAAAATAAGTGACACGAGTTGCGTGCTTGAATTTTATGTCTTTCGTTGGACTTGCTGTTCCTTGTTTTAATATTTATTCCAACTGAGGCCCTCTTTTTAAAGAAATAACCCAACAAATATCAATAACAAAAGATGATATGCTAGGTACAGTTCTTTACCCCGCAGTTGTAACAGTGTTGAACACAGCCGGGGAAAAATATTAATGCGCATTACGTGTAGTGTGTGCTATGTCAACAATGTAAAATAACCATAAGAACTATCGTCAATTCAGGCATTTTTAAAACGTCATGAAAATGACATTAAAAATGTTATAGGACTAAACTGTGAATATTCGCACAGGTGGTTTTTGCAATATGACAGAGTTCTTTGTAAACAGTAAACAACACATTTGACAGGTATAAAAGTGGAAGTTACATTTCAATGTTTATGTTTAGGTGTAGCGAAAGTATACGGACAGATGTACACATACAATGGAATGTGGACATTGATTTTGGCAGATGCTACATGGTAGTCACATGGCAATGTTTGTTTACATTTGGCGGAAGGATACAAAATGGGCCTGCACGTAGAGATTTAGCAGGGCTCCGAGAAAGTATCTTCCAGTCGGGAATGGACTATACTAATTCTTGTTATGTTGAATTTATTAATGGTACCCAATGTCATTCCGTTCCAATGAACAAATAAGTGCTAAACTATTACGCCTACTATATTTGCCTTACTTGAAAATAGGTATTGACTTTTTAGACACCCTACAGTTAGCATATTTTACCACTGGATTGAAGTGCCCCATGATTAGTGAATATTGTAGTGGGGTATCATGCATTTGTGTATGTACGAATAGTTATCTGACAACAAACCTAGCTAAGATTCCCCACGTACATGCCAACCTCCCCTCCACTTGCTGTCGGCAGGCGTGAAAGTTACGGAACCTAACATGTGCTCGAGGAACAGAGTGGGTAGGACGGTCGCCACGCAGTCTCTCGAGGTGGCATGCTGTGGGGGGGGGGGGGGGGACGGAGGATGCGCAGGAAGTGTGTGCGGTTACGTAACCAGGACTCGTCCACGTCGACGGCCCGGGGCAAGACGTGCTCTCCTCTACTCTGGTTCCGAGGTCGCCCGCCAGGAGGAGTAGAGAAGGCGTACGCCGCCAGGAAGAAGTTCCGCTCACAACTACAGAGTGTCCCAGATTAATGTTTACATTCTTTCTACGTTGAAAAATTGACTAACTATTAAAGACAGTCTGATATGACTACGTGTATCTGCCACTATAAGGGCAAATCCGGGGTCAGTAAGTCAAAAGCATATCGCATTTTAAAGCAAGAAGAATGGGGTCCACACATTTCCACATTACTTCACGCTATGAATGAAGAAGACCCAGATAGAAGAGTGAATGCGAAGAGATTTGGGCGGTTCTTAGCAGCGAGGTCTTAAGAGCCGATGAAGGTAATTGAGGTGAGTATGGAGCAATGTCTGAATGAAAGGGCGGGGGAAATGGGAGATCCCCGAAAAAAAAAAAACCGACCAACGGCATCGTCTGGCACGATTTCCACGTGCGAAAATCCGGTGACCCGGCTGGGGTTTGAACCCGGTTCGCCATGGTGGGAGGCTAGCAGACTAACCGCTCAGCCACCGCGGTACCCGAGCCAGATAGGAGTTTCGAATTGTGGGAGTGTGATATGAACATGTGCAACAACAAAGAACACTTTACTGACATAATTGGTTCGATAAGCCAATCTTTATCTGTCAACAGCCGATGAAAATCCCCACATTGAGGTAGGTCAAGCAGATAATCCTCTTGGGTTACAAGTATGGAGCTAGACGACTTGTGGGAGCCATTCTTGGCAGGTGGAAGTTACCGTACCATGTGGCAAGGAGACATTGCGCCAGCTGTTCCAGCTCTTCAACGACAACAGCAGTACAATGCACCGCCACATTATCATCGAGACGTATGGCAGCTGCTAAATGATGAAGCTACATCTGGGCGGTGGACAGGCCGACCATTAGGAGTGTAGAGTATTCACTTAGATCTCTAGATTTAAGGCCGTTCGATTGTTATCGGTGGAGAAGCAGGAATAACGCTGAGTACGCCACAAATCCACGGACATTGGACGCCATGAAAGACACGATTGTGACCAGCTATGAGTCCTCTTCCATGGAAACCGTCGGTATTGTTTATCGTTCTGTTCTACAACCGTTTCAGATTATGTCTTGCTGCTGTCGGCCGACATTGTGAACACCTGTAACTGTTATTAACATCAGCACACGTGTCTCGCTCTTCAAGACGCCGCTGTTTGTTCAGAGCCGCGCAAATCTACACACTCGAGCAGATCATCTTTAATAGCTTCTCTGTTATTACCGTTATGAGAGTGTAAAAAATTTATCTGGAACACCTAATATGTACGGCATTGTGCTACCCCTACTGACGAAACGACAACAGCGGTCTGTCGGGAAATCAAAGTACGCAGAATTTCAAACAACAGCTAAACATGTGATGTTAACATCAGCGACGCAAACTAGAGGATCACTATTCAACACGATCCTTATCCTTAGTACACGTTTGGCGGATACAAGGTGAGGGAAAACGTATTCAGTATATTTCCCTCTCTCCCCGAGTGTTTACCTTACAATTAATCCAACTCAGATAGAAAACTCACAAAACATGTACGAGTTGTTTGGCTTTACTACTCTAGTCGTTCTATCTTACTGCACTGCCATCAAGTACATACCAAGTACACGCTTGGCAGTTACTTCTGAGAACATACAAGAACGACATCTTATGTTAAATTGGAAGTTTACCAATAATTTATCTATAAATTATAATATTTAATTCATAATTAATATGTACAAAAACCGGGAGAAAACAAGTGTGTTGGCAATGCTTGGCAAGAAATAGTTCTCATGCAAAATAATATTAAACTAATAATATTAAACTAAGTGCGGAGGAATACGGTGCACTGTCCCTCTGGTGTACTTTTTACACTCAGTTAAGCTTTGTTTACATGAGGCGGAGGAAAATCCCGAAAGTAGAACGGCTTCACAAAAGTTGGAAGTAACCCTGAATGGTCTACACGCAAAAGCCAGCAAATTGGCGTCGACTGCCAACAAGTGGCGGTGGCCACACGGTATGCTAGCCAATGGGCAGTCTTCCTCGGCAAGCAATAGCCAATCGGACATCAGGCTTGTTTCTGCGTACTCGTCTATCCTGCAGAACTAACAGCAGACTACGACGGAGGGATCTAGGGACGCAGGCGGAGATGTCCTGGGTACGACCACGCCCAGAGGAAGCACGACTAACGATGGCTCCGGCTTTCCCCAAAACTTTTCCTGCCCGGAGCTCGAGCAGGTGCCAGTAACCTAAGAAATAGCGGCCGCCGCGCGCGCCACGTAACTTGTACTTCCGCCTGTCGCCGCAAGGTGGCGACACCGTCGCACTTCGCTCCCGGCGACGACACGTGCTTAAGGCGCCCGTCTACCTGGCACTTGAAGCGCGTCGCAGTGTGTTCGAAATACATGTTTTAGTACGAAACTATTTAACAAGCGTCCATTGTACTGACCTACGACAAGAACACACATTTCAGACCTCACGTTAATCAGAAACACCATTTCAGAGCACGCCAAAATGGATAAAAACGGCTTTCTCAAAGCACAGCATCTCCAAATGTACGTGTCAGATCCATACAAACCTAGTAAAGGGGCATGTATTGAAACGTCCTGCACACTGTTTACCACCGCAGAAAGTCCCGTAGATACACACACCACGACGAGAACACTACACGCCAGTCCAGAGTCTTGCGCTTAGCGGCGATGGCGCACTTGATGCGCGTGGCAGTGTCGCCTTTATCGCTCCCTCGCCTCTCGGCTTCAAACGTGGAAAAAAGCTCGAGGTAAACGGACGTTTTAATGGTTTCGTGTATATTCTTGAAGGTTTATCGTTAAAATCTGTCACTAATAGTGCTTCGCTGCCCAAAATAGATTTCAGAGATTTAGAAATGATTACATTACTGAGTTTTTTCTTGATCACACTTTCAACACTTGAAATATTCTACGAATATAGCCACAATAAACACCTCCAGCTTCTTCACTACCTGTTCGTGCCCTAAATAGTTCAAGACAGTGCAAGTAAATTCCAATATTTTTCTGAGGAAAAACACAACTATTTTTGATGCGTAGCGCAGAGCTACTGGATATTGCATTTTTATTAAGCACAGAAATGGACTTACGCAATTAGGAGGTGAAATTTGGTCCAGGCAAAATGCGCAACTAGTATTTGCTTCCGCAACACTTAATAAATATCCAGCAATCAATGCCAGCGATGTGATCTCCAAAGTTACTGGAACCTCAGCAAAGCACAAAAGTAAGTCTTAGAAATTCTGCATGATTCCTTTTAATTTTCGAGTTCTCTGATTCCCCCCCCCCCCCCCCCCCGTTTCTATTGACCATTTGAGTTAGTCGGTCATGAGACTATTTCATAAGTTTGTACTTGCGTTTCACGACAGTGAATTTGTTTCTGTATGGCGACATAGACGACACCTAGATTCCTAATTCTTTCAGTTGGTGGAGACATTTCAGCCCTCCGTATTGGATTGGTCCTGTGTTTCGATTTAATTTGTTTATTTTGGGGATAGCCAGAAAACAGTGATGTTACTATTATGGGCAGTAACCTTCTTAAATTTGTAATAATGCTAAAATCAATTTCTCTGAAGTACCTTTCTGAATGATATAATAATATACAATAAATGACTGTTTGAAATACAGCACACAAAGCCACGAAATCAAAACATTTGTTAACATGCGATGCATAGTATTTAGAAAGCCCTGATTAAGATCTACTTCTGCACGTTATGTATTTTTCCGCCTTATGCAAGATTAAAATTGTTGTGGGTCTCATCACTTTATTCATGCGTCGGGCAAGTGAAACTGTGAAATTACGAGAATGAAAAGTAAATATTTAACAAACTTCGATGCATTAAAAAAAAAAAATTAAGCGAAAGAAACAATTTAAGTTATCACAATTGGTTACCGAACACTTTTAATTCGACGTTAAGTTATGGAACTACTTAATTTCCATCGTTACCAACTTTACTGGGCGTATGTGACTCGGGCGCACGTTAAAATATATACAAGGCAAGGGCAGTGACTTTTTCTTAAGGTTGACTTCAAAAGTGCCCACCTTATCGTGAACAGGCAGGTTTTACCTGATGTTCATTGTACGGTGCGAGCGGCAAGATGGCGACCAAGAAGAAGTAGAAGCGAGCTCCGTGGCGACCATAACACTCGTATTTCCTAACTTCTCCGCCACTTGTCCCTGAGCTGAACAACACTCGCGCCTCACAGACACCTCCGCTCTATTACTCCTCATGGCGGCCTTACAAAACATTACTCGGCGAGCCAACTCTCTTGCCGTCCCGAAACACTTTGTAGTTTTGGAACACCACAAAGAGCTAGTGAAACTTCACAGTTATTTCTCTGGGCATCTGAACAGAGCAAAACTGTTACACGCACTATTGTGGGTAAACTGACGAGAAATAACAACATTATATTACCCTTGAGGTAATCAGAGCCGATATGGTAGGCAGATAGCAGTCTTTACTTCACTAGGACTCCACGAGGCTGAGCCTAAATACTCAAACATTAAGGCTTTTATATAATAGCTTCAGTGATGGCGACTAGCTGAGGACTGGGGCAATAATAGACCTATGATGATGATGATGATGATGATGTCGATTCGAATTTAGAGTATAAAGTAACAGCGAGTAACAGACGAGCAGAGCAAGAGTGATGTGGTTTTAGAACGAGTATGATTTAAATAGCATTTTGTCCTTACAAGTATTTGCTGATTTCGCAACCAATTGAAATTCCAAAATGAATTTATCAGTTACTTCATTTTAGAGTGTACTCTGCTCTCGGAGTAGTCTAGTGTTCTACACTACCTACCAAAAAGTAATTGGGCACCTGTCCATAATGTTTGCTCGGTGGTTGTCACCCCGTTAGAATCTCGTAGGCCCACCTCTTGCGGCTATAACACCAGCCACTCTGTCTGGCATGCTCTCTACGAGTGTTTGCAGGACATCCACGGGGATTCGTCGCCATTCCTCTTGCAACCATTCCATGAGCTGAGCAATGGATTTGGCAGCGCCTGACAAGCTCTCACTCGGCGATCCAATTCGTCCCAAAGATGTTCTATAGGGTTGAGGTCAGGGCTCTGGGCGTGCCAGTCCAATCGGCGAACATTATTGTCGGCGTACTACTGCATAATAGCTCTTGAAACATGGCACCTGGCATTGTCATCCTGGAAGTAACACGAGTCCATTCCGTAAAAACGCCACAATGTTGGGAGCATTTCATTATCCAGAATGTTACAATAGGCCTCTGTGTTCATGCCACCACGGACAAACACCAGCGGTCCTACGTCGAAGGCCGTGATCTTCACGGGTGTCCAATTACTTTTTGGTAGATAGCGTAGAACACAGGAGAATATTTTTTTCTTACATGACACACAGAAAATATTTGACGAGAGGAGGATTTCCCTGCCACCAACCCAACTGACATGCCCACTGCAAGGCGCATCTAAGAGTTCATAGTCATATTGCCAATAGAATACAAAAGTAGCAATTTTTTAAGTCTGAGCATTTCACAAAATTATAATTTAAAAATCGTTAAATCTTTACTTATTAAAAGTATAATTTGCATATGTTTCGTGTACAGTATATCAAGAATTCCCGTTTTAGTCCTTACAAATCTGCAGGTACTTGGAAGCCAACACAGATAAGGAAATGCCAACATTCGGTTAAGATTATTCCAACTGCGTGAGCAAATATTTTGTCCGAGTGGCCTTTTCTGTAGAATTATTTCTTATAACGCAAATGTGTAGTGTATATTTCATTGCGACACGAGATTGTATGTTACAGAGACAACAGACATGTTTAGAGAAAAGTATGCACAACAAGCGCCACTCAACACAGTCTTTTGGCGACAGTTAAATAAACTGCCGTAGTTGCGATAAAAATATGCTCCATAGCTTGTTATAAGCTTTTCAGGGTAAAAATGCGCACTTTCAAAATCAACCTTTGAAAAAGAAAACATACTGCTATAGTATCTACGCATATGTTACGTTACAGTACACATCATGCGCGTTCCTTGTTTTAAACGTATGGACTATTCACAGCTAAATGAAATTTTTTGAAAGCCCTACTTAAAATCTACTTGTATGCAAGTTGTCTTTCTTCCGCCTTATATAAGATTAATATTGTTGTGGGCCTCATCGCTTTATTCATGCGTCGGTCAAACAAAACTTTGAAAATATTTGAAAAGTAAATGTCTACCAAATCTGCTAATTTTTACACTTCGATACATTCGAAAATAAACAGAAAGTGAAAGAAATAATTTAAGTTTTCAGAAATGGTTACCTAACACTTTCTATTTGACGTTAAGATACGGAACTACTTCTCATTCATCGTTACCAACTTTACTGGGCGCATGCCGCTAGGGCAACCGTTGGAATATATGCAGGTAGGAGCAGTGAATTTTTTCTAAGGTTGATGTCAAAAGTGCTAACTTTATCGTGAACAGCCTTTACTATAATACACATCTGCATTTTATTAACGTAGTGTTACATGCTCGCTGCTGTTCATCTCTTCCCTTGCGAGTCCAGCAAAGGTGCGAGCGAAGGCGTGTGGGTAAGTAACCTGAGAGTGCGAGGTGATTTTCAAAGGCGCACCACCGCGATAAGCCTGTCGCAAACTCGCACCTCAAGCGGGTTGAATTTCTGCGGTTATTTTTAAAGAATGTTCTGGCTCATCGTCCTTGCCTCTCAAGGTGTGACGCGGGGCAGCTACCAGATCGCGCCACCGAGACTATATAAACAGCGACGGGGCCTCTGAGCCGACAGTTTTGAGAGTTAAAAATACGGAGGACTATGCCAGGTGTGCGCAGACAGAGGAGACGACGAGCCAGCAGAGGGACGAGTGGCAGCGAGAGTGAAGTCTGCGACTGCGAGCATCGCTACAGCGAAGAGTGACATTGACCGACGTGCGGGACTACTGAGCTGGATGTACGAGTGTAAGGCATTAAAGGCTGGTCACGATAAAGTGAGCACTTTTGAAATCAACCTTACAAAAAAGTCACTGCCCCTACCTGCATATATTTTAATCGGCGCACTGAGTGACATGCGAACAGTAAAGTTGGTAAAAAGGGAGGGGAAAGTAGTTCCATATCTTAACGTCGAAGAAAAAGTGTTAAAGTAACAATATGTGATAACTTAAATTATTTCGTTAGCTTCCCGTTTTTTTAACGCATCTAAGTGTAATAATTGACAGATCTGTAACACATTTACTTCTCTAATAATTCTACAGTTTCACCTGACAGACGCATAAATAAAATGATGAGGCCCATGGCAATGTTAATTTTCCATAAAGCGGAGGAATACACAACGTTCGTACAAGTAGAACTTAAACAGGTCTTTCAAAATGCTCATTTTACCGTGAACAGCCTACAGAAGTGATAGGTAATGGACTGATTGAGTTTTTGTAAATAATGATTGTGAATTGACTGCAACCAATATAAATACATTCCTTATAGCAGCGCAAGGGGACCGGAATGCGATACTGGACAAAGAAGGGCACCGCAGCGGAGGGTGAGTGCAAGTCTCACATCAATACATTACATTTCATTACGATAGCAATGCGATTCAGCAGATATGTTTCCTACACACTAACTGTACTGAGTAACGAGTGCGTACAGCTACACAACAAATACAGAACAAACCGACCCAAGGAGAAATACAATCGCATCCGCATACATTGAACAAAACAGCACAGTTGTGGTTCCGACGCTTCACAGCATGTGCTCGATGTGTTCACCAGCGACAATTCACATCTGAAAACGCACATGTATCGAGCGGCAGACAGATTGAAGATGCGTAAATAATAACTCTGTATTAAGTAACTTTAACCAATATTGACACCAATTAGAATTGAGATAGATATTAAATACTGCATTCACCGAGAATAACTAGTAATAGTGGAGATAGTTTAAAGTTGTAAATAAATTATAATCGCATTTAGTTCTTTCATTTTTATTACAACCTCCATCCCTCACAATCTCGGATACACCCCTCTGGCGTCTTGTTACAATAATTACATTCATAATAATAGTACGGTTTTACTTGGCTGGCATAGTAATTAAGCGATCAGGCACATGGCAATGTCAGATTTACATATTGCGGAAGGATAGATTACAAATTGGGCAGAGCAGAAGATCCTAAGCAGGGTGACGTAATATACGACAGCGTGGTTGCAGGTGGCCGGAGCGCCTGCGGGTATGCAACCTAGCTTTGTACAACAGTCGCGCGGGCAGCCGACCATGCCGCCGCAGGCTGATTTACTGGAGGCATTCTGTTGGCCTGCTCTCTTGCTTCATGGCCAATTAAACACGTGTCCAATCAACCTTTTAAAGGGGGAAGGGCGGGATACCTCTAGTTCCTGCAGTAATGCTCGTGGTGAAGTGAAGAGATTTGGACGGTTCTAAACAACGAGGTCTTGAGAGCCGATGTGGGTGATTGAGATGCGTATGGAGCAGCGCCGGAATGAAATTACGCGGGAAATGGGAGATCCCCGAAAAAACCCGCCAACCAACGGCATCATCCGGCACGATTCCCACATGGGAAAATCCGGAGTGACCCGGCCGGGGATTGAACCCGGATAGCCATAATGGGAGGCGAGCAGGCTAACCGCTCAGCCCCCCTGCTCGCGGTGACTTAAGGAAAATATTGTGGGCAGTTGCTAAGCAAAATATCTTAAACCAATGTTTACGCATTTCTCAGTACATGCTCTAGGAAAACAATAACTTTTTATAAAAAAGAAAAATACAGAAATAATAAACTTTTCAAAGACGAAAAAAGAAATTGTGGAAGTGATTAAAACCAGCATTTTTAGGGCTTCCCTGCGCAGTTTCCTTACGGGGGGGGGGGGGGGAGCGTGACTGTTGGGGACACGGCCGTTTGTTTTGCGTCAATACGTATACGTTGACGCGCTCGGACGCCTTGATGTTTATTAATTATTTTACGTTCCTGGCATCGCTTCACTCGATCGTAGGGTGTTTTATGGATTTCTTTTGAGATGCTCTTTCAACCGTATACGATTTCTGTATTTCGACTTGGCTTTTTGACGAGTGTATGCCGAAATAGTGTTAAGTTTTCTTAATTTTTTACATTAAACGCATACAATTTCACCATAACCACGACACGCAAATGTTTTTATATGCGCTATCGATTGATCTTGACGAGAGCTGTCGATTGAAACTCAAACGAGCGTCGTGGCTTCTCCTAGTCAAAAGTTATACTACGCGTAAGTTATGAGATGCGGCGAAATGAACTCAAAACTGCGCACCCCCCCCCCCCCCCCCTTCTTCGGGTCAACCGTAATCCTTCGCAATCCTCGCTCAACGTAACATATTCTTTGATCCTTTGGCAATCGAGTGGTGTAATTGAATTTTGCATGTAGACGATAGATTCGGAGCTGCAATGTCAACACGTATCCAGATTTCGTTATCATCGGATTTTCTGGATTGCTTCCCACTTTGGTCGCAAATTTAAAGACATGTTCACGTCATAAGTAAAAGTGGCATCTGTAGGCTCTCATCAGGTGTAATACCATTTTCTTGTAACGGATCTACTTTGGGAAGAATGCAGCTATCCTGGAACACACAGAGCAGCAGTGGCAGGACCCGTTGGAATAACCTCTCATTGCCAGATGTGCCGTTGAGGAGATTCGAGTTATTTACTAGGCGTTCCCCTTAACATTCCACTGTACCTTCATGGTTAGTCATGAATTTGAGTGAATTCGTTGATTATTTTCTCACTGTTTTCTTGACCTAGGAGACATTTTTATCCAAAGAAGAGCAAACACGTTAATCATTTATATTTTTAGATTGCTTGTGGTTGTAAAAAAAATACTTTATTGTAATTTATGTTATGCTATGGCTTAGTTAGTAAATAAAGGTAATTATCGCTGTGTTAAAGAATTTAGAAAATATTTCTATACAGCGTAATGCAGAATTACAACAGTATTGTAACTAAAGTTTCGGTTTAGAAATGTCACCGTTCGTATCCGAGAAAACTGGAAGAGAAAAATTCTTTGTTCAGATCCTGCATTCGCGGCAGTGTTGTTCAGCAGTCTTCCTCCAGACGGCAGCACCGAGGTAGGCCTTCCCCCACCCCGACCCCCGACTCGAGGAGGACCCTGCTACCACCTGGTGCGCCATCCCTCCCTTCACCCCCTCCCAACACATCATCATCATCATCACACGCAATCAGGCTCGCCAACCTTCCAAACTGTTGTGTCCGGAACTGCGTTGCGACGGATACAAGCTACTGGAAAAGTGAAACCAAGACTGAATCTCAAAGCCAAGCGCAAGAAAAGAAACGGCGCCCACCTGCTGGAGAACTGGAGTTTAGATAATTGTTTATATAACCAGACCCATCAATACACGGCTGTGAAAATGTATTTTAAAAAACCCGCGTTAAATAGAAGTGCTCGTGACGAGAAGTTCCAACTCACACTAGGAAAATCTAAAAGACGAAAAAGGGAGAGAAATATTTTATTACACGAATCCAAACTGCCAAAAGAATCGTAAAAATGTATTAATTTATGTATGAAATATTTGCGTCTTGTGATCTGCAGCATTCATTTTCTCACGGGCATTCTGACAAATGCGAAGTTTTAAATAAACAAACAAGAAATCCGTAAGCAAAACAAGCGGACATATCTGAACGAATTTAAGTTCTACAATTATATAAGTGCAATTATTTGGGATGTTGCAGTAATTAAAAGTGAAATGAAACTGCTACATCTACGTGGCGCCTTGTGTTAGTTATAGTATGATGTTAAATTTATATTCCGAGCCGAAGTGCTATGGCCAGTTTAGATCAACATTCCGTATATTGTTACAGATGTCTATGGCAGAAAATTCATGCACCTAGTTTCACCATCTTAGATCAGAGCCATTATTATCCAACACATAGTTTATCGTAGAATTAGTTATGGCCCTATCGTATTTTCAAGTACCCGGTCTTTATTATAAGATACAATGGTAACGAACATGAATCAAACCAAATACTTGAGTTCAGTTTGCTATAAGGATTTACGTACACATAATAGTTTGGAGTTGACATGTTTATCCTGTTACTTTTGTACATAAGCTTTCGTACACGCATGCTGTTCACTATAAATAAACTTGAAACGTTTTGTTTTTCCCAGTCCGCAATACGTTTAGGCAATGCGTTTACGCGTCCGTAAGGCTGGTGTGCTTTGTGTCGTAGAACCTGAACAGAAATGTGCCTTACGAAATGCTGTTCTCGTCAGACTTACTGACGGCTTATATGCAATATCTGAACTTTCCCTTTGGTATAGTCCATTTCATATAATTTTACCAAATTTTGACATTTCTACGAAAGAGGTACTAAAACAAATGCCATATGGCTCCCAGTGTTTGTAAACCCACAACATGTGTAATTTCACACATGAATGTATCGAAGTTATTTAAGGTAGTCCATTTCATGTAAGTTCATTAAATTCTGAAAGAAATTGTGAGCAATGTAAGTGAAAGTGAATGGCAAATCTTTAGATTTCCTAAGTGATGGATAAGATGATGAGTTGCTGCCATATCTATTTATGCTGGAGAGGATGATGCTGACGTAAAAATCATTGCCACATTATCAGAACTATGTCATTAATACCAGTTGCTTTAAATTGTAACAAAGAACCAGTAAATAAATTCAACAGTTATATTATGATTATGTGCGGGGTAATTTTTAATTTCATTTCTAGCCAAGGAAATTTGTTTTCACATCTAACTTGGAAGGTTGAATTATTATTTACTATTTTCTATTTTCTAGCTAAATTTTTTAATACGGAAAAAAAAAATTAAGGCCACAAGTAAATAGAATTTATGTAAATGCTCTAACACCAAACATGTTTGTTTAATGTTCATAGTTTTCTTTGAATATTCTTGTCAGTAATAGTGTTTTTGGTGTACTACTATTCAATTTATTATCATAACATAAAAATAACATTATTTTATATTTTATTATGGATTTTACTTCTTAAATTACTTTCACAAAACCATTTATAACAAGTGCATTACACTTATAGTTTCTCCAGTAAAGACTATGTTTGCTGTAAATGTTGATTGAAAGTTATATTTCGTTTTCAATTTTCTTGCAATGTTTATATTTTTTAAATGATTTCTTTTATCTACCCAAGTAATTATATTCATTTTTACTAACGTAATACCTCATAGTAATTGTAAACCACCCCTTCATTTTCTAGGTACAGGATTTCCAGACTTTTTTCCTTAAAATTAAAATTTTGTTTTTTAAAGAAAATTTTTATGTTGTAATTTGTTTTAATATTTTTTCTGGTGTGATTAACATTTTTTCAGTTCTATTTTAGTTGCATTAATTTTTATTGTGTTAATCGTTTTACAATTTTCCAGTTTTTTTCCCCCGTTTTTCCGGAAGTTAGTTCTAGTTTTTGTGTTATCGCGATACGTAGTTTCCTGAAATAGGGCTTCTGGTGGGACTTTTTGTGTAAGGCGGCCGCGAATTAATTCCGCCTGGATTGAATCTGGTCAGTCCCCGGGGCCAGCATAGTTCAATAATTGCTCCCAGTGGTCCCAGAAGCAGTATAATTAATAGGAACCCACGCTGTTATTGAGAAGAGGTCGCAGGCACGCGTTAGTGTAGGGATCTCTTGGTGGTTCACGTTTTAAAGCTGCACACAAAATAACAGTTTAGATTGATTCCAAATACGTAGCAAACACGTCAATTAAAATACAGATGAGTAGATGGGTTTACTGAAGAGTAAGTTAAACAGCTTAGGTCTTGCGTCCGTCCATGGCGAAGGCGTCAGTTTCTCGCCGATTACTCAAAAATTAGAAAATCTTAAACGAGCCTCATCTTTTAACTGTTATTGGCGTCTTTCCCTGCGCCAGGAAAACCCCAATTTAGGTAGGCGGACACATCAAAAACTCAATTTCGGAGCCGTAAACTTAACGTAGGTCCGACTCAGTTCAAACATGCCAGGAGAGTTCTTCTTCCCGGGTCTACACCCACGCTAACCACCAGAAACGGAAATTCTAATGACGTCACTCGTTGCTATGGTAACCGTAACTTCAGGTAACAGTTTACTCCGTAGGCCTAACTTAGGCAGAAATTGTCGACTAAGAATAATAAAGTTTATATCACTCAGATATTCCACATGAATAAGAACTGATGAAAAATTTGTGAAATAAAGAGAGAGAAGAAAAAAATAGAAATAATTAACCTGTAGTAAACACTGCTAGCATTAACATAAACAACATCGCTATAAACGTAGTCATTTGAGAGGCGGTAAAATAAATATTTATTTAAATCGTTATATAGCTCTGGGCACTATTTAGTCAAACTGAAATATTAATAAAACATGTCAATCAAAATACTTACTTACGTTACGTAAGTGTAAACAGAGGGCAGAAATGTAAACAATCTGTGAACTTGAGTCTGTGGTGGCCTACCACCACACGGCCAAGAAGGAAGTTTCAAATAAATACGATGTACTTGTGCTCGGCGACAAATTTCCAATTCAGAACTTTCCCAGAAGATAGCATATACGTTTTGATGCATAATTTAATAAAGAAGTGCTGTAATTAGCACCTAAAAATTCCATTATAAACATTAAATTTGGGAATGAATAGATTTTTCCGTTCCATAAGCAACACAACACCAGTGCTATATCCCGATGCAGTACATCTCAAAAGGGAGCAGCTGCTTTTTACACACAGTCACGTTGGTCATAATAGCTGTCGAATTGTTGTGAACTTACATGGAAAGTGACTAGTTGTAACTACATCATGTTTTGTGAACTTACATGAAAAGTGACTAGTTGTAACTACATCATGTTTTGTGAACTTACATGGAAAGTGACTAGTTGTAACTACATCATGTTTTGTGAACTTACATGAAAAGTGCCTAGTTGTAACTACATCATGTTTTGTGAACTTACATGGAAAGTGCCTAGTTGTAACTACATCATGTTTTGTGAACTTACATGGAAAGTGACTAGTTGTAACTACATCATGTTTTGTGAACTTACATGGAAAGTGACTAGTTGTAACTACATCATGTTTTGTGAACTTACATGGAAAGTGACTAGTTGTAACTACATCATGTTTTGTGAACTTACATGGAAAGTGACTAGTTGTAACTACATCATGTTTTGTGAACTTACATGGAAAGTGCCTAGTTGTAACTACATCATGTTTTGTGAACTTACATGGAAAGTTACTAGTTGTAACAACATCATGTTTTGTGAACTTACATGGAAAGTGCCTAGTTGTAACTACATCATGTTTTGTGAACTTACATGGAAAGTGACTAGTTGTAACTACATCATGTTTTGTGAACTTACATGAAAAGTGACTAGTTGTAACTACATCATGTTTTGTGAACTTACATGGAAAGTTACTAGTTGTAACTACATCATGTTTTGTGAACTTACATGGAAAGTGACTAGTTGTAACTACATCATGTTTTGTGAACTTACATGGAAAGTGACTAGTTGTAACTACATCATGTTTTGCAGCTAAACAACAATAAAGTAATATTAACATCGGTAAGCTTTAACGTAGTGCGCCATCTAATTCCGTAAGTAATGATAAACCATTTAGCTATTTATTTTTAACTATAAATTATTAACTCTTCCACATAGGTAACATTTTCCTATAAAATCCCCTATTTACAAGGAAAGTTGTAAGACGTGATAGAACACACGAACTCGCCCTTTATTGGTTGGCTGTCAGTCAAAAGAATAACGATTTTATTTTACTGTAGTAAATTGTTTTAATAAATGGAAAAGTTGCTCGATAATGAATGTTCAACGCAGAAACAATAAAAATATTTTAATTTTTTCTTTTTGATGTCTTACGGTGTTCAAGTATGCTCGTAAATGATACTACTGAAACAATGAGATTTCTCAACGACAGAGAAACTTTAATACTATCATAGTCCTACCTGCACTCGGGTTTGGTGCTGTAAGTAGTATAAGACACAATGCAATTTTCACACAGCCACGTGTCCCCAAAATATGTTGTTCCGATCGTCCCTCGCATGAAAATGTTTCATAGTACAGCTCTGAAATCTGTCAGTCGCACATTTCACATGTTCATACGCCCGAAAACTGAAATATTTTGTTAAGTTTATAAGATAATTTCACTTGAAACAATAAATAGAACTTTTGCCAACGTAGTATGAATATAGATTTTTGTATATATGTATACGTGTATGTGTATATATGTACTTAAATTGCAGTTTTGCGGAACAGTGACATGAGCAGCTGTCATGTCAATTATTCGCGCGTGTCCTTTTTTTTTTTTTTAAAATATAGCTAGACAGGTGAGGGAGTCCAACAAAGACACATTTGGTACAACGCTGTCTCATTTGTAATGGAAGCCACAGACTAGAATGAAGTCGTTAAGTTTAGTTCTAGGCACGTTACAGAAGCAGTGCCAGAAATGGCGCTCTCCGGAATTGTACCGATAACTACTGCTTGTTCACTCACCCAAGACTTAATAATTTTTTCTGCGTACACGACGTAGTCGCATACTCTACAGACACAAATAAAACCTAATTTTTTCACATACTTTATAGAGTGCTTTTCCAAACATGGAACGCTTTCCAGGTAAAAAGTTCGTAGCTACTTCACTTTCATGAGGACTAGCATAAACACGTCAATTAATTACGTCCAAAGTACTGTCATTAGGCTGCAACAGTTTTAAAATAACGTCTTACTTTTTGTAAAATAATAATCGTGGAATCAAAGTTATTCGACAAAGCTCCGCGACATAATGCTCAGCTACTGTTTTCCTCACCATTTATACTGTATATCGAAGCAACTTGCGTGGTTTAGCGCGGGTTCTTGATCAATTTCTGGCATGACAGCCTACAAAAGCCGCCTTATGGAAACACGTACAAAAGAAATCAACTTGCTATAGATACATGATTCTCACACACAGTTGCTTCCTGGGTTTATAAATTGCTTAGTGCGAAATACAGACCAAAGGACTTGAATAGATGCATATTTAACTGGAGTCCAACTGTTAAAAGAAAATTATGGCAAAAAAAGGAAACACTTGTAAGGCGCGATAAAGATACCGGGAATTTATATAGATCATTTAATAATTTAAAAATAAAAACAGAATTGACTCCATTTCTCTTTAGGAAATTATGGGAATTACTGAAAATACGTTTACACTTTATTTATTTATATTCCGGTACGCTGAAGTAAACAACAGTAAGGGTTTCACGATTATTATTTAATAAAACAGTCAACATGTTATTCGTGGAATGTTTTTTTTTTCAAAGGGCTGATCCAAAAAATGTAAACAAACCATGAATGGACTATGCGAATTTGGATGAGTGAAATTAATTTTACTCGAACTAGGCATCACATGAAAATCTGAAAATCAGGTTTTACCCAATATTGTAGTTATATCATTTTTATGTCATAACCACTGCGATTTCGCCATTCACGTACTCAGTATTTTAAATTATGTTTTACTTCTCTATGATAAATTATTTATATTTTTTTATCATTACTCTACCACCAAACAAAATAAAGGTAACAAAATAAAATGGCTGATATTTGGTATAAAATAAAACTGTATAAAAATCACACATTTTTGTTACTTTCATCCAACGTACCTATTTTATACTTTGATGAAATCATTTCTGAGGATAAATAATAGATTTAAGTGATTAAAATTACTTTTTAATTTATTTTGTGGGAATAATTTAAATTAAAAAAATTACACAACATATATTTTGTATAATTGTTAATAACAATCCAAACATTTCAGTTTACAATTAATATGTGCCACATAGTTAATATTAGGTAACTGAAAGGTAAAAAAATTATATAAACATTGAGTAGGCAGAAGTTTGAAGATGTTCCTGCCCTAGTCACATTAATTACTTCCGAACTTCAATACATAGCCAAAGGAAAGAAAGAAAATACAGGATTTACGAGTGGCATATGAATAGAAGTTGGCGTTTTTTTTTGTTTGTTTCAAATGTACTTGTATCAATATATTATCAAAAATAAAATACTACTGTGTTTATTTCTTTCCTTACCACTTCCCTAAAAATAATGGCTAACATACAGTTTTAAAAGGTTTTAAACAGAACAATACTTTTAATTAGAAAACTGAGTACAGCTGCATAAGCAAAAATATGTAGTGATAGGAATATATTTAACATTTTAATGGCAGCTAAGACGTGGGGTGGCTGTATATTTTCTCTCAGGGAAGACGAGCTGGGAACATCTACACAAAATCTTACACTGTCTGCAGTAGCATACAGTATTATAGTGTATGTAGTATACACTATTCTACTATTCTTCTTTGTGTGTGCTCCGTAGGTGAAGCAGTCTGCGCAGTGGGCTTTATGATGACAAAGGGAGGTAGCATATACTCTTTATATTTTTGGCTCCGTATTGTGTGTTCATATTCTAATATCTAGACTAAATATTTTTTACATTACTTTCTTTCGATGGAAAATTTTTACTGTGTTTCATATTCAGTGCTTTATATTTATTGTTTTAATGGGGGTAGAAGCTCCTCTGCCACGCTACAGGCTACAGCCATGGTGACTCCTTTATATGCCAAATGACATTCGCGCCTATGCCATCAGACGGGACAAAACGTTTGTAGTTGTAGAATACATACTAGTGATCGATGGTAATATAGCAAGCGAGGCGTTCAAAAATTTTCGAAGTCATGAAAATGTTTATGTAACATACCTTACTCCAATGTAATAAGAACGAACAAGTATGTGACTTGCAAAGAATGTCGGAAGGATTGGAAAAGCTAACAGGTTCGTTGACAACACTTCCCTGAAGAGCGACCACCAGTGTAGACATGCAAAAGGCAGTCAGCAGATAAGACTTCAAGCTGGTGGAGGAAATCCTTCACCACGGTGGGGTGTCCGCAGTTGGCAGCTGTGTAGGGGTGGGAGCAAACTTTGATGGGGAGGAATACGTTGCAGAATGTGGAGGGGAGATCAGCCGGTCAAGGGGAAATACGCACTTTCGACAGGGAGCGACTGGCTGGTCGCTGGTGTCCAGTTGAATCTGCTGTTCTCCGAGTTTCAGGGTGAGAGGCGCGGGGGCGATAAGGGCTGTATTGCCTCGCGCATCGCCACTAAGCGCAAGGCTCTGAACTGACGTGCAGTACTGTTGTCGCACTGCATGTGTGTACCTGTGGGACTTTCAGCGGCGAAAGTCTGTAGGAAGGTTCAATACGGGGCCTCGTCTGTACCTGACGTGTATATTATAAGATACAGCACTTTGAGGAAGCCGTTCCTAGCCACCTTGGAGTACTATGCAATGGTGTTTCTATTGTGCGCGAAGTCTTGCAAGCACTCAACAACCTTCGTCTGAAGAGTATGTTGTCTTCGTAGATCAGTACATTGCACGCGCGTGTAATAGTTCCGCAGCACAACGTGAATTACTAACATTCTGTGATGCAGTTCAAGTGTCTGGTTGGCGGTAGTCTTAAGCCTCGGTCTTCGCCTATTAAAGAGAAACCAGGGATCGGGCCCGTGGAAACCGCGGACTGAGCCACCATAGGTGAAGCAGGTAACCGTACGAATTAGTATTTACGGTGCAATGTCGTCTGGTAACTTCGGCACGTGCTCGCTGGGCCTATCAGTGCTCGCTCACACATACACACATGCAGTAGCAATTATAGTGAAAGTACGACTTAATACTTATAACTGAAGACTTAAAACTTCGGTCTTAGGCTTACGAAGGGCCTAACTGTCAATTGGGGGAGGGCGGGGCACGGAAAGGCACCCCACCCCCAATTGCGAAGGAAATCGGTGGAAAAAAAAGGGCCTTCCAGGGCGACCTCAATCACACAAAATGGAAAACATACACCCCTCCCCCTTTGCCACTCTAACTCCCCCGGGGTGGGGGGAGGGGGTACTTTGAGGGGAGGGTTTCAAAGAGGAACGATGGGGGAACAGTGAGGAGGGGTCGGCTCCCCCCCCTTCCCAGCCGTTTGTCCACAGCGGCCCCTCAAAACCACCGTTTTTGTGGAAAAACTTCCGTTCTTGATTATACAGCATGATTCTTCGTTTTCGTGTCAAAGTTCCAGTTTCAGAAACAGGCACGTAGGCACGTAGGAAGAAAAGTAGGGGAAAAGTAGTGATGGCCAACCACCCCAATAAAGCTGGGGGTCCGGGGGACCTCCACCAGAAAAATTTGGATTTCAAGGTGCAAAATAATTGTATTTAAGCACTTTTTGTACCTAAACATTAAACATATTGCTGGTAAAATTTGTAATATTTTTTAAGTTAAAACTTGTTTTAGTGAACAATTTGACAAATAGAGAATGGTCCACTAAAAATCAGTATTATTGTAATATCAATGAGGAAAAACATAACATACTGCGATTTAAATACTTATTTTCATGTATGATAGCACCTAGCGAAACACATTTATTTATAAAATTAATTTTTAATCTTATGACGGACCTGATGTGACGGGGGAAAACAGAGCAATTATGATTATAAATTATTCTGTGTAAAAAAATTCACATATAATATACGCACAAAAATATTAGATAACTCGTAAAATGTACAATTTTCTACAATCGTAATTGTCAGTAATTACTATGAATCGGAAATTATAAAGCGAAAACGAATTAGTGTAAAATAGTGGAAGCAGAGCCTTACGGGTGCCGCCTGGCTAAAAGGTCTTATGCGTGTATGAAGCCTCAGATAGAGAGATGGCTAGGGGCACGCCTCATCCCCTCTATGCGCAAGGCACTGAACTGCCGTACAGTCTTTACATCGGCAACTCGCATCTTGCGAGATTCTAAGCGGTGACCCGACACAACCCAACCATTATGTTGTAATAATAAACAGAAAAGTTTGCTGCACGTTCCTCGACATGTGTTTTCCTACTTCAAAATTATTATTAAAATGCCAGTTTCAGTAAGAGTGAATAAATTAGCTGTAACATGTAGTAACGTTATTTTACGGAGTAACAAATTGGCTTGTTACATGAGTAGACAGGTATAGCCGATTCGTGGGCAAGGGCAGGGACAGGTGGATAGTGTATCCGTCCGCCATCTTGGATCTCGACATCTTACTCTATCATTCCGTGTTGTTTTTTCATGGCGTTTCATTTAATTTTGTCTCTCATTCCATCGCTTTCTCTCTTTCCTTTCACTCTTCTCGCCTTCGCTCGCCGTTTATGTAGTTCCCTAACTGCCTGCTAGGGGCTCTGGTGTTTGACCACCATCTTATTTACAGTAGTTCCTTTGTCGCCTGCTAGGGCGCTGGTGTCGGTGTCACTCTCGCTCGGCTGCCATGTTTGTTCATGGAGATGGCAGCTAGAATGCGCTGTGTCTAGTTGGTTCTAGAGTTGGCCGCTAGGGGCGCTGCTTTTTTTATTTCGCAGAGGTCAAAATATCGTCTGGAGGAGGGCGGGATCGAGAGGCCGAGCCTTGGGTCGGCATGCAGATGCCATAGAACCACTCCCCCCCCTCCCCCCCCGTTTTCCTCATTTTGATGTAGTTGCGTCATTTTAACTCTAGCGAGACCAACTTGCTGACAAATTCTTAGTGCGACAAGCGAACTGGGAATCTGCCGCGTTGGAGGCACCGGGATGCGAACCCGCGACTCTCCGACTACACGTCGCCCACTCTACCCCTGAGCTATGAGGGCAGGGCACCGCACCACCCGCCTGATGGGACATGGGTATAAAAGTAGTTTATGAAATATCATGAGTATGGGGCAAATATTATATTATAAAAAAACTTACATTTCCAGAGGTTCCACTCACCCTCGCCACCCCTAACCTATACTCATTATGCTGTGTGCAACCATATTGAGTAATTAGTTTGTCATGTGTGTATACATTGCTGGTGGACATCATCTTGAATTTCATTCGTTTTAATCACCTAGGTGGCGCTAGTGTATTAATTCACCCAACAGGCAAGTTGTCGATTTAGCCACCAGGTAGCAACCATATTTGTTTATGTTTTTAAAGTATAGATTTTACTGTTGGCACTCTCCATGTTCGATACTTTTTTCAACACATAGGTGGCATTAATTTCTCGATAATGCAGCCTGCTGTGAGCCTGTACAGAATGGCGACATTGACAATTCCTGCAAATTATGTAAACTATCGTATTTAAAAATAAAACAAAAAAATTAAATATAAGTATTTTTACTAAAAATAATTTCTATATAAAATAAATAAAACAACATATTTATTTTTCACAAAATGTATTGTACAGTAAACCAGTCCTTGCGGATACTGCATCAGCAGGTCGCGCAGCACATTTCCCTCCTGATGGTATGGAATCTTGCCTTCGTCCCACTCCAGTCCGTGATGGTACTTGGTCAGCCAGTCGTTCGTCTTCTTGCTTTTCTCGTCCAAGAGTTTCCACGAATAAGAAGGGCGGAAGGAGTGCATACACGTTTTGCCATCATCGTTAAAGGACACTACGATCTCCTTCCCATCGTATTTATACCCTCGAAGGCATTCACGAAAATATCTGCCAACTTTGTCTCGACAATCATACGACGCGAGTCGGTCGTGAACTATCAGGCAGAAAGTGTATATGTTGGCAGGAATATTTCCATGAGTAGTGAATTAAATCCTGCAGTCGATCATGTTGGAGGTAATACGCCCGTCCTGTTTACTCACATCGAATACCACGAGTGGCACCAAAATCTACAGTATCAGGGCTCAATATTGTGGATTGGGTACGCCCATAATTTGCATTTTGGAATTGAGCATATTTCTGATATGCCAACAGATACTGTCCATTTTCAAAGTTTGTGTTCATATCAACGTACGGTTAGTAGTAGGATACAAGAGGGGGACTAGGGATGGGGATGAGAGGACGAATGTCAGGCATTTTGTATGACATCACTCTGCGCGAAATTTCCCATTGTTACATCGAAAATTTCCCTTTTCCCTCCTTCAATTTGCTCCTTTTTTCTGCCAAAATTTCCCTTTTCCCTCGGGAATATCAAATTTCCCTCCAACACCATGCTCTTGCATGTCGGTCAATTTCCGCCGATGACCCATCAATGAGGCGTTTGACTCAATGAGAAGCAGGAGGTATTCCACCACATCACCTCCCAACCAATATATTGTTTTCCTTCCAACCGAAAGTGTGCACTTCCTGTTCACGCATTCTGCGTGGAGGGCGAGACCTCCTCCGAGGCTCCCTGCCAGTCTCAGGTCAAGTGTGACCCAACACCACATATAAACATAGTTGGCTATTATTTCCTAACTGTTTACGATAATCTCCAAAATCGTAATGTAGGCACCACAGCTGACAACGAAAAGGACTGAAGGGTAGAGTATACCCTAAGAGCACATATAAGCCAAGGTGGCTGTAATTTCAGAACCATTTAAGATATTGTCACTCCTATCATCCGAATTCCCATGATGAAACCTGAAGCCCCCGTCTGAAATCCCTGCCAGGATGCCCCACCAGGGTGTTTTCTCAGTGTCATCCCATAAAAAAAAGGAACCGAGAGTTCCCTCCATGCTATACCACAGATAACCCCGCCTGGCACCCTGCCAGGATGCCAGCCTGAGGCCTACGTGCCCTCCATCACCATCGACGCCATCTGCTGGTGGCAACCATGACAACGACCATTCGACTGCTGCAGGTAGCCATCTGTAATTCCCACACCTACCGCCAGGAGCACCGGGAAGTTTGTGAACTCAAAAAAAAATGCAGGATGCATGCGGGATCATTATTGATACCCTTAAGTTCCCAGTCCAACACCTTGACCACATGCTCACCATTGCATGATGTGTTAGAAGAAATAGCATACATACGCATATCGTCCTATGAACCCGGCAGGTACTGTATGGTTAGAGGAAGAAAATACCTGCTTTGGCCTACACAATCATCAGACAAACTCGTCATCGCGAGCTGGCGGGGATTTATCCTTCGAGACTCGCCTATGCTAACACCTTCGTAACTCGCTCGGGTTGTCACAGTCTGCTTTGCTTGTTACTTATAACTGGTGAACTGCACGTATTTGTGATGTAGACATTTAGTACAATCATGTTCGAAAGTAATAATTTTTGTTAGAGATATATAGTTCATGTGCTCGATACTTCAATATATAACCACTTTACTTTCATACACTCTAGCGGTCGACTCAAGAAGCTAAGATGATGAGAGCATCTATGCGAGCAGTCATCGGTAGGGACCTAAGTTTGAGACTTGCCACACACTGATAATTTCTTCCTAGTGATGAAGGTGAATGTAGGACACTTTCTGCTGTGAGAGATTTCAAGACTACTTATTCGCATATACCGCACAGTGGTTATCACATTAGTATTTACTATCCTCATGACATTTGACATTGGAGCTGTTAATGAATGTCTTACTGCACTTGCTTCCTGATGGACGACATACATTGCACTTCTTGTTATGTCTATACAGGTTATCACTATGGGTAAACACAGCACTGCAGTTATCACAGTGGAACGTTATGTATGCTGGAGGCTGACTTCTTTCACATCGGCATGCATTACAGCTTTTTACTCAAAGTATTTCCACAGTAGTGACATTGATACCATAATACTTATAGCGACTCTACAGACCCCCTTGCCGATGCTGGTCGTGTTAGAGATGATATGTCTTCAACCTCTGATTCCATCTTCAAATTGTAGCAGAGTACAATGGTCGTAGTAGTACAAAGGTCTGTGTTCTACCACCATGCTCGCTTGTTCACACTGCATGTTATTTGCTTTGTTCGCCTCTGTTTGGCTCAGACTGCTGACTGTTTGCAAACATCAACATGGTTGGTTGCCTTATCAGGTCGATTGCTGCCTAGCCTGCTTAGTTGGTATTTTGTTCTCTTTACACTCGTTCATCGTACACACTGATTCACAAATACTGCACCATTTGGGTTGTCTTGTAGACAATTGTAAATTGACAGTTACTATCTTCATATTGTTTGGCACTGGTGTGGAAAACGAATATCTTGCCGCAATACTTGCACTCGCTTCCCGATGAACGACAACATTTCATTTGCCCCTCTTGTAATGACTTTACAATTTATCCATGTGGAGAAACAGCATCGCAGTATCACAATGGAACGTCTTGTATGCTGGGCTGAACAAGCAATGGCTACTTTTATGTCGGCGTGCATTACCCCTGTTACTAAAAGTATTTCCGCGACAGTAACAATGATACCTTAATGCTTGCAGCGACTCTTCAGGACCTCTTGCGGTAAGTCTTCAACCACTGATTCAATCTGCATATTGATGCATAGTACACAATCCACAATCATAGTAAATGAATGTAGTCGAACGATCTGCTTTCCACCAACATGCTCGCCGACGAATTGACTTCTGTTTTACATGATGCTCACTTGTATACTGTCCACAATGCATGCTAATTTGTGTTGCCAGTCTAGGGTTGTCTTAACTTCTGGCCGCATGTGCTGCATACATCTGCATGGTTGCTGGACTGGTTACCTTACCTGGTCGTTCGCTGTCTAGTCTGCGAAGTTGGCTTCTTTACACTCTGAACTTATTCTTCATTCGAACAATTCCTGTTGAGAGCTTGCAAGGTAAGCTTAATTGCATATACCACAACAAAGCTAACAAACGGGTAGGTCTTGTAGATGATGACAGCTGATCAGCTATTTTCGTGATGTTTGGCAGTGGAGCGAATTTCTTGTTTCCACTCACTTCCTCATGAACGACATACATTGTCTATTCACTGCGGGCGAACATGCAATAACTACTTTCATGTTGGCGTGCATTACCTGTGAAATGGACTCTCTCCAGGAATTGAACCTGCCATACCTTATTTTCAAGGATAGCACACTGTTTCCGCCACCGTCAGGGTATATGCCTTAGTTTATACAACCTTTAAATAGTATATGTAACACGTAAGTACATTTTGTCAAGGGTAGTGATGTACTTGCAGGTGTCGAGTTACATTCTTGGTCGCTAATGTATACCATGCACTGAAAGGCGGGACGGTCATCGAGGTCTGTGCTACCAGTAAGTTTAAGACGAGATACACTCGCGGCCTACATTCGTGATGTGCTTACAGTTCTAGTAATGGTATATTCAACATAAGTACATCTCCTATGTGTGCGCCTCAGCGCGTGTCTCTCTTGTGTGGCTAATAGTTTCGTATGTGCTTACGATTCTCGCACTATAAATAAGTATCTGTAGCCACGAGTTAGTTCATATAAACTTTCAAAAGCATATGTAACATGCATGTACATTTGTCAAGGGTGGTATAGTTACAGTACTTGCAACCACGGTGTTGCTTTCTTGGCTGGTAATGTATACCGCGCATGGAAAGGAAGGATTGTCTGTGCTTCCAGTGAGTTCACGACGAGATGTGTTCCGTGACCTACAGGTTTTCTAAAACTGCTACACCAGTTATGGTAAACCTCTGCTATTTATGTTTTGTATCTTCTAAAAGCAGAGTACATACATAGTTGGTGTGCGTGTGTTGCGATACCTCCTTACTCGTCATTAGCGATTCATGGGCAATTCGTTTCGTAATGAACTTACAGTCATAGCATTATAAATGGTACGTACTCGATTGCTTTTTTTTTTGCTCCAGCGTGTAGTGGTATCGTCTCTCTTGTACGACTACTGGTTTAAATGTATGTTGTTTCATATGTGCTTCCGGTTCTGGCACTAGGTACTGAATTCCTTTCGTAAAGGGACATGCACTGAACTGGTCTGCCACCCTGGTGTCTCTCTCTCTCTCAGCTAGTGTTATCTACCATCCCGGGACTTGCCTTCACGACACCTGCGTAGTTGGTCGATTGCTTAGGACAGCCTTACAGATTCTCACACTGTTAGTTGCTCACACAGCAGGTAGGATGCGTTCTACTGCTAGTATTGGCTGAATTTGCTGATTTCGTTTCATTTGGTTCGTATGGAAGGTGTTCTGTTCGTACTGCCCAGGACGATCTGGTCTTGTCTAGCAACAGCGATGGTTGAGTATTCATTGTGGCAGTGCGAACATATGCGAGACAGAGTATGACTGTCCATTACGTGCACTGAAGGCTCAGTACACAACGAACCACGGTTGCAGGCTAAGCCGGTCATGTCCATGCATGAACCACGATATACTGACAAGCTGTAATTACGTGTGTTGAAGGTTTGGTATGAATGTATGTAAATACCACACTAAAGGTTCGTTACACGAGCATAGGCCTGTGACAGGGTATGACTGTGTGTAATTGCGAGCATTGAAGGCTCGGTACACAAGGAGGTAGGAGAAAAACTATGATGGCTGCACTATGCATGTGATGGTTTCGTTTCATAAGGAAGTCGCTCTGGTGTACTGACCAGGCAGCCTGGTCTTGTCTAGCATAATTTAACACATACAGCACCCCTGTGCTTGTTTACTATATGCTTGGTAAAACTATTTTTCCTTTACATTATGTTTACTTCGGTGTGTGTAGCATTATTGACGTTATAGTTCCCGCACTTCACAATTGACTGTTTTGCCTAACATAACTTACAGTGCCCGATGCTCGCACAATATGCATTGGTTGGTAAATTATTTTTACATCTGTTTGCCTCTGTGCATAGAGTATCTACTCTCTTGTTGATAGTTCCGTTTCAGTCAATTCGTAAGGAAGGCGTTCTGCTGTACTGACCAGGACGGCAAATTCGATACTTGTTTGATTGTGCTGGTTGGCAAGTACTTGAATTCGTCTCATAATGGAAAAGTACATGTGTGACTCGGCTGGTCTACCACCCTGGAGCTCTGGCGCATCTATATATCTCTCTCTCTGCTAGTGTTCTGTGACATACCTTTGATTTGCCTGCACTGCCGGTCGACCGTCTGGGATGCCTTACACATTCTCACAGATCATGGAATGTCAGTCTGGTCAGATGTGTTCTGCTGCTAGTGTCGAGTGTGATAGCTACACTCTGAATGTGAAGATTTCAGTTTGTAATGAGATCGCTCTGTTGTGCTGATTGTGACAACCTGGTTTCATTAAGCATCGTTTAACATACAAAGCATCCCGCACTTGTGTAATATGCGATTGTGTTGGTTGGTAAATACTTAGAACTATTTTCTTTTACGTTGTTTTAGTATCTGTTTGCATCTGTGTGTAGCAGTGTTTCCCGCACTTTGTCTGTCGAATGCATAATTGGCTTAGATGCGCCCAGAAGGAGAAAACCTCGCCAACTTGCCATGACAAGTTTATTGTCTGGTGAGTAAGTAGAAGATACGAGTATGTACGCTATTTCTTCTCCTAACACTTATCATGCAATTATGTACATGTGATCAAGATGTTGGGCTGGGAATCCAGAGGTATCTGGAACAATCCAGTGTGCCTCCTGCATTTTTTTCGAGTTCACATACAACTTCCCGGTGATCCTAGCAGTGGGTGTGGGCATTACAGAGGCTGCCTGCTGCAGCCGACTGGTAGTGGTCGTGGCTGCTTCCAGCATACGTATCGATGGTGATGGTGGGCATGTAGGTCTTAAGTTGACATCCTGATGGGGTGCCAGGCGGGATAGCATGGAGAACACAATGGTAGAGCCGAAAGAGGCATTCTGGGATGGTGAAGTCGGGGAGCTGGTTTTTGAGAGATTGATACTTGTGATCATATTGGCATGCATTCTAGATTTTTACTAAACTTCTTGGCATATCACTACTATGGATTGTCAGGCAGGTTAGCATGTGGGGGGCTTCGCTGCAGGCGAGGTAGGGTGGGAGCACTCGGAGAAAAAACACCCCTTGTGGGTATTCATGGTAGGGATTCAGGTGAATTAGTGTGGGTAGGGTATATCTGGTACAGTCCCAGGAAGGGCTATCTGTGGGATAACATGGAGGAAACCCTCGGGTCCTTTGTTCGGTGGGATGACAAATGAGAAAATACCCTGGCATGGCATCATGGCAGGGATTTCAGGTGGGGGCTTCATCGTGAGGATTCATATGATAGGAGTGACAATATCTTAAATGGTTCGGAAATTACAGCCAACTATGCTTATAAGTATACATAGGACATTCTCGGCCCTGCGACCCTTTGCACTATTGAGAGTGATGCCTGTGTTATGAATTTGGCGATTATATCTTCAAGGGTTCGGAAATTAGAGCCAACTATGTGTATATGTGCTCTTAGGGTATACTTGACCTTCGGTAATTTTTGTTGTTGGGGGTGATGTCTAAGTTATGAATTTGGCAACTATATCTTAAATGGTTCGGAAATTACTGTCAACTATGCTTATACATGCTCTTAGGGTATAATTGGCCCTTCAGTCCTTTTTGTTGTCAGGAGTGATGCTTACATTATGATTTTGGCTACTGTACCTTGAATGGTTCGGAAATGTTGGCCAACTGTGTTTATAAGTAAGCTTAGGGTATACTTTGATCCTTTTCATCATTGGGGGTGATGTCTACATTATGATTGTCAACTATATCTCAAACGGTTCGGAAATCACAGCCAACTATGATTATAAGTAGACATGGGTCATACTTAAGCCCTTTGTCCTTTTCCTTGTCAGGGGTGATACCTACAATTTGATTTTTGCAAATATAGCTTAAAGCTTTCGAAAATTACAGCCAACTATACTTATATGTGCTCATGAGTCACACTTGAACTGAGGCTGGCAGGGAGCCTCGTAGGGTGTCTCACCTTCCACACAGAATACGTGAGCGGGAAGTGTGCACTTTCGGTAGGAAGTAAAACAATAATTTTGGTTGGGAGCACCCAGAGAAAACCGACCAGAATGCAAGAGTGCTAAGTGATGTGGTGGAATATCTCCTCCTCATTGAGTCAAATTCCACATTGATGGGTCGTCGGTGGAAATTGACCGACATGCAAGAACATGACGTCCGAGGGGAAAAAAGGGAAATTCCTAGGGAAAAAATGGAAATTTCGGCAGGAAAAGGCGTAGATTGAATGGATACAGGGAAACTTTCGAGGAAAAATGGGAAATTTCCCGCCCAGTGACATCACACAAGATGGCGGACGTTCGTCCCATCGCCACCATTCCCAATCCCCTCCTGGATCTCCCATTTTCTTAATACTTGAGTAGCTTTCGCTAATCAAAAATATTTTGACATTTTCTATGTAACAGGTGTCGAACTGCGAAATGACCACTCTCACATTGTGCTGTCTTCTGGTCTGTAGCCCAATGATGATGTACCTCGGTTTCTTAGAAGCAAAGCTGGAATTCACCATCCAGTTGACGTGCTGGCTTGCTGGAAATCCAGGGTATATCTCGAGACTCCACGACCTAAAAGCCATATCAATGTTTTCACCATCATCCACATTCTTCGCCATTTTTATGCATTCTGCAATACTGAACTGCACATGAGGCAGCATCCATTCGATAGACTGTAGCATCAGTTCCACTACCCCCAGGTTTCCCCCATACCCACAGTGGCAACTGCATGCATATTGACTACGAGCAGTATTAGCACCTGCTTCGAATTGAAGTCAATCCGTTTGTAGTCTTCAGCAAATCCCAATAGAATGGAGAGCGGAATGCACGCTTTGAACTTACCTCCGATTCTCCAGCCTGCCATCTTGGCTCCAGACAGCTTATTCGGCATGAACGAAAGGTAATATTTTATTGTTGCTGTTATGCCCACATCTCGCGACTGGTCCACCTCGACACCATTGCTCGTTATTTTTATCGATGCTTGGTTGAACCCCTCTTCTTTCGTTAAGTCCCCCTAATTCGCAGGAAAGACTGGCAAGGAAGAGAGCAGATATCTTGGAGTTGAACCGCTATCCGGACTTCCGATGGCAGTGTGTATGGTCCGATCAGGAATGGTTGATAAGCAGAAATCCCACCTTCGTAATGCGGTCTTCGAAAAAGGTTACCTCTTCAATGTTTAGGAAATCTTCCATGGTGGTCGGCCTAGTTTTTTTTTTCTGAGAGTTATTAGCTTCGTTAATGTTCAATTAAGGCAGAAAGTGTCATGCATATTTTCTATTTGATTTTGCACAAGGAATCACCTCACAGTGTTTGTTGGTTGCATTCTGCCCAATCCTATATATTTCATGTAATAGAAAAATAACACTATCAAACTGTTTATAAAAATAGTATGTGTTACTACAACCTTGACGTTAAAAGTAACAAGTTGCATGCAGCTGCCTCATTATGTGAAAATGTTCCGTTTAGGTTATGAAGGAGTTATGGGTCTTGGTTTTTCTCGTGTTAACGTTTTGAAGCAGATGAAAGTAACAGAGTCAATGTGGAGACCTTTTCATTTTATAATCGTAGGGATGCATACACATGGGGAGTGTCGGCTTGGACTGAAGTTTTGACTTTTAAAATATTTTCACCTTGACACTTAGTAGGTGCTGCACGGAGTTCCGTGAAAGTGGACGAGTGGTCAGTGTGGAGAGTGAAGTGGGAATTGCAAGCTAGAGTCAGTTCTGGTCTGAGTTAGTGTGTGTGCCACCGACTTGGGGTGTTTGAGGCACGTGTTGGAGAGTGTGTACCGACAAAACTGCGATGATTTGGACGCCGGTCGAGGATCGGGATATGGTGTTGCGGGGCTGTTGTTTTTTGGATTTTAGTTTACTGACAAGGATTATCATGCAGTAGTAAAGGCGAAGCAGTTGGACTGTGTGGCATGCAATGAGCAGTGTGATATGTGCGTGTTTGAAAGTGTATGAATGGGTAAGGGAGAGCAATAATGTCGCTCCCTGGAACAGAAATAAGTGGGGACAATATCCCTGGGCTCGAACTCACCACTGTAATGTGTCATGGTGGGGAGTATATCCCTGGCTACATGCGATTGAAAGTGACGAGTGTTTTGTTGTTCCATAGCAATACTGCCGCTCCTAGAGCAGAAGTAGGTAAGGAGAGTATCCTTGGGCACTGGATCTGGCTATTTGATGATATTGTTTGACTGGTTGCATGAATATGTATGTGTAAGTGTGTGTGAGGAGGGGGGAGAGAGAGAGAGAGAGAGAGAGAGAGAGCGAGAGGGGAGGGGGGTTCGGATGACAGGGAAAAATTTGATGTGAAAAATCCAGTTTCTCCGAGACCCTTGTTCTGGTTAGGCATCTCTTGGATGTTTTAAAACTTAAAATGTGTTGTAACAATTAATATCGGCAAAAATTTAGAAAAACCTGTTTATGGTTGTAAAATTTAGTGATTAACTGTCAAAATGCCGAGTTAGATATGGTGTCTCTTGACTGGGATGAAGTGTAATTTTAAAAGGGCATGCATTCGTTTTTAAGTGCCGGGGTAAAGTGGCATTATGTAGCCGAGTGGAGAAAGTAAATTTGGGGAGTTCGTGGTCAGCATTTTGGGCAGTATAAAATTGATAGGGAGGAAATGTACCTGGAAATATTGTGAAAACCTTAAAAAGAACTGGGTGAGAAAAGATTGTACATTTTGAAGTGTGTAGAGTATCATTTGTATTGTGCAAAATTTTACGATGTGTTTTCAAAAAGGTTTAGGAAAGCAATATTTTGGTATGTTTGTCAGAAAGAAAATAACTTAACCATGTGTGATTAAAACATGCTAATATCTTTGGTTCTTGGACGGAATTGTAATCGGGGACATTATAATCTTAACTATGCGTGTTTAAAATACATCTTAAATGAAGTTTTTCCCTTGTTTTTGACATTGGAAAGATGTCGGAGGAATCAAGTGTCAGTAAAAGAGTTAAACGTGATTATCCGGTGTTCTGATTTGTGTGGATTGTGTACCACTTTTCCCCACTTGTGGACAGAGGTAGATGCAGACAGTTTAAACCAACCCCTACACTCTGCTGGTTTTCTGTAAGTGTTTGATGTATAGCCCATCCTCTTCCTGATCCCTCTTAAAGTGATAGGAGTGAGGGATGGTTGGGTTAAGGTTGTGTTCCGATGTGGAGGTACCAGCTACGAGGGCTTGTCAATTTTAAGATGAAAGATATTTAAACAAACCTGAATTGTGTTTGAAAATTGACTTTCATCCAACATTAATATATTTTATATGAAACATACTACGTTTGTCCGAATATCTGAAAGGGAACTTAAAGTTTTAAGTCGCGCGTTTTAATTAACACCAAGCTAATAGCATTGGAACCCTCTAAGGAAAAAAGTCTCACATTTAGTACTTATCACGGAACATAACTAACGCACCATTAAAGCATGTACAATATTAAACATTGATTCAATTTAAATTTTTCAACGAAACAACTTTCCACTGT